>JAVSCE010020341.1:0-600000 GCA_032199065.1 Smutsia gigantea | reverse complement strand
GCAGATTAAAACCACAATGAGATATCACCTCACACCAGTGAGGATGGCCAACATCCAAAACACAAACAACCACAAATGTTGGCGAGGATGTGGAGAAAAGGGAACCCTCCTACACTGCTGGAGGGAATGTAAGCTAGTTCAACCATTGTGGAAAGCAGTATGGAGGTTCCTCAAAAACCTAAAAATAGAAATACCATTTGACCCAGGAATTCCAATCCTAGGAATTTACCTGAAGAAAACAAGACCCCAGATTCAAAAAGACATATGCACCCCTATGTTTATCACAGCACTATTTACAATAGCCAAGACATGGAAGCAACCTACGTGTCCATCAGTAGATGAATGGATAAAGATGTGTTACATATACACAATGGAATATTATTCAGCCATAAGAAGAAAACAGATCCTACCATTTGCAACAACATGGATGGAGCTAGAGGGTATTATGCTCAGTGAAATAAGCCAGGTGGAGAAAGGCAAGTATCAAATGAGTTCCCTCTTTGTGGAGTATAACATTGAAGCAAAAACTGAAGGAACAACAGAGCAGCAGGTCACAGAACCCAAGAACGGACTAGCAGTGACCAAAGGGAAAGGACTGGGGGTGGGGGGGGCAAAGGGGGGCAGGGGTGGGAAAGGAGGGATAAGGGGAATAAAGGGCATTATGATTAGCACACATAAGATAGGGGGGCACGGGGAAGGCAGTATAGCACAGAGAAGACAAGTAGTGACTAACAGCCTAATATGCTGATGGACAGTGACTGTTATGGAGTATGTGGTGGGGACTTGATATTAGGGGGGAAGGTAGTAACCACAATGTTGTTCATGTGAAACAATACAAATTGTTAAAAAAAAACCCTCAAACTGAAAGGTAGGGTATCTGGTATTTAGATTTAGAAATGTTGTTAGCCACATAAAAGGAGGAAGAATGAAAGCAAGGGAACAATGGAGTACCTTTTTAAGGACCCACATTTCCAGAATACCTCATCAGTGTAGAAAACTGTGGTAGGCTGTAAAGAAATTGAAAGTTTTATGGCCAGGAGTCTCACCTGACCCTGGTCAGCTTGCTTACTACACATGGTTGGGCAATACGTTACTATTGACTCTATATACAGAGCTCCACCCAGTGCTCTGGGCTGCACAGCTGCCGAAAAGCAGAGGCTGGAGTGGTTGCAACCCCGAGGAGAGCGACTGGGACGACTGCAGGGACAGAGGGGCCCAGAGGCAGAGACCGGATTGCTGCATGCAGACTTGCTCTGAGGTGGATGGGATTCTAGTGCTTGACCTGCCACCGTGGCAATAAAGTTGGGTATAAACCCTTTCACCCCAAGAACTTTCCGTTGTCATCATTCGGTCTTACCGAATCAAGAGTGAACTTGCCCGGGGCTGAAACCCACTGACAAGACATAGGGAAATTCTTTTCTTTACCATAAATTATTTATTTCATTTTGCCATTCAAATGCAAAACCATAATTTCTACTTGAGGTAAATTGAGGTGCATCTGTCCTTTGTCCAGGAGCAGGGGGATTCAGGGCTGCTTACTGTAAATTATGCTGACGGGACCCTTGGGAGGCAGGGAGTCTCTGACCAGGGCAGCTGGTGCCACTCAGGCCACCCTTTTGTATTCTGATCACCTGAGTGAAAGCAAAGCTACCTGTCAAGCAAGGACCAAGACAGTGGCAGGAAGGAGTATTTTTAAAAGCTGTGCTGGTCTAAAAAACACGAATAATGAATGCTTTGAAAGGGCATTGCCTGTGCCACTGAGAAGTATTTCTGAAGTGCTTGCGCTGCTTCTGGCGTGCTCCTGAACTCATACTGTCTTTTCCTCCTGCTCTTCTCAGACTCGATAAAGAGAAAACCTCAGAGAGTAGCCTGAGTTCACTCTCTCAGGACTCACTGGGACTTCCTCACCTCAGGTGCCTCGTTCTCCGCATTAAATTAATTTTTCTCTTCAAGTTTGCACTTAAATATAATTACTGCCTCTTGGTTCTCTAGCAGATCTCTCACTTTTAAAAGAACTAAGGTACTATAAATCAATAAAGTACTATAAAATGCATCCTAAATGTGCACATTAGATTTCTTTTTCCCTGATAACTTCATTCTAAAGCAGGAATGGAAAGGAAAGATGTGCTACATAGGCAGCAGATTTCGGTCCATGCTTAAAGTCAAAATTATTTTATTTTGGGTACTTGAGGGCAAAGCTAAAGGGAGTCAGATCTGGTGGTTTGCCCATTCCTTAGCAATTCAGAATTCCTAGAGTGAGAAACATCTAAAGGAGCCCTCAGTAAAAGGACCAGGCAGCTGCCCACAGGGTGAGAATTATTGTTGCCTGATAAAATAAAGGCATCCCAGTTAAATCTGAAAGACAGAAAAATAAATTGAATTTTGGATTTTAATATAAATATATCCCAAGTATTGCAGGGACTTATGTCTCCCTGAGATTCATACTTAATAGCCATCCTGTTTGCTACATCTGGCAACCCTAGGTGGGAATTACATAAGAGGGTGAGGGGTAGTGAAGAATGAGGCATCTTAATAACCCAGCAGCAGCCCTGCAGGAGGCAGGAAGGGAACAAGGATGAGAAAGTGAGTAAAAGACTGGAGAGAGGAAAGAAAGGTGAGAAAACTAGCTTTTCCCTGCCTTGTCCCAGCCAGTGACATGCAGTCTGCTCATGTCTATAAATGAAGAGAATTCCATTCAGAGATGTACTAGAGTAGTCATGGAAAACAGTGAGATGAAAGAAAATACAAGAGGTGGGAACACCACTGAGCAAATGCAGTAAATCTTGAGAAAGACTTTGATTTTCTCTTGTATGTAAAGTGTTTCAAGTTCCCTGAAGCCCTCTGTCCCAAGGTTTGTTCATTGTTTGCAATATTTGATCTGATGGGTGCTTCCAGAGACTACATACACAACTCACTTTCAACTGGGAATCGAAGTAAACAGGAAGCCAATTATCTAGTCCCTGATGGCAGCTAAAAATAGTTTTCCTACCAGAGTATTCTCAGAAGAACACTCTTATCAAATGGATTATTAAAATAACCATAATAATTTGCTGTAAGTAGCAGTGTCATGTGAATGGTGTTTGGAAGCTTCTGACAAGAAATTTGATATAATTTCAACCACATTAAAATGACTACCCCAGACATCTCGTTGGGGTTAGTTAAAATCCAGTCCAAAGCAAATACTTGAGAAATCACTGGGAGAGACTCTAATTTCTAATATGGTAGAAACAGAAACTCACTTTAAAATCTGGCCTGGTTTCTAAAATCTGACCTGGCCCCTTCACTCTCAGCTGCCCTAGGACATTAGCCATCAGGTCCATTCACATCCAAATGCAGTCCCTTGTTAAGACAGGCTTCTGGCGTTTTCTATGACTGCATCCGAGCAGAGAATGCCAGTGTCCTGACAGGTGCCAGTGGAATTCCCAGACAATTCTGCTGTTCATTTGGCTCTCTGGGCAAAGTGGTGTCCTCGCCCAGGAGGACAGAATGCGACCTACACCTCTGTGAAACAGGTTCCTTTGGAAGTGATTATGGCGGGTCTTCCAAAAGGTAAATCCCTCGCCCAAACTTACTGCTTAAGAAGTACTGCTTTAATCATTCTTTAAAAATAAATCATTCTTGTATCTTCTTCCTCTTTTCAGTGACCTTGTCCTAGAATCCAAAGCTGCTTTTTTTTCTATCCTCTACAACAAAACTGAGCAGTCTACTGCTATTGTTTTTATACATGTATGTGCCTATTTTATAGATACATTTAATTATTTAAGAGTAATTCTCTGTAAACTCTCTTGCAACTTTTTTTTCATCTGACAGAAAATGAAAACTTTCCCTTGTTCTTACAGTCTTCTCCCAGTCCATCCTCATACACTCTAATCATGATGTAAATTTTTAAAGAGGGCAGCCAGGTTAAGCTCTGGCTTTGCCGTGTACCATAAAATACTACTTGAATAGCCATATATTCACAAACTACTCCTCAAGGCTTCCTTGTGTTCAGAAGGCAACTTGTGTTCCAGGAAGCTGTCACCCTGATAAGAGCTGTTGGCTCAAATTAAGGCTCGTGTCCTTGGGCACTTAGTCCTGCTTTGGGGGGAGTGGTCAAATCCTTCAAGAAATGGGTCTTTTCCAAGTTCAGGCCCTCTGATCACCAACTCCTAAAGAAATAAACTCTAATCAGACCAACTTTTTGAAGAGAAAGTCTCAGGAAGGACTGCAGCTTTCCACAGATAAAGAGCATTTTCGTTTTTAAGGCAAATCGTGCAGCTCTTTTTGTTCGTTGACCCACCAAGGGAAGTTGGTGTGAGGAAATCAGTATTGAACAGTTTGTGCTTTAGAAACGTCAATAGTTTTTTGCCTCCCACTCCCACTGCCATTATGCCCAGAGATTTCAACACCATCCATATTCTGGTCTCATTGTTTCTTAACCTCTTAAACTCCAATGATTTTCAGCCCTACCATGAGATGGCCTACCTGGACCTTTTAAATTACTTACAAGTGCTCCAGTTTCAGGATTTCAAACTTTCAAGTCCTTTATTTTGACTACAACTGCCTCACCTGCCCCATATCTTCATGTCAACCCCCACTTCCTTGGCCTATTCTTAGGCCTATCCCTTCCTCACCTAAGAAACCTCTTATCCATCCCCACCTGGCTGCACCTGGCCTCCTTCTCCACCCCCTCCACTTCGCCCTTGAAGCGTTCATCTCAGGAATGGCTTCAGTGACACTGCAGCTTCTCTTACTCATTTTCCTTCCTGTACTGTCCATCTTATCAATTCTAAACGTAATTTTGGGTTGCCTCAAATCATTCTACTTTTTCCACTCCTATACACTGAAGTGTTGCTAGACAAGCCACAAAATTATGGTGTTGGAACTTCACTCCCATTTGGAGGCCCTGTTTCTTTATCTTTCATTGAATTCCCTTTAATTTCCTGAAAGAGCTCTCCCAACCTCTGCAATCTTCACTTGAAAAATAGCTCATCTCCTGGAGCCTCCATTTCCTTTTCTGTTAAGTGAGGAATATTCTGGTTCAGGTCTGGAGTGCCTGATGATGCAAATGCTGCCAACTGAATTTTGAGTAGCCTCATGAGCTCTAAGGTTATTTAAAAATAGTAATAATATAACACTCAAGATTCTGACTCATGAGTCATAAGCTCACCATTCTCACTCTCAGAAGATGACTTAACCAAAACCTAAAAGCCATCTGTAAGAAGCCTCCTCATCAATTTTTGCCCTTTCCAATAATTTTCCCATAATGACCCTTTAATCCTTTTTCTTTTCTAGGTTACTTTTTCTAGGTGCCTCCCTACTGTCCCTTCTTGCTGACTTGGGACCTTGTTCTCTCAGTTAATGCCTTCCCACTGGATCTTTTCCCATCTAACAATGATTACCTTTGGGCTTCTAGCCAAACAAAACAATGCTTTCCCTAAGGATAGTTTAATAGCCAAATTTCTCAAAGGAAGGAGCCATCTCTACCCCTGGTTTCTTTCCTATCCACATTTGCAGCTCAGCATTTCCACCTGGGTAGCCTATGGACCCTCAAGATCAACCACTTTGAAAACAACTAATCCTCACCCCAACAAAGCAACCTTCTGCCTTTGTTATTTTTTCCTGCCTCTTCCCCCTAACTGCATGCCTCATCAATGAGCAAATCTTAATTTTACCTTCAGAATGTCTGTTGAAGACTAGTTTATCAACTCTTGACTATCTTTCTAAAGGAATAATCCTTTTCTAAAAAGCTTTGTACATGAAGATATTCATAATAGTGTTATTGATCATGATAAAATTGGAAATAATTAAATGTTCAAAACAAGGGAAGGAGGAAGTAATAATTTTAAATGTTATGTGATTAAAATGATACTTTGCATTGGTATGGATTAAATGAAAAAGTGTCTACAAAATAGTATGTCTAGTATGATCCCATTTTTTAAATAGGAAGGGAAGGGAGGGAGGGAAAGAGAGTAGGAGGAAGGGAGGAGGGGAAAAGGACACCATCAACAGAACAAAAAGGCATCCTACAGTATGGGAGAATATATTTGTAAATGACATATCTGACAAGGGGTTAACATCCAAAATATATAAAGAACTTACATGCCTCTACACCCAAAAAGCAAATAACCTGATTAAAAAATGGGCAGAGGATATGAAGAGACAGTTCTCCAAAGAAGAAATTCAGATGGCCAACAGACACATGAAAACATGCTCCACATCACTAATCATCAGGGAAATGCAAATTAAAACCACAATGAGATATCACCTCACACTAGTAAGGATGGCCAGCATCCAAAAGACTAAGAACAACAAATGCTGGCGAGGATGTGGAGAAAGGGGAACCCCCCTACACTGCTGGTGAGAATGTAAGCTAGTTCAGCCATTGTGGAAAGCAATATGGAAGTTCTTCAAAAACTAAAAATACAAATACCATTTGACCTGGGAATCCCACTCCTTGGAATTTACCCAAAGAATACAACTTCTCAAGATTCAAAAAGACATATGCACCCCTATGTTTATTGTAGCACTTTTTACAATAGCCAAGATATGGAAGCAACCTAAGTGTCCCATCAGTAGATGAATGGATAAAGAAGAGGTGGTACATATACACAATGGAATATTATTCAGCCATAAGAAGAAAACAAATCCTACCATTTGCAACAACATGGATGGAGCTATAGGGTATTATGCTCAGTGAAATAAGACAGGCAGAGAAAGACAAGTGCCAAATGATTTCCCTCATTTGTGGAATATAACAACAAAGCAAAACTGAAGGAACAAAATAGTAGCAGACTCAGAGACTCCAAGAAGGAACTAGTGGTTACCAAAGAGGAGGGGTGTGGGAGGGTGCGTGGGAAGGGTGGGAGAAGGAGTTGTGGGGTATTATGTTTAGTACACATGGTGCAGGGAATCACGGGGAAAACAGTGTAGCACAGAGAAGGCAAACAGTCAATCTGTGTCCTCTTACTACACTGATGGACAGTGACTGAATTGGGGTATGAGTGGGACTTGATAATATGGGTAAATTTAGTAACCATTGTTTTTTCATGTGAAACCTTCATAAGAGTATATATCAATAATACCTTAATAAAAATATATATACAATTTTAAAAAAGTCAGAGGGAAGAAAAAGATAAAAGATGTTTTTTGGAGAGAGCTGTTGTCAGGCACTAGTTCCTTGGGTGCCCTTTGACCCCAGGGCCTGGGAAAACACCTCAGTGGGAGGACTTGTTGCTCCTCCAGCAGTATGGGGAACCCAGAGTGCAGGTGCCTGCGAAAACTGAAGCCTCTGCAGATAGGGCCCAACTCTGTCTGCAGATCTGGAGGATGAAGAAGGGCTGGCAAGGGGCACTGGAAAAGGAGCCAGAGAGGGCTGCTGCCACGGAATTGGCCGGCATTGCAAGTTTCCTGAAGGCCAGATGGTGGCCAGATGCGTGGGGAGAGAACTGCCTTAAAACTGTCTTAGGGTGGAGGGGAATTTTTAGATGCCAGGGGTTGAGGAAAAAGCTGCAAGTGGCCACCTACCTACATGGATAGATGAGCCTAGCAGAAAGCACTCAAAAGCCCATCAAGAGGGGAAGCATCTGCTTTAACCATCTGCCAGGCTCACCAGAAACACCAGCTTTAAATGTCTGCTAGGCCTAGAAGGCCTGGAGCCACCCTCTTACCTGTCCTCCCCATTCTAGCCCTCCACTGTCCCTCCTGTAACTTAGCGAGAGTGGAACTGCAGGAGGAGTGATTAGGGAGGAAAAGCCAACCATGTCTCCAACCCCTGTTCCACTGGAAGCAACCTAAGCTGGCAAAGTAGAAATGATGCAATGCTGTTTGGAATTTTTATTGCTACAAACTGTGTATTATGATTTCTGAATTGAGGCTGCATTTGTTACTTAAAGTGGCCATGGTAGTGCATATTATCAAAGAGTTACAGAAATAATGGGACCTGCCAGAGTTTTCTTCTAAATGCGAGAAAGATTAAAGAGTGGGAGAACAGAAATCAAATTGCAGTTTATCACAATCTGTTCACCATGCTTGGTACCAGAACCCAGAGGCTCCTTTGTGCCCACTTCCATAATTCACTGCCCCCACAAAAGTAGCCACTATCTAGTCTTCTAGCAGTACAGATTCATTTTGCCTGTTTTTTTACTTTATGTAAGTGGCATCATTCAGGATGTGTTCTCTTGTGGCTGGTTTCTTTCAATATTATGTGAGGTCCATTGCATATAATTGTATTTCATTCATCTTCATTATTATGTAATGTTGTGTAGTGTGAATATACCACAATTTATCCACTCTACTGTTGATGGGCATTTGGATAGCTCCCAGTTTCTGCCTGGTACAAACAGTTCCACTATCGGTAGTGCACTGCCTGTAATAACGGGGATGGGGGTTGGGGGAGGTCTTACAGCATTCCCTGCAGTTAGTCCTTCCCTTCAAGTTCCATTACTACTGCACCAAGGCAGGCCTTCAAAAACTTTCACTTGGACTATTAGCAATAACCTCCTGATTGACATCTCTATCTCTAGTTCATCATAAATACAGCTACCAGGTTTATCTTCCCAGAGCATAATTCTAATCATGTTGCTTCCTTTATTCAAAAATGTTAAATGTCTTCCCATTGCCTTCCAGCCAATGTATAAGTTCCTTAGTCCAGTATTCAAGGTCTCCTCCCTACATTTGTACCATAGTCTACAACATTTTTATGTCCCTAGTCAGGCTAGGCCATTGCCATTCTCTAAACACAGGCTGTATTTTTTTCTTAGCTCTCTGAGCATGTCACTCCCATGCCATGTTGCTTCTAACAACTAACACACCTGATAGAGTTCTTGTCCTCCTGAAATGAGCTAGGGTAAACTTCCAGCAGGCGGTTTACATTCCTATGGCCCAAGGTGACTTCCCATCTGCAGTACTTTGGACTCTACCGTATGTGTCATGAGCTGCCTTGTGTTAACATTGCCTACCTTCATGTTTCATCCTTCCTACGGAACTGAGGCGGGGACCCCCTCTAGTTCATCTGTGTGCCTCCAGGAGCAGCCAGCCCACCTTCTTGCCAATAGGAGGGGCTCAATAAATGCTTGCCAAATTGCTTTGGAGAAGTTATTTGAAAATGTCTTCCTGATTTTTACCTCTGATTCCCACTTCTCCTTTGAATTCCCCTCTTGCTCCTTGGTATTTTGTGTGTGAATTGGCTAGCTTAGGAACAGTTTTTAGTGTCTGAATGCTTTGACTGATTCTCAAGAAATAATAACTTCTCAATGCCACCCTCGGTAATCATACCACTTAGACCCCACCATGTCTTAAATGAATGAAATTTTTATTAGGTGTCTACTATGTATGTGGCACCATGATAACTGGAATACAATTTCTACGCACCTCTAAGACACCACTCCAGGGTTTTTAATCTTGGAAATATTTTAAATCTGTTACCTGTGGTTGATTTGTGAAACTTGCCTTTGTTTCACACTATGGATGAAATACACTCTGGGTGAAGTTTGGGGATCTCAGCTGAGGTCCATCAAGTCATTTCAAAGCAAGGAGAAAATAAAACGAGAGCATTCTCTTACTTTCCCATCGATAGCTGGGTTCTCAAGAACGAGTTCCTAAATTAGTGACTCAAAATATTGTTTATAATGAGCAGAAACTTCATTCATTCGCTCTCTGTCTCATTAACCCAAGAGAACTTGGCTCATTGTGAGCATCAGAGATGACTTAATTTTGTGGTAAGAAAATAGGAATTAGAGGATGCCAATAAGGAAACCTCAAGGAAGAGGAAGTCTATAAGCTGAAGGGAAGGCTGTTGAGTCTTATTTCCTCTCCATTCTTAACTCGCTCTCTTAGCCAACTGTTGAACTTCCTTTCCCCACCTGATCAGGGAGCTGAGTGAGGGTGGTGAGCAGAGTGAATGAAGTTAAATAACATTTGTAAAGACTCCAAGAGTGTGAGTGTGAAAATCTCCGTGAGCTAACTGATGCTTATAGTTCCTGTCCACAGTCATGGGTGACGCTGCATGTGTGGGGGACAGGGTGGGTAAGAACTGGCCACCTTCCAAGTTAAGAAAACAGGCTCTTTCACTTTTGAACAACAGCAGAGTTCAGTACAAGTCGGGCGCAGTATTCGGTTTCCTCCTGTAGTAGGGACTGATCACAGCAAAACCGCCCGCCATCTAGGCCTATTCACCAGTGCCCCCTCCTTTCACAAAGAGAGAAGCTGAGTTCAAGTCTGCTAGTTGGTGGCTTATTTTCACTGTAGTGGTTAATTATTTTTTCCTCCATGCCTTTAAGTATAGCATGCTCACCTGTTTGAGAGAAGAAAAAACAGGTTGTAGTTACCAGGTCATCTATGGCAAGGCTCAGATTCAAATTCAGTGCTTCTAACACTCAGAGCAGAGCCTGACCATGTTGGAGACGTGAGCCCCTCCCTTCCCCATCTTATTTTTCACTGGAACATTTGCTGTTCTCTCAAGCTATGAAAGGCTTCCTGTGTTATCATGCCTAAGGGGAAGTTGCATGTTAAAAACCACCAACGGTTAAGTCCAAGCCAGCTGGGGTCTTCCATTGCTTCTTCCAGTATTCTGAGGAGACCCATGAGAATTCTCAGTGTTTCTCAAAGTCCTTGGCTTCCAGAAACAAGAGAACAGACGAGCACTGGGTCTTCATTTAATGGGAAATTTGGGAAAATGAGAAGCAGCAAAAGTTCTAAGATAATACTGAAGTTGTTATAGCTTAAAGTCAAGGGTGAACTGAAAGCTAAGAGTTTTGGCTCTATAGTAGGGGTTCCTGGATAGTTTTAGTTGAATATCCTTTGGGTTGAGCTGATACAAGTTTATTCCCTTTCACATCCAAGGACAGTATTATCATTAATGGGGATGACTGACAGAATCCAGGCACAGAATTATACTGACTGGTAAGGAAAGGCTGGAGTAGAAAGGACATGATAGTTTTGTGACTGCCATATTGATAGACACTGTATTGCACCCACCACTGGTATGGGAGGGTGAGAGAACCACAGTAGATATTATGGATAAGAGAGTGGGGGGAGTGTTGCTTTATTGGAATCTGATCAGGTAAGGGGTCTGAAGGGCTTTTGAGTAGAAGCATAACCAAATGCTTCATGTACATCACAGAAGCACACCCCACACCATATTTGGTACCCATTTGTCCCTTTCCTTTACCCATAAATTATAGAACTGGAAAACAGAGAAATCACCCTTTTCTCCCTCCCTTTCTATAGTTTTAAGTTCAATTTAACAGTCATTCATTGAACATACATGAGAATGTCAGCAAGAATGACAACTCCTAGGCAGCCGGCCATGGCTACTAGGGCACAGGAACAGCTGCGGGACTGACAGCGGTAGGAGAGAGATACAAATAGAGCCAGGCTCTTGCCCCAAGCTCCTAAGGAGGCACTCAGTTGGTGAGGCTGGCCAGGGAGTTGGACAGAGTCTACCTCCCTCCTACTATTGTCCACCCAGAACTGCTATGTCCCTAGCTTTGTCCTGGCCACTGTTGACCTCTGGGGCCCTTTAACATCAGGGAATCCTAACTTTCCTAAGATACTCTGTTTCCAGTGTTTATGGCGAAATCACAGGGCATTGTGTTGCAACATCTGCTAATCACATGGAAACAGATAAATTTCATTTTTATATTCCCTGGCTCACTGAAAATGCAGTCAGAGCATCTTAAGCTAAGGGCTAAGTTCTTCTCTTGCTTTTAAACACCATGTGATTCAGCATGTCTGCAGTCACTGGGAATCTACACTGCCACTTTTTACCTCTGCCTTGTGGGTAACCCCTACCTTCCACCTACATCCACCCACAGGGGAGAATGTGGACCTTGCCAAACGGAGGCCCCAGGAGATTTTCCAAGACTCACGAGATGTCAAGTCATATCTAAAAAAATTTTTTTAACCAGAAAGTCATTTCAAAAAGTCTAACTTGGTGGCCCCACAGAGAGGAAGATCAAACTTTCCACACTGACACAGTAAGTCTGTCCCCGTAGGCTTGTGTTAAAGCTGCAAGAGTATCGGTACCCAGACTTTTGGTGAAAGGTCCCCAACCCAGGGGGAAGTCCGACTAAGTGAGCAGGTTAGCTGCTTGGTGCCCAGCGGCACATTAATGAAGTCTGCTTCCAGGGGATTTCCGGTAGCAATGGAATCAGCAGTGGGGAGTAAGAGGTGTCCTTCTGAAAGATTTCCCAGAGGAATTTGCCTATATGGAAAAGTCTTGAATTCTAGTATAAAATCCCTGATCTTATAGGTTTTGGTTTGGATTTCTCACTTATTCACAAATCTCTTCAAAAAAAGAAAAACAAACCTAATAGAAAACCCAAATAGTGAGCATGCATACCAAACGAATGATCTGAGTGCTTATGTCACGCTAGGCACTATTTGTCAGTGCAGGTACAGTGGGGAGAAAACATGTGCCACTGCCCTCAAGGAGTCTGATGTTCTTTTTCTAGCTTTCAGATTGTATTTGTATTGAAAATGAGGTCAGTTCCCTCCAGGAAGTATTCTCAAGAGTATTAAAATGAATATACCATCCAAAATCCTAAGCCTCTTTCAGACCCCAGCTTAAACGCAACCTCCAGAGGAGATAGGATTTGTCTGAATGTGTGAAATAACTCTCACAGCTTGCAGTGTGTGTGTTTTTAAATATCTTATCACTGTATGGCAGTGAATACCCAGAGGTGCTTTATAGCAGTCATTACCTGTAGGAAGGAAAGTATTGCAACTATGAAAACACCTCTCAGTTAGTCCTTTTCTTTCTATAGTTTTAAGTTCAATTTAACAGTCATTCATTGAACATACATGAGCCAAGCCCCATGCCAGGGGTGGGAGAGGATATAGAGATGAAGAGCACCCAGCCTCTGCCTTGACAATCTTTGGTGAAGCCCAGACACTCAACTCCTTAAGTTAAACCATATAATTAACAATATTTGACCATTTTGACCTGCAAAAATGGCCATTTCATTTGGTTCAGGCTAATAAAAGATACAAATTATATGCACCGGGCATATAGGGGAAAGAGAGGCAGATTGGTGGATTTGAGCTTCTTGGAAGAGGAGATGGGAATGAGTGGCATGAGGGAACTAGAGAGCTTGAGGGGCGACCCGGCAGTGCTGCTCAGAGCAGTGCTATCGCATGAAGCCCTGGGAGAGAAACAGGGTTAGTGGAAGAGAAGCCTGAAAACATAGGTACAGGTCAACTTGTAGAAAACTTGGAACGCTAAGTTAAAGACTGATTTTCATTCAGTGCCCCAAAAAAACCTAGGGAGAGAAGCAACCCAATGAGATCTTGCTCCAAAAAAATAATTCCAAGAGTGTAGATCATCAAGAAGAGACTCTACTGTGCCAGACCAGGCAAATTGTAAAAAGGGTCTAAATTCAGACAGTGGCAGTGGGAAGGAAAAACAATCATCCCACAGGAATAATCAACAGGATTTGGTAACCAGACATGAAGACAACAGTTAACAGCTCCCCTTTAATGTGTTGTTATGCGTTGGTACTTTACTACTTCACTTGCCTTCTTTCACTTAATCCTCACAACAGCCCCCATAACATGGATCTTAGCCAGATTTAACAGATAAGGGAGTCCAGAATTAGGGAGGTTGCATAAGGTCACGTATCTGGAAACTGTCACAGATGGCATTTAAATTCAGGTTTAAATACAAAGGAATGCATTTTTAACCCTTATGCTGTAAGGGATTCATTCATTCAACCACCTTTGTTAAGTCCTTAATATATGCTTGGTATGGTTCAAGTTGCCTGAGCTATACTAGTGAACAAAACGAAGATTTTTGCCCTCATGGAGCGTAGATCGGCAGGTATGGGGGAGGGGGGTGGCACACAACAAATAGTGAACAAAGTTATGAATTCTACAACAGAAAAAAATATAAGGCTCAGGATTATATGGGAACAGAGTAGAAGTTTGGGGAAATTGAAAACTGCAAGGTTTTGGCTCTGTGGACTTGGAAAGTGTGATATGAGGAGCAGGAATTAGCTTGGGAGGGAAGAGATGAGGTGAGTTCTGTTTTAAACATATTTTAAACATTTGAGGTAACGTGTGTCTCAAGGTGAAAAAAACTCCATCAGCAATTAGGGAAGACTCAGCTCCAGAGAAGGGTCCAGCAAAACCTGGGTTTGGGAGACATCAACATAGAGCGGGCTAAGGCTGTGGGACTAAATTTCACCCTTTTAGCAGCCTTACAGAGAATTCTATGTATCTGATTATTCAGGAAAACTCTAGGAATTGCAATACATGAGAACTCCCTCAGAGTCTGAGAAAAAAAAATACTCAGAAGGTCAGGAGTTGGTCCTGAGGGTAGGGACCTGAATAAGCAAGGGCCAACTTTTATCAGTACACTTGGGAATTAGCTGTATGAGGAAAGTACCCTGAGTGCCAGAGATGCTGTGTGCACTTAGTATTTTCTTAATCATGTTTCAGTTTTGGATTTTCTTTTTCAGGCTAGTAGAAATTTATTTTTAAAGACTACTCAGGAAGTTGGAACCTCCTTAAGAAACTCCTTAAGAGGTTCTTACAAATTTTTTTCCTTTAACTAGAAAGTGAGTTTAGGAGAAAATACAGTACGAATCCCTACCTTCACCATTACTTATAGCAAGCATTAAAGTGCCAGAAACCTTGTTATATTTGGTCTTCCTGATGCAGAAAACTGTATGTGCTTATCTGCGGTGGGCTTGGGGGTGTGGGGGGATACTAGCCTAACATATTGTTTTGCGTTTTATATTCATTAAATAGGAGTGTGCCTTGGGGTAAAGTCAGAATAGAAACAATTTTACGATTTGAAGGAAGACCTGCTGTTCTCCGAGTTACCTCGCCTGCTTGGAATGACTTTCATTATTTGTCCATCCAACACCAGCCTACCATGAGTCCTGGTCCCTTCTGTTACTGTTCATCATCAGTCAAGGACACTTAACCTCATGTTTCCTCCATTATGCCTATATTCCAACCTCCGTTCCGCTTTTAAGACAAAACTGTAAGGTTGCTGACCAAAGGAAGATCTTGCCTGGCCAGAAGAAAATTCTGCTCTTACCAGTGGCTACCTGAACCCGCTCCCTTCTGTACCTAAAATTCACGGCTGCACCTGCAACCCATTTCTCCCTGGATAGGAAGGAAAGTGGGTGGGTAAAGAGAGGTGGGGAAGAACACCAGCAATCTGGAAACAGGCTGGAAATACACGTGCCAAAACTAACGAGAGACTTTTTTAAATACACAACCCATTAAGGTCGCACTGATAGCCAAATCACTACCCCAGATCCCCAAGAAAAATTTTCCCGTCTTGCTATAGTCAATTCATTCTCCAGACGAAAGGTCTATATCACCACAATCCGAGCTCCACTGGATAACCTTCAAATCGCTCAGACATGGGTCTGGCGCAGGCGCAGGCCGAAATTCTTCCGTCCGCTCTCCCCGCGCCCCACTAGGGGCGGAGCCTCGGAGCTCCCTTGCGTTCGAAATGACGTTAGAATCGTGAGTTCTGCGCGCGATAACAGATGAAGCCGGCCGGTGCCCCGGAAACAGTCACCACCACTTCCGGAGGAGCTTGTACGCTCAGTGCCGGAGCTACGGGGCGCGGAGACTGCTTGGAGTAGTGGGTACCCCAACATGTCCCGTGGGTCCAGCGCTGGCTTTGACCGCCACATTACCATTTTTTCACCCGAGGGCCGGCTCTACCAAGTAGGTGAGTGAACCGGGTCCACTTTTGCTCCACTCGAATTGCTCTGTCATGGTACGGCCTGAAGCAGGCAGACTCGGCCGGAGTTTAGTCCGGGACTGAAAGCATAGCAGGAGCTGGGACGGGCGAAGGGCCGAGGCCGGGTTTTGTACCGTAGTGTTCCCAGTCCTGTCTGGAGGCAGGGGTCGGGACCCCGAAGGTCGAAGGCCTCGGCTGCACCGCCGGGACACAATAAAGAGATAGGAAGGTGGGATTGTAAGGCCAGACTCCAGCTTCTTGACTCCTCTTCACTTGGTACATTTTATCCTGGGTAGGCCCAACGTCTTTACTTCTCTAAAGGGTAATTTGTTCCTTAATCTTCCAGTTAAACGCCCCTTTCTGTTTTCCTTTGTTTGCCGCATGGACTTCCTCGTTCTGTGGTTAATTCCACACAGGCTTTCAGAGCCTTCTATGTGCCGGACACTGTGCTGGTCCTAGGGGATGCAAACGTGTCACACCCTCTCCTATAGTGAAGTTCACAGCTTAAAGAGAATGACAGACCGTAAACGGATAATACGAGGAAAAAAGTGCCAAATTACAAGTATATACCGAGTTCAGGACATCTTTGGAAAACTGGTAGGTATAATGAGTACCTGTCAGTTCTAGAGCTGCTCTTGAAACTAGCACCCCCTTTTAGTCCACATCTGTTTGAATGCTTCTATTTAAAAACTGGTTTAAAAGCTGGTTCTGACTTGTAGATGAGGTATGGTCAGCTAGCTGTTTACTGAAAAACAGCTTTAGTGGAAATAAACCCTAAACTAGTTATCAGTTATTAATTATAACAGTGTATTTTGTTGGGTCGAAATGGTGTCAGGGTTTAGTTTTTTATTATAACCTATGTCCTTAACTTCTTGCCATAAAGAATTTAGTATCAGGAGAACCTGATTTACATCTGGATGGTGATGGTTTCATTTTTGAGTGAGCTTAGCACCTCAGTGCCGTGGAGGACAGTAAGCATATGCTCTTGGAAATCATAAGGAGAGAGTCGGCTTATAAATGAGGTTCCCTTCATCTGTAAGTCTTAGAAACTGAGTTAAAGATGACTAAAGTGAAACCAGTCCGTTATATGACTACATACTGTACTCAATGTAGCAAGAAACAGCATCATTGGGTAATTCAGTAACCCTTTTAACTCATCCCTAATTGAAAAATATCAAAGATAGAACAGAAAGATAACTATTCTCAAGGACGTTTCATTTTTAAAGTTTCATTTCTGAGTTTTAAAGAATTTTTCTATGTTGATCTGTTTTTAATGTTCTACTTTATGGTCTTTAATATATGAACAGAAAAAGTCGCTTAGACCTTCACTTTATTTTTGTATACTATATTGTGAAATCCAGCCATACAGCATAGTCTTAATGCTTCCCAGATTTGGTGAATAGAAAGGCTAAATACAGCATCATTTTAATGCATTAAAAAGATTTGGAATAAAACATGTAGTTCAAAAACAAGTTTAATACCTGGATAGAATGATTAAAGCTCTGCTTTACTGAATAACACTTAGTATTATTATAACACTCCCTCTGTTATTCAGTGCCTTAAGTAGACATTGCTAGGGAAAGGAAAGTGAAAGTATAGTATGAGCAAGTAGTATAATAATGAAGAGTTCAGGCCATGCAGCCATGCAGACTCCTGCTCTGCCGACACAGTTTCTATTGCTAAGTTGGGTTAATATTATGTAAATGTTTTGAGGGTTAAATAAGGTGATGTATATAGAGTGGTTATTAAGTGCCCAACCAATGTTATTAAATGCCTGATTCTTTGGCTCTCCCCCCCACCCCCACCCCCATTAGATCAGTAGTTGGGTAGACATGGAGTATTTCTCTTTTATGGTCGATCCATGCTTGGTTCTCTAGTGAAATATATGTCCATTATCATAATAGTGTAAGTGTTTATTAGTTTATTAATTTTAGAATCTGCCAAAGACAAAGTATATAAGAATTAGAGTGCAAATTGTTAACTTTGACAATGGAAAAATAATATACTGAAAATGAGGAGATGACAACGGAAGGAAAGATTAATGGAAAGGTATGTTCCTCATTTTCCATAGTTGGGACCTAAAAGATAAATAATAGTCTAAAGTTGGTAAATCAAAAAATAAATTTAAAGTGACAATGCTAACCATAATTACAGGCTGTTTACAGTGTTTGCTCTTGGAGTAGGGAGATTTTTTATTGTCATTTGTACTCATTGGTAACTGTTGAAAAAATTTCTTTTAATGAATTATTCAAGTTATGTGCGTGTGTGTTAAAAACTAGAGCTATATATAGAGTACCTAGCTTTGAAATCTAATTTCAAGAATTTCCCAAGTTATCAGTGGGGAAGCTAAGGCCCAGGTTGGGCAAAATAAGCCTGGCTATTTTCAGGGCCCCCCTTTTGCTTGCTGATCCTTTCCTGGATAGGTCTGGCAAGGAAGGAGACGAGTAGTCACTTGGATTTGCTTGCTCAGTAGATGTGAGCACTCCTGATTGCTTCTGAGAAGGGCAGGAACAAGAAAGGAACAGACTGGTGAAGACTGGAGAGGACAGTTTTCTCATCTAGAAGTGGCATTGTGTATTTAAGCCAAGATATCTAGGTTCGAGTCCTTGCTCCATACTAACCACAAGCACATTTTTCATAAGGAAAATAGTGATAATAATTCCACCTACCTTATATGGGTCTAAGAATTTAATAATGAGTTAATAATGTAATGTACTTGGAACAGTCACATAATAAGTGCTCAATAAATGTTTTTGTGAGGGATGCTGCCTCAGGAAGAAACAAGTGGCTGATAAAAATGAAATCAGAAGTTTCACAAATAAATGGACTGACAAGTATTTATTGTTTGTTTCTTGCTGTTAAAAAAATTCTTGTTTTAAAGTACTGTTTCTCAACCCAGACTTCTCATGCACTCCTTGAATCTGATTTGAAATTAAATGTGTGTACACATATGTGTGTGTGTGTACAAATACATATTATAACTACACACAAAAAAATAATGGGATCAAACACTTATGTTTTCAAACCCTATATTCTACCCCCCACACACACTAGTGCCAAGATTTCTAATGACCTCACCTGCTTGAAGAGTTAGACAATATATTTAAAGAGTTGGGAGGCACTCTGCAATGAGACACTCTTCACATTTAGGTTACAAGATTAGGGAAAGATAGAATGAACAGCTTCAAAAAACCTTTGAGTTTCTAGTCATACTGTATTGAAAATAAAATATAGACATATCTGCAAAATACCTGCCTTGCCCTGGTAGAACATCCCTTGTTCCAATAACCAAACCTCACAGAATGTATGGATTTCACAGTTTGTTTCTATTTTTCCACCCCATGTCTATAGGGAAAAAAATTGTATTTATTTCCTAAAACACAGGACAGCATTTTAAATAGAATTATGGGTGGGAAAAATCTTGGCTTAATATTCCTAAAATTGACAGAGTCACCGATGGATGCATTGCAAAGCTGACGAGTGTCCATAAAGGAGATGTGTGTGTCTGCTGTTGCTAGCCTCACAGAGCAGGTGATACTGAGAAACATTGTCTGGCTTTGTGTGCTTGTCCTGAACATTTTGTCACAGTGACTTTTATATTTAAGCCCCTATTTTTTCCTAGTATTATACAATGAGTTCCAGAAAAGTTGGGGAAATTGTAGGGAAGGAAGCAAAGTAAATATGAGATTACTGTGGAAAAGTGGTTTCTGCACCAAAAAACTGTTTACTAACCATTTTGTATGTGATCAAAGAAGGAATTTATTTTCTAATCTGTTTGTTTGTTAGGTTGAACCAGTATGAAACTGCAAATGGTTAACTGAGTTTTACCCATGGAAGTGGCTGTTTGATGTGGTTCAACCTAATACTTAAATACAGATACTTTACTATGTATTTAAGTTATAATTTAAGAAATAGGGGGCTTGTAGTTTAGTGTAATTAATTAATGATATCTAAGGACATTTCCAGGGACCAGTGCACAGGTCGGTCACTGTCGCCGGAGCATAGACAATGACAACTGGAAGAGTAGTTTATAGCAAATTTTTTAAGAGATTTGGGTGCTATGCTAGAGTTTGCACTTCGTTGTGTGGGTTTTGACTGGCAGAAGTCTTTAAGAAGACAAAATTATTAAGTAAGATAGCAGGAGAGTTGAGTGTAGAATTATAGTCTAGAGGGACAGATGGCAGGGAGGTCAATGAGGAGAGGTTTCTTCGGTAATCCATATAAGCCCTGATGAATGAACTAAGGTACTGAGAGAATGGGAGGAGAAGGGGAGACTCTTGAGTTTGTTTTATTTTTTAATAAGGAAAATTTCAAACAAAACTAGGTAGAATAGTATGGTGATATTCATGTACTCATTACCCAGCTTCATCAGCTGTCAACATTTTGTCCATCTTGTTTTCTTTTTATTCCCTTTCCCCATACACTTCCCTGACTGCTAGAGTATTTTAGAGCAAATCCTAGATATAAGAGTGGACATTTCTCTGAAGAGAGAGAATTAAAGAGTCAAAGATGGTACCCAAGTTTTTATGGCTTCCAAAACTGAGCAGTAAATAACCATCAGTTGAGATAAGGACTGTAAGAAAAGCAGGTTTATGGAGAAGAGGAATTTATTTTCACAAATGCCTATGGGAGAAACAGGCACTTGCAGGTATGGGTTCAGAGCTAAAGATGTCAGAGTTAGTAGTGATTGTATAGGATAAAATCATCCAGGGACAGGGAGAAATGATAGAATTCTGGGGATTATCAGTATTTAAGCTGGCTGAAGAGATGGAAGCAGTGAAGGAGACTGAGAAGAAAAGTTCAGAGAAGTAGGAGATGAATAGTAGGAATGATATGTGGAGTATAACAACGAAGCAAAACTGAAGGAACAAAACAGCAGTAGACTCACAGACTCCAAGAAGGGATTAGTGGTTCCCAAAGGGGAGGGAGGAGAAGGGGATTGAGGGGTATTATCATTAGTACACATGGTGTCGGGGCAGGGGGGAGCGGGGAAGTCATGGGGAAGACAGTGTAGCACAGAGAAAACAAGTAGTGACTCTGTGGCATCTTACTACACTGATGGACAGTGACTTCAATAGGGTATGGGGGGGGGACTTGATAATATGGGTAAATGTAGTAACCACATTGTTTTTCATGTGAAACCTTTATAAGAGTGTGTATCAATGATACCTTAATGAAAATAAAAGTATAAAAAATATTAGGAATGATACTCTTAACTAAGAACTTTAAATTAAAAATTCAGTTTCTCAGTTACATTTGGCACATTTCAGGTGCCCAGTAGCCATATGTGGATGATGGCTATCGGATCGGACAGCACAAAGGTAGAACATTGCCATCATCACAGAAAGTTCTGTTGGACAGCACTAGTCTAAAGAGAGGGAGTGAGGAGGTAGACTCCTTTAATGAATCCTGGTAAATTCACAGGTGCATTCTTTATTGAGAAGCATTTTCTTACATGTAAAATTTTTATTTTGTGGGACATAATTTTATTGTGTGGTGAGAGGGGTAGCTCTATCTTTTGTAGCTTTTATCTTTTGCATTGTTTAAGCAGACCAGGTAAGTAATGCAAGTTTGTGAAACAGGCCGGGTGAGATGTGAAGAATGGTGGGACTGTGGAAAACTGCAAGACACATGGCAGTACTAGATGACTTTTGCTCTACTGGATGGTTGCTATGTGGGACTGAGTGTCAAGTGTTACCACAATTTTTTTTCCTAAAAAAACAAAATCCTGATGTTATTTTATCTGAATTTCAGTTAAAGTTTTCTGTAAAACTCTGCATATACTAAACAAATGAGTAAGCTGGATTGGGCCCATGGCCAGCCTTTGATTTAGTGTCTACTGCTTGCAAATATAATTTTAAATTTCCTTGATTCCTACTTTCTTTGACTTCCAATCTGGATGTGGAGGTGGAAATATAGACTTGAAAATGCTAAAATTAGCAGTGAAATGGAAAATGCTATAGGAATTCAGAGAGCGGTTTGAAGAATCCCATCTGAGACAATCAGAAAGTGTCCATGGGAAATGAAAGAGGCTTGAGGTGGGAATGGACAAACTTTGGTTAGGTGAGATAAGAGTGAGGGCAATCCAGGCAGAGCCCGAGGAAACAAAGGCATGGGTAGGGGAAAGATAAGGGCTATAAAAAGAAAGTATAATGTAAGAGCAGAGTTAGTAAACATAGCAAACTAATGGCCCTCTATAGCTGTAGATAGAATATTTTTTAGGCCAAAATCATGTTCTGAGCAGTTGGGTATAACAACAAGCTACTCAAAATGTGAGCATAGTTTTAATAACTTTGTCTGCTAATGCAACATCTGGGTCATCTCGTTGGTCTCTTGAAAATGGACCACATTTTCCTGTTTCAGATTTGATTTGCTTTTTTAGTTTGTTTTCTTTTTGGGGACCTTCAGTAATTCTGAATTGTATCCCGGATATTTGCAAATATTAGGCTGTGAAGACTTGATTCTGTTATATTCTTTCAAAGAGTATTGATTTGGTCTAGTAGGCAGTTAATTTGGGTGGCAGCTTAAATCTTTAATTCTTTTAGCCTTAGCTAGGCTCCTTGGAGTCTGACTTGTGCATGTGTGGTTATGGAATTAGTGAGAAACTTGGACCACATTTATATATAGAAGTTGGGACTCCCCCTCTGGCTCTCTCCTTTATTTACCTCACTTTCCACCAGGTGTAGTTACTTCCATACTGTTCTCAATTCTTCAGCCAAAAGGACTGAGTTTTTTATGGGTATTTAGCCCTGACTGGGACCTGCACTCAAGCTCTAAGCCATGAAAATGGGAAACTCACTCCATGCCACTCCCCTCCTTCGATGCATTAATGACTCCTCTAGAATCTGTCTTCTTTGGGCCACTTTCTGCTGTCTTCAGGTAATTATTGTTTTGTCTAGAGTTTATACTTTTTTATCCGTGGAGGGTTGATCTACTAGAAGCTTTATTGGCCATACGAGAAACAGATCTGAGGATCATTTTGAAACATTATTTTAGAAGTTATCTGTGGTATAACAGGGTGATAAGAATAAATGGTTATATATAAAAACAAAACAAACTGAAGGAACAAAATAGCAGCAGACCCACAGACTCTGAGAAGAGACTAGTGGTTACCAAAGGGGAGGGGTTGAGGGTGGATGAGGAGGGAGAAGGGGATTAAGGGGCACTGTAATTCACAACCACAATATAGGTGGGTCACAGGGAAGGCAGTACAGCATGGAGAAGACAAGTAATGACTCTATAGCATCTTACTACGCTGATAGACGATGACTGCAATGGGGGGTGAGAATTTGATAATATGGGTGAATGTTGAAACCACAATACTGTTATGTGAAACCTTCATAAGATTGTATGTCAATGATACTTTAATTAAAAAAAAGAATAAACTGTTATAATTAACCAGTTAAATCTACTAGATTTAAGGATTTCCTTTAAGGTGGTTTTTCTAGTCTTTTTACTCTACTCTTTTGTTCTCTCTTCAATATATAGCCATTCAGAAATTGACAAAGGATTTTTATTACAGCTCCTATTAAAGGAGATTGTTTGTTGTCATAGGTATTATCTGTCTACCTCAGCTGGTCTTCATCACAGTGGCTTATTGAACAGATGAAGCCAAAATCAGACCCGGGGCCCAGAGTAATATTTGACGGAATTTTTAAAGCATCTATTAGGTGCCAAAATGTAGATAATGATTTGAGTTATGGGTAATTTATTCTTTTACATTATCTTCTGTATTTTCCATATTTTCTACAATAAGCATATATTAGTCTCTGTTGATATTTTTCCAGTGACAAAATATATGTTAATATTAAATTTAAATATTAAAGAAATATATAATATAAAAAGGGATAGTCTTGTCTGTAATTTTGTTCTCTGAAAACAATCACTGTCAACTAAACTACGTGGTGCCAAGGTAGTTTGTTTTTATACTGCCACTTTGATCCAGCTTTTTTAACCTGAGGAATAATTTCACAGCAGCTAAAGGTACACAAGTTGAAGTTTGTTATAGACAAACTAAAGAATCCTGTGTTGCAGATAACATGAAAATGGCAGACCATGATCCAGAAAAATTAAAGTTGGTAAGGGAAAAAAAGGACAGAATAATCTAACAGCGGTTAAAACTGCATGTGGTCAAATTAGTTATTGACCAGAAGTTAACAGAAATAGTAAACCTTGAGAAAGTTGAGAGCAACTAAATTGGACCCAGGAAAACCAGACATTGTAGAGATAATGGCAACAGAACAAATAAAGGTTTGATGTAAAAAATTAAATTTTTATTGGAAATTAGTACTTAGCCTGATGAAAGTGATTTCAGTAAAATTAAAATGGAAAGAAATGGAGTTGATTTAACTACAATTTATTATCATTATAATTATTTGACTTTGTATGTCTTAGATGGCATTCTGTATTAGTTTATATAGCTCTCATTCTTTTTAATGACTGCTTATTATCCCATTATATGAATCTCTGATAATTTATTCCACCTTTTAAAAAAAAGTATCCTATTTTTCAGAATATGCTTTTAAGGCTATTAACCAGGGTGGCCTTACATCAGTAGCTGTCAGAGGGAAAGACTGTGCAGTAATTGTCACACAGAAGAAAGTACCTGTAAGTAACACTGCCCAGACAGCCAGCTGTTACAGAACATAATGTAAGAATTTTTCACGAGTTTGTACAGTGATGTATTACCTATATATGTTATTACCTATGTATTCTTTCTTTGACTCTGCTTTCCTATCTGTCATTCATGAAGTACTCAGCTGAGCAGCTATGGACAGTTTAGCTAAGTAGACGGAATTAACATGTTGAACTTTGTGGTATGACTATAAACACAATGTGATTTCCAGGTCTTTTGTCTTCAGGGACCTTGAAATATACTTTGAAAGCCTGTGGTTCTTGCCCACAGGATCTAAAAAATAAAAAAGGAAACAGAGTTCTCTTTTTTAAGTTGGTTTTAACCATAAAATAATCAGAAGACATTTAATGTAGTTAATCATTTTAATTCCATAGCATTTTTTATCACTACACAGGGACTTGTGATTTTCTAAACAATTATCTTGATTTATTTTGTTCTTTAGGACAAATTATTGGATTCTAGCACAGTGACTCACTTATTCAAGATAACTGAAAACATTGGCTGTGTGATGACCGGAATGACAGGTAATTGGCTTAATGTCTACTTAGATTTGTTATTTTCTTCATATTATTTTTGAGTTCTGAATTAATTTTAAAAGGCTCCCTTTAGTGCCTGATTTTCAGATGATACTGAGTTTTGCAGTGTTTCAAGGCTAGTATCAGAATCTTCAGAGTATTGTGAACTTATTAAAATATCATAAGTATTGCTAGAATTAGATCACTATGCTACTGTCAGGGAAACCAAGTTAAGGCCCCTCTCACGATGGTGTATTTCAGATACAGTTACTAGTTTAAAGGGGTGTAAGTCAGTATATTTCAAACCTGGTAATAATGACACTGGTTAGAAATAGATGAGAATTAGAAAATTTACTTTGAGTTTCTGTTTTCTGATACCAGGAAAATTCAAGCCTACTGAAAAAGATCAAGACAAACATTATTCTCCTTAAAACTTGGTAGCTGTTAGACACTTGTAGAAATGATTTTGGCAACTGATGAAGGGCTCAACATAAAAGCAGAACTGTGTATAGAACTCCATATTTTAAAAAATGTTTTCTTTTTTGTCATGTACTTGTTGCTGAGTCATTCACTATTCATTGGTGGGAGAAGAGGCTGTAGTGAACCACTTCTGCTTTTTTTAAGTCATAATGGAGATTTTATATATATATATGGAAAATGATCTGCCTTTGAGGCTCATTCTTTCCTTCTAAAGAAGTAAAGCTTTGTTTTTATATGCTCTAAGCTGACAGCAGATCCCAGGTACAGAGGGCACGCTATGAGGCAGCTAATTGGAAATACAAGTATGGCTATGAGATTCCTGTGGACATGCTATGTAAAAGAATTGCTGATATTTCTCAGGTCTACACACAGAATGCTGAAATGAGGCCTCTTGGTTGTTGTAAGTATACTAAGAAATCTCCCAAATAACTGATGAATTACAATTTTTTTTAGAGAACATTCATTAAAAAAGTTATTTTAGACAAGTTGGGTTCAGAACATACGGTTTGGAAATTATGCAAGGTTAGGAAATGTTTTAATAAATCAGCAGTGAAGGATAGGTTTCACAACATCATTTTAGGCATTTTTTTTAAGCTTTAGGTGCTTTTAGACTTTTTGTCAAAGTATTTCTACATGGAGTGTGTGATTTGAAAGAGCCAAGTCACTGTTACATTGGGCTGTTGTAATGGAAGTTTTATTGCAATTCCAGATTTACTGGTTCATTAGAAATGCCTAAATTAGACACCCTAACAGTGTAGCTATTTGTTCTGACCACCTTAAAGAGTCAGACTCATCTACATGTTCTGTGATTCAAAATGTCTTTTTTTTAAAAACAAATAAAAGTTTATTGGGAGCGGGATAAGATTTACTGATTTTAGGTTTAACAATGCAACATTTTTGTTTCTGACATCATGTCACTCATTTATAAGAGCAGTTAATATAATGATTTTAATAACTGACCCTATTTTTGACCTCTCTTAAAAATTCTCCCTTGATTTCTTCAGTGATACTCTTTTCACTTGCCTTAGCTCATCCCCTTCTGCTGGTCCCTTTAAATGTTGCTCACCAGGTTTCTCTCTTTGGTCCCTTTTTCCCTCTTTGTGCTGTCTGGGTACTCTCATCCACTTTTGTGGCTTTCATTTAATACTTATATGCCAGTCACCCCCACATTAGCCTTTAGCCCAGCCCCTTTCTCCATGTCTCACAGATAGTTCAAACATGAAATCATTCCAGTGTTCCTACTTTGCTCAACTCCTCTTTTTTACCCCAACCCCACCTTTCTGGCCATTTGAATATGACCAGAATATCTTTATCTCAGAATATGTTTCTGTCTTTTCTGTCACTACTTCATCATCTCTTTCCTTTGCCACCTAATTTACTTGTCTCTTCTCTCCCTTCTCATTCTTTCCTAGTCTGTCTTCCATATTGTTGCATAAATTATCATTCTAAAATAAAATTTTGATTGTTGCTTCTTTGGAAAAACTGAATCCTCATCAGGTATAGTGTAAAGTTTAAAGTCCTTAATATGATGTACAAGGCCCTTTACAGTTTACTCCCAGGTAGCTTCTTTCTTATACTGCTTTCCTCCATCACCTGAAGCCTCTGTAGTAAAGGGATCTTTTTGTCACTCCCTGAGTGTACCCTGACCTTTCATGTCTCAGTGCCTTTGTGATGTTCCTTTTGCCTTGTGTGCCTATCATGTTCTTAACACTATTAAGCCCTGCTCACCTGGCAGAACCCTGGAGTAAAGAAGTGTTTCTTGTTTCCCCCAAGCAGTGAGTAGATATCTCTTTGTATTGCCCTTGTACTTTGTATATATCAAGTATAAAAGGTAAAGAAAATTACAGGGTGACATTCAAATAAAACATATCACTGTCATAGTGTTTGTCAAAAATTTTAAGATTCAGAATTCCTATTAGTTTATATCTGTAAATGTGAATAAAGTAGTTGGTTAATATAGAATCTTATAATAGGACATTATATAAAAGAAGTTTAAACATAGAATATAAGAAAGTAGGAGTTAGCCTTTCTTTAAATACTTTGTTACTTGATCTTCTGAGTAGAAAGAAATTTGGTGGTTGTGTTTTAATTGTATGTCATTATAATAACATGATTAGATTTGTAGTTACAAATTTACATATACAGAATTTAGTATGTACTGACTACTAAGAAAATGTATACCAACAATAACAAATAAGGGCAGTGTAAAGGTCATTAAGTAGCGTCGGGGGTATTTCACTTTGCCCAGCATTCTCAAGGTGTGTTCCATACACTTCTAGTTCCCTGGAACTTAGGTAGTTCTTCAGTTTAAAAAAAAAAGAAAAGTCTTCCTTATTCAAATAAATTTAAGAACTACCAAGTTAAAGTAGGTTAATCTGCAGCAGAAAATTTTAGAATATTTAACATGCTATTATACAGTATTTTTTCTAAAAGAAGTATATATAAAGCATATTTTCCAGATTTATTTGACCAGGTAACATCTTGAGGGATTAGGGCTCAAAGGAATGGGCTTTGGGTAATAGCAAGGATTATAGAATTGTTTGTAAATCACATTTGCAACAACTCAAAATTTTTAAAAATCTGTGATAAAACCTTTTACTAAATGGAAATTTCTCTGTTATCGACTTTATCTGTAACGATAGCCTGTATTTTATTTCAGTTTTCTTAAAGCAAAACACATATCCTAAAGTTCATGGCCAGAGTAATGATTAACAACAGCTATGTGACAGCACCACGAGGGAAGAAACTTTGTTGTATAAAGGTATGAGATATTTAATAAGGATTTTTCTTTCTTTGTAGGTATGATTTTAATTGGTATAGATGAAGAACAAGGCCCTCAGGTATACAAGTGTGATCCTGCAGGTTACTACTGTGGGTTTAAAGCCACTGCAGCAGGAGTTAAACAAACCGAGTCAACCAGCTTCCTTGAAAAAAAAGTGAAGAAGAAATTTGATTGGACATTTGAACAGACAGTGGAAGTAAGTTAGCCAAGAGGAGCTGACATTTTTTTTTTATGCTCTATAGAACAGTGAAGATATTGCATAATTGACAGTCTGTGAAGGCTATTCCTGGGTTGTATCACAAGATCCAAGTTGGTCAGTTTGATAGTAAAATTGGTGTTATTCAGCTGACATTGGAACAATGAGGATTGCTTTTATTCACTTAATTCCCTATCTCATTTCATAATGTATTGGAAATTACTTTCAACAAAACACATATAAATTGGAAAATACAACTAAGAATAGGAATCAAGACCAGGCCCAAAGACCTGAATGTTGTGACTCAGATTAGGCTTAAGCTTCCTGATAACAAAAGTGAAAAAACTTGAGTCAGTAATGTTGCTCTTATGGTCCTAAAGGAAAAGCAGCCACGCACCACTTTCTCAGGAAGCAAACATCTTCCTAGTAAAAGAATATGCTCACAGGGTGACTTGGCAGGAAATTATATCTTGGATGCAGAAGTTAGAGCTAGCTTCATGCAGGGTTCTTGAGGGGAGTACTCATTATGATTGGGAAACTTTAAATTGACAGGACAAACTAAAATTCTTATACAAATATTTAGTAGCCTTAGACTAAAGAAGTCTCTCATGTCCTGCCAAGAAGTTAAAAAGAAAAATTTTAGTAGGTTTTGGAAATGAGGGTCTGGGATACAGCCATTTTGAGTACTAACAGCATGACTGATAAATGACAAAGGAAAAATTACTATCTACCACTTTTAGTTTGATTGGCACTATTATTTATACTAGCAGGAGGTATAAAGCTGATTCTCATCTGGGAGGTGGTATGCTCTGTTTATATGTTCTTAAAGGTTACCTTTTTTTAGTTGCATTTCATAGTTACATAAGTAATTAATCAACATCAGATTCGAAGCCACTTTTACAACATTCTTAAATCATTACTATAAATTCCTTGAAGGAAAACTATCATTCATTTTTATCCTCTCCACATCTCACTTCAGGTGCTAAGCATAGTGCCTGTCATGTAACGGTCATCCAGCAAATACGCTTTTGTGTAAATCATCCAATTTTGTTTGGTGGACCCCTTTAAATTTATAGCTTAACTTGGTATAAACAGATTTCTTGTCATTGGCAGGCAGCATATCACAGCTAAGCAATCTGTTACTAACATGGCTATAGAACTACATTACTGAAACATGGAGCAAAACAAATAGCTTGTGGTTAACTGCTGATATTAATAAGCTTGAAATGAAAAAATCTTGGAATCTCAGAAAATATTTTAACATTGGTACTTTTTTTCAGACTGCGATTACATGCCTATCTACTGTTCTATCAATTGATTTCAAACCTTCAGAAATAGAAGTTGGAGTAGTTACAGTTGAAAATCCTAAATTCAGGTGAGTTATATTTTACTTGTCAGGTACTTAAATAACTTGCCTAGTAATCACATCCAGCCTAGAAAGGTGAGGTGTGTGGGTCCATTTTTCCCATAACCTGGGGAGAAAAACTTTTTTTTAAATTATAATTACAGTTTTTTCTTCAGCTTCTGAGATATCTGTTTTAAAACTAATTGGATGTCTCATTAAGACAGTCATAACTGCTTTTCTCATATCAGAGTGGTTTTATATCTAATACCAGAGGTGACATAAAATAACCTCCTTTATGTAGGGAATAAAGTAAGCATAAGTATCTTTTTTTTTTAGCTTAAGGCCAATAGAAATTCAGCTCCTAAAGTAGTAGTTTTCTAGTTTTCAGGTGAGGCATCAATTACTTAGTCTTACTGAAGTGAAGCTTTGAAGAACAATGTGAAATACTGATACACATCAGTCTCTGTCTTTGTGGAAACCCTGAATTTTGAATACGGCTAATTGAATTGCAGATGCTGGGTGCTTGTTCTTACTAAGTGACTAACTCCCACAAGTCAACCTTACAGCTTCCATGAGTCAAATCTGTACTGGGTACTTAACGTCTATCATCTCACTTAATCCTCCAAGCAACGCTGTGAGGTGATTTACTTAGCATAAACCTGGATGCTCTTGTGATAGTGAAAAATACTTAAGTGAAATCCATAGATGCAGACTGCTGGAAGGCTTGTTAACTACTATGTGTATCTACTATTAGGTCACAATTATAAGGACAAATAATCATTGTTGGGGGGAGATAAAAGGGTGATAAACTAAGTCTAACCACGCCTTTAAGAGTTTTCTGTAGGTATGAATTATTTCTAATTCTCTCTTTTTGTTGCCTGCAGGTGATACAAACATGAAAGATTTAAGAAAAATTCATAGAATTAAAAAAAAAACAGAATTGAGTCTATCCTTTTACTTTCTTTTCTATAGGAAAAGATAGCCTTTTTTCTTTTTAAGCAGTAAAATTCCAACAGGAGTAATTTGCAAATCTCTCTAAAGGACCTGCAGTTAGTTTTGTTACCCTTTCTATTCTGAGATACCTTTAAAATTTTCATTTCCATTAGTCAGATACATAGAAAAGAAACCAAAAATCCTGTGTCTTCAAAAAGCCCTTGGTCATTTATAAATTATATGGTAGTAAGTGTTCTTAAATAAGTAGAATATATAACATAAACATTCCTGTTTATATAAACAACTATTTAAACTACTTAATTTCCCCAGTTTGCAAAAATGTCACTTTGACAAATTTCACTCTTTAGGAGTCCAGCAGTAATAGGTCACATTAAAGGTTGCTAAGCAGTTGATTTCCTTGGAGAAGATACCGTATGTTCAACCTGGAGTGCCTTTTTGTCTCTCAGCTGGTACAAACTTAAGTTATACTAGATATAAAGGCATTTTGACCTAGATGCTAAAATAGAATACATTACATATTTTCTATTACATACATATTTCTATTATAGCTGCAACTAAGAGGTTTTATTTTTAGAAAAACTTAATTCTAGATTTGATGTCAAAGAAGTAGACATTTTTGTGTATAGGTGAAGTTGATATGATGTCTGGGTATTCCTTCAGAATAACCCAAAGGGATGAATGCTGGGTATATAGATTTTTAAAAGATTATTTAGCTGTAAATTGGTAATTGACAATATTAGCTATAAATTGATAATTATCAATTAGCTACACATCTGTAATAAAGTTAGGTGATAGGTACATGGGACTTCATTATTCTACTTTTTGTGTGTGCTCAGAATTTTACATAATAAAAAGTTTTCAAAAAGTAATAGTTGTGGGTTTTTTTCCCTTTATCTTCCAGGATTCTTACAGAAGCAGAGACTGATGCTCACCTTGTCGCTCTAGCGGAGAGAGACTAGACATCGCGGTCAGTTCACCACATCTGTGACGCCACGTGCCTGCGTGTTTGTTAGCAACAGACCAACATTATGGAGGCCCCTGGATTGAAAAAGGAACCTATCCCACTTCTCCTGCCACTGAAGTGGTTAGGACTCTATAAATAAAAACAGTGCTTTTGGAAAATAATCGCATCCTGTCTTTTTTACCTCCAATTTTAAATATTAAACCTTTGGTGAATGCAGATTGTTCAGTGTTCACCATCTTCATTTTGTTGACAAAGATTAAGGAACTTAGTAGCCAGAAGTGTAAATTGTAACTATATGGCATAATTAATAAGTAGCAAACTAAAACTCTGGTTTTGAAACTTGCTCTGACTATAAGTTGGCATATGAGGGGAGGCCTTTATTTTACAATTCCTCATTCATTCAAATACAATATTCCTGAACCCAGACTCCCAAATTCCATCATAGGTTTTTGCTATAGCAAAAAGATAAGCATTATTGATTTTTAGTAGTTTTTTCGAGATACAACTGACTCTAAAAAGAACCAATATTTTTAAGAACAGAAATTGTAGCTGCCTCTGACAGTTACAAGTTATTGAGTATGTTTTTTCTGTGCTGCCTTAAGATTTTATTATTTAAAACAGAGTTTAAGGAATTCATCTACAGTAAAGGAGAGATACTACCATAAACAACGTTAAGGGGAAAGGAAGAGCAAACTATTCAGGATATTTTTTTTTTTGGTACAGAATTTTTTTAAATTCCCAGAATGAGTCCCTGGTGACCTGCACCAGTAGTTGTTCTAGATAATCCAAAACTCTTGGGAGTGTCCAAGCTCTACCTTTCAGTCCTCATTTGCACTGGGTGAGACTAGTGCTGTTGTTAGTCTTACCTCATACAGGTGAGCATGACTGCTGGTCTAATACCAATCCCTGGAGTCAGTTGCCCCACAAAAGGTTGAGGCCATGTGAACTTGTGACCACTGGAAACAGGGAACTTCACTGACCACATCCTCTTAGAGATGAATCATGAGTTGTAGAGTGTCCTAAAGGGGAAGCAGGGTTTTCCGGTTCAGGGGCTGTTGCTCTGGGATTACCCATCCAAATCCATGAGGCTCTGTAAATCCATGAGGCTTCCATCATTTTGAAAAGGCTCTGTGTAAAAAGGCCACTCCCCTGAGTACACTCTGAACTTATAAACCCTTACAGCATTGATTGACTTCGCCCTTCTGGAATCATGGATGAGAGACTAGCAAGTAATTTTCTGTAAGAAAATACCTTATAGTAATAGAAAATGAAAATACTCTGATTTGTTAGAAAAAAGTTCATGTAATGTAAAATCTAGATGAATTAGAATTTAGCATAAAATAGTTTTAACTATATTAAGTTGGTTAAGTTATGCCTAAAAGAACTGGAAGAAATAGAAAAGATCACTTTAAACATGTGTACATTGAATAATTCTGTTAAACAGTTTGGGATGAATAGCAGAATTAATACACAAATTTTACACAAATGTTAAAAAAAAAAGAAATCTTAAAATATCTACCTGGAGGGCATTTTGATAAGCTCATAGTAAGAAGTATAACAGTACAGTTAAATATTGACATTCAGAGGTATATGTTTAGACATTTATGAATGTGAAACTATTTGAATAGACATCAGGCTTTCCTTGGTACCCATTTTCATGAAGAAAACAGTACTCGGCTCCCTCCCCTCCAGCCCCCAAATTCCAGATTCAGATTTGTGCCACAACCAAGTTACTATGTTAAGGATCTTCAGGATCTCCCATAAAGAGTCAGAAATGCTCAGGTTACATAGGTTTTGACCGTTTATTGCATTTCCAAGATAAGTCTGAGAAGTCTTAACATCGTAATGGTGAGTTAGTGGTAGGCACTTCATTGAAATCAGGAATGATACCAGAATGACTTACCTCCATTTATTTTACATTCTAGAAAATCCAGATAATATGTAATGAAATAAATCAATAATTATGGAAAGGAGATAGTATTTTAACTTAATGTTTAGATTGTTCACCTAAAAAAAGGATCACCTAATAAAGTATTAGCCTTTATTGGGCAAGCCCTGCATGTTAACATACAACATCCTTTAAACTGTTCTAAGTTTAAGGTCAGGCCTTTAATTACTTGTCCACAGTTTCAAAATTCAGGAAGCTGGTAAAACTCATTTAGCCTTAAGATCTGGCCTGAACTGTTGGAAGGCCCTTTATACTCTTATGTTTATATCAGTTTATCTCTGTGGAAATATTAGTATGGTTAATTACACATTTAGATCTTTCATTAGAGTTTTATAGTTTTCCTGATAAGGATTTATTACATGTTTAGTTAGATTTACATCTAAGTTTTACTATTTGGTTTTGGTTATTTTAGGGGCTAATGCAAATGGTGTGTTTTTAATTTCAAATTCCAATTGTTTATTGCTGGTATATATAGGAAAGTAATTGACTTTTATATATTAACCTGTATCCTACAACATTCCTATAATCCCTTACTAGTTCCAAGAGTTTTTCTCTCGAATTGTTTACATTACTGAGGTCACAGACATGGCAAACAATCTGATAATTCTTCCCAGCTTAATCTGTAGATTCCACACAATCCCAATCAGAACATCAGCAAATAATTTTGTGGATATGAACAAACTGATAAAAAGTTTTTATGGGGAGGTAAAAGACCCAGAATAGCCAACACAATACTGAAGGAAAATGAGGACCCATAACTACCTGACTTTATGACTTCCTGCAAACCTACAGTAGTCAAAACAGTATGGTATTAGTGAAAGAATAGATTAATAGAATAGAGACCTCAGAAATAGACCCACACACATAATCAACTTATCTTTGAAAAAGGCAGCAAAGGAATTCAAGGAAGAAAGAATGGTCTTTTGGACAAATGCTGCTGTAGCAGTAACTGGACATTCACATGCAAATGCATAATCTCGACACAGGTCTTCACCTGTCACAAAAAGTGACTCAAAATGGATCATAGATTTAATGTAAAGCACCAAACTACATGACTTGTAGACAGTAACAAAAGAGAAAATCTAGATGACTTCAGGTTTGGCAATAAACTTAGATAAAATGTGAAAGCACAATCTATGAAAGAAAAAATGGTTAAACTACTAAAATTGAGAACTGCTCCATGAAGACACTTAGAATGAAAAGACAAGCCACAGATTGGGGGAAGAGATTTGCCAACACATATGTGATAAAGGATTAGTATCCAAAATAGACTTTTTTTAACAGTAAAAAAAAACACCAAGTTTAAAAATTGGCAAAAGATCTTAAGATATACCTCACCAAAGAAGAAAGACAGATGATAAATAGCATATGAGAATATCTCTGACATTGTATGTCAACAAAGATAACACCACACATCTATTAGAATGGCTAAAATTAAAAAAATCAACACCAAATGTTGGTGAGGATGCCAAACAGCAGGAACTGGTGAGAATGCAAAATGCCACAGCCACTTTGGAACACTGGCAGTTTCCTACAAAGGTAAACAGTCCTATTGTATGGTGACCTTGGGCTTTAGGCCCACACAAAACCTGCACAGAAATGTTTATAGCAGCTTTATTCATAATCGAGCCGAACACTGGAAGCAACTGAGATGTCCTTTAATATAAAGTGAATGAATAACAAACATGGTTCATCCAGACAATGGAATGTTATTCAGCTGTGAAAGAAATGAGCTATCAAGCCATGAAAAGACACAGAAGAATCTTCAATGCGTATTGAAAGTGAAAGAAGCTAGCTTGGGAAGGCTACATACTATATGATTCCAACTATAAGACATTCAGAAAAAGGTGAAACTATAGCAAGAGTAAAAGATCAATGGTTGCCTGGAATTTGGAAGTGGAGAGGGGTTGAGGGATGGTGGGGAGGGTGGAGAGCAACGACTAGTGAAGCGCAAGGTTTGGGGCAGTGACAGCCTTTGATATCATGATGGCGGACACACAGCTATGCATTTGTAAAAACCCATAGAACCATACAACACAAATGGTGAATGTTAATATAAACTGTGGACTTTAGTTCATAATAAGCTATCAATATTAATGCATTAATTGTAACAAATGTACCATACTAACATAAGATAATGATAATGGAAAACTGGTGTATGTGGCAGGGAGGAGGGTGTTATATAGAAACTCTCAATATAATCTCAATATTTCTATAAATCTAAAACTGTTCTAAAAAGATCTATTAACTTTTTTAATGCATGGGGAAAATCTCAGATAATCCAAAATGTCCATACTGGTTATGAATAATTTTTCTCATTTCTTATATTTGGATGTATTTTCTAAATGTTTTTCAATGATCAAGTATTACAAAACAGACAAAAATTAAGTCCTGAATTCTAAAAGCCTATACTGAAGAGCATGATTAAAGTCTTTTTTTGATCCAACAGGCCAGAATTTTCCTAATACCAAAAGAGAAGGTACAGATATTCTTACCATTTTTGAAGTGTCTGCACCTGCTACAGTAGCCTTTACCTGGAGAGGAGTTATGCTCAGCTGCTCATGTGCTGGTCAAGACCCCTAAGTCAGACCCTATGAGGGGCACTTGCTTTCCTTAGGGCCACAGACAAGCCCCAACCCAGGTGGCCCAACTCTGCACATGCATGAATTGCATTCATATTTGGGGGGACAAAATCACCAATGCCACACACGCGTCCCCCAAGGGGGAAGCAGCCTACAAACTCCCTGGCACACAATCTCACCCTGCAACCCTGTTATCCACCTGACTGACCTCAGATTTGAGCAGCCTTACCTATAGTCCCAAGAACCTACTTCACCTTAGCTTTTTTTATTTTTTAAACTTTATAGATTTAAGAAAAAATTATTGAGGTATAGTTGACATACAATTATATTGCTTTTCAGTACAACATAGCGATTCAACGATTATATACATTAAGAAAGGCTCACCACAAAGTGTAATTACTATCTGTGACCATATAAAGATATTACAATATTATTGACTATATTCCCTATTCAATAAATTTCATTCGCATGACTTATTTTCTAATTGGACGTTTGTGCCTCTTTACCCCCTTCACCTGCCTCTCCTCGCCTCTACGCGAGGAACCTGCCTCAGCCTAGCTTTAGGTGAGAGCACACGGCAGGTGCTGGTGTTCGCCTCTGACTCACAAGGAGCCTCCTGGGTAACAAAAACCAGTGTTTGCCTGCTAACCCCTCTCTGCAAGAAGGAAATCACTGGTCTCAGTGTGGTTTCAAATTCTCTGTAATACCACTTTTCTATGCCCACATTCATGAGAGTAAGCCATGAAGAGTTTTAAGTTGAAATGTGCTAGATTAGCAGTTCTTAGCCAGGGTTTCACATCAGAACCACCAGGGGAACCTTTTCAAAGTTGACAAGCCTGGTCCCCAACCTTAATCTATCAAATCAGAGGCTCCCAGGATGGTGCTCTAGGCAAGTGTGTTTTGAGGGTGCTCCCCATCAGGTCTGGTGTTTGCTGCTGGTTAAGAAACACTATAAGAGGTAATTGCAGGTGGCATGATCATAGCCAAGTGTATTTGGGGCCCATCCCACCTCTACTCCTTTTTGGGTCAGTGGGCAGCTTACAAGTAACCCTTGAGCATTAGATTCATGTTATCTGTGTCTATACTGACCTCATCCTTGACTCTAAAGCCAATCAAGGGAACAAAAAATGCAAATACTGAACAATAATTAACCCCTCTCAGCATTCCAGCTTGTAGCAGAAGCACCCTGGGGCTCCCCTTGCAAGGGCTCCAGGCACATCCTGCACAGCTTTCTTTAGACCCCTCTTGATAAGAGACCTCTTTCAGATCTGGAGGGGATATGAAGGGAATACAGGAGAATGTGCATTTAGGAGAACTATCCCAGAAGGCAAATGGTGTCTCAGGAGCTTTGATGAAGCTATTTGTGAGGAAAATGGAAATTCCTATGGCCAGCATCCTCACCTGACCCTAAATTACTTGATGATGTAATTGGCCTACTGCTGGGCTAAAGCTTACACACCTGTTGGCAATGAACTATTATTGACTGAGTCACTGTATAAAGAGCTCTGCCCAGTGCTCTGGGCAAAGGCAGAGATGGAGGTGGGTTACAGACCTGCAGGCTGCTGGATGCAGACGTGATCCTAGTGCTTGATCTACAACCATGAGAATAATGCCAGGTATAAACTCTTTTACCCCAAGAACGTTCCGTTGTCGTTTCTTGGTCTCACCACATCCATAGCGAACTTGCCCAGGGCTGAAAATCTCAGGGCGTTTGTGCCATGCTTTGCATAGAGATCACCTGACCTTACTGCAGGAGGTGACCTGCAAACCTCAGAGTTAACCCGGTCATGTAGCTTTTCCCAAAAGCCGCAGTGATCAGGCCTCCACTGGAGACTGAACGAGGTTGAAAAGGAGAAGCAGAAGAACAGGAAAGACCTGATTTCCCTGGCAGAGTAGGGATGAAGTTGGGGGAGCCCCAGCCAACAGCCTCAGGGTGCCCAGCTGGGGTTTTCTAGGGACAGAGGCTGAAAGCAGCACCCTGGTTATCAACTGGAGCTGGCTGTCTAGTTGGTAACTACCATCAGAGCCATGTTTGCCTGGCTCAGTATAGCTGGGACCACACTGCTTGGGCAGTCTCCAGGGGTCCGGGGAGCACATGTTTCAAGGTTCTCACCAAGAGGGGAGGCAAAAATTATCTATGAAGATGGCCAAATTTACATCTCTTAAGTGATGGTGGTCAAACTCTAGGTTTTGGATGGATCCAATCCAGGCAAAATCACTCCCGCCCAAAAAGGTGCTGTTAATCCTAATACAATGGCTGCAGAGACTCACCATTGCAGGGTCACCTGGAGAAGGCTGCCAGCTTTTCTGTGCCTCTATGTCCAGAAAATGCGCTTCAGGAAGGGAGCTAGGGAGGAGTGCTGTCGTGCAGGGGCCATGCTACCGCATCCTCCCACTGATGCAGGACAAACTCATTTAGGGCTTCTTGTTGATCAGCAAATGTTTTTGAGCCCCTCCTACAAGTCAGACCCTGCTTTTGGGCCTAGGGACACAGTATGACAAGGCAACATGGGCAAATTCTCTCCAAGAGCTAAGAATTTCAGCCCCTGCATTTCTTGCAGAGTATCTCCTCCAAGTGAGCTGTCACTGAGATATTTGTGGCAGCTTTGCATCCTGTCTGCATCCAGCAGGGTGGGCGTTTGCCTCTTTGCAGAAGTAGATTAGGCATGAAGGCATCTTGCAAAACTAGCCTCCAGGCCTCATTCCAGAGAGTCTCTTTAGGGCCCCCCCCCCAGGGACCTGCCCTCTGACACCTCTCAATCTGTAATACTCCTGTTACACTCTTTTCCTGCCACAAGCTATGTGGAGATCCCTTCTGGGGGTTTTTTTTTTTCTTTTTTCTGTGTTCTTAAAAAACAAAACGTCATTGTAAAACAGGGTATTATGCAGTTTCTTCTAAAGCAGGAAGGGCTGTAGGTGCTCACAGCTGATTTCACGTATCTGAAAAACCCCAGCCCAGGCCTCACTTACAAAAAGTTGGTGGGGAGCTGACGGCCTTGGAGGGAGGGGCTTTCCATGGAGTGGGATAGATGGTCACGTGAACCCCTGTCCAGGCACTTGGACTCCAGACAGCACAGAACTGGGCATGGGGAAGACCCTGCTGAAAGGTGATGGCCAACACCTTCTGACGTCTGCACGCCCAGCATGAAAGCCTGAGCTCCGCCTTGGCTGTGTCTCAGAGTGGCTTCGAGGAGACCTGGGGGACAGAGGCACTGACTGGAGAGGTGGCATCCCCAGCCTTCCCTGCTGGACTCAAGGACTAGGGACTTCAACTCCCCGACAGAGAGCCTCACTGAATTCTCAGTGCACAGCTGAGTAATTTACAGCCTCAGTCCTCTCTTCTGTTAAATGATATAATCACAGGATCCACCTCAAAGAGATGCTATGAAAATTAACATAATGCACGTAAAGTACTGAAGAGAACAGTAGTTTCTATGTAACAGCACAGTATAGTGTAGCATTTCCAGAATGGCTCTTAAATGCTGTCAATGTTCTCAAGCATCCCGACCTTCTGAAATACAATTTCCTGATAACATTCTCACCCAAAGTACTGGAGTCAGCCAAGCAGAAGGCAACCTGAAGTTAGAGCTGAGCCGGTGTGGTCCTGTGTAACCTGCACCAGGCGCTCAGTTCTGCCTGGGAGCCAATTTCCCACTCCTTTCCTGTGAAGAGGTTCCTTCCCAGGCCCTCCCTCACTCCCTTATTCATGATATCTGCAGGCTCCACTTTTCCCCCTGGGGGTCCCTGGCCTTTAGGGCAAATCCTGCCCTGACTAGAGCCTTTTCCTTAGCGGAGCACCCAAAATAGTATCAGGCAGCAAGGTGATTCCGACCCTCCCTTGAAAAAAACAGTCTCCTGGAGCTCTGAGGGGAATCTGGGCTCAGGTCACGTCCCAGTCTACCCCCTCCTAGGGTCTGCAGTGTCCTGGTGGTCCCGGGTCAGCTGTGAGGGCCTGGCCTGCGCAGAGCCTGTCTCCCTTCCCAAGGGCTCCTTGCCCCAGGTGTGCTGGGGGTGGCGCGGAGCAGAAGGAGGGAAGCCAGAGGGCAGGGGCCTCACCCAGGGAATGTGTGAGTCAAGGCCAGCTGGGGAGGGACAGGGTGAGGTGGAGGAGCCTGAGGAAAGGGGAGGAGAGCTGGGAAACTCCTCCTGTGCTGTCAGCTCCTCCCTGTAGCTCTAGGCCTTGGCAGGGGGCCTGCAGAGTGAGCTCCTACAGAATGTTGAGGGCTCTTCCATTTTTAATTCATAGCCTTGTAGAAAGAATGTGACTTCTTAAAGCCTGCTTGTGCAGAAAGGATTTTGCAACCTCCCATGGCTTTGTCACCCATAGAAAAACTACAGGTCAGCTAACAGACCAGCTGAATTATGAGGTGGTCCGAGCCAGATTGCAGGCTTTGCGGTGGGGAAATCCTGTCTTGCATCGCTTCCTTCCTCCCTCCATTTGGCTGGGCCCTACCACCTCTCCCAGTGCAAAGGCCTTCCTGGGCCTGCACCCAGGGCTGGGCTTCCAGCCAAGTGTCCAGAGGACACGTCTCCTGCCACCTGGATGCTTCTCATCTTCCTGGGGCACGGGGACTATGAGGCTTCTGCTCTGGAGACTGACTGGCAGGACCACATTCCCAGGGCCTTGAAATAGCCTGCTGTAGCCTGGCTTCCTGGGGGAAACTGGGAGAGATTATTGGTTGGGAACATTTTTCTCTTGCTCTGAACTGCATGGGAGCACGTCCTCCTGCTGGCAGGGCCCACCCACTACCGAGAGAGGTACAAAGGAGAGACTATGTGAGCATGCCAGCACGCAGCAGTGCCCTGTGGACATTCTTCCTCAAAGCCCAGGCCCAGCAAAGCCCTGTATTCATCAGTACTGGCTGAACCACGGAATGTCTGCATCTGGTCTTTAATAATGACTTAAATTTAAAATCCGATCTGCTTGTGGAATGCTGCTTTATTTGTATAAGCCAACAAGGCCATTTTTTCAGAGTCTCAGACTATTTTAGAGGGTTGGTGGACCTTTTTTAAATACAGAAAGCAGGTCTGTCTTCTCTCACTTCCTAATGGCTTCCCACCTCTGCCCAACACACGTACCCACCACGCGCAGAGTCAGGCCAGTTCCCAGGGTGCAAGAACCAAGGGAAGGTCAAAGGCCAGGCCTGCCTTCCCTTCCCCTTGAAGCTGTTCAGCTGCTGGTGTCCCCAGTGCCCTCCCCACTAGCCCCGGAGGTGGGGCCGTCCCCCACGGAGCACACGGGTGCCTGTGTCCCCACCCCGGTGCGGCCTCAGGTGCAGGAGTGGTACGGGAATTCTCCACCTCACTCTGCAGCCGGTCGGCTCCTCATGCGCTGACACAGGCCAGGGCCGGGCAACCTTTCCTGCGGGTCAGCGTGGCAGTGCTGCCGGGGGCCTGGCTTCCTCCTCCGCTCAGAGGGCAGAGGGAGGGCTCAGGGCCCAAGTAGTCTTCAGCCCAGAACTTCAGGCCAAGGCTGCGTTTCCCCAGCCTCCTGCAGCCTCTGCCTCTGCCCAGACCTGTTTCCTTTTGGCCTCCTGCTCTCTGGTTTCCTTGGCTTTCTCTCTGGGCAGCTCCCAGTTCTTCCAAAACACCCTCCAGGAAATGCAAATGTGCTCCTGGGGCTACCCAGGTGATGAGCCAAGGTGGGCCTGTGGCCCTCAGTATTCCCTCGGCAGCCACTCTGATGGGGTCAAGAATAAGCTGCAGCTGGGCCACGGGGGCACCAGACGAAGCCTTGTCTCTGTGTCTAAGGGAACTGTGCTCGACCCAGAGAAAGGCCACCCAAAACCCTCAGGTGCTCCAAGGGCCTTTTTGTCTGTTTTATAAAAAAGGTTTGCATAAAGTTTGTGTGCATGCTTAGCATTTGCTTATCTGCTTATCTAATACAAACTGCTTGCCCTGTATAGAGCAGAACGTGGAGGCAGGTGGACGAGCACCTGTAAGCCCCATGGTCCTGGGGAGTGATAAACGCAGGGACATACAGGAGGGCAGCAAGTCCTGCTGTGTGGCCATCCGGGGGCCAGGCCCTGGTCTTAGTAGCCTGAGCCCCTGGGACGAGGCCTGGGACCAGAGAAAGATGAACTGCTGTGGCCAGCAGCGCCCTGGGGCCCAGGGCAGGAAGTGGGGTGAGGGCGAGGGCCCATAGAAGCCCTGAGAGGAGAATGGGGGTGGGGGCTGGCTGAACAGAGCCCGAGGCAAAGTGGGCTGGCGCGCAGAACTCTCTGTCATCAGATCCGGCAGCTCCCCACCACTCGCAGTCCCCGCACTGAGGCGGGCGGGAGGGGTCCTTGCTCTCCTCCTCTCCTGCTGAAGCGGCCTCTCATGATCAGACCGTGACTGCTCAGGAGAGGAATGGAATCCTGGGGGCTCCTGCTCCTCATTAAGGAGAGGTGGCAGAACACCCACTGCCCGTCCAGGTCGTATCAGGCCCTCTGGTCGGTGCTTAAAATAAACACGACCTCCACTGACTCTCTGAATGGCGATCCTATGAGGTAGATGTTTGTCAGGGTTCTGAGGCTCAGAGAGATTGGTGATTTTCCAGGGTCACACAGATGGTAGGTGGTGATTCAAAGCTGGTCTCCTTGGGGTCCAGAGGCCCTGGCGTCTCCCCAGTCACACGGGCTGCTGCCATCGGAGCTCACGGCACGGCCCTTGAGAAACCCTGCACGGTTCAGCCACATTCCCACCCAGCCCCTCACTCTGAGTCTCGTAGCATCTTCACATCTGTGGGAGGGAGCTCTAGAAGACATGGGTATTTGCATCTGGCTCCGTTTTCTAGAATGGCCTGGGACTGACAGGTGGGAACTGACAATAACAGAATAACAGAGCAGGCAAAGCTTTCCCCTCTTCACAGTGAGCCCTCCAAATTTGGATATAATGAGGTACAAGGCCTAATGAAAAGCAAGCCATAGTCACCTTGCCTTAGGATTTCAGAGCAGAATTTGCCTCATGTTGGATGGTATTATCCAGCTACCTTTACTGGTTGTGGTGGGCTCTGTGGCTCTCACCGGCCAGCAGCCAGAGAGGGCTTTCAGGCTCTGGGGCTGAGCGTGCGGACCTGTCTCCCACTCAGGCAGCGCAATCCTCTTAACCCCCCACATGGTAGCTCTTGTGGATGAAAAGCCGCAGGCCTGGGGAGTGGAGAGAATTATCAGGGCAAAATCTCTGCCTCCCACAAAGGATATTGAAATACTAGTGCAGCTCAGCAAGTCCTGACACAGGCCTCGTTCTGCCCACTGGCTTTGGGGCAGCCCCACGGAGGGGCGCCTCCCCCTGCACCCAGGCTGCAGCCGTGCACCTTGGAGATGGCAGGCTGCAGATAAGTACGAATCTTAACTGAGCCCAAAAGCTTGTGCTGTGAGGCCCACCTGCCCCCTGACAAGCACCGTGCACTTCTGACCCTGGGAAGGAATAGCCAGTGGAGGGTCACAGCTATGACCTGCCTGGAGTCCTCCTTGGGCTTCTGCACCCCCTTCAGACTCCCCCACCAACCGGGATCCTCACTCCTGCCTGCCGTGTCCCTGAGCAAACAGCTTTGGGGAAAGAGACAGTCATGCCTTGATGTCTCCCGGTTCTTAGCAGCTGTGAGCTCCCTCTGTTGCCTGGTGGTTTCAATTCTTCCTTCTGGAATATTCATCTTGGTCCATGGACAGCATCACCACCAGCTGCGAGGGCCAGAGCCAGGGACTTCGGTGTGGGCTAAATGAAGTTCAGCCGTGGGTGCTAGAGCCCAGGCACCACACAGCCTCCCATCTGCTTTGTCCAGGCTGCCTCTCTGGGGGAGGAGACACTTGAAAAATCAGGGGTAGGGGCTCTGGAGCCTCTCGTGTGGCCTCTGTTTGCTGCAGAGCAGATGGAACAGGTGGAGGTGCCAGGGAGAAGAGTAGGGCGAGGACGCTGAGAGGGACCAGAGGAAAAGCCCTGGGGTCTCCGGAGCTGCCCGGCCCACAGTGAGCCGCCGGTTCTCAGCCTCCTTGGTGCTACGGAACCCAATTTCCAGGACTCTGGACCCCATCGGGTGCCTGCATCAGAACTGCCTGGGACCTTGTTAAAATGGCATGTACCTGGGTCCCACCCTAGACATTCTGATCTCAGGGGAGAGGAAGGACAGGGAGTCTTCATGCTAACAGGCCCCTCTGCCTCCAGATGACCCTGGTACCCTCAAGTCTGTGAACGTCCACACTCAGGCAGACCCAGACCGGGACGGCTCTAGACAAAGAGCCTGTTTCCTCTTCCCTAGCCAGCACCCCTCAGCCCACCCCCCGCCCCCTGACAGAATTTCTGTGTGAATGACCAGCCATTCAGCAAAAGGAGAATTTCTCAGTCTCCTGGTGCTCTCTGCAGACGAACGAGCAGCCAGGCCTGAGGAGAAGCAGCCTGTCCTCCCAGAGGCCCCTCTCCAGAGCCCTCCTCACCCCATAACTGCCTGGACCTTGCCCTGCGGGACCGGGGCCAGGTTGACAGCATGGGAAAACCCCGTGGGAGCCGCAGGGGCGGTGGGAGGGGAGGTGCCAGGGAGAGCTAGGAATGCATCCTCCCCTCGCATGCTGTCTGGCCCTGGGCAGGGGCTTGAGCCTCTCTCTTTGGGGCGCCTGTGTGCCCTGTTCCGGCATCCCACCTCCTTCTGTTCCCTCCTCTGCTCCTCTGTGCCAGGTGGGCCTCCTCCTTGCCAGCCTGCAAATTTGAACTCATCTTCCAAAACCAGCCTCAGCTACCTCACCTTTTCTATGAATCCTTCTGGCCACCCTGACAGAGAACTGATCTCTCCCCCCCGTGGTGACTGGGAGGTGGCACGTCCCTCACACTCGCGGTCACGTCCCTCACATCCGTGGACTCTCCCATCACGTGAAAAGCCCACTTGCAGGCCTCTCCTCAGTGGGCAGCTGCAGCTCAAAGGAGGAATGCAGGAGGGTTGGTTTTTCTGAATTTGGCTCTGTGGTCTGGAGGCAGTTCCCTCTGACAAGGCTTGTTTTCCCTCTGACAATGATTTGGGTGGGTTTTCTCCTCTTTGACTTCAGAGGCGAAGCAAGAACAGTTCAATACTACAAGAACATGCTATCAATACTACTTCGGCAGGCTATTTTCTCCCTAATGCTTATTGCAATTCGCTATTATTTTGTTTGTTTTCCTGGCTTTTTGGTCTGCCTTGCCCACTAGAATGTGAGTGGGGAGGTGACACATTTGATTCCCTCCAGGGTCTTCAGAGGCAATGCTGAGAGAGCCCCAGGTGGTGGTCAGTAAATGTTTGCTGACAGAATGAATAGGGCTTTGATATTTGTTTTTGCAAATCTAAATATTCTTGTGAATTATGTAAGGATAGGTATGAAGTTAAATCCCTGGTCCTGCCCCGATGTACTCATTTGACAGGTCATTTATCCTCATAGTCTGTATTTTTTCGGATCAAATGCAGGCACCACACTGATTCGGTCTCGACGTCCACAGGCTCACGCCTCATTCCAATTCTGCATGACTCAGGCCGCTCACGATGCAGTTCGGCTGGTTTGGAGGGAACCCTGCCACAGGAGCAGAAGTCAGTACAAGGCAGGGAGGGAGGTAGAAGCCAACAGCCTGGGCAGGGGGCGGGGGGCTGGGCCGTCTCAGCCTGGGGCCTCCGGCTGCTCTGCTGACCTGCTGGTCACCACCCGGGCTGAGAGGTCACCTCAGGAGCCTGAAGCCCAGATGCACCATGTTGGACGTGCCGTCCTGAAAGTGTCACTCTGCCCTCTGGGGAAGGGCTGCCCAGGCTGGCAACTACCCTAGTGCGTGGGGCTCATCTCTGCTGAACACCACCCTGTGACTCTGGCCTGCAGAAAACCTTTGTGTGATTTGGGGAAAGGTGACCCATGGTCCAGATGGACACAGTCCAACATGGGCTGGGCTAGCCCCCACTCAGGCCTTATCCCACACCTGCATGGTTGTACACAGCAGCCTTGACCCAGGAAAGTCCCCAAGATTCGTAGGAAAAGGAAAGGCAGATGCAGTACATTCTTCATAGGCCCCCTCTCCGGGCCTTCCCCAAGCATTCCTTTTCATTCCAGCCTTGCCATATCCCAGCAGGGCCAATCTTGGGCCACTTGCTCCCTTCATTAGAACCCTGGACCCTGGGTGGGGCTGGACCTGCCCCACATCCACGGTTCTGAGTCAGTTCCTAGCTGGAGCCCGCGGTTGGCTGGGCTGCCCCACCTGGCTCCCCTTCAAGGCCCGGCTCTGGCCCACACCTCCCCTGGGTGTTTACCACACCGAAGGGGGTGAGGCCGTGAGCTGGGAAAGCCCCGGCCGCCAGCTGAGGGTAATTAGCCCCGGGGCTCCCACAGGGGCGACAGAGCGCCTGCCAAGCCCCTGGCCGTCTGCAGCGTGTTGGCAGTTCCTCGGAAAGGTCGAGCCTCCCAGCCTGCCTTCACTGGGGGAAAAGTGAGAGCTGAGAGCAGGAGAGGGGAACAGAGCCAAGACAGGGAGGCCTGGGCTCAGGGCTGGTTCCAGAGCGAAGGGGAGGCCTTGGAGTAGCTACCTCTTCAGAGTCGTCTTGACGTCCCGCCCCTGAGCCCCTCGCCGTCCACCATCCCGGGCCCCACGGTGTTGGGGGAGATGCATCTCTGCCCATCGCCACCCAGCAGCTGCCCTCGCTGGCCGGGGCTTTCCGGGGCAGAAGCCTCCTGGCTGTCGGGCTGGCCACAGGGACCTCAGCTGTCCCAGATGAGGTATTTCAAGTGGCTTTGCTTTTGAGGAACCAGCTGCCCAGAGCTTCAAGGGCCTCCCCTGCCCCTTGCATGCCCCAAGGCCTCCAGTGGCCACAACCCCAGTCCCCACAACCCCCCGGCTTCCGCCACTTGCTGCTGGTCCAGGGCTCCAGGGGCCCAGGACAGCTGGGCCGACTTTGACAAGTGCGATCGCTGCTGCCTCTGGAATGATGGCAGGCTCCGCTGAAACTCGGGGAGGCAGACAGGGCCAGAGGTTGCTCTGAGGCCTGAGCCTCCAGCAACAGCCTGTCGTTCCCCAGCGACGACCCACAGCCTCCAGAGGCCCCCAGTGTCCATCGTCTCCTCACCCCAAGGACCCTGCCCCACTTAGAGAAGCGTGGGCCCATCCTTGTGAGGTCACAGCCTATGCGGGAGGGGACGGGAGCAAACCGTTCTCACTGCTGGGAGGCTGGGGACAGGCACAGGGTCCCTCTGGGCTCTGGCCGGGTTCTCGGACAGAAAGAGCACCACCGCCCCTGCAGGCAGAAGTTCCAAACCCCCTGCGGTAGGAGGCGCTACCACCACCCTCCTTCTCCTTCAGAGGCTTCCTGCCACCCACTCACTGCCCACCATCCAGCCTGACAGGAAAGGTCCACTGAGGGCAGAGCTTTGGATGTTCTTGACCCTGTGAGCACTGTAAACCCTTAACAGGAAGTTGTCCCGCAAAGGTTATTTAGCAACTTCAGTGCTAGATATCTGGGCAGTTCTCACGGTTCATAAACACCTCATATTACAGTCCCTAAACAAGCCAAGCTCATCCCACCCCCGGGCCTCTGTACTCTCTGTTTCCTCTGCCAAGTTCATTACATGGCTGGTGCCTTCGTCTCCTTCAAGTGAAATGTTGATTCTTTGACCACCATTTCTAAAGGACTTCTTGCACTCTATCAGAATACCCCTTTCATTTCTCTCATTGCACAGAGCACCATTTCAAATTATCTTAGATATTTGTTGATCACGTGTCTTCTATGACTAGAATGGAAGTGCTACAAGGGCAGAGACTTTTTCTGTTCTGCTCACTGTCAGTCTCCCCTACCCAGCATGATGCATGGTGCGTACTAGGTGCTCCGTAAGTATGTGTCGAATGAATGAAATGCCAGTATGCCTTTGAGTCGATGGCCTAGGACTGTCCTCTCTGCCAGGAATAGGCATGGATCTCTTGGTCATTCAGGAGGTTCATCTGAAAAATTTTAAATGGCATTTGATTCCAGAGAGGGTCTTCTTACTACTGAAGCCGCTCAGGTGAGAGACTTGACCCCTGTCCCTTCTTTTACAAGGTATGAGGAGCACCCTGGGCCCACAGATGTCATGAGTCATCCATGCGATGCTGGAAGGGGCTGCTGACCACCTGATCTATAGTCTTGCTGATAAAGTCCCCACCTGCCCAGGCCCGGCCTCAACAAGAATCAGAAGCCTCCAGTCTGTGGTCACTTGGCCCCTTTCCAGCCTGTGAGTGAATGGGAGGAGCAGACACTTCCTGCATGGTTTCTCTTACTTCTCCCTTACATCCAGTTCCAGTTCCATCTGAACTTTGACATTCAAGGCAGGACTGGAGGGAGCAAGGAAGAGATGATCTAGAATCTTCTGTTCCTGGTACCATCTCAGCCCCTCAGGATTCTGCATAGCAGGATGGTCCCATGCAGTTGAGAAGTTATCCACTGGGTATCCTGGAAATACACTAAGGGATACAAAAACATTCTGGACAAATGTTCTGGCCATGGTCTGCCTGCTTAGGAGGTCCTGGGGACTGTCAGGAAGGATCTGATGTCTCCCATCAGCCCCTCAAGAGGGGACAGAACCTCACTCTGGAAACAGGGCCAGAATCAGAGGTGGAGGTGCTGTGTCCTTGGTGTCTTGCACTCTGGACACTAGACGTCCAGCCTCAGACTCGGGTTCTGCCCTGAGAATGACTCTCGACACCAACCCCCTCCCTTGGGAGGCAGGTGGCATAATCCCATGCAGAGAAAAGGCTTCCTCCCCAGGGCAACTTTCTTGGTCCTGCCAGAGGGGCTGCCTTCTCCCCAAGCCCTCCCTCTCCCAGGCCCCCGGCTCAGCACCCACCACACCCTGCCAGTCCCTTTTATCACCTCTCAGGCTTCCTTCCCTTCCTTCACAGGCCTTCCCAAAGACACATCACCTGAAACCCCCAAATGGTTACCAGTCCCTTTCGTAACCTCTCCTCACCCCTTGGTGAGATCAATCTTCCTTAAAGCCTGGCTTGCATCATATCACTTTCCTGTCAAAAGCTCGGTGGGCACTGGGCTTCTTGGGCAAAATCCTCTCTTCAGCCTTGTGTCAAAGCCTTTCGCATGTAGCCCAAACTGTCTTCCCAAGCCTGTCACCAGCACCTCTCTACGTTGGGCTATTTGTCTTTCAAATATACCATTTGTCCACCCACGCATTTACCTTGAACAGAGCCTGATACGGTGAAAATCATCTCCCTGTTTGTGAAGGGGTAGAGACAGGGAATAAGGAGGGGACCCACCGATGGATGCTGACATATGAGGTGGTCTTGGACTTTAAAAAAAATTAAATATCTTTTGGACTGAGAAATTGATTTTATTATATTGGTGCTTATAAAGTAATGTATTTTAAAACTATTTTCAAAAGTCACATTATTTTAAAAAATATGGATATTAGAGCAAATAAAAACTTTATATTTTGATTATCCTAATATTTAAAAATAACAAAAGAAAAATATTATTCTCTAATGTACATTCTCTATAATATATATATTATATATCTCTATAATGTAATACAAAATGTACTCTAATTATTTTAATATTATTCCTGTACTTTAATCACTTTCTTAACTATACATATCTCTGAATACTGTTTCACTGGTATTTTTCTCAAAAATGCATTACTTTCAACACAGACTTATTATTTTTAATTTTTCATAGAATTACCATTAAAGTTGCACTTTAAAGTTAACAAATTTGACATTTTTAATACTTTTATTTGATTCTTCTCCATTGACTGTAATATTTTTAAATGAGAAGTTATCTTCTAAGTGCTGAGGTAAGCTTTTACCTGGTAAGCTCAGAGAAGTGCTGTTAATAGAGGCTATTTTCAATTCTGATTTTTTATGTTTTTTATATTGCATGTTTATAAATCCTTCATGGGCTCTGAGGTTCCAGTGGCACGCTTTGCAGCGGGGGGCGGTGTGTGTGGTGGCGAGAGCGCCTCTGGGAGCAAGGCTTTCGTTAGCCATGGAGCCCTGGGCAGGGGCTTCCTCCACACAGCTTTTGTCTTCCCTGCTCTCAGGAGGACGGTTCCGTGATTCCACCCAGCCGGCAGGGATGGTGAGGCTTTCATGACAGTGGACACGGCAGGCCCTGCACAGTGCTGACACTTAGAGGGGCTCAATTAATAAGTAATATTGTTATTCCCAGGCGCCAACCGCACCCAGACACTGCCGTGTCCCCTCCCGCCTCTGAGAATGGGGCTGCTGCGTTGCATCCTGCCTCTGTAGAAACCATGGGAAGCTTTAGGTCTCACACGGCAGGCTGGAACAATAATAACAGTCACATTTCCCCTCTCTCGTGTTTACTATGTGCCTGTTCTGAGCACTTAACATGGATAGTAACAAATGTAAGTCCCGTAACAGCCTCTAGGATAGGTACAGTTAACTCCCTCCCCCGTGTTACAGCTCCCGAGGCCTAAGGATGCCCGAGCAGTAAGTGGTGGAGCTGGGCTACACGCCCAGGCAGGCTGGCTCCTCCCGCAGTCCGTCCTTTGTCTCTCCAGCTCCTCTCCCACTCGCTTCCACCCCGCGCAGGGTCTGCAGCAGGCCAACCCTGCCACGGATCCTGCAGGGACCTGCGCCCTGGCGCTCTGGATGCTTTTCTGTGTTGGTCAACGGAGAGCCTAGGAGAGATCAAATGCAGGGAAGGGAGAGAAGTCTGTGTCAATTCCCCTCACGCCTTCCATGCAGGGTGGCCCAGGCTGGCTGTGCCCCAGGAAGGAAGGGCACAGCCTCTGTCAGTCAAGTCGCCTCTCCAGCGAGTCCTCTCGCCGCCCGCCACCGGAAGGGAGTCCAGAAAGCAACTGAGCTCAGCCGCTATGGACCCCGGGGCTCCCGTCCCTGAGCCCGGCTCCCCACCCCGTCAGCTCGTCGGTACTGCCCTGTAAGTGAACCAGCCACCACCCTGCACCGCCTCTCAGCTTCGGTCAGCAAGGCTTAGTGTTCCTTGGGCCTCATCCGTTTGCTGCTGCTTTTATTTTTATTTTTTCTTACATATTTTTTAAAAGGTTTAAATGGGGACAAAAGTATATACAGTGAAAAGTCACCCTTCCTTTCTTTCTCCAACGCCAAGTTCTCCCCACAGATGACTAATGAAATGGTTTTTTAAATTGTGGTTAAATATACAGAATATAAAATTTCCCATTACAATAAGATTTGTAAGCGTACAGTTAGGTGTTAGATACCTCACACTTTCGTGCAATCCTCACCACTATGCATCTCCAGAACTTCTTATCTTCAGCTGAAACTCTATACCCATTAAACATGAGCTCTCTGAAATGGCTTTTTGTGATTCCTTCCAGAGGCATTTTATGCATTTTCAAGCAAATACGTATAAATAAAAACACAAATGGTAGCTTATTATTATGTGCTGTCGGCATCTTGCTTCTTTTCACTTAATAATGTATCGTGGCTGTCGTGTCACATCAGTACGTAATGCATTTTCCCATCCTCCCGCTCAGCCTTCCCTTGTACGGATATATTCCCTATACACTTCGGTCTTTCCATACTGATGGAAACTGAAGGTGTTGTCAGTCTTTTGCAGCACAGACAACCATGGTTTGCTCTGACCGCCTGCCTGTCTCCTGCTCATGCCCCTGCATCTCCTGTCCTGCCACCCAACAAGGGAGACAAACCACCACCGTGACTTCAGGGCCTTCCCGTCCTCTGGGCTCCCGACTTGCTGTCCCCTCTCAAGAGACTACCTGCTCCATCACCCTGCCTCAGCAGCGACCCCAGCGCATGTTGCGTGAGCCCGGCACCCTCCCTGATAGCCTGTGTTCCAGATGTGACAAACCACAGTGACACAAGGGAATTGAAGAGGGCGTCTGAGGCCCTGTGGTGTCCAAGAGTGGGGTCACCTTCTTAATACCGGTTCCCAGGGAGGGCAGGGCCTGGCTCGAATCCGCAGAGGTGAGGAGCTCAGCACCAGGTTTCCAAACTTTGTTCGGTTGCAGCTGGCTTTGCTGGCACCTGCTCTGGAGCTTATTTATCTTTCCATCCACACCCGATACTGTTTTTCCTCTCTAGCACTGCCATCATCATCTCCACCTTCTAATTAAAAAAAGGAATTGCAGAGAAAAGAGAAAGAAGATGGTAGAGAAAATACTCCTCCCCTCCAAAAAATATAAGACTCAAGAGTTATGCTGGACAGGGCAGGATCAATTACAATGAAAAAATGCTTTTCATGTAATACTACTAATCAATACTACATGTGTTATAAATACACACATGACACTCCCTTTTCTCCCCCTCACCACTTTACTGACAAAGACAGAGGCCCTGGGAAGTCGAGAAACCAGCCAGCTAATGCCAGAGGTGGGGCTGGGTGTTCCTCTGACTCCAAATCTCCACTAATGCATATATTTCCCGGAAGAGCTGGGCTGTAGTGGCCAACCAAGCCTGCTGGTGGTTGGTGTGGCTCAGAGATGCTACTGAGGAGAGGATTAATGTACATTAAAGAACTAGAGGCAGCGAGGCACTGAGGGCAAAGGCACAGATGAGGGGTAACGGGTCAGCCAACTTGGGCGGGTTGCAGGCTGAGCTCATGGACGAGGCTGGAGGGGTCAGTTAGAAATGGCTGGTGGGCTGGAGACAAGCTAAAGACATTTTGCACTAGAGCTGGCCATACCCAGGAAAGAGAAAGAGAGGCAGGGAGAGGGTGTCCTGAGAGGGGAGGACTCTCTGTGTGCGGGTGGCTGGATTATATTGCAATCTCCAGTTCCAGGAAATGTGGGCCCTCACAGAAAGGAGTTTGTCCCTCATGACGAAAAGGCTTAGAGGTGGAGCTTTGACATGGCTGGAGGCAAAATAAAGATAGAGCCAGGGGTGAAGCCGGGATGGGATGAAAACACCATGAAGAACGAAGTCAGTTGTGCTGGAATGGAGACTGGTGCCTGGCGCCTCCCTGCAGCGCTTCCCTCACAGTCCCCTTCCTGAGCACCCAAGCGCTAAGACAGAAAACCCAGACTCTATAAGGACAACATATATATAATAAAAGCCTACAAACAATAAACTGAGGGAAAATTATTGCACCATACATAACAAAAACATTAATTTACTTCATATATGAAGAACTTTCATAAATCAAGAAGATAAAAACTAACAACAAATAGTATAGTTCATAAAGGATATGAATTAGGCACTTCACAGAAAAAAAATACAAATGACTTCTTAACATTTGAAACATTTTTCAACCATAATTGTAGAAATGTATGTTAAGATGACAGTGAGATACCATTTTTCACCTATCAGATGGGAGAAGATTAGTAAGTTTAACAAAGCCTGATTCTGCTAAGAGAGAGGACAGGGAAACAGCCTCTCTCAATGTCTGTTGATGGCAGGGGAAACTGGCACGGCCTCTTTGGAGAGCACGTTGGAAATATTTATCAAAAATAAAGTGCACGTTTTCTTTGGTCCTTCAATTCCAGTTCTAGGAATTTACCCTTCAGGTACATCCCTACCCATCCACAAGGATGTCTGTTCAAGGATATTCACAGTAGCATTGTTGCTAATGGCAAGAAAATAGCAACAATCCAAATGTCTATTAATAGGGCATGGGTAAGTAAATAAATAGACACTTCAATGAAATACAGTGTGGCCATTCAAAATGAAATAGAGCTGTGTATGCTGATGTGGAAAGATCTCAGAAACACACTGTTAATTTTTTAAAAAGCAAAATGCGGAACACTATGTATAGTTGTCATTAAACATACATATGCAAATATATGCATATTTCTGCACGAACATTTCTGAAGATGCACAAGGTTAAGCATGTATCCATATATTCTCATGGAATGATTTTGTACTGTTTGACTGGTTCAGCCTCTGTTGGTGTTTAATGTGTATAACATTATGAGCTAAGGGGGAGAGGAGGGAAGGAGCCGTGGGAGGCAGGCACAGCTTGCTGGTCTAGGGCCAAGGCGCTGGCGGGTTTGGGCGTGGGCAGTGAGTGCTTTCCACGTGGACAGCCTCAGACTTCAGGGACAGGGGTGGAGTCACAGCCACCCTGGAAGCTGTGACAGAAGTCCACAGTCTTCCAAAGGCAGGCGTGGCTGACGTGTTTCAGAACAGTGTATCCCAAAGGAAGGAACACCGGAGGGGCTCTGGGAAGGACTGATAAGGAGGTGGCCGCAGGGAGAGCTGGAGAATGAGCCCTCTTGTGCCTGGCTGGGCTATTGTCCCTCTGCCAGAAGAGCTCCAATTTCTCAGCAAAATCTACCTAAGCTCAAAAGTGAGATCAGCAAGAGTTTTAAAGAGTCATTTGGATTATTATTAGGAAGGATGAAAACCCTTGCACACAATAAAAGAAGAAATCCAAACCCTAGTAACAAATAAGAAACATAAATTCAAACAGACACATCCCATGTTCTGTTTAGTAAAAATGTTAAGCATTGTTATTATTCAGTGTTGGTGGTGGTGTGAGGAAACAGGTGCTCTCAAATCACCCCAGTCTTTTCAGGGGACAATTAGGCAGTAGCAACAAGTTGAATGTAGATGCACTCTGATCAAGAAATTCCACTTATGGGACTCTACCCTCTAACACTCTCACACAAGGCACATAGAAGGGGGTTCACCACAGCATTGTTTATCTAGTAAAATGCTGGACACAACCTAGGTCGCAATCAATCAGAGGCAGAACAAATAACTTACTGTATATCTACACCATGGAATCCTTAAAAAACTGAGGCAGATTTACATGCACTGACATGGAATGACCTCTAACACTTATTGACAAGTGAACTAACAGGTCAAAAGTATGGCCAAGATAGTATAATATATGTATTTAAGTCCCTCCCGAATCCTTAGATTATATCATATGTGGAAACAAGTCTAGAAGGGTATAACACACTAAACAGTGTGGTTACCTCTGGGGAGAAAAGGGGAATTGGAAGGCGATGACAAAGAGGGACTGTAAGTTTTTCGATGTTTCTTTGCTGAGAGATTTTAAAAAATTTATTCATTCTGAGACAATGAGCCCGTGTTAATGTATTAATTAGCAGCAGTATGTACGGCCATGGTTAGTGTAGACTCTGGCTTCATTAGTTGTCAAACTCTATAAGCTCCAAAAAACAAAATCTCAGTGAGCCTCACTTTTTTTCTCCTATAAAAATAAGGCTAAGACAAATTCATTCTATGAGACCAGCATCACTCTAATACCAAAACCAGGCAAAGACACCACAAAAAAAGAAAATTACAGACCAATAACCCTGATGAACATAGATGCAAAAATACTCAACAAAATTTAGCAAACTAAATTCAAAATATATCAAAAAGATGATCCATCATGATCAAGTGGGATTCATCCCAGGGATGCAAGGGTGGTACAACATTCGAAAATCCATCAACATCATCCACCACATCAACAAAAAGAAGGACAAAAACCACATGATCATCTCCATAGATGCTGAAAAAGCATTTGACAAAATTCAACATCCATTCATGATAAAAACTCTCAACAAAATGGGTATAGAGGGCAAGTACCTCAACATAATAAAGGCCATATATGACAAACCCACAGCCAACATTATACTTAACAGCGAGAAGCTGAAAACTTTTCCTTTAAGATCAGGAACAAGACAAGGATGCCCACACTCCCCACTTTTATTCAACATAGTTCTGGAGGTCCTAGCTACGACAATCAGACAACACAAAGAAATAAAAGGCATCCAGATTGGCAAGGAAGAACTCAAACTGTCTCTGTCTGCAGATGACATGATATTGTACATAAAAGAATCCACTCCAAAACTACTAGATCTAATATCTGAATTCAGCAAAGATGCGGGACACAAAATTAATACACAAAAATCTGTTGCATTCCTATACACTAATGATGAACTAGTAGAAAGAGAAATTAGGAAAACAATTTCCATTCACAATCACATCCAAATGAATAAAATACCTAGGAATAAACCTAACCAAGGAAGTGAACGACCTATACTCTGAAAACTATAAGATACTCTTAAGAGAAATTAAAGGGGACACTTATAAATGGAAACTCATCCCATGTTCTTGGCTAGGAAGAATTAATATTGTCAAAATAGCCATCCTGCCTAAAGCAATCTACAGATTCAATGCAATCCCTATCAAAATACCTAGAGCATTCTTCAATGAACTAGAGTAAATAGTTCTAAAATTCATATGGAACCAAAAAAGACCTCAAATAGCCAAAGCAATCCTGAGAAGGAAGAATAAAGCAGGGGTTATTATGCTCCCTGACTCCAAACTCTACTACAACGCTACAGTAATCAAGACAATTTGTTACTGGCACAAGAACAGACCCATAGACGAGTGGAACAGAATAGAGAGCCCAGATATGAACCCAAGCATATATGGTCAATTAATATACGATAAAGGAGCCATGGATATACAATGGGGAAATGACAGCCTCTTCAACAGCTGGTGTTGGCAAAACTGGACAGTTACATAAAAGAGAACGAAACTGGATTACTGTCTAACCCCATACACAAAAGTAAACTCAAAATGGATCAAACACCTGAATGTAAGTCATGAAACCATAAAACTATTAGAAGAAAACATAGGCAAAAATCTCGACTATAAACATGAGCAACTTTTTCCTGAACACATCTCATCAGGCAAGGGAAACAAAAGCAGAAATGAACAAATGGGACTACATCATGCTAAAAAGCTTCTGTACCGCAAAGAACACCGTCAGTAGAACAAAAAGACATCCTACAGTATGGGAGAATATATTCATAAATGACATATCCGATAAGGGGTTGACATCCAAAATATATAAAGAGCTCACACACCTCAACAAACAAAAAGCAAATAAGCCAATTAAAAAATAGGCAGAGGAGCTAAACAGACACTTCTCCAAAGAAGAAATTCAGATGGCCAACAGCACATGAAAAGATGCTCCACATCGTTAATCATCAGAGAAATGCAAATTAAAACCACAATGAGATATCACCTCACACCAGTGAGGATGGCCAACATCCAAAACACAAACAACAACAAATGTTGTTGACGATGTGGAGAAAAGGGAACCCTCCTACACTGCCGGTGGGAATGCAAATTAGTTCAACCATTGTGGAAAGCAGTATGGAGGTTCCTCAAAAAACTCAAAATAGAAATACCATTTGAGCCAGGAATTCCACTCCTAGGAATTTACCCTAAGAATGCAGTAGTGCAGTTTGAAAAAGACATATGCACCCCTGTGTTTATCACAGCACTATTTACAATAGCCCAGAAATGGAAGCAACCTAAGTGTCCATCAGTAGATGAATGGATAAAGAAGATGTGGTACATATACACAATGGAATATTATTCAGCCATCCTACATGTAACAACATGGATGGAGCTAGAGGGTATTATGCTCAGTGAAATAAGCCAGGCGGAGAAAGACAAGTTCCAAATGATTTCACTCATCTGTGGAGTATAACAACAAAGAAAAAACTGAAGGAACAAAACAGCAGCAGACTCACAGAACCCAAGAATGAACTATCGGTTACCAAAGGGAAAGGGACTGGGGAGGATGGGTGGGAAGGGAGGGATAAGGGGGGAAAGGGGGCATTACGATTGGCACACATAATGTAGCAGGGGTGGAGGGATACAGGAAAGGCAGTATTTACAGAGAAGACAAGTAATGATTCTATAACATCTTACTATGCTGATGGACAGTGACTGTAATCAGGTATGTGCGGGGGACTTGATAATAGGGGGTCTAGTAACCATAATGTTGTTCAAGTGATTGTAGATTAATGATACGAAAATAAATAAATAAATAAATAAAATATGGCTAAGAATAGGCTGGTTGTAAGGATTACATAAATTCACAGAAGCCAAATATTTAGAACAGAATCCCATCTATGGGAGTGTTCTGATAATTATTACTGTGTAATTAAACATAAACTTGTTTTCACAAGTAGGCTGTGTCTGCTGGGATGGAGACTCCCATCCCAATGGAGTCAAGCTCATCTGAGTGTGGGCTTGAGCAGGGAGGGAGATGCTTGCTGTGTATTTTTGTGTTGAAAGGAGATTCACGTCTCCTGGAGAGTGGGAAGTCAGGCTAAGACGACACAGAAGATCTGCTCCCTGAGCAACACAGAGCTGGTGTGGATGGTTCTTTCTGTGGGACATCGGCATGCTGGCATGACGCAGTTTGAGGTGAACAGTGTCACTGACCACAGCAAGGGGACCCCATCTGGTCCAAGACATGAGCTCTTTTAGGGAGACCCTAAGAAGCAGGTGACTTTGGAGGGCAGACAGTTGTGTTCGGGGTTCTCCTTTGCATTCTAGCCAGGAGCTGTTGGCACTCAGTACCAGTAGGGAGCTGCTGGGAGTAGTCGGCTGTGCCTCAGACCAGGAAAGTCACTTATGTAGCCTTTGTGGTTTGGAGACCCATGCAGGCTGCTGTGTTTCTATCAGCAACAGATTCTACCAATAACACCTCAAGGACATTTTAATTTTTTTGCAAGTTGATGACATTTTCCTCTCTCTGTTGATAGAAATTAGGCACTTTCCAACACAAGCAACATACTTTTGGAAAGGAAATTCTTCAGTAGGAATATTCAGCCCTCCCTAGAATCAGGCCATAAAAATGTATGCAGAGTTGAGGTGGGAAGATTGGCAACACTAGAATGATCCATGAGGTATTGGATTAGAGTTGGAGGCATCAGTAAAAACTCAGGTTTAATTTAATATAGGCAGTGATGGTTACATATAGAAACAGTTGTAGGTGTGTGTGTGTGTATATATATATATATATATGTACACAGGCTAGTAAACAAACCTCTGTCTTTGCTCTGTCACCCAAGAGCCTGAGAAACAACTCCCTAGTAGCAATGAGCTCACGGAACAGATACTAGTTTCTAGAACCCTTCTCCAAAACCAGGAAGCAGGGCTCCTTGGAGAACAGATGGATTCTAGGGCCAGGATGGGTGAGCATGAAGCATTTTGAAGTACCAGAAAGAAAGGAAGCGCTCACAAACCAAACACATTGGTGAGGGTAGGTCACAGAGGCCAAACGAAAGAGTTCCCAGTGGCCTGAGCTGGAACATTTTGAGCAGTAAAATAAATTGGATTATAACACAAAGTATAAAACAAATCCACATTGATATAAATAAATGATTGAATGAAGTAATAAATGGAGAAGTAGAGACCTATCTTCTGTGCAGAACAATTTAGAAGCAAAAGTGCATGCTAAGTACAGAATTGCTCAAGACAATGTCTTGTCATTTTCAGGATGGCAATTTCAGGGAAAGAAAATATTTGTGTTATTTATCTGTAAGTGTTTTGCTTAAAAGAGCTTCAAAAACCTCAGGGAGGTGCTATTTTTATAGCATTTAAATCTGTAAGTGTATATATAAATGTACACATATGTATGTGCTTATATACACATATGCATGTGCAATTTTAAATGCTATAATATATTCATACATATGTTATTACATAAATATAGTGTGTGTGTGTGTGTGTGTATATACACATACATGCTGTAACACCACAGTTCTGGCAAATTCGCAAGAAACTTGGTACATGCATCCCCTGCTATGAGCAACGTAAGTTCATACCTGCCTTTTGGACAGCACCTTGGCAATATCTATCAAGAAACAAAGACATTCAGACCCTTGAACATCGTAGTTTCTTTACTGAGCATTAATCATAAAGAAATATAAATCCAAAAGCAAAGAAAGAAAACGGCATTTTTGCTGCTATTATAGTTGAATGAGCAAAAGTGGAACTATCTAAATTTTCCCACAGAAAGTTACAAAATGACACAGTCACTTGGTGGAATATTACTTAATTACTAAAAAGGATAATATCAGGACTATGTAGGAACATGGAAAATGCTTGTGCATATTTATGAGAAGGAAATATAAAACAAAACATGCAGCTATACAATAACTATGACTTTAGAGAAAGTATGTGCACACCGGCTGGGGGCCTAGGAAACTGGCATGGGGACCTTTCTGACCCACACTACACCGCAGCCCTTCCTCCCTGCAGGCTCTGGAGCAGCCAGCTGAACTCATCACCTGCTGTGCTGCCAGGCGCAGAGAGGGGCTCAGCGCAGTGTCAGAGGCATGTTTTGCTAATGTTGTTGTGATAGGCTGTAGGACCGCTTTTAAAAGTTCTCCTAAATATTTATCCGTGGACCTGGATTCAAACCTGAACAGTGTCTGTCAATGCCTAGTCCCTGCTGAGGCCTCACCCAAACCTCCCACGACTCACACATCCTATTCAAAGTTTCCGTCAATATCACACAGCCACCTACCAGCTCTCTAAAACAAGTGCCAGAAAGTCCCGTGGGCCTTCATACGAAGCAGAGGGTTTTAAAAGATCCAGCAGCACTCAGAAAATAGCTGCTTAAAATGTGGAAACTTTTCCAGGGAGGTGCTTGGATCTACCTGGAGAACCTCGGAAGCAAGACATTCCGCACCTGGGCTAGTTTACTTTCAGCAAAAGGCCCCCCTACAGTTTGGAAAGAACTAGAAGCAGGGCTGGGACTGGAGGCTGCCCTAGCCCCTCAGGGGGCAACCGTCTAGGGCAGCGCTGCAACAGATACGGGGTGCGGGCCACGGATGTCACCGCATGTGTTCCAGGAGCCACATTAACAGAAATAAAAAGATAAGTGACATTAATTTTGATCTATTTCATTTAACCCCAAATCTCCAAAATACTGTCATTTCACCATATAACTGATAAAAATTACTATGTTTTACATTCTTTTCTCATACTGTCTTTGAAATCCAGCATGTATTGTATACTTACATCACATTCAGTTCGGATCAGCAGTATCTCAAGCGCTCAATAGTCATATGTGCGCAGAAGCTGCCACATCAGATAGCCCGGATCTAGAATTTTTACGTCTCCTTTTCTCTTCTCCTACCTTCCCTTTCTTCTCCCTCCCACCTTCTCTTCCTTTCCTCCTTCTTCTCTTTCTTTCTTTGAAAAACAAATCATTCTTTAGAAATTGAGACTTATGTTCACCTACCTACAATGTCCTCCAGGCAGAGAATCCTGGGAAACCTTATTCTCCAGAATTCTCGACCATCCAGGGGCTGTTCCCTCTTGAGTGCTGCAGCATGCACCTTCTTGGGGCTTCTGGCAGCCCTCTGGTTAGACTCCCCTGGGCACATCCAGCCCCATGAACTCATCCTCCATGCTTGTAGGTAACCAAGGTGAGCTGTCTCTCTCCACGGAATGGTGAGGGTAGGCTTATGAAGGCCCTATATTATTTTCTAGCAGAGTCTTCAGTATTTGGCAAGACTCCCCAGGTCTTTTTCATGACTGGACTTGCACTTTGCACTGAAGTTGGCTGGTGGCCAGAAGACTCTCCTTGCCTGGAGAGTCCCCGCATCCATCTCTGGGCCAAGGCAAACTCCGAGCCCCAAAATAGGGGTCTCACAGAGTTAGTTACATAGACAGTCACATGTCACTTATCAAACCTGGAAATTGCTCTCAGAAACAAGCTCCTGGAGAAGAGACCTTGGGAGGAGGACTTTTGAGGAGATGGGAGGGATACAGAAGAGGAAGTCATCTTCCAGGCATAATTTTACCAGAAGTCATTACTTCTTTATTTGCATTTCCTTTCATTATCAAAGTAAACACACGCGTGCATGTGTGCGCATGCACACACACACACACACACACACACACACACACACACACAAGTGCTATTATGCAATGGTTCGTGCAGTTGCTATGCGCTCTAGCATTCTCACCGGGCTGTGTGTGAGTTGGCACATCCTTGACTTCCCGCACGCAGGGCAACAGGAGGCACTGGGAATTTCTCAAATGTTCACAAGAATGTGGAGAGGGAGTTCTGACTAATCACAATTCCTTGAACTTCTTGTGGGAAAATGCAGTTCCAATTTCCTTTTAGAGACAACAGGCTTTGAAAAAAGCTTGCCATGAGAGTTTTCATTTGTTTACGGCTCAGAGAACAGTAAAAGAGCACTTCTGTGGAAGGCCCCAGCAAGGAAAAAATCCTGCCATGGGGACATCATAGCCTGAAGCACGGAGCAGACTTGAATTCTCCAGCTGGGTGCCAGTGCCTGTTGTTCACCTGGGGTCAATGTCCTTGATATCCTTTTCTCTTAGGGGCCCAACCCTTGGTCTCCCGGTTGCCTCTACACTGCCTCTATTCTCTCCTGCCCTATAGGTATCTCCTGGGCAGAACCTCAGAAACCAAGTGTCCTGGGAGACAGTGGGATCTGCCTGCCATGTGGGCAGGCCAAGCAACCACTCACCACCCCGTCTTGACTGCTGAGCCCTCTGTCGCCTCCAGTGGCTGTCTCTGTCCAGGGTAGTACGCACTCTGGCTTCCGGATTAGCTTAAGGAGAAGGCAAAGAAAGAAGAGGGAAGAGGAACCAAGGAAGGAAGGAAGGAAGGGAGAGAGGGAGGGAGGAAGGAAGGAAGGAAGGGATGGAGGGAGGAAGGAAGGAAGGGAGGGAGGGAGGGAGGGGAAGGAAGGAAGGAAGGAAGGGAAGGAAGGAAGGAAGGAAGGGGAAGGAAGGAAGGAAGGAAGGAAGGAAGGAAGAAAGGAAGGAAGGGGAAGGAAGGAAGGAAGGAAGGAAGGGGAAGGAAGGAAGGAAGGGGAAGGAAGGAAGGAAGGAAGGGGAAGGAAGGAAGGGAGAGATGGAGGGAGGAAGGAAGGAAGGAAGGAGGAAAGGAAGGGAGGGAGGGAGGAAGGAAGGAAGGAAGGGAGGGAGGAAGGGAGGAAGGGAGGAAGGGAGGGAGGAAGGAAGGAAGGGGAAGGAAGGAAGGGAGAGAGGGAGGGAGGAAGGAAGGAAGGAAGGAAGAAAGGAAGGGAGGGAGGGAGGAAGGAAGGGAGGAAGGAAGGAAGGAAGGAGGGAGGGAGGGAGGGAGGGAGGGAAGCCAACCCAAGCCAAGGTGCCCAGGTACTTGTCTTCAAGGGGGAAGAACCATGGTTGCAGCTGCCCGGCCACAGCTGACTGACCCACAGGGTAACTGAACGTGGGATTTTGAGACACGGAGGAGATGCCGTGGGGCTGATGGAGCCTGTAGTGTGGGGAGCTGCCTGACCAAGGCCCCCAGGTGGCTGCTCACCCCTCCCAGTGTGGCCATGCTGGTCTAGCCTGGGCTTTTAGCACTTGTTGCCAGGTCTTTATTTGTTTTGTTTTGTTTTTTTTGCGTGTCATCCTTGCACAGGGGCCATGCTAATGTTCTTTGTATCATTCCGATTTTAGTGTATGTGCTGCCGAACCAAGCAGTTTTTTTTAGGGAGCACAACAATAAAAAATTCTTTTGAGGGTCTCAGGCAACAAGAACTTCTTATCTCCCCAAATAGCCCAGATATGGAGTGGCTTTTTTCCCTCAAATGGTTCCAGGCCAGCTCCTGCCATCTTGGAGGGATGCAGAGGGAGGGTGAGCCCACTGGGTACACAGACCTCTTTGCCCCCAGGCACTGTCTGCTCACCCTGTGGAGTCTGGGCTCTCTCGTGGGAACCAAGGACCTTCACTCCTCTTCACTAAGAAATAAGACAACAGGGAACACCCCGTGGGAAAGTATGGGCTTTAGGTTCTTGTAACAGCTTCACTTCATTTTTTGTATTATTCCTTCAGTCATCTAACAGACGGTCATTGACAGCTTTGGGGCTGGGGATACAGAAATGAACACCTCCCAGCCCTGGGTCTGAAGAGCCCCTACCTGGACAGCTGGAAAGGCCCATCCCCTGTGTATTCCCACTGCTCCCTCCAGGAGGCGGAGAGTTCTCCCTTTGGAAAGCGCCTGCAGAGCAGGTTTGCCCCTCTGTGACTGAGCTTTGGCAGGCACATGGCTGAGTCACGGTTTTGGTGACACAGAGCACATGGCTTTAAAGTGCCCAGAAGTATGGCACCCCAGCTTGTGCCTCCCCACCCCGAGGGGGTCTGGGTGAGCCACTGTGTGCTCAGAACAAGGAATCCATAGATTACCCTTCTTGTTTTCTAAAAGCCAGGTGTTGAGTTTCAAGACCTGTCCACACATGGTGAATTCCTTCAAGGCAGCTGAAGTAACCACTGATTTTTTAGATTATCTAAGCTAAGTGCCTTTTTCTAAGCAGAGCAAATTTCCCTTGTGGGGGCCTCCTGAGCTTGAGGGGAAGGTGGAGAATGTTCTTATCTGAAAGTTGAGTGAGCTGATCAGGCCCAGCTCAAATAGCTTGCTGGTGACACGTCAATTCCTGACCCTGGAAGCTCATGGCTGACCTGCTTGGGAGCTGGCCGTGGATCTGCCTCAGCCACCGTCCACTCCAGCCACACCCCAGAACTGCTCCCAGCTCCTGACATGCTCTGGGTCTGGTGTGACCCACCCTGGATGCCTGCCTGACTATCCCTGGAGTGGCCCCACCTTTCCTATGCAGGACAGAGCAGAGATAGGAGAAGGCAGTGGAGAGCCACCCTGGTGTCCAGCAAACAGGCTGGAAGCCAGGCAGCTGGTGGCTTGTCAGCGATGGGCTGAGGTCTGACTCACAGCTCCATCACAGCCCTGGGTAGAGGACTTCCCACAGAGGAAGTCACACAGCCCTCTGTGGCCCACGGGAGAGGCAGGGGCTTTTCCAAGCGCATCAGCTGGAATCAGCCTTCACCCCCGCCACAAACTAAGGCTTGGGACCCCCACTAACTTCAGGCTAGTCCTGGTAACTTCAGGAATACGGTGGCCTGTGCAAATCCCTTGCACAGTTCCCTACTGGCTGCGGGGGCCCACAGCCAGGACCTGTCTATGACAACAAGCTGCTGTGCCCACCAGGCCAGCCTTCCACACACAGTTCCTCAGGCTGCGGCTTCCAGTCCAGCCACAGCCATTCACCCAGAATCTACCCTGACCCCAGGAGCTTGCGGAGGGACCCTAAGTCAGAAAAGACAGTGCCTCCAATGGAACCACAGGCCACTCTCAGGAAGCTGTTTGACTTTGGGCAACTAAATTAAATTCACTGTATCTCAATTTCCTCATCTGTAAATTGAGCAGGTTGTATGGAGGCCTTCAAGGGTGGTCAGCCAAGGTCCTGGCTTTCCAGGAGGTATCAAAGGAATAGATCAAGCAGGTGTGCAAGAAGAAAATACCACCTAAGGACCCTCCCTCTGCCTAACCCATGTTCCAGTCACCCCAAGGCTCTTCTGTGCCCGCTGTTCCCTCAGTGTAGAGGTCTGTCCGCCAGCACCCCCCGGCTCTGGAGCACTTCCCCAGGACTCCTGGGGGGCTCTGATTGCCTCCTGGGCTCAGATCCCCCTCAACCACCAACCGCGGAGCTCCTGGAGGCCAGGGCCAACTCTTGGGCCTGGTGCCCTGAACCTTGCAGTGCCCAGCACATAGTAGGTGCTTGGCATTTCTGGAAAGTCTTGAGGATGAATGCAGTTGCGTGTGTGTGCGCACGCATAAGGGGAAGAAATCCCTTGTGCCCCTACTCTGTGCCCGGCCAGTGCCAGGCCTTCTTTCTCATGGTATCTCATCTAATTGGCATAATTTGTGGTTGCTTCTGGATTGTTATGCAGACATACCTCAGCTGGCGCTGGGAGAGCTATTTTTCTAGTTTTATTTCCCTTCAGGGAAGGACACCCTGCTCACAGGGCCCCTTACCTCCCCTGGGACTTTCCCCTACACTCACTCCAACAAGAACCTTAGGTTTGCAAAGGGAACTTGTTCCTTTACAACCAGTCATCTCATGCCCCTCCCACTGAGCCTGGGACCACCTCTTGCAGAAGACCGTCATCCTTTCCCTGGCCCCCATCCTGGATGGGGGCAGGATCCCTGCTTCTTCCGGCAACCTGGGGACTACTGGGGATGGGACTGCCTCCAGCAGTTCAAGGATTCGCCTGAGCTAATGGCCTCCTCCATGGGGACAGGCCAGGACTCTGTATGGCTAAGGAGCTCCCCTGGGGCCCCTGCACACCCACTATGGTTGGCTTATTTAAACCTACTCCACCCTCAACTGAGCATTAGAGAGTGCAGTTTGGGGTGGGAGGCACAGTGGAGACTCCTGATGTTACGTCGAGGAAGAACTTGTAGTTATTCTGCCTGTGATCTTTACAACAACCCTGCATGTGCGGAGGGAGGGAGAAAAGGAGGGGAAATATTATCTTGAATTTATAGATAGGAACCAACCCTGAGGCCCAGAGATTAAGGTTACTCAGCTGCTACACGGAGTGTCTTCTGAATCCCAGCTCAGGACCACTCTCTGCCACCAAGTGCCACAGAGACAGGTCCAGGTGCCTGGCATAGGGGCTAGAGGCAAGACTCACAGAGGGAGTTCTGGGGACATCTCTCTCCTGAGAATGCAGACCAGCAAACCCATGGCCGCACTTAATGGCTGGCCGGCCCTGGGTGTTGAGGAAGCCTCAAAGCGGCAGTCTCCTGGGGGTGGACACGACGGTGTACCTCCTCTGGGCTGGCACGTGATCACAGCTGATACTGAGGTTAACACTTAAATATCACTTTTCTGTTCACCAGACATGGTTCAAGTGCTTTCCTGTGATGGGCTCATTTAATCCTCACAAAGTGCTAAGAGATCATTAATATTATTCCCATTTTACAGATAAAAAGCTGGAGGCACAGGGGCCTTAAGAAACTTGCCCAACTTTACCCAGCAAGGAAGTATCCAATAAATGTTACTTTTCTTTAACTCTTTTTAGACTGTTGGCTCCTTGTGCGCAGAAAATAAGACTGGTCCCCATAGCTGCACCCTGGACGTGAGCTCAGGTGTCCCCAAGCTGTTTCCTCCTTCCTCTGCTTACAAACAAACAAAGGAACACTTTTGCTTTGGGTACAGTTGCAGGTGGCTTATTGGGTTTTGTAAAAACAAAACTCCTTTTAATATTTTATGTTGTTGGGTTAAGTACGTTTTCATTTTTTAAGTAATTTTCATCCACTGGTGCATTCCTTATCCTGGGATTCTGCAGAAGAGAGGCCCGAGAAAAGGCCAATGGCCTTGCAGCTCAAGTTTCTAAGTCATCCCCGGGGGAACGTGTCCTTCAGGGGCTTCCTGGACAGAGGGCCGGGCCTGCTCCCGCTGCTCACTCCCAGGTGATGGTTGCAGGGGGGCAGAAGAGCGGGTGCCTGGGGACAGTCCTGCAGAAACCTCTCTTCAGGAAAAAAGCCTGTTCTCCAGGAATGGTCCCAGGATGCAAATCCAGGTGACTATGTTTGACTCATGAGACATCTGGAAGCAGCTATTTTTATAGTTATCTCAATTGCAAAGACAAAACATAGCCCTTTAAACATGCGTTAGCAGTGCAGAACATTTGTTTATCCCGCTCCCCTCGTCAGCGCCCCTACAACGCCCTGAGCTCAGCCAAGGAGGAGGCGGGCAGTTATGCGCGGGAGCCAGAGCGAGGGCGGGCCTAGTCCCTGCCCTGCAGGTCATTCGGGGCCCAGGCCGCTGCCACCAGCTCGGGACTCCCACCGAGCCTCGTAGGACTCCGCACCCCGCCCTTCGCCTTTCCAAAGTGATGAGCGCAGCAGGTATTCCCGCCCCTCTCCTCTTATCCAGGCCTCACTCCACGGTACCCAGGCGAATCGACCTCCACAAACGCCCGCCCTGTTATCTGCCCGCCCAGAATCTGGAAGATTCCAGCTCTTTTTAAATCCCAGTGTATTTAAAGGAACGGATGGGCTTGGCGTCTGGGAGCGGTGAGAACATCCTGGGAGGACGTCCCGCAGGAAACTGCCAGATGGAAGAGCCACGCACATTCCTCCCGCCCTGGAGCCTCCAGCGGCCCCGGGACCAGTCCGACCATGTACCCTCCCACCGAGCCCGCCTCTGTGTCAGGCCCTGCGGTACGGGGACCAGGGCGCACAGGATCCTCAGGGAGCTTCCGGGCTGCGAACTAACCCCACCTTCCCCACCAGCTCCGCCAATGCGAGGTCAGGGATGACACCTCCAGGTCCCGCGCTGGCCACTTCACAGTCGCACAGAAGCCCCGCCCCGCGCTCTAAGGAACTAGGAGGCTGCGAGGCGAGGGCGCTGAGGGAGAGGCTGTGTTTTTTGGCCTGCGCTGCCCCCGGGATGCTGACCGCCTGTCAGCTTTCGGAGAAACAGGAAACACTCCCAAGCTGGCCCACCCTTGGCACTCTGGGTTTTTTCCAGTTGCAGAGAGCAATATGAAACGCATCCTGTTACGGTGACATGAGTCAGCCGGACCCTGTTAGAGCCTCTTCCTCAGGTGCACAGATGGATGGCTGGGCAGTGGGGGCCGGGACCGAGAGCAAAGGATCCTAGGCTTTGCAGGCCAGAGGTGACACTGGGGAGCTTCTGACAACTCGCTAATCACCCGAATTTCAGAGACAGGGAAGGCGCCTGGGCTGCAAAGCGTGGCTGGAACCCAGAAGTCCCAGCGAGGAGCAGCAGCCTTCCACGCAGCCGGGCTCCCCTCGGACACTAAGCCGAGTCCTGAGCAACTTTTCTAAACCCTTTGCCAAAGGCCTGGAGGCTCAGGTCAATGACGCTTTGTTGAAAACTTGTTGTTCAGAAGCTGGGGAGTAAAGTTTAAGAAATTTTTGCTTTAAGAAAACTAAATGCTGCCTCCTGAAGCCCTTCTTGATGACTCCTATTGAAGTGATTGTTCTTTGAAATCCTGTCTCTTTGGCTCTCCCAAAGTAGACTGTAAAGGTTAACGTGTTATCTACATCCATCTGCAGTCTCCAGGTGACGGTAGTGTCCCTTCTTTCTACATAGCACACAGATTCCTAGGCAATACCCCCCTCCCTTCACGCCCACCTGAAGAGTGTGTGTGGGATTTGAGTGACAGTCATCCCAGGGGAGAAGCCACAGAAATCCAAGAACTGGGATCGAAGCAGGTCTGAGTGCTGGCGCCCAGGCCGACCCAGGTGGGACAAGGCCTTCTGCAGCCCAGGTGGGCACTGAGCAGGGCCGCCGGGTGGGGCTGGGGGGTTTGGTGCCACATTAACCAGGGCCAACTGGGATTATTTTCTGAAGCAGGGCAAATAGACTTCCTATTCTCCCACTGCCTACAACTAATGTATTAATGGTTGTATTATTGAGAGCTTGCTGTGGACCATGCTGGACTGCTTCTCTCAACCTTTCCCATAGGAACTACCAAAACCCCCAATCTAAGGATGAGAAAATTGAGGCACAGAAGGGCTAGGTGACATGCTCAAGACTTCTTGGCTGGCAAGTGGTGAGGCCAGGAGGCCGCCATTACCCACTATGTTCTGCTGCTCCCGAGGTGATTCCATGGTGGCCTCCCTGCCATGGAGGGTCCTCCGAGCAGAGAGTCACAAAGGCTGCCCCATTAGGCTGGGTTCCCAAATCAAGGAGCTTCTCCTTTGTTAAGTCACCACGAGGACTCCAGTATTTCCATGGCCCTGAGCTGTGAGAAGTCCTTATCCAGTCTACACCCTTGGGTTCCCAGTGGGCCTCTGAGGTGAAAAGGGGGAGTTAAGAGGAAATAGGAGGAATTTGTCCAGCCAGACCATAGAGAGCTTGGTAATTCAAACACACTGCAAAACAATTAGGCTGGAAACCAAGCCAAGATGCAGGGCTAAGAAGCCAGGAAAAATAGGAGAGTCGCCTTCCCTTATCAAGATCACAGAGGCCCTGTTCACTGAGCAGCTGGAACAAAAAGTTCCAACTGAAACTCAAGGTAACCATTGATGGAGATAATTTGGGAAGAAAGTCAGCACTCTGTAGGCAGTCCACCCCTTTCCCAGGGCAGGGTCTGGGAACTCTTTCCTGCTTTTGGGAATGGAGCCTTCAGCAGACAGAAAGCACATGTTCAGCTTAGAGCTTCCTGAACCTGAAGCAGTCCTAGCTGTCAACACAAGAGTCTTTTTACCTTCTGTGACATTTACTAGGCTATTTCTTAATCAAGGAAAAATGAAATAGAAAAGTCTTGGGAAATCTAGGAAGCTCACTCCATTAATACTTCAGGAAGGCGACTCAGCCCTCCATTTCACAAAGGACACCAGAAGTTTCACCAACACAATGTTCTTCCTTCTAAATAAGTGGATTGAACCAGGATCCTACTCCTAAGCTCTTTGCTGAAGTCCCTGGGCCCAGTTACAAGAATCTTGGTTGACCTTTTCAGAAATGGTTGTGTCTGGAATGGCAGAGTGACCCGATGTGCTTCTGCAGAGGATCACAGACTGGTTTGGGCCTGGTAGCCAGGGCTTTCTTCTGGAGCATCAGGAAATGTTGAACTGTTAGTCAATCTCATGAACCAGAAACAGTATTTGCCTGTGAAGAGGACAAGAAATCACAATATAAAGCAGGTGTCAAAAAATACTCACAGTATGATCAAAGGTTTTCTAGTTTATTTATTAATATCCATTTGCTCTTATAAATATATTTTGAAAAATGTATGTGGACATTTACCATAGTCAAGAAATTAGGAAGATGGAAATACAGTTTTATGTTTTTGTAGTAACTTGCTTTGCAGTTACTTAAGTTGTTTATTTTAGGAAGTATTATATATATAAAAAGTACTTTCCCATGCCCTTGCCAATGTGTAAGGTTCCTAATTTTGCACAGGCTTAACATATGGTGTATTTTAGCTGACAAGAATCCAATCAACTTTGGAACATCCCAGCTGCATGTGTCACATCATGTCACCTGCTTGCTGATGGCAACCACAGCATGGTTTGGTCTGAAGTTGACTGGAAGATTTGAGAAGTTCAAGACTTGCTAGTGAGTCTCAGAAAGGTCCCTGAGCCTGGGGATTGAACCCAGCACTACTGCAAAGAAGAGGGCTTAGGATCAGAAGGGTATTCTGAGGTTGGATTAGTTCTTGCTTGTAGGCACACACATATGCACACACATACAATTGTTTTGTTTTATAGTGGATCTTCTTCCTTATTGAGAACCTCTTTTTTATAAATAGAAACTGTTAGTTGCTTCTCCTGGAAGCTATACTGGCTTTCAGCTGGCCCAGAACTTCTCCCGCTCATGCCCTCTCTTGGCTGGGAGTCACACGCATTGTTCCCAAGAGCTGCCTGGCACTACTTTCCCCAAGGACTGGAAGTTCTTGAAAACAGGAGCCACAATAGGCTTTTTGAATTCTTCATAGCACTTTCAAAGAAATATATACTTAAAAAGAAACCTAATGAACAGCAGTTTTATTATATATTTATTACATATGTAATTTTAAAGTGGCTTCTAATCCTTGTTCATGGTATAGACATGCGTTTTTACATAGACTTGATCACTGTGTATATTTTCTTTGGTATTTTGCTTTCTGTCTTAACATCTTGCCATATATACTACATATCCATTTCCATGTGCTTCAGTTATCTGTTACTGAGTAGCTACCCCAAAATTTAATGGCTTAAAACTACTTTGATTTGTTATTTCCCATGATGTTATGGGTTGGCTGGGATGTTCTTGTGCTCCACATGGTATTACTCAGGAGGCTGCATTCAGCTGGGCACCTCTGTCCTTCTCCACGAGCTGTCTCATTCTCCCAGGCATCTCCACGTCTTCATACTCCAGCTGGCTAGCCAGGAGTGCTTTCCTAAAGCATGGCAGCTGGGTTCTAAAAGGGAATGTTCCAAGAAGACCGACCTAAAGTACAAGCACTTTTCAAGGCTGTACTTCATGAGTGATATCATGCTCCCTTAAAGTCCCATTGGCCAGACACTTGGCCAAGGCCAGAGCTGATATGGGGGGACCACACAAGGGCATAAATTCCAGGGTCATGCTTCCTGGAGGGCACAGCCTACCACAATAGTCAGCCACAGTGCAACCATCTACCACAACTCCCTTATTATTCCAGAAGACTAGTAATAGTTATGGATTTGACATTTTCAGGCTCAAATATTTGAGAGCAAACTTGATGTTGGGATTGTGATTTTGCAAGGACAACATTAGAAATGTGCCTCCAGGACAGTGTTGAAGTGAGAGTCACTTGCTGGCATGTGAACCCAGCCATCTATCCTGTCCCTGACTCCTATCAAGGGTTGGATGGCCTCCACTCATCTTGGCCACAGGTAGCTCTTACCAAGTGGAGGGGAGAAATTAACACTTTTTCTTTGTGGAAGAAAAAGGACATCATGAGAGAGAAGAAACTAGTGATAGCTGAAAATATGCAATAAACAAGACACACAGGAGTTCTCTGGGAAGACATGATTCAGGGGGAAACCTGGGTGTTTCCTTATGTGCAGATTTGGAGATCAGCAAAAGTCTTGAAACATATTTATTGCAAATGTCAGGTGGCTACTGTATTAATATAATAAATCTTCTGCTGATATTAATATAATTAAATATAAAGAGGAAATAATTCACCCAGGGTCACCCCTCCCATCTCCAGATCCCCTTTCTGAATGCCTTTTAAGGAAGAGGCACAAAGCCACATATCTAATATTGAGAAGTAATTAGTTACAATATTCACTTGGATATTATACAACCATTAAGACATATTTAAATAACTTTTATACTATGGAAACTGCTTATATTATAATGTTACACTTTAAAATAGATTATAAAATTATATGTACACAGCTATATAAAGAAAGAATGCATAAAGTTAGAAAAGAAATCATTGAAAATAGTGATTTTGAGAGCTACCCTATAGCTAAAATGAGTTTATAGTTGGCTAAGGAAAGTCTAGTTGAGTCTTTTCTACTTTTTTTTCCCTCTAAGAACATGCATTTTCCTTTACAATGAAAAGGAACTAAGTGTATAAGAAGAAAATGTTTGTAGTGGCACCACAAAGGCATCACGGGCCCCCCTCTCCACTGCCCAGGGTTTGGGCATCTGACTTATTCCTGCCGGCTGAAAGGGGCCATCTATAGTCATTTGACTTTGTATTTCCAGAACTTTTACTCAAATGTTCTCCAAAGGTCAGCAGAACTGAAAATGTTTTATGGGGAATTAGGGGGCTACAGGGAGCAGGTGCAGGACCAGGACCAGAGTAGATGTAACATTTAGGACTCAGAGAAGTAGGGGCTCGGTGGAGACAGGCAAGGTGGGAAAGAAGCTGCTGCTGGGACTACATTCTCAGTAGAAATACCAAAGATAACTTTTGAGTCATATTCATATATTCATTCAAAAATATTTATTAGGCAGCTAACTGGGAATACAGAATGGAAAAGACACAGGCCCTGCCCTCCAAGGAGGGAGACAAAGGGGTGAGAGAGAAAGGTTACAATGCATCTGCTGACGGCGGTGAGGACGCTGAGCAGGGAAAATGAATAATGCCTCCGGCGTGGTGACACACACTTGAAGGAAGATAAGATCAACACCTCCAGAGACTGATACCACACAGTGGCTATGGATAAATGTAAAGATACAAAAGTGTACAGAAAGGATCGGAAGACTACCCACCAAGTTCAGGAAAGTACTACCACTAAGGAGAGAGGAGAAGGGAGGGGAATGGAGCTGGGGGTGGTAATTAAAGGGGACTTTGTTTTAGTGTAAAGTCCCTTTTCTTAATGAAAGGAAAAAGTATCGCAAGTAAATACCATAAAATGTGATATTTCTGGGGGAGAAGTGCTTGGCTGAGGTAGGTACCAATGTGGTGGGATCAAAGAAGGGTTTGGGAATCCTGGGAAAGGTGGAAAAGGTTCTTCAGGCTGAAGAGGAGTTGGTTCTCCCCAGCAATCTATGTGGGCTGGTGAGCTGGTGACAGAGGCCTTTCAGCAGGGGACCAGCAGAAGCCAGGGTGCACAGAGAGAACGTGGCGAGTGTGCGTGGCCGGCAGGGAGGCTGTGCAGGCAGGGCCAGCTCATGAAGGGCCTTGTGTGCCCGCACAGGCCCTGGCACCTCGCGCTGGGGCTGTGTGAAGGTGACTGGGGGAGGGAGGGGCTTAGGAGCCAGGGAGTATCCCAAGGAGCCCTGAAGCCCAGTAGTTAGCCCACCGCTCACCCACCCACTGGCGGCACCTTGTCACTGCAGTAGCATCAAATGCAGCATGGAAGTCCAGGGGTGCAGGATGTTGGAAAGGCCCTTCCTGGGCAGTGGTGGTGGAGAGCAGTTTCAGGAGGAGGAACAGTGGTGGCCAGAGAGCTCAGCAGGCTGGAGAATCAGTGGCAGGGAAACCAGGGCCAGCTGGAGGCTAGCTGTTATTTTGGGGGCATCCAGTGCTCCCAGGAATGCCCTTGGTTTGGGGCGGTCACTGACCCTCCGAGGGGCTGCTGCAGTCATCTGCAGAAGGCCTAGGGTTAGTCAGGTGGGCACTGGTGGTTCTTTACAGTTCCCAATTGAACCAGTATATACAAAGCTTCCCCTGTCCCTGCTTTTGTTCACCCCTTTCCTTCATGAGGCTCTATAAGCAGATTGTGCCTCTCCATGGAGACACGTCCCCTCGGCCGCCTGCAGCCTGGCCCACTGCTGACCACAGGGGCAGAGGTTTTACCTTCCACGCTTCACGGGGCGGTCAGAGGTCAGGAGCCTCCAGGCTTTCACACAGACCTGGGCTCATAACAGCCTTCAATTTCCCGTCTTTGGTCAGTAGCCTCATCAAGCTTATCTCCTCGCCCAACCCCTTGGCAGCCCCACGGGGGGTCTGCACTAAATGGGCTCCGACTGCCCATCTAGACCCTCACCCAAACGGGCTCGGTGAAGGTGGAGCCCAGGGGCAGGGCACAAGGTTGGGAGGGCCCTGGAGAAGGCTGGATGCCCCAGTTTGTCCCCAGAGGAGCTGGACCCTCTGGCGCTGGGCTGCCCTGAGAGGCAGAGGGAGGAGTGCGCTTGGAGGGGATGGCGTGCCCAAGGGAGAGGGTCCCATGCCTCCTAACATTACTGCCATGCATAATCCTAAGGGCAGCTGCCATCCGCCGAGCCCCTGGTCTCTGTGGAGCCCTTTGCCAGAGCTTTGCAGAAGCCGTTAGTGACAGTCAGGTGGCAGAGCAGCTCTGCAAGGGGGCTTCATCAGTCCACGAGGATCCGAGAAGCAGAGATGGTAAGCGGCTAGCCCAGGCTCACATGGTGGTACAGATTAGGGTCCACAGTGACACCCAGGTTGGTCTGAACCTCAAATGGCTGGACAGTCAGTCTGGAGCTGCCTCTGTCATGATAACCACCAGGGGTGGTACAGTCAGGTGCTTTGAGAAGTGACCCTTGCAGAGCCTCCCCCAGGCCCCGGGCCCCTCAGGTGTTGCTCACTGTAAGCATCTCTGCCTCCCAGGGTCAGCTAGATTGGGGCCTCAACTCAATCACAAGTTACCCTGATCAGGGTTCCAGCAGGCTCGGAGGAGGTGGCGTTTCTCTCTCAGCTGGTGGGTTCCCTACACTTGCTCTCGAGAACTCTCCAGGGACAGGCCCCCTGAGCTGGGACCAGTGGTGTCTGGAGCCTCTCTGCCGGCTGAGGCGTCTCACCCCCGCTGAAAGCCGGTGTGCCAGGACCCACCCGTGGCTGGGTGGTGAGTTTACACGAAACTGAGTGTCTCCTCTGCAGTTTCAGCGACTCAATCAGTTACTTTTCAGACACTCCTGTGAGGTAACTTTCTGACTTTTCTAATAAGGAAATTTTATAAAATAGAAGTTGTAGCAACGGCTTCTCGGAATAAAGTGGGTTTCTATGGCAGCCAGAGTGACTTCAGGTTAACTGCAGAAAATGGCAGTTGTTGAAGAGTTTAACCCTGAGCAGCCTGGGGAGAGCTGGTTGGGAGGCAGCAGGGGCGGGTTTGCATCCCTGCACTGCCCCTTGTCCTGTCTGCATCGCCTCAGACAAGCTTCTGACTCTTGGTTTCCTCATCTACTAAATGGGGATAATGAGGCCACCCCTGCCCTGTAGTGATCACATAGCCACTGTTTCAGAAACGAGGCCTCCTACTATTATTCACCAGTAGCTGAATCACCTGTACTTTGCAGTGTGAATTTGTGATGTGACCTAATGAGACATGGAGATTGTAGCTGAGGCTTGTCAATTAGGGGTGAAATCATAGAACAGATGAAACTTGTTTTCTGATTCCCCCCCCCACTTCTCTGTGCTCTCCATGTACAGTTTTCTCTGCCGCCCCTCCTCCAATAACTCATGGGTTCATGTCCTGAATTTTTAGTCTGTTTAATTTATCAAAATGTGTCTGCATTTTGTCCTCATAGTCCTCAGGGCCTTCCTTTAGTCCTGATGACTAATCAGATTGAGCCCCAAACTACTTTACTGCCCCCTAGTTTACTGCCTATGTTAACATAATTTTATTCTTCCATTATTCATTACAATAACTTTACTGTTCCAAGATACTCTTGCCCAGGTGAATGACTTGATTGTTCAGGAAATTCCTTGGAAGATCCACCGAGTCTTTAGAAGGAGGCACCAACAGTTCACACCAGAGATGCTTCAAAACGCTCACTATAAACTCCTCACCTTAGTGTTTCCAGCCTAGAACTGTTACATCCTGAAATTTCCCCAATCAAGCCCCTGCATGGGAAGACCTGCCTTAAACCAAGCTTGAAATTCTCATTGACTTGCCCCTTGAACCTCAGGGCACAGAGGCCCTCCTGACCATCACAGCTGCCTGCATTTGAGACCTGGGAAGTGCTGTATGCACCCCAGACAGACACTTCTTGGGGAAAATGCCAATTACAGCTATTCTCAGTTCTAACCTCAAACAGGTGAAAGCTTTTTACTCCATTTGACTTGCAAATTATATGATCTTTACATATGTATAGTTTAGGCCTATCCTTCAAACCAGGTGTTTGCTTTGGCTTTGTGAAAGAGAACAACTGTTGTTAAGTGCAAATACACATAAAAGATTTAGGAAGGCTGGGCTGCCCCTTGGCTAGGCTCCACATGGTGGGCCGCGTGGCAAGGTCCTGCCCTGGGAAGTTGCCTACAATGTGATGGGGTTAGAAAGGCATTCAAAGAGAACTTTAAAAATCAATTTAAAACTGAATCAACACTAGAACATTTCACCTAAAAAGAAGCTCCCTCATTAGTCCTCAAAAGTTGCATTTGCTTGTTTGGTTCAGGCTTCCCTGGAGATGAATATTAAAATACTGCAGAGTTTAAAAATGTCTGACCAAAATGTTGAATGCAGTGATTTGGGGTAATCCTAGCTCTGCTCTGGTGAGTGTCTTTGAGCTGCCTAGACCCACCCAGGGCCTCAGTGCAGGCTCCTCTTCAAATGCTCTTCAAGTGTGGTCTGGGACCAGAAGCACAGGCCTCATCTGGGAACTTGTTAGAAATACAAGTGTCAGAAGCAAACAGACCACACAACTGGAAACTCCTGGAAGGAGAGAGATGCCTCACTTCCTCTTGGCACTATATGAAACTTGACAGCAAACATGCAGAGGAGATGAATTAGGATTCGGGGCCAGATCTACCCGACTTCCACACTACTGTTCAGTTTACTGGGTTTCCTCGGATCCTACACCTTGCATCCTCCGCATTACTATACTTATATACTTCCTATGAGACACTCTTCCATTAACAAGACATATCAGGAAGTCAAACCATCTTTAGTAATTATTTCCCCAATTTTGGTAGGATATCAGTAGTCGATGTGAAAGAAACAGATTCAGAATCAGTGACCTGCAGTTGTTTTAGTTAGTGGGAATTCCCAGGTACACTTTGAGGCTGCTTTATACTGCAGGTCAGGAGTGTGGGCCTGGAGTCTGTCCAGCCTGGCCCTGCCAGTTACTGACTGTGACCTGAGATAAGTTTTGTAACTTGGTTTTGCTTCAGTTTCCTTATGAAAATTATGAAAATAATAATAGTACCTACCTCACAGGGTGGTTTTGGGGATTACACGGGTTAATATTTGTAAACCAGTTAAAAAAGTGTCTGGCACAGTGTATGCACTATACGCATGGTTAATAAATAAAAAGTAAATTAATTTTATTATTTTATCCCATGATCTATATTAGCCAGATCAGTTAAATAACATTTTGAAAAAAATATTGTACATAATGAAAATGTAGCAATTAAAAAAAAAATCACCTTTAAATAGCTGAATGTTTTCCATATAGGCTATATTCAGTTTTTAAAATTAGGAAATCCGAAATGATAGCAACATTTTAGGGGAAGTTATTTTTTATGTAAGGTTTTCCCTGGTACTTTTTCGTCAACTACTCCAGGCTTCTCACATTCTGATAAGGACAATGGAGACTTTGTCATAGGGAAGCAGCTTCCTCTCCCCTCCTTCCAGGTGGAGGCCTGGTCAGGCCCCTCCCACACGCCTCTGCAACCCAGAGAAAGGTACAAATAAGCTCATTTTAGACACAGCTTTTCATTTTCTTTTTTTTTAATTATTTTATTTTATATTTTATTTTGGTATCATTAATATACAATTACATGAGCAACATTGTAGTTACTAGATTCCCCCCATTATCAAGTCCCGACCACATACCCCCATTGCAGTCACTGTCCATCAGGGTAGTAAGATGCTATTGAATCACTACTTGTCTTCTCTGTGTTATACTGCCTTCCCTGTGCCCCCCACCCCTACGTTATTCATTTTCTTAATTAGCCAATTACCCTTCAAATGCATTTCCCTATGATCTTTGTTCTTCCTTGGACCTGACATGATCACACTTCTGGTCTTGTGCCAGGTGCCTCCCTTATTACACTTTCTGGGTTTGGTGGCTGGGTTGTTGGCCTTGGCCCCTATTTTAATGTCAGTGCTCAGGATCCAGCCCTGTTTTTCCAAAGACTCATGTTGTCAGAGTCTGGATTATCCTCACAGATGTCTGCAGAAGGGCTTGTGCTGGTTTGCAGTGGTTTCTGAGGGGGATGGCAGGGAAGGCTGGCCTTAAATAAGTAAAATAACAGTTTATTTAACATGTTACTCAGAAACGCTCTTCAAGTGTGGGCTGGGATCATCAGCGCAGGCCTCATCTGGGAGCTTGTTAGAAATACAAGTGTCAGGCCAGCCCCAGACCAGCTGAATCAGAACCAGCATTGGTCTCCGGGCCATTTGAGTACACACTTAGTTTGAGTGGTCCTGGACTAAGGCATGCACGTCATTTGTCATTAATTCAAAGACTGGTGGCAAATTGCTTTCAGTCTCAGCTCTGCAATCTAGCATCACCCACAAATGTGAAACTGAACAGTGTAGCCTGCTGTGGATGGTCGATTTAATCCCAGCTGGGAACTTAGCTCTGCTCTGAGCACAGCTTTGTTTCCTGCCACTTGTCACTCGGGCAGTCACTTGGAACAGGAGATAAGAGGATGGATGGTACTGGCCTGAGGGGCAAATAGCTAACTAGGGTGTAATCTCTTCCCCTCCTTCCCCACTGCGTTCCTCATTGGGGCCTCTGATCTGAGCATATCCTGCTCTGTGCTCCATCTTACCATCTTGTCTTATATGTGCTTGTTTATCTCCCTCTCCACCTAAGCCAGAAGCTCTTTGAGGCAGAGGCCATGACTGGTTCCTCTTTGTATCCCTAGTCCCTGGCACAGGGCCTGGAGAATAATAGTGCTTTATAATGTGAATGAATGAATGAGAATAACAGTCCCACTTCTCTAGGAGGGAAAGACACATCCTGTTTCAGTTTCTGCAATGCTCCCTTAAAATGGGGAAATGACCTGGGATATTCTCATCCAAGTAACCTGAGCTTGGGGGATGCTTCTTGGGCATGTTTCTGACTGGGGTTCCACTCTGACCTTTCTTGTCAAATGAAGCTTCAACTACACCTAAGGCAAGTTGATGAAAATCGGGAGGAAGGGGGGCCAAGGAAGTCATCTCACTGACTCAGTTCTAACTTGTCACCACTTAATCACTTCCAGTAGCAGATGAAGTTTCAATGCAAATACCCATATGCACCCAGTCTCAGCATTTCCAGGGCCCAGATGAAGGTCTTCAAATTGCTCAGACTGGAGTTTGTTCCTTCTTTAAAGAAAAACCCTTCCTTCCGGAAGGGACTTGTTACTTGTGACCTATAAAGGAAATTTACCCTGAGGATGAGGCAGGCAGAAGGAATCAAGAAACTAAATTCAAGGAAATTGCTGACGTGACTTTTTATTTCCCCTTCCTGCTGCTTCTCTCTTTCCCAAGGCTCCTTTACTTCTACCTGTCCTGACAAGACCTTTTGCTTCTTGGAGAAAATCAAAGTGCACAAAAGGCTCTCAGTCTGCTCAACTGTTTTCTTTGAAAACTTTTGTTCTTGTTTCCTTAGAAATTTGAGGAAGACTGTCTACAGATTAGAATGTTCCAGTTCTGAGATTTTTCTTTAGGGTGCTCTCAGCTCCAGCCACCCAACCAATGGTTTGGAGGAAAAAAAGGTTTCAAATAAAAAGAAAAGAAAGGAGATGGAGAAACAGAAAGAACCAGAGTAAGAAACTGGGCCCCACTGCTTTGAGATTAATGCAGACAAGGAAGCGACCCTGGAGGCTGGGGTCCTGAGGAGCAGAAAAGCTGAAGCCTACAGAGGTAGGAGGTGGGGCCCAATGGGTCAGAAAAGGCCCCTCCCTGCAGTGACCATGGAAGATGGCCCTCCATACAAAAGCCCCTGGTCACCAAGGAAGCTGAAGAAGAGTGAGCTGCATCCTTTTGTCCCACTTCTCCAGCCTTCTAGCACAGAACTGGATTGAGAGCGATGAGCAACTCAGCACAGGTTCAGTGCCATTAGGGTGTGTGTGTGGGGGGGCGGGGGGGGAAGGAGGCATGTCTGACTGAAAAGTGCTAAAGGCATCACTCCAAAACTGGGAGCTAGGTTTCAAACTGGAGTTCTTTTGGGTATGAGGTGGATATCCCTTCCCCACCCCCTCTTACCTTTTCTACTTAGCAGCTGAGAGAACTCAACCTGACATTCATGGGTTAGACCACAGAACACTTGTGTTCAGGTGCTCTGCGACAGACAAGGAATTGCAGTGATGGGCCTGGAACACTTTTGAGAGAAAACCAGCCTGGTTGAGGGGCCACCAGAGTGCTCAGGTCCAGATATGCTCCAGACGATGGGCTGCTGGAGGGGTGCAGAGCTGGCTTTGTCATCAGTGTAGTCTACAGTAATACCCTTTATATATGAAAGACCCACTTAGTATTGGCTCCTTTTTGGTCTGGGAGGAAGGTAAACATCATATTCCCCTGACTTTGACCTCATTTGTGGATCAGGAAAGGGAAAAAGTAATGCTAATATTTCCTTAGGTGTCAGCCAAAGCACATGAATTATATTTATGCACCATGCTGCACTTCATAGAATTCCACAACCTTTCCTTTACTTCTTTCTACCTATGCAAGGGATGTATTTAAGGGATGAAAACCAAGACACAGGTCACCTAAACCCAAATTTCACAAGCTGATTTCTTGTGAAATTCTGCTTCTGTAGAGTCATGCAGAATTAGTAAACTGATTGAGCTGATGAAAACACTCTTCAGGTCTTTATCACTTTCATACCACAGCTGCTGACAAAATAGGTTTAGAGATGGAATGCAGTTCAAAATGTTAACCACCTGAAAACCAGCACGTATTAAACAAGTTAATCACCTGCTTTTCCTGCAAAATGACCCTGGACAGGACATTCTCGAATTGTTTCTTCCCATGTGAAGAACAGGATATTGTGCAATTGCTTGTATTTTTCTATAGCACTATGTGCCTGACACTCTATTATGCTTTCTACATGGATCATTTTGCACAATCTTCACATAGTCCTGTTTATAAATGAGGAAACAAAGACTCAGAGGTGGGCAACTGCTAACAAATGCTAGTGTAGTCCCATTCCTTAGGACTTCCAGTATTATAGGTGAGATCTTTTCCAGCTCTAAATAATGTGAATTCAGCATACTCCTCTTGGCTAAAGTAATTTCCTGAAGTGGAAGTAAGGGTCCTGGAATAGTTTAAACCAGGAGGAAAAAAAGCAAATGACAGTGGAGAGCCTTCCAGCTATACCCCGAGCAACCTGTTGCCGCCCCAAGCCTGAGACCAGTGTTTCCTATCATCTTGCAATAGCCTCCCCACCCACACACTGGCTGCTTGCAAAGCCAGCCTGGGACGCTGATGTGCACAGTATGAGAAGCGGCTATCCAAAAGGGTTCTGTGGCTGGCTGGCTGTGGTAAGTGCTCCCACACGACTCTTCACCTCTACCTCCACCCGAGGATCAAAGGATTCTCAGAATAGGAGTCCTGTGGCAGCCCAAAGAAATGATCAGGATAATTGTTTGTGGAAATATGTTTAATAAATATACATCTTAGAAGTACCAAAATAATTACCAACAAAATACACTATGTACACCATTTACAGGAGGGTTAACACAAATCTTGACAGGTAGTGACTTTTAACTCCTACACCACTGAAAGGTTTACCACCACACCTGATTGTTACATGTCAGAGGAAACAACTGGGCTCAGCCACTGAATCCATGGTGCTTCAGTCAAAAAACAATAAATAAGAGTCCTTTCATCAAATTTTAGATAATCTTCTCCAAAAACTGCACAAACGTGAGGTTTAAAGGAGGTCTGCTTTGAATTCCAGTGATCTTTCTGGTCTCCCTTCCAAAGTTCACAGAAATAATAAAATGAGGGCTGACCCACTATAGTACAATGTTCTGGGCCAGGCAGTGCATGGTGTGGTTGAAAGTGCACCCTTCTGATTTTTTTCTTTTTCTCTTTTTTTAGAAAAATAAAACTCTTTTTTTTGTACAGATATACAAGTCCATGTTCCTTCAGACACGTTCTGAGGCTCATAACGTCAGGCGCTGGCCTCCAAGCACACAGTCATCATAGGGCAGCTAAAAACAAGAAAGGAAAAGACATGTTAAACTTCCTGAGCTGTGCCAAGGCTGCTGGGATGACAGTGAGGGCTGCTCCTGGCGATAACGCAAGTATTCTTGGACTCTAGCCTCTGTAACCCAAATATAAATTAACTTCCCAGGCCGAGGGAGTTTTCCTCTAGGTGAATGCTCCTCTCTTCTTACAAAGGGGCAAGAAAGAACACACACTCTTGGGATACAGGTTATGTACACTAAAGTTTGCGACCTTGGCATAAAGAGCAGCTTTAGGGGCCTGTGGGTACAGAGAGAATGGCCATTCCCATTGCTTTTTTGCAGAATGATGAAGTTGACACTCACCTCGTCCTCTGTGGATTCTGACTCTGTGTCATAGCTCTCCTCATCTTCGCTCTCTGGCAGCATCTGAAGGTTTTCTAGGGTCAACTGGCCCAGCTGCTGCTGTATCCGGGTGCTTGGGCGGCCCCAGGTGAGCTGGTAGGGGGAGTAGCCCTGGTAGGTGACTCGGTTGACGTCAGCCCCACACTTCAACAAAAGTGACACCAGGTCTGAATTCTGCAGGTCCACAGCGAGATGCAGGGCAGTTCGACCATTACAGGGCTCCTGAAAACAAAAGGAATTGCGATGCACACAGATGAGTTTGAATTTCTGCTTGCAACAAAGGCATATTAAGTCTTTTTGAGGAGGGCCCCGGAGCCTGACGCACTCTATCTGGAGGCACGGAGCGCTCACCTGAGCATTGACATCAGCGCCCAAGGACACCAAAAGCTCCACAATGCCCAGGTAGCCATGGATAGAGGCTAAGTGCAGACACGTGTGACCTGGAAGAACAAAAAAAGGAAAATGTTACTATTCGTTTCAACCCTTACATCTCAAGTAGAACCTTTCACCTATTCTTTTAAGGAACAAATTCTTCTGAATTTGAAGAACCCAGTATCTGGGTTTTGAATGAACTTTATAAAAGCATAAAACAGGCCTTTTGCATACATATTTTCTCAACCTTTCCCATGTTGAGAGTTTAAGCTCTTGCCTAGACTCTCAGTGGGCCCACCCCTCCCTTCTCCATGTCACCTGCCCTTGGATGAGGGGCAGGCAGACGTACCATTGTAGTTGGTGGCCTGCAAGATGGAGTAGAGGTGCTGGCTCCCGCAGGTCTGAGTCAGGACTCCCACACTGGCCAGGCAGCCCTGCTCACAGGCAAGGTGTAGGGGGGTATTTCCTCGAAAGTCTCGGAGCTCAGGATCACAGCCAGCTTCCAAAAGTGCCTGGGCAATTTCTGGCTGGTTGGTGATCACAGCCAAATGGAGCGGAGTCTACAGAGGAGGGGGCAGAAAGAGGATAAGCCAAGGACCAACGCCACAGTCTGAACACCCTTGACCCCCAGAGAGCTCCTGTTTGTGGGTGCCGCTCCTCCCAGGCAGAACAAGGGGCCAGAGGCCCCAGGTGGGCTTCATAAAGGCCTCACCGAATCAGTGGGATTTACTCTTTAGGATGTTGGCTGATTCCAGTGTAAAAGGTCAGGGCACATAACCAGGGACTGTTGATTTAGGGAGGGTTGGGAGCAACTGTGCCAGGCCCAGCTCCATCCCGCGGTCAGAGGGGCTCAGGGCTGGGCGGCAGCGCACCTGCTGCAGGTTGTTCTGGAAATTGAGGAAGGCCAGGTCTCCCTTCACTTGGCGGACCACTTCCATGGTCAGAGCCTTCTCTTCATGGATGATGGCCAAGTGCAGGAACCTGAGGGGAAAAGAGGGAAACCCCCGGGGCTGGTGAGTACACTGCGTGGGGCCCAGGGAGGCGCGGGCTGCGGGGGATTGCGCAAGGCCGGGGTTTCTGGAGGCCGAGGCCGCGGTGTTTTCCGCGAGGTTATTATGAGCTGAGTGTTCCTGGCAGGCGCCCAGGGACTTTCCGGGCCCCCCCCCTCCCCGGCGGGCGCCGGCTAGACCGCCCCGCCCTCCGCCCGGCCGGAACGCCCTGTACTTCCCCTCCCGGCCGCGCGGCGCCCGCCAGCGGGGCAGAAGCTCCGGCCCCCCTCCGGCGAGCGGGGACCTCGCGTCCCCGCCGCCGCCCCGCCCCCGGCGAGAGGACCCTGAGGGCGGGCGGGGCTGTGCGCGGGGCTGCCGGGCTGGGCGGCTGGGCCCCGGCCCCGGGAAGCGGCCCCAGGCCCCCGTCTCGGCGTCGGTGCACAACCCCTGCGGCCGCCGCTGCAGGCCCGGCGTCCCCCTCGGCCCAGCCACCCGGGCCCGCGACACTTACGAGTCTCCGTCCTCAGTGAGCTGCTGCTTCCAGGGCTCGGCGCCGCGCGGCGCCTCCTGCGGCTCGAGGCGGATCTCCCGCAGCTCCTTCACCATCTGCTCGTACTCCTCGTCCTTCATGGAGTCCAGGCCGCTGTCGTGGCGGTCGTCCAGCAGCCGCTCCTTCTTGAGTGCGTCCCGAGGGCCCTCCATGGCCCGCTCCGGGGCTTGCTCGGCGGGCTGAAACATGGCGCGGTGAAAGCTCGGGGGCTGCTCCCCCAGGTGCGCTCGGCGCGGGCGTGCGCTCGCTTCCTCACCGCGTCGCGGGCCGGGCTGCTGTGGGCTCGGCAGCGCCGCCGCGGCGCCCTATAAACGCTGGCAGGGGATTTCTCCGGGGCGGGGTCAGGCGCGGGGAATTTCCAAGCCAGTCAGACCAGAAAAGAGAACTGGCTTCGTCCTCTGCTAGGGGAAAAAAGAAGACTAAACCCTGGGCCGGGGTTCATCAGAGAAACTCCCTGCGATGAGCCACTGGGGCCATGTACAGGGAACTTTTTGATGAACGCTGAGTGGCTGGAAAGTCCTTCCGACGAGGCCCCCTCCTCCGGTACTTCCCTGCAGCCTGCACTCAGTAATCCGGTCCCTCTGCAAGAAACCTTCGTTCCCTGGGGTTTCCCATCATCCATTTGATTTGGGGTCGCCGGCTGCTGATATCCCAAGGACGCAGACCTGCTGGGCGGTTCCTAATTGGGGTTTGCCAACCTGGAGGGCCTTTCCGTTTTATCTTTCGAAAACGCGAGTGGAAATGATGGCTAGGTGTAGGGATTTGCTTCCGCAAACTTCTCTTTGCCGGGAAGCACGCACCGGCGCTTAAGAAGGTCGCGGGCTGCTTCTGCGTTCCTGCCCCTCCCAGGTTCTTTGCCGGCAGGGGCAGGAGCCCCTCAGGTGGACGTTGTGAAAGCTTTCGCGTTAAAAGCCTAAAAGCCTCAAACCATTTCCTCGGGATTAACGGTGAGGGAAAATGCTGAATATGACCAAAATTTTTTTCAATTAAAGCAAGGTGTTAATCTTTGTAGTAGAGGCTGCAGATATCTTGCAATAAGGAAATAATGATTGAGGTTGTGCCTGCTCCCTGGTTTGCACTGAGCTGCTGCAGAGAATGCAATCTGAGCCTACTTCTGGGGGCCTAGCTGGCCGACTTTCCAGAAGCATTTGGGCAAGGACGCTGAAGAATGGGTTGAGTAGTGCCTTACCCAAGATTAGGCCCTCAGGATGGCTAACAAGCTGCTAGGCATACTGCAGGAGGCCCAGGGCAGCCCTAGCATTGCCTGCACTTGCTGTCTCCTTGCTCCCCAGCCCTGGGGTAGGACCACTGTGGACCTATCTGTGCAAAGTGTGTACACTCCAGGCTCATCATCCTTTAGTTTCACTTGCAGAAATAGAATTTATGCTCCCCTACCCACCTCTACCTCCTTGCCAACAATCCACGAGTTGGATTAATCTACTTCTAGAACTGGTCCAGGCAAAAAGCAAACAACTTTTGCCAGAGTTCTTCAGGATTACTCCCAGGAGACCTCTACAGTTTTGCAAAGATTTCTGGTGATTTCTTGCAATCATCTTTAACTTGACTGGCCATGTCCTAACCAACCCTTCTCCTCTCCTCATCTCTTCCCTGCCCTTGCCTCCCCAGTATCTGAATGGAGGGAATCTGGGTCAGTGGAGGTGAGAGATAAAATATGAGGGGGAGAAAAAGGAAAATGAAGAAATAAAATCTTCAGGGTAGTAATGATCACATATTAAAATGAAAATCCAGGGATAGGCCTGATTATTTCTGCAGGCATATGATATACAAATATACAATCATTGAGGCAGGGTGGAACAGTGACTAAGTAGATTTCAGTTCCAGGCTCTACCTCTAATTAACTGCATATTAGTTGGAGAGATCAGTTAACGTGCTGTACGGTACCTTCTTTTTGTAATAATAAGATGGGATTTAATGTTACTTAGATTTTTTTTACAGCTTAAAAATTATATTATGTGGCCACAATTGCATGTATAACTCTGCTTAAGGGTGACCATGTCTCTTGGAAATAATCACAGTATAAATTTTTGGAAGGACTCCAGTACTTTATATAATACATTGTTAGTTCTTAGAACTAATCTTGTAAGATAGGTATTGTTCCTACTTTCCTAAATAGAAACTGAAATGCAGAGAAATTTACCTATCCCCCAGCCCATGACAATTTATGTAATTTCTATCCCAACACATTAATCATTTGGCCAAAGCAGTCATGGTATTGATACTTTTGAAAACACATTGTGAAAATGAGACTGAATACACTATAATTTGGAAGATAAAAGTATTTTCTACTCCAGTTGTCAGGTAAAATAGAAAGTAGATGTTCTTCTATCTGGGGATATTCACATCTGTAAAAAAAAACCATGCAAATGTTGAATTCTAAATGCCCCATTTATAAAGCATACCTTAGAAGCAGATTTTTAGCTGCAGATTTTAAAATGACCACTAAAAAGAAACTCATGCATAAGTAGAAAGTATCTCAGGAGTAAGTTTCTTTGCACCTCCTCTTGTGGCTTTTTGTTTCTAATAGCCTTCAGGACCTGGTGGTCTTTATTCCTGATTGTTTAGTGTGACACCTAGTGGTAAGAGTCAGGCCCAGGCATTCCCTGATCTGTCACAGAGCTTTTGAAATTTTGGGAGGTGCTGGACCTTGATGACCTGTCCCTGTGGTGGGGATTCCCAAGGAGGTCCCTCTGGTTTTTCTGTGACCTGGGAGACCGTTTTGAATAATGTGATCCAGCAGGTTTTCTCTCTCTACCATATATAGTTCTATACAGTTTAAATCAACAAACATTACAACTTCAGCAATAAAGAACATATTTGGAAATCAAAAAAAACATGAGCATATTTGGCAGAAGAAGACAGCAAAACTGATTTTGGTTTAGAAAGACCTTTATGGACTTGGACCCTTAGAGTTCTATCTCACTGTCAAACATTTTAGCTAATCTTGACCATTTCAAAGATGTTAAAACCTTAGATATCATTTTTAATGTCCTTTTCTTTTTTAATGCAAAAGGCTCTGAGTAAGCTACCCTCAAAGCTGCTTTGCCTTTTTAAAAAATTAAGGTATCATTGATATACACTCTTATGGAGGTTTCACATGAAAAACATTGTGGTTACTACATTCACTCATATTATCAAGTCCCCCCCATACCCCATTGAAGCCATTGTCCATCAGTGTAGTAAGATGCCACAGAGTCACTACTTCTCTGTGCTACACTGTCTTCCCCGTGACCCCCACAAACACCATGTGTACTAATCATAATACCCCTCAATCCGCTTCTCCTCCCTCCCTTCCCACCTACCCTCCCCTACCCCTCCCCTTTGGTAGCCTCTAGTTCCTTCTTGGAGTCTGTAAGTCTGCTGCTGTTTTGTTCCTTCAGTTTTGCTTTGTTGTTACACTCCACAAATGAGGGAAATCATTTGGTACTCGTCTTTCTCTGCCTGGCTTATTTCACTGAGCATAATACCCTTTAGCTCTATCCATGTTGTTGCAAATGGTAGGATTTGTTTCTTTCTTGTGGCTGAATAGTATTCCATTGTGTATATGTACCACATCTTCTTTATCCATTCATCTACTGATGGGCACTTAGGTTGTTTCCATATCTTGGCTATTGTAAGTGGTGCTGCAATAAACATAGGGGTGCATATGTCTTTTTGAATCTGAGAAGTTGCTTTCTTTGGGTAAATTCCTAGGAGTGGAATTCCTAGGTCAAATGGTATTTCTGTTTTTAGTTTTTTGAGGAACCTCCATACTGCTTTCCACAATGGTTAAACTAGTTTACATTCCCACTGGCCGTGTAGGAGGGTTTCCCTTTTTTCACATCCTCACCAGCATTTGTTGTTTCTAGTCTTTTGGATGTTGACCATCCTAACTGGTGTGAGGTGATATCTCATTGTGATTTTTATTTGCATTTCCCTGATAATTAGTGATGTGGAGCATCTTTTCATGTGCCTTTTGGCCATCTGAATTTCTTTGGAGAAATGTCTGTTCATATCCTCCACCCATTTTTTAATAGGATTATCTGCTTTTTGGGTGTTGAGGTATGTGAGTTCTTTATATATTTTGGATGTTAACCCTTTGTCGGATATGTCATTTACAAATATATTCTCCCATACTATAGGTTGCTTATTTGTTCTACTGATGGTGTCCTTTGCTGTACAGAAGCTTTTTAGCATGATATAGTCCCATTTGTTCATTTTTGCTTTTGTTTCCCTTGCCTGAGGAGATGCATTCATGAAGAAGTTGCTTGTGTTTATGTCCAAGACATTTTGCCTACGTTTCCTTCTAAGAGTTTTATGGTTTCATGACTTACATTTAGGTCTTTGATCCATTTCGAGTTTACTTTTGTGTATGGAGTTAGACAATAATCCAGTTTCATTCTCTTACATATAACTGTCCAGTTTTGCCAACACCAGTTGTTGAAGAGGCTTGTCATTTCCCCATTGTGTGTTCATGGCTCCTTTATTGTATATTAATTGACCATATATGCTTGGGTTTATATATGGGCTCTCTATTCTATTTCATTGATCAATTGGTCTGTTCTTGTGCTAGTACCAAATTGTCTTGATTACTGTGGCTTTGTAGTAGAGCTTGAAGTTGGGGAGAGTAATCCTCCCAGCTTTATTCTTCCTTCTCAGGATTGCTTTGGCTATTCAGGGTCTTTTGTGGTTCCATATGAATTTTAGAACTATTTTCTCTAGTTCATTGAATGATGTTGGTATTTTAATAGGGATTGCACTGAATCTGTAGATTGCTTTAGGCAGGATGGCCATTTTGACAATATTAGTTCTTCCTATCCATGAGCATGAGATGCATTTCTATTTATTGGTATCTTTTATTTTTCTCATGAGTATCTTGTAGTTTTCAGAGTATGGGTCTTTCACTTCCTTGGTTAGGTTTATTCCTAGGTAGTTTATTCTTTTTGATGCAATTGTGAATGAAATTGTTTTCTTGATTTCTCTTTCTGCTAGTTCATCATTAGCATATAGGAATGCAACAGATTTCTGTGTATTAATTTTGTATCCTGCAACTTTGCTGAATTGACTTATTAGTTTTACTAGTTTTGGGGTGGATTCTTTAGGGTTTTCTATGTACAGTATCATGTCATCTGCAAACAGAGACAGTTTAACTTCTTCCTTCCCAATCTGGATGCCTTTTATTTCTTTGTGTTGTCTGATTGCCGTGGCTAGGACCTCCAGAACTATGTTGAATAAAAGTGGGGAGAGTGGGCATCCTTGTTTTGTTCCCGATCTTTAAGGAAAGCTGCTTTTCCTTTTAGCCCAGGATGCAGCCATTGGGGATGACAGGCTGGCCCACGACCCTGGGCTTCACTGTGGGCAGGATCACCCCCGTGGAAACAGGAGCATCATCAGGCCTGGTGTGACCGCAGGCACTTTTTGGGTGGGACATGCACAGCGTGGACTGAACCTGCTGCCTGAGGGGCCCAGTGGCCAGGCAGCGTGGAGCACTGGCCGGCATACTTGACTTTTCTTAACATCCTAGGCAGTTGTCCTGCGCCAATTGCCCTGGCCAGTTAAGTCAAAATCGGTTTAGCCCCTGCGAATTGAAGTCCAGAAAGTCTACCCGTTGCTCAATGAAGCTAGGCTGGAGGAGAGAGGAGGCATGACAGTGCAGCAGGGCAAGTGAGTGAGGCACAGTGGGGATGGACAGCCCTCTGAGAAGCACTTGGCATCTCAGGCTCAGTCTTCTTCCGTCCTGTGGCCAGCAGCCACCCGCATCCATCGGGCCCTTCACTTATAATGACCCAAGGATAAGACTGTTAAAGCCTTCACGTGTTTCTTCTCGAAATTCTTCAATTTAATGAGGATCAAAGCCTTAAAGGGTCTCAAACTAAAAAAACAAAAACCAAAAGTCTACCCATAGGGGCCAGGCAGGGTTCACAGATGAGTGACGCTGGCCACATGAGTCCAAGGAGGAGTGGTGCCATCTCGGTAGGCTAGAGCTGAGCAAGCGTCGCCTTACACTCAGCTCAGACTATTTTGCCAAGCAGTATTTTGAGTTCAGTATTGATATTCCATTGTTAAAGGAAAAATAAAAAATCAGAAAATGGGTTTTTATGTGCAAATTTTCAAATTAAAAAAAACGGTGAAAACCAAGCAAAATGCATTTCTGCATCTTTTGGCTAAATCAAGCCCGTAGGCCCTGAGTTTAGAACCTCTTTTTTTGGTCAAGGTATGAGTTTAGAACCTTTTTTAGGCCACTGGGCAGGGAAGCACATTGCTTTGGGGGAAGGCAGCCACCTTTGGCTTCCTTGGCATTTTGGGGTCTTTGTTCCTGTGTAACCAGAGGCTGGGGGTGGACAGTGTCCATCCAGGAAGTTCTGTCCTGTCCCTGGCAAGCAGGGTTGGAGTCAGAGGCTCTTGGCCCTGAGAAGAGAGTTATCCCCCAGAAGAATCTAAAAACCCTATACTGTAAAATAAGGATAACAAGTTCAACAAAGTTCTGATTTTTCTACCAAGACACTTAGTTTTTTGTTTTTGTTGTTTTTTAACTCAAATTCTTTCAATAACCATCTCTTTGAGTTGTTCCTGCTCTGTTGGTGGCCAACCACTTGCCAAGGCTGCTTGTTGGGTAGCCTGCTGCCAGGGAAGGAGGAGGCTGCTCGTGTCACCCTGGCCAAAGCTCCTGGCTCTCCCTTTTCACTTTTTGCGGGCAGGAACCAAGTAAGATTTATAGGCATGGAGGGTGTTCATGGTCTGTTGTGGTCGGGGAGGAGTAGTCGGTTCAGGAAGGGAGTGGAGGCTTAACAGCATATTGCTGCCTCGGCATGTCAGTATATTTGCTATTTTGTCTTGAATATAAATTCATTGTGAGTTTAGCCAGGGTATGAGGAGACTAGGGCCACGCTAGGGCAGTTCCATGCAAAAGCCTGGTACTTGGCAGGATATGGGACATAAGTGATGAGGCCCCTGCTTTTGTGCATCATGATTGGGTGAGGAGCTCATGATCCCTCTCAGCATCAGAGGAAAATCTCCCATGAGAAAATATGGCGATGTGAATATCTTTCTTTCGTTATGGCCTAAGGTCTCGGGAATGGTTGAGGACAAAGGTAAACAGAATCACAGCTGCTAAAGGATTTGCTTCAGATTACAAATAGAGTAAATGTTTGAGAACCTTGATGCTCAGCCCTTTCTTGTAATCACTAACATACTGTCTTCCCTAAGCCTCTTTTCTAGCTTCTGTCCTCTGGAATAGAGCCCCAGATTACCTGGATACATATTAGAAATTAAGATGTGTCTCAGAGGTTTCTCTCTAATGCTGTTCATGGGGGATACCTCTAAAAATATTGATTCTTAAAGTTATTTTCAGGCCGAATTTTAAATACTGAAAGCAAATGAGAGACAGGGTGAGAAGAGTCACAAGCAGAAGCCATGAGCAGGGAGAAAGGGGCATACTGGCCTGAAATATTTTTCCTTTCTTACCAGGTCTCAGCTGCCAGAGTCCAGTCCTGTGACTGTGACATATTCTGTCAGGATAAATCACTCCGCTTGGCTTAGGAATGCTCATCACTTCCTACATCCTTGGGCTGTTTATAGGGATTATTTTACCTAGAACATTGACATTTTAGAAAGTGGGGTAGATTAATGGATCACCAAATCTTTAAATGCTAATATAAAAATTGAGCCCATTTAGAAAAGTTAAAGAGTGTGGGAGATAGGGGTGCCCCTCCGTTCACTGACTGAAACTCAGGGAGCTAGGAGGAGTGTGGGTGGGGGGTGGCCTTCGGGAGCAATGGGTATAGGTTTTGGTAAATAATCTGTATGAACGTGATGATGGAGAGAGCGCAGGGAAGCACATGTGCAGCCTAGGCACACCTCCTCTTCCACGGCCTTGAAGAGCTCAGATCCACGCACAGGTGGCAGGAGCATCAGGGCAGGGAGGTAGAGGGAAGGATGAGGACTCACGGGAGAAGGAGGGGGCTGCTTACAGGGCTGGGGTGCACAGGAAGAGGTGTTAGGTAGGGAGCCACCATGGAATTTTTCCTTCACAAATGACAGAATCCCGACACCAAGAGGAAGAGCACAGTATGGATGATGCTACCTGCAGCGACATCTTCAGGCTGTCAGGGGAATAACTGTTCTCCTAGGAATCTCATTTTCTTAAGGAGAGGATTTCCGGAAGGTTGGGTTGAGGATGGGCCCTGAGCCTGGATAATCAGGTGTGATTACAGTGGAGCGTTTATTGCAATCGCAGGGGAAAGCGGCGTTCCCTCTCCTGAACGCCCGCCCGATAGCCAATCGGTGCAGTGCATCCGGCTCTTGCCCTGATTCCAGCCCATCCCCTTTCCATTTTCACTGTCCCCACCTTAGTGCAGGCCCCGTTTAGCATAGTAGCCTCTTAACTAGTTGTTTATACATTTATTACTTACCAGAGCCAGCTCTTGATATACTTTATCCTATTTAATCTTCACAGTCATTTGTTAGGTGGGTATCATTACCTCTGTTTTGAAGGAATTTGAGACTCACTGAGAAAGCCAAGGCCAGCTTTCAAACCTCTCACCCTGAGCTGCCCCTCTCATTGATTCTCTCCATACTCTAAAATGTTGCCTAACTATTTAAAAATTCTTAAAGGTATTGGCACAAATCCTATGTTGTATTTTTTATAGTATTAAAATTAATTCGTTTTAAAATTGAAGCCTAATGCTTGCATATGGTTAAAAATACATGTAGTATAAAAGGGTTACGATTATACAATGAAATCTCCTTTCGCTACTGTTTCTAATGCACAGTTTCAGCATGTTATTTCCTGTAACAGAACCTCAAGTGACCTACTATGGCCTGTAGGATGGAGTCTAAATTCCTCAGCAGCATTTACAACTCAAGTCAGACCGTGACCAGCTTGGCCACTCGTAGTCCCCATTTGTCCCCAGCACCCACCCTGCTCCAGCTGTGCTGGCCTTCACTGGGGTGCATCCTCTGCTTTCCCTCCCTGACCAAGAACCAGCGTCTCCTCTTCCTTGCCAGGACCCACCCTTTCCAAGAGTCCTTCCCTGTCTTCCTCTTCCTGGAGTACTCTGCCCTCTTTGGAATCCTTCTAATTCTTGTGGTCTGTCTTGCACACTGGGACTGTGGTCACATGTTGCCTCATACTGCTTAGTTATTATAGCTCATGTCCCCTTTGACTCTTAGTTAGACTCTAGATGCAGGGTCGAGAGCACGGCTGGGTGAGGAGGAGAATATTCACTTCTGTGTCTCCCTTGTCTGTTGTTTGAGGTATGAGTACCGTCTTTTCTTCTTTATCTGGAAATTATCTCAAGACCTCATCTGGTCCAGCTTCTGCCTTGGAGTGAGGAAGGTGTTACTCCACTTTACAAAGGAAGGAGGCTTTGTGGAATAAGGGCAGTCAGGACAGGAGGGCAAACCTGAGCCGCTGTACAACTCAGGGGACTGGAGCGTCGGCAAGAGGAGTGAAGAGATAACAAACAGACCTAGACAGTGGCCTTCTTCTCTTCTTTCCTCTTCTACTGCCTGAGAGTAATTTCTTGGGTGGGACCCAGGATAAGGAGGAAGACTCCTCAAAACCTTTAGTATGGAGCTAAAGGAAGCCCTGGAGGTGAGCAAGAAGGAAATTGAGGCAGGAGCTCTAGTGTAGAGAAAGAGATGAGCATTTGCCTAGAGTATCCTCTGTGTCAAAAATCCTTTGGAGGCCATAGAGTGAGGGGAGGGGAACGGGAACCAGTCTAATTGATCTGAGAGGTTGTCCTACAGGGCCGGGCATCGCCAGACTCCCATCCATGGACTGCGAGGCTGGAGGCCCGTGGACACGTGACTGGCTGGCCCCACTGAGGGTGCAGCAGTTAAGGCTGAACAGGGAGGGGCCTCTTCCATCATGACCTTTGATGGCCTTTGGGAGCAAGGCCACCATTTCCAATACAGAATATCATACCTCTAGAGCATGACCTAGTTTACAGAGCATATGTAACTAACCTAATCAGCATTTAAAATGACAAGCCCATCGCTGTACCACGATATACGATTGGTAGTCCATCTGACTTGTGTAACATCCAGAGCGATTCATTTCGTAGACACGTTTCCCTTAAAGAGGAGATCCTAGGGAGGAGTTTAGATGATCCAGTCCAGGCTCCACATCTCAGACTCTGATCACAGAGAACTTCATTCAAATAACATTACATATGAACATACACTAAGCTGTTTTATAAAAGTAGCACAGGGAGGCTATTAGACGCATTAGATGGCAGGGCATCTTTGCCACTTTCCACTGTTAAAGGCTCTACCTTCTCACTTCATGTCTTTGTACTCTCACTTCATGTCTGGCAATTTGTTAGGCCAACTCTGGGTGATTCAAATTGGCAACAGCAAGACTGAAAATTAGCATAGAGATACATGGGAGGGTTGCTGCCTGTAGGGTATTGCAAGGAGGCTAAAAATAGGTGGGGGTTCCTGGGGCAGCCTCCTTCATGGCCACAGGCACCACAGAAGGAAAACTCACTGGGGAAATCTGCCCACAAGAGAGGACAAAAGCCCCCACCTCTCACACCCCTTTTTCCCTGCAGAAAAAACTCAAGGTAACAGTGAATTTGATGCTTTCAAAATGTCACAGCTCCCACAGACAGCCTCTCACTCCTTCCCACCCCCAGACCTCTGATCAGAGGCTTCCCCTCTGAGTACATTCACTTTCTTAGTTTCTGCTCTAGGATCAAGCACAAATGTCTGTGCCTAACTGCCTGTAGCTCAGTTAATAAAAGAACAGGTCAAGATAAAGAAAATGTGAAATATTGACACATGTGACTAATATGAAAAAGAAATCTTAGAGACAAAAAAGTATTATATATAAGGAAAAAATAAACCTCAGTTTGTTAAGCATTTATTCAACAATTATTTGATGCCAGGCACTGTTCTGGAGTCCGGAGGTACAAAGAAAATAAAATGGAGGTCCTGCTCTCAAGGAGCTAAAAAGCTGGTGGGAGCTAATCAGGTAACTAGTGATTCTACTAAGGAGCCACAGGGTGATGGTTGAGGTGAACACAAAGTACTCTGGGAGCATGGAGCAGGGGAGGCTACGTCAGACTGGGAGAATTGTGCAAGGGTGGCTTTTAAGAGACTAATAGGAGTCAGAGAAGCAGAAAAAGGGCAGGCCAGGAAATGGTCAAGTCTGTGGAGAAGCACGGAGCTGGACAATGAACAGCTGCACATGGCTTGCTGTGTGGTAGAGGGACAGGAGGGTGTTAGACAGGAAGGAGGTGGCATACGGCTCTGTGACTGAGCAGAGGATCTGGAAAAGCACCCTGAAAGCCACCAAGAGCTGCTGAGGGATTGTACATGGTGGCTATCATTATTGTGTGTTTGGAAGACAGTGTGGCAGACTGGAGTGGGTTAGGCATGCAGCTGGTGACCAGTCAAAGGTAGTGCCTGGGAAGTGAAGAAGAGAGATGGATAGAGATTCAAGAACAGGGATCTACCTGCAGGTCTTGGTGACTTATTGGATGAGAGGGAAGGAGAGGGAAGCAGCGAGCAGCTCTCTAGTTCTGGCTTGGGCAACTTAGTGGGGAAATAGGAGGTAGAGTGGGTTGGGGGAAGACGCTGAGGTCTGTTTTGGACATGTTAATTTGAGGGGACTGATATTTATGGGTAGTTGCATGTGAGGAGTTCTGAGAATGAAATATTTGCATGTCATTAGCCTACTTGAGAAACAGCTGACGTCAGGGTCAAGACAAAGCCACCCAGGAGCTGTATGTAGAGGTCCGAGGTCCAAGGACAAGACAGGAACACCAATATTTAAGAGTGAGCTGAGGCTAAGAAGCCAGGAAAGAAAACAGCAAGAACATCCAAAGAGATGGGAGGGAAACCAGAAGAGAGGGCTGATCCAGAAGCTTGAAAAGTTCAGAGGTACAAGAAGATGGGCCTCATGAAATGTGTCACGTGGCAAGATGGTTCATGTGAATTGCCTACTAATTCAGGCTAACTTGAGAAGAAAAAGGCCAGGCTGAAAGAGAAGAAAGTTTTATTTAAGATACGATGTTTAATTGCTTGCAAATACAGAATTACAAGGCTAACTAAAGGGGTCCTTCAGGGCTGCGATTGAATGATTTACCATCAGGGCATAAAAGTATACAATAAAACTTTAGTGTGACCTTCATTTTGTAAGGGAACAGATGGAGGTAAATGAGGTTAAGGGATGGTTCAAGAGCACACAGTTAAAAAGCCTAGGAGTAGAATCCAGACCTCTAGATATTTAGCCCATCGCTCTTTTCTCTCTGTCAGTGGCGGTTCTCAAACTCCTGCTCACATTAGTCACTTGGGCTTTTAAAACAGGATTTTAGTCCAGTAGGTCTGGGGTGGGGCTTGAGCCCCCGTTCCTTACAAGTCCCAGATTCCCTCTTGCTTCTGGTCTGGGACCAGACTTTCAGAACTACTGCTCTATGTGCTTCTTTATCTCTAACCCTCAAAAGTCCTTGAGGATTCCGGAAAGCACTTAGGTCTCCTAGGTTGCTTCATCATTCTTTAAGAAACTCTCCTTAGAAAAAATTAATTTGCTTAGAATATTTTCTTTATGTGAATGACTGTTGTGGAAAATATGAATATGGGACTGTACTTTATTCATTCAAAATTCTGTTTTGAGCCCTTACATTGTTCAAGATGCTCTTTTAGGCATTAGAGACACAGTCAAGAACTCTGCCCTAAGGGAGCCTACTTCATGTGGGACATACAAATTTACTAGACAAATAAGTATATAATATGTCAGTGAGACTGCTAAGGAGAAAAATGTCAGAAAAAGGGGTAGAAATGTTGAATGGGAGGACATGTTGAAATCTTAGGTAGGCTGGCTGGGAAGATGAGAGGGCAGCATTGTAGTAAATATCCAAAAGAAGGGATAGAGAAATTGTGTGTCTATGTAGGGGAAGAAGGGACCAGTATTCAGTGAGTGCAAGGGCCCTGAGGTGGGAGCCCGTCAGTGTGGGGGAGGAGAGTGAGTCAGGGGAAGAGTAACAGGAAATTATGTCAGCGATAACAGAAAACCAGATCAGTGCTGGGATATTAGGAATTGATATGTAACAACATTTAGGAAATTCTTCCTTTTCTCTTGTACTAAAATGTGCTGTTTACTTTTGAGGGAACATTAACTCCCAAACTTGAGCTGGGGAATCTCCCAATACTTAGATCTCATCAGAGAGATCTCAGGTGGCTAATGAGTTTGCTCAGCTGCTTTTCCCAAAACAACTGAATACAGATCAGTCTGGAGAGACAGATAAAGAAGGAAGCATGTTACCTTGGCCACCTTGTATGTGTATATGCGCTCAACCCCATCTTCCCCATTCCCGCCCCCCCTCCCCCCAACCTCCCAACCTCTTCACTAAATTCTGAGAGAATTGCCCTGGCAATGTCTGCCACATTTTTTCTGTATTACAAATTACATTGTCTGCACTTCTGGGAAACGTTGACCCCACCCGTATGAGTCGTGGGCCGTGGCTCAGACCTTCAGTTTGTCAGCCTACATTCTTTTTATGGTCAAACCTTTGGGTCCTGGCCCACAACACAGCCACCTGTACTGGGGGAAAAAGAGACTTATTAACACACTGAAGGACAGACTAGGTGGTTGTCTCTCTGGAAGATTACTGTAATTATATTCAAACATACAGAAATGGTAAAAGTAACAGTTGCCACAGTCAAAGGCCACTACTGGGCTGGATGGATCATTGTTCTAAGAAAGTTTTGCACATTCTTATGAAACAGTATTCTCTCCTGGCAACAGTATGACCTGGACTAGCAGTGGCTCTGTGTGGTACAGTGAAGTGCTTGCCTGTGGTCTGTGGAGCCTGAGGCTGGGCCCTGCAGAAACACAGAGGACTGGAAAGATGCAATCCTGGACTCCTAGAGGTTATGTCTGAGGCCTCTGAGAATGGAGGGGTGTTAACAAGGATTAATGTTTCCCTATTGGTACAGGAGAAATATTTTCTAATGGAACAAATGAGACTTCTAAGCTTCCCTCACAATCTGGTTTTGAGTCTTCAGAGACTACATTTGTTTCCTTGAATAGAATAGAGTTTGGAAGCCCTACTTGCATATTATCCACTTATTTGTGGATAAACATTAAGAAGTTTTAGGTTTAAATTCATATGGAACCACAAAAGACCCCGAAAAGCCAAAGCAATACTGAGAAGGAAGGATAAAGCTGGGAGCATTATGCTCCCCAACTTCAAGCTCTACTACGAAGCCACAGTATTCAAGACAATTTGGTACTGGCACAAGAACAGACCCACAGACCAATGGAACAGAAGAGAGAGCCCAGATATGAACCCAAGCATATATGGTCAATTAATATACAATAAAGGAGCCATGGATATACAACGGGGAAATGACAGCCTCTTCAACAACTGGTGTTGGCAAAACTGGACAGCTACATGCAAGAGAATGAAACTGGATCATTGTCTAACCCCATACACAAAAGTAAACTCAAAATGGATCAAAGACCTGAATGAATGTAAGTCATGAAACCATAAAACTATTAGAAGAAAACATAGGCAAAAATCTCTTGACTATAAACATGAGCAACTTTTTCCTGAACGCATCTCATCAGGCAAGGGAAACAAAAGCAGAAATGAACAAATGGGACTACATTATGCTAAAAATCTTCTGTACCGCAAAGAACACCATCAGTAGAACAAAAGGCAACCTACAGTATGGGAGAATATATTTGTAAACGACATATCCGACAAGGGGTTAACATCCAAAATATATAAAGAACTCACATGCCTCAACATCCAAAAGGCAAATAACCCTATAAAAAATGGGTGAAAGATATGAACAGACACTTCTCCAAAGAAGAAATCCAGATGGCCAGCAGGCACGTGAAAAGATGCTCCACATTGCTAATTACCAGGGAAATGCAAATTAAAACCACAATGCTATATCACCTCACACCAATTAGGATGGCCAACATCGAAAAGACTAGGAACAACAAATGCTGGCGAGGATGCAAAGAAAGGGGAACCCTCCTACACTGCTGGTGGAAATGTTAATTAGTTCAATCACTGTGGAAAGCAATTTAGAAATTCCTCAAAAGACTAAAAATAGAAATAACATTTGGGAATTCCACTCCTAGGAATTTACCCAAAGAAAACAACCCAGATTCAAAAAGACATATGAACCCCTATGTTTATTGCAGCACTATTTACAATAGCCAAGATATGGCAACAACCTAAGTGTCCATCAGTAGATGAATGGATAAAGAAGAGGTGGTACATATATGCAATGGAACACTACTCAGCCATAAGAAACAAATCCTACCATTTGCAACAACATGGATGGAGCTAGAGGGTATTATGCTCAGTGAAGTAAGTCAGGCAGAGAAAGACAAGAACCAAATGATTTCCCTCATTTGTGGAGTATAACAATGAAGCAAAACTGAAGGAACAAAACAGCAGCAGACTCACAGACTCTAAGAAGGGACTAGTGGTTACCAAACGGGCGGGGTGGAGGAGGGTAGGTGGGGAGGGAGGTAGAAAGGGATTGAGGGGTATCATGATTGGTGCACGTGGTGTGTGTGGGGTCATGGGGAAGACAGTGTAGCTCAGAGAAGACAAGTAGAGACTCTGTGGCATCTTACTACGCTGATGGACAGTGACTGCAATCGGGTATGGGAGGGACTCGATGATAAGGGCGAATGTAGTAACCACATTGTTTTTCATGTGAAACCTTCGTAAGAGTATCAATGATAACTTAATAAAAAAAATAAAAAATTTTGGGTTTAAAAACACGGGTTTTCTTATTTATTTATTTATTTTACCAGATGTACAATGAGGTTTCATTGATGCCTTTTTCCTTCCAGACTTGAATTGGCTCTTAGCGGCCCACATCGAGTACCAGGTGACTTTCGGTAGATGAAGCCAACTCTCTAGAACAAGCCCTCTGTCCCACCCAGAAAAACACACCACATGTGGGCAACTGGCCCTGATCCTAGGGTCTGAGGCTCTTTGGGGCAGGGACATTTTTTGTTGATCCCTAGAATCTTGGACGGTGGGGGCTTGAAGTGACCTTTGAGATTAGTTAGTCCAATTACTCCTTGTATGCTTAAAGCATGCCTCAATATCCTCACCAAGCAACTTTGGTAAAATACCTCTAGTGTTTGCATCTAGGAGTAGTATTAGGTGAGCAGGGAGGCCCAATTCCATTTACTGAGGAAGTTTGTGCAGGATGTAAGTTTTGATGTGGTTAATCTGTTTAGTTCAAGTGTAATTCAGTTCAATCAAAAGAGAAGAAAGGGAAACTTGGCTAACACCTCTTTTCTTTTGCCAAATGAAACAATATTGTAGCTGGGGAATCAGGAACATTTTGTTGGAAAATAGCTAAATGGCAAGCACTGTACACTCGTATTACCCTCTTAATGAAAAAACAATCCCAAATGCCAGACCACAATAGCAAAATGCTTGACAGTGCTCCCACCCCAATAAGCCATAGTTCTTTGTCTCCACCAACAAAAACAAATTTTATGGCCCAGTCCTTATATGAATCACTCTGAAAATGATAGCAAATGTAATAACCCCAGACAGCTGCAATTATCTAAATGTCTCCTTATTAGCCATTTGAATGGCTAAAACCTTATAATTCAATCAGGGTGAATGCTAATTGAAATCTAATAGAGCTTACATGCGTGTGATTAGATATCAGAATTTGATTGCAATATTGTTAAATTACAGACAAGGCCCATCAACTCACACTAAGATATTATAACCTCAATGGCAAAAGGAGATGGATTCTTTCAATATACAGAGATCAAACTGCAACTAGTTTGTATGGTGTCACCGCCACCTTCTGGGACCTAATGGAACTGCAGAGATTATCTTTGGAAGTGGGCACAGCTGTTTTCCTAACACAAAAAATTTCTTAACAACCAAATAAAACTGCCCAGAGTTGCAATTCTACAATTAAACATGATTAGTGATCATGGACAGTATTAATAATTATCAGTTCCGGAAGAAGTAGTCAAGATTACAGGTGGGAGGGTGTATGCTGGCAAGAGCTGGAGGTGAAATTCGATGGACGCAGTGGGAGCAGATAATGGAGTGCAGCTGAGTGAATGGCTAGAGAAATGAGCCTTAACACTCTCCATGTCCCTGGTGACTTCATTCCTGCCCTTGTCTTTGCTAATGGAATATTTGCTATGGTTTGTAATACCTCTAGAATAAATAATATGTTTTGAATCTCTGCTATGGTATGAACAGCCTCAAAATACTGTTGAATAATAGAAGTGTAAAGTGTCCCCTACTCAGGGAGTTTATAATCAGTCCTGTGGGGAAATTAGAGAAAAATGCATAATACTTTATGTGTACCAGCAATTATGGACTGACTTCTGTCATGTACTATTTTCCTAAGAAAAAATGCTTGGGATGTAAATTTTTTGAGGCTTTGCATGTGACAATGCCTTTATTTTACACTCATGCTTGGGACGGTTTGGCCAAATAAGTATAATTTTCTCTCACTAGTTGAACGCATAGGGAAGCTTGATTGTGAAATATATGCTCCTAGAATGTGAAAGATATTAAGAGGGATAGTGTAACTCCAGGCTGGAGGGGGATTTTAGCTCCGGACAATTTCACTCTGGATTCAATGAGACCAAGTAACAACAATGAAATGTTAGGGGTAAAAGGGTTTATACCAAGCTTTATTCTCATGGTGGCAGGTCAGAGTGCTAGAATCACACCTACATCCAGCAAGTCTGCAATCCACAGTTGGCCTCAGCCTTCGCCTCTGGGCAGACACTGGATGGAGGAGCTCTTTATATAGTAACACTGACAGTAATGGCTCATTGCCGATGGGTGTGGAAGCAGTAGCCAAGCAGTAGGCTAATTACATCATCAAGTAGATTATGACCAGGTGAGGATCCTGGCCACAGGAATTTACATTCCCTACAGATGGTAAACCAAATGTGTTGCTTAATTTACTGACTACAAAGAAACTTAAGGGTTACATATCTGCATACTGGGTTTGGCCTAAATTAACCCTGATTTTATTTCCCCCCAAAATTTTGTTGTAAAATACCATCTTAAAATTACCATAAAAATTACCATCTTAACCATGTTTAAGTATACAGTTCAATGGTATTGATTACATTCATATTGTGCAACCATCACCACTGTCCATCTCCAGAACTCTTTCATCTTGCAAAACTGAAACTCTCTATATACCTTTTAGAGAGTAACTCCCTATTTCCCCCTCCCTCCAGCCCCTGGCAACCACCATTCTACTTTCTGTCTCTATGATTTTGACTCCTCTAGGTAACTCATATGAATGGAATCACATGGTATTAGTCTCTTTGTGCCTGGCTAATTTCACTTAGCCAATATCCTCAAGGTTCATCCATGTTGTAGTGTATGTCAGAATTTCTTTCCTTTTTAAGGCTGAATAATATTCCATTGAATGTATATACCACATTTGCTTATCCATTCACCTGTTCATAGACTCTTGGGTTGCTTCCACAATTTAGCTATTGTGAGTACTGCTGCTGTGAACATGGGTGTACAAATATATCTTTGAAATCCTGTTTAAACTTCTTTTGGGTACATACCCAGAAATGGAATTGCTGGATCATATGCTAAATCTATTTTTAATATTTTGAGGGACCACCATACTGTCTTCCACAGTGGCTGTACCATTTTACATTCATGCCAATAATGCGCAAGGGTACCAATTTCTCCACATCCTTGCCAACATTTGTTGTTTTGGATTTTTTGACAGTAACCATCCTAATGGATATGGAGTGGTATCTCATTGTGGTTTTGATTTGCATTTTCCTAATGATTAATAATGTTGAGCATGTGCTTACTGGCCATTTGAATATCTTCTTTTAAGAAATGTCTATTCAAGTCCTTTGCCCAGTTTTGAATCAGGTTTATTTGTTTAGTTTTAGGAGTTCACTCTATAATCTGGACATTAATCCCTTATCAGATATATGATTTGAAAATATTTTCTACCATTCCATGGGTTGCCTTTTACTCTGTTGAAAAGGCCCTGACACATGAAGAGATGCTCCACATCATTAGTCATCAGGAAAATGCAAATTAAAACCACAATGAGATATCATCTCACACCAGTTAGAACAGCCACTGTCCAAAAAACAAGAAATGACAAATACTGGCAAGGATGCAGAGAAATAGGAACCCTCCTACACTGTTGGTGGGACTGCAACTTGGTGCAACCACTGTGGAAAGCAATATGGAGGTTCCTTAAAAAAACTAAAAATAGAAATACCATTTGACCCAGGAATTCCACTCCTAGGAATTTACCCAAAGAAAACAAAATCCCTGATTTGAAAAGACATATGCACCCCTATGTTTATCGCAGCACTATTTACAATAGCCAAGATATGGAAGCAACCTAAGTGTCCATCAGTAGATGAATGGATAAAGAAGATGTGGTACATATACACAATAGAATATTATTTAGCCATAAGAAAACAAGTCCTACCATTTGCAACAACATGGATGGAGCTAGAGGGTATTATGCTCAGTGAAATAAGCCATGCAGAGGAAGACAAATACCATTTGATTTCACTTATTTGTGGAATATAAAAACAAAGCCAAACAGAAGGACCCGAACAGCATTAGATTCATAGACTCATTAGGCTAAAGGGAGGGGGAAATAGGGAGTTACTGTCTAAAGGGTATATAGAGAGTTTCAGTTTTGCAAGATGAAAGAGTTCTGGAGATGGACAATGATGATGGTTGTACAATATGAATGTAATTAATACCATTGAACTGTATACTTAAACATGGTTAAGATGGTAATTTTTATGTGTATTTTACAACAAAAATTTTTGAGAAGTGACTAGTGGTAACCTGGGGAGGGGAGGGAGCAGAGGTGGGGGGGATAAAAGGGTACAAAAATTTGCAATCACAGTATGAGTTGGTCATGGGAACTGCTGAACCATTGTGATGTACATTTGAAATCAACATAAGATTGTACAGTAACAAAAGATTATATATTAACAATACTTTAATAAAAAATAATAATTAACAAAAAGAAAGTGCCCTTTTTCAGGGTGAGAGTGGTACCAAATGACTTATTTGAAGGAATGGTACAAATGAAAGAACTTAAGTAAATGTTTTTGTATAACCTATAAAAAAGGTAAGAGTAACCCTAACATGAATGCACCACTTTGGTGACCAGGGAAGTCACCCCATGGCAATGGGGAGCCTGCCTAAGGCGTAGCTCTCTTTATTACTCTTTCTGGGTGTGCTTGTCAAAGAGATATTCTGCCATGCTAGATTTGGGGAGCCCCAACCTTGTGCAAGTTGTTTATGTGGTCACCCACATAATTCTTTGATGGATTTCACCTGCTCTCTCAAGTAATGAGTGTCAATGAAGTCACATAAGTGGGAGTTGTTTTGGTCAGTGGCCACTTTGTACAGTTCCAGAACGTGACTTCTGCTTTCCAAGTGAAGTGCATGTTCCATTGCATTCAGCTCATTCTCCCAGTCCTCATGGTCTGGTTTCTTGATATCCTGAAGGAAGATTCGGTCAGTTCTGCAGCTTCATCAGTTTCTCAGCATGTTCTCTCTCCTCATGGCCCTGGTGAAGAAAACACTGGCAAAGTTCTTCAAAGCCATATCATTGCCATCAAAGTAGTATGACATGGATAGGTGGATGTAGGAAGCATAGAGTTCCAGGTTGACTTGGAGGTTGGTGGTGGCCTCTGAGTTCTAGTCATAGTTGTGATCCATCAGAGAGGAGTGAGGACATAGTCCTCACAGTAGACGGCTTAGGGGAGGTGGTGGCAGCTGCCCAGTGCTAGAGGGGTGGCAGCAGAGGCTTTGGTGCAGTTCAAGAGCACCGTGAGGGGGTGGTGGAGGGCTGGCTCTGAACGGCCAGTGTGGGTAGGGCACTAGTGCCTGTTCTAGCACTGTTGGAGCAGGAAACCATGGTACCTCTCAGGGAAGATTGTAAAAGTGTCCTTTGCACAAAAATTTTTAATTTTCATCAAGTCCAACTTGTCTGTCTGTTGTTATCGGTGCCTTCAGTGTCCTTCCCAGAAATCATTGCCAAATCAATGTTGTAAATCTTTTGCTTTATATTTTTTTCTAAGAGTTTTATGTTGTAAATCTTATGTTTAGGTCCGTGATCCATTTTTTAATTTTTTATCTTTTATTTTTTTTATTTTACTATCACTAATGTGCAATTACATGAACAACATTATGGTTATTAGATTCCCCCTAGTACCAAGTCCTCCCCACATACCCCATTACAGTCACTGTCCATCAGGGTAGTAAGATGCTATAGAATCACTACTTGTCTTCTCTGTGTTATACTGCCTTCCCCGTGCCTGCCCGACCACATTATGTGTGCTAATCGTAATACCCCTTTTCCCCCCTTGTCCCTCCATTCCCACCCATCCTCCCCAGTCCCTTTCCCTTTGGTAACTGTTAGTGTATTCTTGGGTTCTGTGAGTCTGCTGCTGTTTTGTTCCTTCAGTTTTTTCTTTGTTCTTACACTCCACATATGAGTGAAATCATATGATACTTGTCTTTTTCGGCTTGGCTTATTTCACTGAGCATAATACCCTCTAGCTCCATCCATGTTGTTGCAAATCGTAGGATTTGTTTTCTTCTTTGGCTGAATAATATTCCATTGTGTATATGTACCACATCTTCTTTATCCATTCATCTACTGATGAACACTTAGGTTGCTTCCATTTCTTGGCTATTGTAAATAGTGCTGTGATAAACATAGGGGTGCATCTGTCTTTCCCAACTGGGTTGCTGCATTCTTAGGGTAAATTCCTAGGAGTGGAATTCCTGGGTCAAATGGTATTTCTAGTTTTAGTTTTTTGAGGAACCTCCATACTGCTTTCCACAATGGTTGAACTATTTTACATTCCCACCAGCAGTGTAGGAGGGTTCCCCTTTCTCCACATCCTCACCAACATTTGTTGTTGTTTGTCTTTTGATGGCGGCCATCCTAACTGGTGTGAGGTGATATCTCATTGTGGTTTTAATTTGTATTTCTCTGATGATTAGCAATGTGGAGCATCTTTTCATGTGCTGTTGGCCATCTGAATTTCTTCTTTGGAGAAGTGTCTGTTCAGCTCCTCTGTCCATTTTTTAATTGACTTATTTGCTTTTTGTTTGTTGAGGTGTGTGAGCTCTTTATATAATTTGAATGTCAACCCCTTATCAGATATGTCATTTGTGAATATATTCTCCCATATTGTAGGATGTCTTTTTGTTCTACTGATGGTGTCCTTTGCTGTACAGAAGCGTTTCCGCTTGATATAGTCCCACTTGTTCATTTTTGCTTTTGTTTCCCTTGTCTGGGGAAATATGTTCATGAAGAAGTTGCTCATGTTTATGTCCAAGAGATTTTTGCTTATGTTTTTTTCTAAGAGTTTTATGGTTTCATGACTTACATTCAGGTCTTTGAGCCATTTTGAGTTTACTTTTGTGTATGGGGTTAGACAATAATCCAGTTTCTTTCTGTTACATGTAGCTGTCCAGTTTTGTCAACACCAGCTGTCATTTCCCCATTGTATATCCATGGGTCCTTTATCATATATGAATTGACCATATATGCTTGGGTTATATCTGGGCTCTCTGTTCCACTGGTCTGTGGGTCTGTTCTTGTGCCAGTACCAAATTGTCTTGATTACTGTGGCTTTGTAGTAGAGCTTGAAGTTGGGAAGCATAATCACCCCTGTTTTATTCCTCCTTCTCAGGATTGCTTTGGCTATTCAGGGTCTTTTGTGGTTCCATATTAATTTTAGAACTATTTGCTCTAGTTCATTGAAGAATGTTGTTAGTATTTTGATAGGGATTGCATTGAATCTGTAGATTGCTTTAGGCAAGATGGCTATTTTGACAATATTAATTATTCCTATCCATGAGCACGGGATGTGTTTCCTTTTATTGGTATCTTCTTTAATTTCTCTCATGAGTGTCTTGCAGTTTTCAGAGTATGGGTCTTTCACTGCCTTGGTTAGGTTTATTCCTAGGTATTTGATTCTTTTTGATGCAATTGTGAATGGAATTGTTTTTCTGATTTCTCTTTCTGTTAGTTCATCATTAGTGTATAGGAAAGCAACAGATTTCTGTGTGTTAATTTTGTATCCTGCAACTTTGATGAATTCAGATATTAATTCTAGTAGTTTTGGAGTGGAGTCTTTAGGGTTTTTACGTACAGTATCATGTCATCTGCAAATAGTGACAATTTGACTTCTTCTTTACCAATCTGGATGCCTTGTATGTCTTTGTTTTAACTGATTGCCATGGCTAGGACCTCCAGTACTATGTTGAATAACAGTGGAGAGAGTGGGCATCCCTGTCTTGTTCCCAATCTTAGATGAAAAGCTTTCAACTTCTCGCTGTTAAGTATGATGTTAGCTGTGGGTTTGTCAGGTATAGTCCTTATGATGTTGAGGTACTTGCCGTCTATACCCATTTTGTTGAGAGTTTTAATCATGATTGGATGCTGAATTTTGTCAAATGCTTTTTCAGCATCTATGGAGATGATCATGTGGTTTTTGTTCTTCTTTTTGTTGATGTGGTGGATGATGTTGATGGATTTTCGAATGTTGTACCATCCTTGCATCCCTGGGATGAATCCCACTTGATCATGATGGATGATCTTTTTGGTGTGTTTTTGAATTTGGTTTGCTAATATTTTGTTGAGTATTTTTGCATCTATGTTCATCAGGGATATTGGTCTGTAATTTTCTTTTTCTGTGGTGTCTTTGCCTGTTTTTGGTATTAGAGTGATATTGGCCTCGTAGAATGAGTTTGGGAGTATTCCCTCTTTTACTTTTTGAAAAACTTTAAGGAGGATGGGTATTAGGTTTTCACTAAATGTTTGATAAAATTCAGCAGTGAAAACATCTGATCCAGGGATTTTGTTCTTAGGTAGTTTTTTTATTACCAGTTCAATTTTGTTGCTGGTGATTGGTCTATTCAGATTTTCTGTTTCTTTCTGGGTCAGCCGTGATCCATTTTGAGTTAATTTTTATATATGGTGTTAGATAAGAATCCAACTTCATTTTGTTCATATGGATGTCCAATTTTCCCAGCACCATTTGTTGAAAAGACTGTCTTTTCCCCATTGAATCGTCTTGGCAGCCCTGCTGAAATCTATTGACCATGTATTCTTTTCTACAGTTCTGTCTGTCTGTCTATCACCATTTTGATTGCTGTAGCTTTGTAATAAGTTCTGAAATCAGGAAGTATGAGACATCCAACTTTGTTTTTTTTTTAATATTGTTTTGGCTATTCTGGGTCCCTTTAGATTCCATATGAATTTTAGGGTGGTTTTGTTCTGTTTTGCTCTTCAAAAAAAAATTGTTGTGGTCTATTTCTGCCACAGATCAGCCTAAGGAATAGACTTAAGGTTTTCCTATGTCTTTTATGATTCTGTACTTTTCCCTGGGTGGTGACTTTCTAATTCTCCCCATATATACAGTTGCTTTTGAATGTTCTAGTGCTTAATGTCTGGCTTCCAAAATGGGGAAAAGAGGAAAATGAAGGGGGAGAGTGGGGACCAGCCCTTTAAATCTCTTGGAAATGCTTCAGCCAGATGGGGAGAAGTTTGCAACCATGCAGGCAGGCAGTGGAACAGTTTGCTGCCTGTCTCTGTGTCTGCATTTCTGTGATCCAACACAGCAATTATTAATTAGGATACAGACCCCCAATATTTGGTGGACAGAATCCTTATTGCCCACCCTGGCTCCCACAAGCTGCGTGCAAGCTGCTCCAGACTGCATGCACAGTTACCTACCATGTGGCTGCGTGGTTAGGGAATGAGTAGCAGCTGCTGGGATGAGAGTTGAAATTGACCAAAATTAACCCCAATTGCCATTCAAATTCCTCTGGTATTTGCAAACCTTCAATAGACTCCAGGGTTCCAAAATAGTTGCATCAGACAGATTCTGCCAGTGCAGTTGTTGTCGGGGTGGGAGACAGATTCCTTGTCCTTATTATCTATTATCTTCCAGAATCTTCTCAGCCCTGATCTCTTAAATTATTGTTTTCTATACCATAGTACATATTCCTAAGCCACGCCAAATAGTTATGAATAAGGCAGGAATATAAACATATAAGTGAAAGAGTTTATAATTGATAGGAAAGGCAAAATATCTGAAGTGATAATAAAAGATTATTTTAATGTCAGCATTATGGCTTGTGGTAGGCAGAACAATGCTGTCCCCTCCCGCAAGACATCCATGTCCTAATTCCCAGATTCTGTGAAAATGTACGGTTACATGGTAAAGGGGAATTTAGTTTGCAGACGGAATTAAGGTAACTAAGGAGAAAATGTTGAGATGGAGAGATTATCCAAGTGGGCCTAATGTGCTCACAGGCTTCCTTACAAATGGAAAAAGGAGCCAGAAGAGGGAGAACCAGAGAGATGGCTTTGTGAAAAGGATTCAGCTTGATGTTACTGGCTTTGAAGATGGAGCGATGAGGCCACAAGCCAAGGAATACAGGCAGTTTCTGGAAGCTGGAAAGAGGCAAGGCAATGGATTCTTCCCTAGAGCCTCCAGAAGGAAGGCAGCCCTGTCAGCCCTTTGCTTTTAGCCCAGTGAGATTCATTTTGGACTTATGATTCCAAGAGATGTCAGATAATACATTTGCATTGCTTAAGCTGCTGAATTTGCGGTTATTTGTTATGGCAGCAATAGGAAAATTAATAGATGGACTGACAGGAAGGGAAGCTAAAGGTGAGGAGGCAAGTAAAGATCAAGGCTTTCTTATACAGGGGCATAAGCAGTAGACATGAATTAGAAGACCAGTTAGAGGTTTCCAATTCTGCCAGCCGCTCCCTGTGTGACCTAGACCAAGTTACTTACCTTCTCTGTGTCTATCTCCATCTATCAAAAGCAATAATAATATTTCCTCACATGGAGGTTGTGAGGATGAAATGAGGCAATCAAAGTAAGCCCTCAGCGCAGGGCCTCTGGTAAGTCCCAGGAGAGGTGAGCCACTGTAGCTGTTGACACTGCTATCACCATTTCTACCACAATTATTACAGGGGTTGTTTCTTGTTTTTTTCAGTGATTAGGTTCTTATTTACAAAATTATCTGTATAACACATACATATTTAGCCAAACTTCACTTCCCTGTAAAGTAATACAGATTAAAATTGCATTATAATTTTCTGTGTAACTAGGCTTTATTTAAGGGAATGTTCAGCTAAATCCCCCCCCCCCGCCCCACCCCTGCCTCTAACTGTATTTCCGGCCAGGTGACTCTGGCACAGCGGGTGGTGGGCTTTGAGTTCCAGAGAGTAAAAACAGACCATTTCAGTGGAAGCAGCTATTCTTGAAACCCTGATTGGCAACTGTGGCTGTAGGTTGGTAAAATTGAATTTGTTTCTTACTATTGGCAATTGTTGGGTACCAATTTAGAGTGTCACTCTTTTATTAAGTTTTTGGAATGATTCAGAATGTGTAGCTCTACAGAGCACTCCGTATGGCTCTGGTGTTTGCAGCTGAGGATCTTCCCAATATAAATTTGTTACTTGATGGTCCTGATTAAAATCATTTTGTATTGTGTATACAATTCATACAATTATACACAATTTAAACTTTTTGTTTTGAAATTATTTTGTACTCACAAAAGCTGCAAACAAAGCAGAATGAATTCCCATGTACCCTTCACTCAGCTTTCTCCAAAGGTAACATTACCAAAATGGGCAAACTGACACTGGTACAATGCTAACAATAACTAACTACAAGGTTATTGTTATTGTTAGTTATTGTTAATCTACAGGTCAGATTTCACAGTTCTTATGTTCACCGGCTTTTGTTTTTTTTGCTATATAGTTCTATGAAACGTTATCGAACGTGGAGATTTGTGTGACCACTACCACAGTCAGGATGCCACACGGTTCCATTGCCACAAAGAAACTCCTCTGTGGTCACACCCTCTCCCTGTCACCAGCCCTGGCAATGACTGATCTCTATCACTGTAATTTTGTCATTTTGAGAATGCCATGTAAGTGGGATTACCCAACATGTGAACTTTTGATATTGGCTTTTTTTACTCAGTATCTAATGCCCTAGAGACCCCTGCAGGTTATTGCATGTGTTAATAATTTGCACCTTTTGATGAATGGCTCATATTCCGTTACATGTGTATACCACAATTTATCCATATTTGGGTTGTTTCCAGTCTTTGGTTCTTACAAAAAAAACTTCTATAAGCGCATTTCATGTGCAGGGTTTTATGAACACAAGCTTCATTTCTCTAAGATAAACACCCAGTTTTATAAGGTTCTAAGGGTTGACTAAGATCGTTGATGTTAAAATGTTTTGTAAATGGCAATGCTCAATTTAAATTCAAAGTATATTACTCTAAGTTAGATTAATAACAATAAACAGTAACAAAACGTTAAAAAATTATGGGAAAAGAAGTGCTAAGAGTTGGTGGCAGACGGGATGTGAAGAGGCTGACCAGTTTTAAATTTTAGTTTTGGAGAAAATAAAATGACGTTTGTCAGGTAACTAATGGTATGAGATTCTAGGGCAGTCTTTCTTACTGTAGAAATGTGGGGTTGAATTAAGAACAAAAGATTGAAATGTCTTGGTACATTGGCAGTGCACCAGCCTCTGGAGGATATCCACAATTAGTGGGGAGAATAATAACAGGAAGATGAACAGAAGCAGAAAAATGGATTCATTTGTTTGTATGTCCAACAAATATTTACTGGCCCCTCCGGTTTGCCATGCATTCATTATTCCAGGCCCTAGACACATCAGTGATGTTCACGACTAGACAGGGCCCCTGCATCATGAAGCTTATGTGCTAGAGAGAAAGCAAAAACAAGCTAATATGAAAGATAATGTCAGGTAGTGATAAATATTACGAACAAACATAAAGCAGGTGTGAGACCCTAGATTTAGCATAAGAGAAGCCATTTTAACAAATCTGACTGTATGAACCTAAATGAAGTACAGAACAGGACTGACTCTGTTTTTTGTGCCTAATCTCCATCTGAGGCCTGAGCTGGGCCTGGCTCTGGAAGAAACCTTGAAAAGTTTCCTAACCACAGGAACTGATATTAGAAGAAGGTCTTATCTCAAGGCCAGCCATCTGTGCCCGATGCTCCCAGGCGTATGAGATGTACGTGTCTTAAGAACATGGACAAATAGCCACCCCAGATATTTCCCCTAGCAACGCTCCTGCTACATCATCATGGTCAGGCCAGCCGAACTTAACCAATAACAATTGTTTAACTTCCAAAATCCCCAATCAGCTTATGCCAAGTTAGAATCCCCTCTTCCTGAACCTGTAATGCATAAAAACCTTGCCTACCCTGAGCTCAGGGCTCACATTCCTGCCCGCTGTGTCGGTGAAGGGTGTAAGTCCAAGCTTGAGCTTGAAATAAATGACCCTTTTGTGTTTGCATCGGAATCGGCTCCTTGGTGGTCTCTCGGGGACTCACGACTTGGGCACAACACAGGTAAAGGATTGGAGAGAGAATGGAGATGCTATTTTAGAAGGTACTGTCAGGAAGCCTTTTTCAAGGAGGTGCTAGCTTTTGAAGTTTCTGGGAACCTGAGGTCATAGGAAGGTACAAATTGTGCCATGACTTGGTTCAGAGGAAGTTGTCAGAGACATTATATCTGTTTGTAAGGGAGGTAAATTCTTACCTCTACCCTCTTAGGCCCAGAGAATTAAACTGTCATAAATCAGTTTAACAGGAGAGAAGCATCCAAGTTAATAATTCAGTTTTATGTGACATGGGATCCATGACAAGGAATGAAGACTCAGAAATGGCAAAACCTACTTTTATATTAAGTTGAACAAAGAGAGGCAAGGGAAATAGTGGAAGCTAAAGGAGATCAGAATCGTTTTAACCAGGTCTGTTTGTACAGAATTCTTTAGGTCTCAAGTTCTCATCCTTGTTGATGAGAATGTTACCTTCCCTCCAGCAGAGGTAGGACATCTTTCATACGGGAATTTCATCTCCTGCTTTTAGGCACAAGAAGGAAGGTCAGAGATTTTTCTTATATTTGCTGTTTTTTTCAAGTGCCTTTAACTCAAAAAAGTCAGTATGCCCCAGCAGCATATTTTGGGAGAACATGCTCTGAACACTTTCACATTCAAAGGAAGAAGGAAACTTTTGTGTAGGAACCCAAAGCTGTGGTACCTATCAGGGCCCATTGCATTTCCCTTTCTTCATCTAACTTCCTGTCTGCTCTGGGTGAAACAGCTTGAAAATTAAGAAGTACTATGGAAATAGAAATTGGTGTTGATGTTAATGATTTTGTGGCTCCTACCGTGCCTCCCACACACCGTGGGGATGAAATATATCCACTGTCTAGAGAGAGGCATCCTAATAGCTGATGGTATGATTCCTCTTCCCTCCTTCCCCCTCCCCTCCCTGTCTTCCTCTTCTCCCTCCCCTTCCCCTCTGTATGGGCAGGTACTGATTTTTTGTTTGGCAGATGGGGGGAAAAAAGAAACAAAACATTGTGGAATAGAACATTCTTATTCCTGCATTATTTTGCTGGGCAGAGAGGGATGCCCCCACCGAACATCCCTTGCAGCTCTCCTCTGGGCAGGATGGGCGGTCCTACTTGTTCGCTGGCCTCTCTCTCTTTTCTGGGGTGTGGAGTAGGACAGTGAGCTTGAGGTCAGTTTTAAAGGGACAAAATAGTACAGATAAAATTGAAACTCCTTTTGAGCCCGTTCTCATTCTCGATCCTCCTAATCCCTCACTAATAGGTTTCCTTCCTGTCCATGATTTATGCTTGCTTTTTCACTCACCATCATGACTTGAGGTTGATTCATATTGATAAATATTCATTCATGTTGTTCATTCATTTAATTGCATTTCTTGAATATTCTACATTTACTCATCCATTTCCTTCTTGGTGGTTTCTAGTTTTTCACAACTGCAAACAATACCGCGGTGAACATTTTGTGTATGTGTCTCCTTAGGTACATGATGGTTTAGGATGTATGATGGTTTCTGTAAGGCAGCAGTTCTCCAAATCTCATGTCTGAATCAGCACTATCATTTGGAATTTGTTAGAAATGCAAATTCTAGGGCCTTACCCAGGCTTCCTACACCAGAAACTAAGGGAGGGGCCAAGCAACCTCTATTTTAACAAGCTCTCCAGTGATTCTGATATTTCAGAATTACTGCCATAGGTGTATATCTTACAGTAGAATTGCTGGGTTATAGGATTGTGTATTTCCTAGTTAAGGAGATTTAGACTAATTGCCTTGAAAGTAACTGTGCTCATATACTCTCCTAGATAAAAGCTCTCAGTTTGTAGCTTTGCCTAGCTTTTATTATTATTATTTCTTATGGTAACTGTTGCTATAAAGAAGCTTTACATTTTAATGTAGTTTAATTTTTAACATTTTTCTTTCTTTATGTTCGTGGTTTTGGTCTTGTTTGTGTCTGGATGTCATAAGAGTCTTGTAAGTGGCTCTTCTGCTGCAAGCTGGTCAAGAGAGAGACAGGATGACTGCTTTTAAGAAGACTTCCAGGAAGATGGCGAGTGAGCAGGGTGGCGGAAATCTCCTCCCAAAACCATATGCATTTATGAAAACACAACAAGTACAACTATTCCTAAAAAAGAGACCAGAAGATACAGGGCAGCACATAGCCTGCAGCTATACCTGAGAGGACTCGGCACCCTGCGAGGAGGGTAAGATACCAAGCAGCATCCCAGCGGGACCCGAACACTCCCCCACCCCAGCGCACCAGCGGGAGGAGAGGATTAAGAGCTGGGAGGGTGTGGAAGTACACCCGCGAAATAACCAGCCCCGGACTTAGACTTCCCACAGAGATCGACAGCCTCCCATTCGTTCCCACCCCGGCCAGAGCTATAAAGGGCCCTGCGGAGCGGCGCGGCCACGGCTGCGGAATAGTGGAGCAACAGCACCACCTACTGCATCCCCACAGAATCTACCCTCGGTGGGCGTTTTCTTTTGTTGTTGCTTTGTTTGGTTTTTTAGTTTAGTTTTGTTTTTTGTTTTTTCTTCTTCCTTTTCTTTCTTTCTTTCCTTTTTTTTTCTTTTTAAAGTCTTAAAGAGCCCAGCTGACATACGTGGCAACTACCAGCGACCACTTCTATAGCCATGAAAAGGCAGAGGAATAGGTCCAGACTAAGATCAACCAGACAACCCCAGAGAGGGAGCCTGAAGGGATGGAAATGCACAATCTTCCTGAAAAAGAATTCAGAATAAAAGTCATAACCATACTGATGGATCTACAGAGAAATGTGCAAGAGCTGAGGGAGGAAGTGAGGGAAGTGAGGAAAGACAATACAGAAATCAGACAAGCGATTGACAGGCTTAACAGCAGACTGGATGAGATGCAAGCAACTGTTAATGGAATAGAAATCAGAGAACAGGAATACAGAGCAGCTGAGGCAGAGAGAGATAAAAGGATCTCTAGGAATGAAGGAATATTAAGAGAACTGTGTGACCAATCCAAATGGAACAATATTCACATTATAGGAGTACCAGAGGAAGAAGAGAGAGAAAAAGGGATAGAAAGTGTCTTTGAAGAAATAATTGCAGAAAACTTCCCCATGCTGGGGAAGGAAATAGTCTTGCAGTCCACCGAGGCCCACAGATCTCCCAACACAAGGGACCCAAGGAAGACAACACCAAGACACATAATAATTAAAATGGCAAAGATCAAAGATAAAGACAGAGTATTAAAGGCAGCTAGAGAGAGAAAAAAGATCACCTACAAAGGAAAGCCCATCAGACTATCATCAGACTTTTAACAGAAACCTTACAGGACAAAAGAGAATGGCATAATATATTTAACGTAATGAAACAGAAGGGAATCGAACCAAGAATATTGTATCCAGCACGATTATCATTTAAATATGATGGAGGGATTAAACAATTTCCAGACAAGCGAAAGTTGAGAGAGTTTGCCTCTCATAAACCACCACTACAGGATATCTTAAATGGACTGCTCTAGAGGGAAGCACCCTAAGGCTAAAAAGATGTCACCAGAGAAAATAAAATCATAGCAAAGAAAGCAGACCATCCAAATACTAACTAAAGGCAAAGAATAAAACACCTAGTATATAAAGAATGGAGGAGGAAGAATAAGAAGGGAGAGAAATAAAGAAACATCAGACTGTGTTTACAATAACTTAACAAGAAAGTTAAGTTAGATTGTTAGATAGTAAAGAAGCAACCCTTGAACCGTTGGTAACCACGAATCTAAAGCCAGCAATGGCAATAAGTACATACCTATCAATAATCACCCTAAATGTAAATGGACTGAATGCACCAATCAAAGACACAGAGTAACAGAATGGATAAAAAAGCAAGACCCATCTATATGTTGCTTACAAGAGACTCACCTCAAATCCAAAGATATACACACACTAAAAGTGAAAGGATGGAAAAAGTTATTTCATGCAAACAGCAAAGAGAATAAAGGTGTTGCAGTACTTGTATCAGACAAAATAGACTTCAAAATGAAGAAAGTAGCAAGAGATAAAGAAGGACATTACATAATGATAAAGGGGTCAGTCCAAGAAGAAGATATAACCATTATAAATATATATGCACCCAAAACAGGAGCACCAGCATACGTGAAACAAATACTAACAGAATTAAAGGAGGAAATAGACAGCAGTGCATTCATTTTAGGAGATTTCAACACACCACTCACTCCAAAGGACAGATCAACCAGACAGAGAATAAGTAAAGACATGGAGGCACTGAACAACACACTAGAACAGGTGGACCTAACAGACATCCACAGAACTCTGCACCCAAAAGCAACAGGATACACATTCTTCTCAAGTGCACATGGAACATTTTCCAGAATTGACCACATACTAGGCCACAGAGAACCTCAGTAAATTCAAAAATATTGAAATTGTACCAACCAACTTCTCAGATCACAAAGGTATAAAACTAGAAATAAATTTTAGAAAGAAATCAAAAAGGCTCACAAATACATGGAGACTTAACAACATTCTCCTAATTAATCAATGGGTTAATGACCAAATCAAAACAGAAATCAAAGAATATATGGAGACTAAGGACGACAACAACACAAAGCCACAACTTCTGCGGGACACAGCAAAGGTAGTTCCAAGAGGAAAGTATATTGCAATTGAGGCCTATTTAAAGAAGGAAGAACATTCTCAAACGAATAGTCTAAAGACACAATTACTGAAATTGGAAAAAGAACAAATGAGGCCCAAAGTCACCAGAAGGAGGGACATAATAAAGATCAGAGAAGAAATAAATAAAATTGAGAAGAATAAAACAATAGAAAAAATCAATAAAACCAAGAGCTGGTTCTTTGAAAAAATAAACAAAATAGATAAACCCCTAGCCAGACTCATTAAGAGAAAAAGAGAATCTACACACATAAACAGAATCAGAAATGAGAAAGGAAAAATAACAACAGACCCCACAGAAATACAAAGAATTATAAGAGAATATTATGAGAATCTATATGCTAACAAGCTGGAAAACATAGAAGAAACGGACAACTTCTTAGAAAAATACAACCTTCCAAGACTGACCAAACAAGAAACAGAGAAACTAAACAGACCAATCACCAGCAACGAAATTGAACCAGTAATCAAAAAACTACCCAAAAATAAAAACCCCGGACCTGATGGATTCATCTCTGAATTCTACCAGACATATAGAGAAGAAATAACACCCATTCTCCTTAAAGTTTTCCAAAAAACAGAAGAGGAGGGAATACTTCCAAACTCATTCTATGAAGCCAGCATCACTCTAATGCCAAAACTGGGCAAAGACCTCACCAAAAAAGAAAATTACACACCAATATCCCTGATGAATGTAGATGCAAAAATACTCAACAAAATATTAGCAAACCGAATTCAAAAATACATCAAGAGGATCATACACCATGATCAAGTGGGATTCATCCCAGGGATGCAAGGATGGTACAACGTTCGAAAATCCATCAACGTCATCCACTACATCAATAAAAAGAAGAACAAAAACCACATGATCATCTCCATAGGTGCTGAAAAAGCATTTGACAAAATTCAGCATCCATTCATGATTAAAACTCTCAACAAAATGGGTATAGAGGGCAAGTACCTCAACATCATAAAGGCCATATATGACAAACCCACAGCTAACGTCATACTTAACAGTGAGATGCTGAAAGCTTTTCACCTAAGATCGGGAACAAGACAGGGATGCCCACTCTCTCCACTGTTATTCAACATAGTACTGTAGGTCCTAGCCACAGCAATCGGACAAAGCAAAGACATACAAGGCATCTAGATTGGTAAAGAAGAAGTCAAATTGTCACTATTTGCAGATGACATGATACTGTACATAAAAAACCCTAAAGACTGCACTCCAAAACTACTAGAACTAATATCTGAGTTCAGCAAAGTGGCAGGATACAGAATTAACACACAGAAATCTGTTGCTTTCCTATACACTAATGATGAACTAACAGAAAGAGAAATCAGAAAAACAATTCCATTCACAATTGCATCAAAAAGAATAAAATACCTAGGAATAAACCTAACGAAGGAAGTGAAAGACCTGTACTCTGAAAAGTACAAGACACTCCTAAGAGAAATTAAAGAGGACACTAACAAATGGAAATGCATCCCATGCTCTTGGCTAGGAAGAATAAATATTGTCAAAATGGCTATATTACCTAAAGCCATTTACAGATTCAACACAATCCATATCAAACTACCAACAGCTTTCTTCAATGAACTGGAACAAATAATTCTAAAATTCATATGGAACCACAAAAGACCCCAAATAGCCAAAGCAATCCTGAGAAGGAGGAATAAAACTGGGGGATTTACAGTCCCTGACTTCAAGCTCTCCTACAAAGCCACAGTAATCAAGACAATTTGGTATTGGCACAAAAACAGACCCACAGACCAGTGGAACAGAATAGAAAATCCAAACATTAACCCAAACATATACAGTCAATTAATATTTGATAAAGGGGCCTTGGATATACAATGGAGAGATGACAGCCTCTTCAGCAGCTGGTATTGGAAAAACTGGACAGCTACATGTAAGATAATGAAACTGGACTACTGTCTAGCCCCATATACAAAGGTAAACTCAAGGTGGATCAAAGACTTGAATGTAAGTCATGACACCATAAAACTCTTAGAAAAAAACATAGGCAAAAATCTCTTGGACATAAACATGAGCGACTTCTTCATGAACATATCTCCCCAGGCAAGGGAAAAAAAGGCAAAAATGAACAAGTGGGACTATATCAAGCTGAAAAGCTTCTGTACAGCAAAGGACACCATTAGTAGAACAAAAAGATATCCTACAGTATGGGAGAATATATTCATAAATGACGTATCCGATAAGGGGTTGACATCCAAAATATATAAAGAACTCACACACCTCAACAAACAAAAGCAAATAATCAAATTAAGAAATGGGCAGAGGACATGAATAGACACTTCTCCAAAGAAGAAATTCAGATGGCCAACAGGCACATGGAAAGCTGCTCCACATCACTAATCATCAGAGAAATGTAGATTAAAACCACAATGAGATATCACCTCACACCAGTGAGGATGGCCAACATCCAAAACACAAACAACAACAAATGTTGGCGAGGATGTGGAGAAAAGGGAACCCTCCTACACTGCTGGTGGGAATGCAAATTAGTTCAACCATTGTGGAAAGCAGTATGGAGGTTCCTCAAAAAACTCAAAATAGAAATACCATTTGACCCAGGAATTCCACTCCTAGGAATTTACCCTAAGAATGCAGCAGCCCAATTTGAAAAAGACAGATGCACCCCTATGTTTATTGCAGCACTATTTACAATAGCCAAGAAATGGAAGCAACCTAAGTGTCCATCAGTAGATGAATGGATAAAGAAGATGTGGTACATATACACAATGGAATATTATTCAGCCATAAGAAGAAAACAAATCCTATCATTTGCAACAACATGGTTGGAGCTAGAGGGTATTATGCTCAGTGAAATAAGCCAAGCCGAAAAAGACAAGTATCAAATGATTTCACTCATATGTGGAGTATAAGAACAAAGAAAAAAACCAAAGGACAAAACAGCAGCAGACTCACAGAACCCAAGAATGGACTAATAGTTACCAAAGGGAAAGGGACTGGGGAAGATGGGTGGGAAGGGAGGGATAAGGAGGAAAAAGGTGTATTACGATTAGCACACATAATATAGTGGGGGTGAGGGGGATACGGGGAAGGCAGTATAACACAGAGAAGACAAATAGTGATTCTATAGCATCTCACTACTCTGATGGACAGTGACTGTAATGGGGTTGGTGGGGGGAACCTGATGAAGGGGGTAGTTTAATAACCGTAATATTGCACATGTAATTGTAGATTAATGGTACCAAAATAAATTTAAAAAAAAAAGTCTTGTAAGTGGTCTTCTGATCATGTAAAATGTTTCCTTTTCCCATTCAGGTCTTTAAAATATCTGAAATTAATTCAAATATAGTAGTGCTCTTTTCTGATCTGTGCTTGCTGAAGAGAAAGGGCTTGCCAACTTTTAGAAACCTGGATATTTCCTCCAAAGTATTGTAATTGGTACAGATGTGGTGGGAGTGGGGTAGAGGGCAGTAATGGACGTGTACATTATGCAAGAAAAATGCAAGGAGCCAGAGGGTTGTCATAAGGAAGCGCAGATTCGTGTGACTTTAAGGGAAGACTGGCTGTCTTGCCAATGGGTTTCAGCCCCAGGCAAGTTCGCTATGGATTCAGTGTGACCAAAGAAATTGACGGCAAACATTCTTTGGGGTGAAAGGGTTTATTACCCGGCTTGTTCTCCCTGCGGTAGGTCAAGCACTAGCATCTCTACCTCCTCCCAGAGCACCGGGCCAAGCTCTCTATATAGCACAATAACAGCTTATTGCCCAAAGGTGTGGAAGTGGTCTGTAGTCTAGCAACAGGCCAGTTACATTATCAGGTGGTTTAAGTTCAGTGAGGATCCTGGACATAGGAACCCAACTTCTCCACACTCCACCCCTCCAGGATTCTCACCTTACAATCTACACGCTTTCCATCTTCCGCGATGGTCCCTGTGCGAGAAAGCTGGAGCACTGTAACCAGATTCCACAATAGCAACAGAGGATAACAACAACTTAGAGATAATAACAGAAGTTAAGATACAACAAGATTTTGATACAGGTAACAAAAATTATAATAATCCTTAAGCCAGAGGAAGTTCCCAATCCACAAAGACATTAGGGGTGATAAGACACATGTTTCAATGACACCAACATAGGCAAATCTTGTCCGTCAGGTAGGATGCATGCAAGAGAGTGGTCCTGTGATAGGACTGTAGCAGGAAGGGGGTCCCTTCTAGGTCTACCATAGTTTTACTCCTTTCCCTGTGGGGGTTACTGAACTGGAGGTGCATGCACTGGCCATAATGATAAAACAAAACTCCCCGGTAAGATGCTCCTATGTTCTGGCCTTTTAGGATATACTACTGTGACCTTTGGGGGCCACTCTTCTGTTATTCCAGGAATACACAGGAGGCCAGCTTCCAGGCCTTGTCCCTAAGGTGCCAGGAGAGCCAGCCATCGTTGGTCCATGTGTTGAAAGGTCCGAGGCCAAGTCCACTCAGTGGAGTCTCCAGGGTTCAGTGCAGTTGGTGCTGACAGCAAGATGTTGTGGTGGCTGAACCTCGGCTTCAGTGATTCTTCCTTGGTTTGTACTTGAAGTTGTATAGGGGAGGCAGCTATATGCGTTAACATGTCTACAGGGCTCAGGGCTCCCTTTCAGGGTCTCTTGTTCAAACGCCATAGCACAGTCCATAAGCAGACTGACCATACCTGCAGACTATTGGTATCTGACTTTAGTCTAGATTTTAACAAGCCATTGTGCCTCTCTATCATGCCTGCTGTGGTAGGATTGTATGGCACATGAAACTTCCATTTGATTCCTAGCTGTCGCACCCATTCTTGTAGTGTATGTCCAGTAAAATGGGTGCCCTGATCACTTTCAATTACCTGTGGTCAGCCATAGGCGGCAAAGAGATGCTCCAGGCCTCTTTTGGTCATCTGCTGGTCTGCACAGCAGGTAGGAAAAGCAACCAGAAGTCCAGTAACTGTGTCCACACAAGTCATGGCATACCGATATCCTTCTGACACAGATAGAGGCCCAATATAGTCTATCTGCCACCTGACGAGGAGTATAGGCCCCTTAGCTATGGTCCCATATTGCTGTGGACCTCCGTGTAAGTCCCTTTTGGAGCACACAACAAACTCCTGCCGGACTCTCCTAACTTCTTCGAAGGTCAAAGGCAAGCCCCACCGACAGGCTACAGCCCACATTGTCTTTTACTCCGCATGCAGCAAACACTGATGTAGCCATTGGGCCAATTTATCTGCTTCATCATGTCCTGGGGATGCCAGTGGCAAATGACCTGTCACATGGTATACTGTAATTATTTTAGTCTGACCACAGGCCCATAAGTCTTGCCACAATTCTTGCCCCCAAAGGGGTCGATGACCAACCAGCCAGTTGGCATGGTACCAGGTTGGTAGCCACAGGGTCAAGCCCCGATAGACAGCCCAGCTGTCAGTGCAGACAACTATAGGGGAGGGCTCCTGGCTGATCACAAGCCACACAGCCTGCAACTCTGCCCATTGGCTACCCTTCCCCTCACCATCTTCCATCCATATTGTCTCAGTCTTAGGATGGAAAGCTACAGCCCTCCATTTTGGGGGCTGCCCATGGCTGGAGCCGTCTGTACACCATGCTTCTTCGGGTATAGGGGCTCTTCCCTCCCGATAGGGACTCTCTGCTACTAATGGTTCAAAAGCAAGTTCTTACTGCTTTTCACTAATGTATGTCACCGGCCCCAACAAGCATTGGAGTTCTTCACTCAAGGGGCTACTAGAGAGGGCACCACGCTGCTGTAGGTAAGCACCCCACCTGGCTAGTGTTGGTGTTTGTGCCATGCCACTCCTTGGCTTTTGGGTCCAGTCTCATACCCACCCCAAGATCGGGTAGATGGTTATTACCTTTATCGGGATCATTCCAGTGATGGGTTCTGTAGGCAGCAAGGCATGATACATGGCTGCCAGTTGTTTTTCTATCAAAGTGTATTGTATCTCCGCCCCTTTCCAGAGTTGTGACCAGAATCCAATAGGTTGGGGAGTTCATTCAAACCACTGCCAGAGACCCCAGCCATAACCGTCTTCAGTGACATGAACGTCCAGCTCACAGGGCCTTGATGGGTCTATCACACTCAAGGCCTGCACGGCCCTGACTGCCCGTTTTGCTGTAGTAAAGGCAAATGCACATGTTTCATCCCAGTCCCACCTGACACCCTTACATACCAACCGGTATAAGGGCTTCAGAATTTGTGCCAAGTGCTGGGATAAACACTCTCCAGCAGCCTAGAAGACCCAGAAACTCCTGTAGCAATGCTACAGTTGTAGGGGTAGGAAAGGCCTGAACTTTATCTGTAACTGCTTCTGGTATCACTTTGGTCTTACCGGACCAGACGACCCCCAAGAATTTGACAGACACACGAGGCCCTGAACCTTGGTACTGTTCACAGCCCATCCTTTCTCCTGTAAATGTTGCAGCAGTCTAGGTGCTGCACCTTCTAGATCTGAAAGAGAATCGGATGTGAGCATGACATCATCAGTATTATGGTACAGTCGCACTGTTGGCAGTTTCTCCCATGTAGCCACGTCCTGGGTTACAAGTCCATGACAGATGGTGGGGCTGTGGAGGTATTCCTGTGGAAGAACGGTGAAAGTCCATTGCCGTCCTTTGCACATGAAGGCAAACTGTTCCTGACTTTCCTGTTCAATGTCAATGGAAAAGAAGGCATTAGCAAGATGTACCACATAATATGTTCCTAGTTTATGGCTGAGAGTACCCATCAAGCCTGCAATAGAGGGGACAGCAGCATGCATAGGGGGTATGACTTTATTCGGTTCTCTGTAATCCACAGTCATATGCCATGAGCCATCTGGCTTTTTAACTGGCCATACTAGGGAATTGAAAGGACTATGGGTGGGCTTTATAATACCCACCTTTCCAGCTCCTGGAGAGTTTCTCCAATCTCTTTATGCCCTCCAGGCAGTTTTTATTGTTTGGTATTAGTCACCTGCCGAGGCACAGACAAAGCTATGGGCAGGTGCTTAGAATGTCCCCTCAGAACTGCCTTCACCACACGTACTCTCAGTCTGAACTCACCTGAAGTGGCCCGCAACCATAGACCCTGCAGGATATCAATCCCCAAAATATACTCAGGGATAGGAGATATATACACGGTATACTCTTTTGGGGTTAGATGCCCTATTCCCAAAGGGATTTGGGCTTTTTTCACTTTGATAGCCTTATCCCTGTATCCATCTATGATAGTGGGGGTCCCAGGGAACCACTCAGGGTTACCATGAATCAGTGAGCATTCAGTCCAGTGTCCATCAGAGCCAGGACACGTTGTATGTTCACTGGGGACCAATGGATAGCTATTTCAACATGTGGCCTCGGTTCCCCCCAGGTCCGTCAGGGCAGATAACTTGACCTTCCCCTCAGTCAACCCATGTTCCCAAATCACCTTCCTGTGTGGGCTCAAGTGAGGTTGGCTCACTTTCCAGCAGGAAGTCTTGCAAACACACAGGTGGACTTTGGCTCTGTCTCTGACCTCTGCCTCTTTAGTCTTAATGGCTGGAACTACTGCTCTGGTTTCAGTTGTTGCCATAGCTCTAGTAAGATCCTATTTGACTTTCTGTCTAATTTCCTTCCATCTGCTCCTGCCTGTATTATATCAATCCACATCTGGGTCCTCGAAACCTTCATGGGGCCCTTTAAATTCTTCTTGCAAGTAGCAGATCTTTTTTCTTTCTGGGTTCTCATTGCTTCAGCCTTTCCTAAGTCTACTGTACGTGTCACCTCGCTTATGGGATGCCCTAAGTGAGGGGTAAGAATGGCCACTAGAGACCCAAAGAGAGATGTGGGAGCCATTTGAAGCACAGTATTTCTCATCCCAGTAGTGAAAATCTCTTCATCTGGGCCATAATTCTCTGGACTATAGATGGAATTTCTCATGCCTAGCTCTCGTAGCACCTGTTGGAGTTCAGCATCTGCCTGCCATCTAACAGGAGAGGATGGTAGATCACCTGGATTGGGCCCCACAGCAGGAAGTGCAGCCATAAGCCAATCAAGGAGGGAGTGACTCCCTGGGGTCTGATGTGCATTTTGTAATCACTGCCTCAAGGCAGGCTGCACTGTCAGGGAAGACAGCTTTCCCATCTCTGTCCCCGACAGAACAATTCCATCCACCCCTAAGTCCCACAGACGCAGGAGCCAAGCTGATATTGACTTGGAGGGCTTCCTGCCTAAGCCGGGAGCCCAAATCCACCAGCTCAGCCTGAGTATAGGGGTGGAGCATAGATTTCTCCATGACCTGGGGAGGGGCCTGCTCCTCTCCTTGGGGAACTTTCAGTTGCTGGGTCTTTATTTTCTTTACAACCACTGGGCATGCTTTCAATACAGGAGGGGCCAGTGCCTCCGGCATCACCCCTTCATCCTTCCCCAGCTCCTCCATTTCTGGGGCTGATGGCACCTTTCTCTCTCCTCCACCGAGTGCGTCCTCTGCTACAACCTTTACCTTTCTACCGTGCTTCGCAGGATTGCTACCTCAGTCTTCAGCAGCTCTCTTACCTTCAGCTCAATGCTTCCCAGCTGGCATTCTCATGCCACCTCCGCCTGTGCTTCCCTCAGGAGTTCATCTTTTTCCTTGATGGCCTTTTTCTCCTTCAGAGCACCTGGCAGCACTGCCATTTCTTTCTGTAAGGAATCTTTTACCTCTTTAATGGCACCTCGCTGCCGGCGTTCTTGTGTTGCCTCCTCTCGCATCAATGTCATTTCCTTCTTTAGGGAATCCACAGAAGTTTGCAGCTCACCTTCTTGTGCTGCCATTTCTTGGGTCTTCTTCGGGAGCATGTCCTTCTCTTCTGCAGACTTTTTAATACTGTGAGAAGCAGCCAACCCACAGTCCCCCCTGCCTCACAGGCACTCTGTCTCTCAAAAGACCTACTTACTATACCAAGGGCCTCCCCTACTGCCTCAGGTATCACCTCCACTTGCCTCCAGTTCTGGGGTGGGGCCCAGTCCTCTAGGAGGCAAACTACCTCAGACCACATACCCATTGGGGCAAAATCCACTGTCTCCCCATTCACAGGGGTGGCCCACTGAAGAACCCTTCCCATAAGGGCAGCCTGTCTTTTTCCTTGGTCAACAATGAACCCTGCTGACTTTGCCAATTGCCTTGCCAATGGGTTTTAGCCCCGGGCAAGTTTGCTATGGATTCAATGTGACCAAAGAAATTGACAGCAAAACATTCTTTAGGGTGAAAAGGTTAATTACCCGGCTTGTTCTCCTGGCGGTAGGTTGGGCACTAGCATCTCTGCCTCTGCCCAGAGCACTGGGCCGAGCTCTCTATATAGCACAGTAATATCTTATTGCCTAAAGGGGTGGAAGCAGTAGCCTAGCAACAGGCCAGTTACATCATCAGGTGGTTTAAGTTCAGTGAGGATCCTGGCCATAGGAAACCCATCTTCCCCACACTGGCACTCACTGTGTTTTCTACAGTTGTTTTACCCACAGTGCTGTGCATTTTGTGAGTTTATTTGTACATCATAGACGCCATTGCCTATGGATCCTATTAAACATACACAGGCTGTGAAAATTGTACTATTTTAAAATGCACTACTTTCTGTCTGTATTTGAATATTTATGCCCTCAAGCAGCCCCCCCATTAGTCAGCACTAATGAATAATTATCCCATGTACTTGCTATCATGTTTTCTTTGATACGAGGTTCTGAATACAAATTTAAAGAAAACAAGAGTATTTGGAGGTAATTTGTAGTTCTTTGGGAAAGAGCCTTTCAGTACTTTGAGCTGCTGCCAGATGACTTGCTCTTATAAACCCAGCACCTGGGACAGTGCTGTGGGCATATAAATGATTTATGAATGTTGGGTCACTGATTGGTTATAGAAAATGCTGAACTCCCCAAACGTTTTGGCTCCGACTTCCACCCAGGAGTGCTAATCCTGCAGAAGAACAGCCTAGGTCATCGATTCACACACACCACAGAGCAACAAGTTGTGGAGTCTGCTCACCTGCCATTTTAAGTATTTAAAAATTTCAACAAACGTGGTGTTTTGGAAAGATTTATTAGTGAATGCTTGTGCATTAATATTGTTAGGCCCAGCCCAGACTTTCATTTAAATTACTTCGTGTTAAGTTCTGTCAAAAAATATTTTTGTGAACTTACTGTGTGTGCACTAACCTCTAAGGACAGAACAGTGGGTAAGACCCAGGCCCTACCTTCACTTATTCAAGATGACATCCCCTCTCTGGGTTTTAAATATGGCAAACCAAGTCTATCTAATCTTGGTCCACTGCTAATATCTTAGGGAGCTGGAGGAAATGCCTTGCAAAATTCTTACCTTATGTTTTAAAAGGTAAAAATCCCCAGTCATATCTTTAAGCTAGGAACAAATCATATTGTTAGCTGGTCTTACAGAAATGGGTAAATGACTCCACAGTGAGGGAAGGGAAGCAATGCTTCAGAGGGCAGGAAGGAGCTGAATGTTGGTTGGCAGCAGGAAATGGTGGGAAGCAGTTATTACCCTAACTGCACCGTTGCACATTACAAAGCCCAGAAGACTTCTCCAGTCTAGGGAGTGGCGGTGCAGGGCGCTCCTGCCTGCTGGTGATGGGGACATGCCCGCCAGGGTGGCCCCCTGCCTTCTTTCTAACCCTGTGTGCACCAGCACCTTCTACTCACCACCCGATTCTCCTTGTGCTTGATTTGTTTTGCTTGCCTGGCTCAATTCAGGGCTTTGCAATATAAGGCCTAGAAGTTCGTTTTGTCACTGTGGAATCAAATGAGCCTAGAGGTTATTTGGTTTTAATTCTCATTCATTAAAACAATCAATGTAGGGGATTTAGTCATTCAAATGGTTAATGGTGGGACATTTAGGTAATTACAACTGTTGAATGTTCTCTCTTCTGCTAATTGTTTTTATTGAACAAGATTTATATCGAGGTCTTAAAAAAAGAAGTGATTGAAGCTGTGGGCATCACAGGCCAACGTTTAGGGAGGAAGTGGTGAGGGACATCAGGATCCCAAGCCTTTGCTCTCCACTCTGCTTCAACCTCTTCATATTCCAAAGAATAGATGTGCAATAAATAATTCCTTGAGGCTCAGGGAAAAGACCCAAGTCATATTCTGTCTATAGTTGGCTACTTGTGTCCTCATGTAGCACCCTAAATTAGTCAGCACTAAGTAATAATTAATCCTTGGAGTTGGTATCATGTTTTCTTTGATAAATGACCTTAGTTTATACATGACTTTCTTTTCTCATGTATTCTTCTCCATCTTTTCTAGTAATCCAAACTTAACCCTTTCTTCACAGGTTGATTTCCAAACAAGTCATTCATTCAAATTCATTCACTTTTTAGCCATTCATTCAAATTTATTATTTCAACCTGCTGTGTGCCAAATCCTATAGTTGGCCCTGGAGATTACAACAGTGAGAAATTGGATTTGTTTAACTTGTTTCCTGACACCACCTATACTTTTGTTTATTGTGAAAAATTCTTGCATGATACTCATGTTTGTGTTATTATGGTTTGAATATTACCTGGTCTCTGTCTACAGTTATCAAACATAAAATGATGATAACAATGCCCAAGTAAAATCCTTAGAAGTACTATGTGATAATAGCTGAGATTAGAAGAGGAATAAATAAAATATGAAACATGGTTGAGGTGCTGGTAGGAAATGACTCACAGAGACTATGCTGAAAGAACTGAAAAGCCTGACCATTTTAAAGTCTTCTATTTCCATGTGGTTTCAATCTGGATTTCGGCATGTAGACATTATTAGTTGTTATTCTAGACTATTATCCTGATCCCTCTCACCGTATCTCTATATCAGCAAGTCTCATCAATTCTACAACCTAAGTATCTTTTGGATACAGCTCACCTCTCCTTTCCCTCCTTGGGAGGGTTTCCTGAGGCATCCCACCCTAGCTCCTAAGAAACGAACTGACTGATGTAGGTGGTCCAAGATTCCTTCCACTTTTCTCTAGCATACTGTATTGTAAATGTGTGGACATGGGGAGCCTTGATTAATCTGTGAGCTCCTTAAGAGCCGCATCATGTCTTACTTATTTTTGTATGCTCATCGCCAGCAGAGTGCCTGGCACAATATAAGTATTTCATAAATAATTGCTGAATTAAAAAATGAATTTAATGTATCAGGGCACAGTTTCCCTAAAACTCACAAGGGGGCAGCAAGGAATACAATTCTTTTCTATTGTCTCCCAAACCACACATCTTTAGCACCAGAAGGAGCATTAGATTCGTTGGATGAACTCTTCTTACAAAGCTCAAACATTTCTTCAGAGAAGGACTGCCCTGCACTCGTAGGAACTCTCCCAGAGCTGGACGTAAGGTCATGTAAGCGTACAGTCTTGGCCATCCTCACAAACATGTATTTAGCTGGAGCTCGGTGCTGAGTTGCCTTAATAGACTCTGTAAAGATTATATAAAATAATATGCATTGCCTTAAATGGAATTTCCTGAGTGTATTACTTGTCACATAAGTTTACCACTTTAAGTATTTAGCACCATCTTCCCATATTTAAAGATGGAGAAATGGAGGCCTAGAGAGGTTAAAGGATTTGCCTTTGTTCACACAGCAAATTGGTGGTTGAACCGGAACCAGAATCTCAATCATCTGACCCTGAGTCTTATACTTCCTTTTATTGTGGGAAGGTCAGGACCCAACAGATGCTTTGGTTGGAAACAAAAGCATAATTCAGAGGACATAGCTTTTAATACCCAATTCCTTCTAGACAAATGAGTGTTTATATTGCAGTCTCCATGAAGGTTAGATTTTAGCATTTAACTATGGTGAACAAGGGTTTGTACATGTTCCCCTTCTTTCTCTTTATTGAATAAAGAAATGCAAAACAAAATAAAACCTTAGCAATATCACAATTCTGAAACAATACAGTTCCCTCTCTAGGGAAGGAAAAAAATTATCCTTGACTCTCTTAGGGTCCCCTGGCTGGGCCTGAAAATTAAACTGACAAAGACGGATTAACAGGAGGAAAGCAGACACATTTTACTGAATTTTTACATGTATATGAAGGAAGACCCAAAGAAGGGACCAGAGTAGGAAGCTTTTATACTTTTTAGATGAAAATGCAATACATTTGTGAAGAATTGATAAGAGCAAGATGTTTGGGCAAGGAAAAATAATGGTGAGTCTGACAAAGTTTGCTTATATAGTCTTCTTGGCCCAAATTCTTCTTTTTCCTGGTACAAGGAGGGTACCTTTCAGATGGGAGTTTTATGATGTGTTTCAGGGGAGAAGGGTGAGGTAGAGGGAGGTGAGAGCGACCTTCCTGTTTCTGCCTTTTTTTTAAAAAAAGATCCTTCAGTTAAAGATTATTTAATATGCCAAGATGCCATATTCTGGGGTAGCATGTCTTGAATCCCATCACCACTGAAATACATATTTTGAAACATCTTTGATGAAAATAATTTTTTATTGGTTCAATTCTGAAATAATCAGACTTTGTTTTCTAGAAAAGGGCATACTTTTCAAGTGATTTAATATATTATTTTTATGAATATGAAAGCTATAAATGCTTTTCTTCTAAAAATTCTAACTGTAGAGATATGCAGTATGGATATTAACAACAAACTACATCACCCACAGAGATAACTGCAATCAATTATTTGGCATATCTCTCTCCAGATTTTTTTTCTATGCATATATTAATGGAATTATTGCTTTTTCCACCAAAAAAAATGGGATCACATTATTCATATTTTTTTCATTGAGGTAGAATTCACATAACATAAAACTCACCATTTTAACCATTTTAAATTGTACAACATAGTGGCTTTTAGTACATTCACAGTGTTGGGCAACCATCACCACTATCTAATTCCAAAACATTTTTATCACCTCATAAAGAAATCCTGTGCCCTATTCATACTGTTTGTAGCTTGCCTTCTTAGCGTATGCTACTACGTAAAGATGTCTCGTTCTTTTTAAGTTTTATAGTATTCCATTATTAGTACCATAATTATTTACTGTCCTCACTTAATGAGCAGTTGGGTTATTCTACAATTTAAACATATAAAACAATGCTATACTGAACATTCTCGAACATTTGCACAGTTCTGTGAGACAAATTACAAGGAATAGAAATGTCAAGTCAAAGGAGATAAACATGAAAAACTTAATCAAAATTGCTGTATTTCCTTCCAAAAGACTTGTACTAATTAACAATTCCAAACAAAAATATTCCCCCACTTATTCTTTCCTACCTTCTTGCCAACATTGAATAGCATCAATTTTAAAATCTTTTCCAATCTGATGGGTAGAAATAATCACATTATTGTTTTAATTAATTATAAGGGAAGTTAAGCATCTTTTAAGGTGTGTTAGTAATTTGTGTGTGTGTGTGTGTGTGTGTGTGTGACTTGCCTGTTCATGTTCTTCGCCCATAGTTCTATTGAGAGGTGCTCTTCTTTTTCTTACTGATTTTTAGGTAATAAAACTTTTTGAAAGATCTTTTGTGTTCTCATTTTAAAGAAACCTTTTTCCTTCCCTGCCCCGGAAACATGTTCTCCTGATTCATCTATGTTAAGAACTTCCAGGCCATTTAGTTAATGTAACCTTTTCCCACTGAAGAGGGCTTGGTCTGTGATCATCAAAAGGATGATAATATCCTGTTTCCTCTTCTTTTAGAGTCACCATCCTTTTTCTCTTTAATTGCTTTGTGTTTTCCCTGCTTGATGCATTTGACCTTAAGTGTTTCATGTATTTCTTTCTTGCTAATATCCAGCTGCACTATTATCAGAGGAAAATTAATTCCTTTAGAGTTTTGAGTACATTGTATAAGGAGAGTCCATTGCTTTAGTATTTCTTTCAAGATGTGTCAAATTTATGTCTCAACCAAAGAGTACACTTTGGTTTTAACATTTTCTCTGGAGTCCACCTGTTCTAAATGCTTTTTGGATTCCCAGAGTGAGGACCTCAAAGCAATGACAGCCATTATTTCTTGTCAAGGTGACAATGCCTAACTAAATTCCAGGTTAACTGTTCATGTGCAATCTTCCTGAGCTCCCTATGGCGGGAATGCTTTTCTGTTTCTTAATTCAAATGGTGATCCTGGGTTTCTGTGTGCTCTCAGGCAGTACTTTGCCCCAAAGCTGCATCAGTGACCTCTGGAGTTAGCTTGAGAAACTAATGAAGTCTTGTGGGATCCTTTGCAAAGGAAGACTTGGCATAAAATGGGGTATGTGTTCTATATGGTTCTCAGGGGAGTTGAAATAAACCAAGGATGAAAAAATGCTGCCACAGCTGCTATCGCCTGTGAGCAATGTGGGTATAAAGTGTTAACAACACACAGATTCCCCAGAGAAAACCTGGGGGTGAGACAATCACAGTGCTGCAATGCTTTTTTTATGGTCTTAGCATTGATTTTCAAATAACACATTCACTTAAAGCCCATCCTGACCACTCTGTGATGTGGGATGGGTTGGTTATGCAAGGCCCACATCAGCTTTATTATCTCTACCACCAAGCATCAGTGTGGGAACAAATCAGGGATTCTCTGTCCTTTCTAGCTCCCAGCTCATAAATAAGCTTTATTTGGCGATGGGCTGAAAGAGGCAAGCCAACAAGAATTTTCTCTTCCATGCCTTTGAATGAACAGAATGGAATTTTGTTTTGTCTTATACTTACAAGTACGCACAATATTATTCAATCACCTTTCTGCACTAGCACCCCCACCCCTGCCCCACAGCCAACCTTTCCAACCAGAGAGTCCATGTACTCACTCAGGTGGTTCTTTTTTTTAAATTAAAATATCGTTAATATACCATCTTATGTTGGTTTCAAATGTACATCACAGCTTTTCAACAGTTCCCATGATCAACTTATATTGTGATTACAAATTATTGTGCCCTTTTATCCCCCTGCCCCAAACTCTCCCCCTTGGTAACCACTAGTCACTTCTCAGTGTCTGTGAGTCTACTGCTGTTTTGTTCCTTCTGTTTTGCTTTGTTTTTATATTCCACAAGTAAGTGAAATCACATGGTATTTATCTTCCTCTGCGTGGCTTATTTCACTGAGCATAATACCCTCTAGCTCCATCCATGTTGTTCCAAATGGTAGGATTTCTTTTCTTTTTATGCCTGAATAATATTCTATTGTGTATATGTACCACATCTTCTTTATCCATTCATCTACTGATGGACACTTAGGTTGCTTCCATATCTTTGCTATTGTAAATAGTGCTGCAATAAACATAGGGGTGCATATGTCTTTTCAAATCAGGGATTTTGTTTTCCTTGGGTAAATTCCTAGGAGTGGAATACCTGGGTCAAATGATATTTTTAGTTTTAGTTTTTTTTGAGGAACCTCCATATTGCTTTCCGTAGTGGTTGCACCAAGTTGCAGTCCCACCAACAGTGTAGGAGGGTTCCTATTTCTCCTCATCCTCGCCAGAATTTGTTGTTTCTTGTCTTTTGGATAGTGGCCAATCTAACTGGAGTGACATGATATCTCATTGTGGTTTTAATTTGCATGTCCCTGATGATTAACGATGTGGAGCATCTCTTGATGTGCCTGCTGGCCATCTGAATTTCTTCTTTGGAGAAGTGTCTGTTCAGGTCTTACACACATTTTTTTAATTGGGTTATTTGTGTTTTGAGTGTTGCAGCATATGAGTTCTTTGTATATTTTGAATGTTAACCCTTTATCAGATGAGTTGTTTACAAATATATTCTCCCATACTGTAGGATGCCTTTTTTTTCTGTTCTGCTGATGGTGTCCTTTGCTGCACAGAAGCTTTTTAGTTTGCTGTAGTCCCACTTGTTCATGGAAACAAATATACATTTTGTATTTCCAGGAAAAAAATTGCTCATGCTTATATTAGAGAGATTTTTGCCTATGTTTTTTCTAAGAGTTTTATGGTTTCATGACTTACATTCAGGTCTTTGATTCATTTCAAGTTTACTTTTGTGTATGGACTTAGACAATAATCCAGTTTCATTCTCTTACATGTAGCTATTCAGTTTTCCCAACACCAGTTGTTGAAGAGGCTGTCTTTTCTCCATTACATATTCAAGACTCTTTTATCATACATTGATTGACCATATATGCGTAGGTTTATATCTGGGCCCTCTATTCTGTTCCATTGATCTATGGGTCTGTTCTTGTGCCACTAGCAAATTGTTTTGATTACTGTAGCATTGTAGTAGAGCTTGAAGTCAGGGAGTGTGATCCTCCCAGCTATGTTCTTCTTTCTCAGTATTACTTTGTCTATTCAGGGTCATTTGTGGTGCTATATGAATTTTAGAACTGTTTGTTCCAGTTCATTGAAGAATGCTGTTGGTATTTTGATAGGGTTTGCGTTCAATCTGTAAATTGCTTTGGGCAGGATGACCATTCTGACAATATTAATTCTTCTTCTTCATGAGCACAGTATAGATTTCCATTTATTAGTGTCTTCTTTAATTTCTCTCAAGAGTGTCTTGCAGTTTTCAGAGTATAGGTGTTTCACTTCCTTGGTTAGGTTTATACCTAGGTATTTTATTCTTTTTGATGCAATTGTAAATGGAGTTGTTTTCCTGATTTCTATTTCTGCTAGTTTGTTGTTAGTATATAGGAATGTGACAGATTTCTGTGTATTAATTTTGTATCCTGCAACTTTGCTGAATTCAGTTATTAGTTCTAATAGTTTTTTGGTGGATTCTTTAGGGTTTTCTATGTATGATATCATGTCATCTGCAAACTGTGACAGTAGGTGGTTCCTTTGTATGGTTACTTATACCATTGGTACCTTTAGAAACATTAATGCCCATCCTTTATGGCTTCCTGAATGTTAGTAAGGTCTTTAATTTGCGTAATTATTTCTCAGGGTCTTACATTTACTTACTATATAACTAACTTTTCCTCAGTTATATATATGTTACACATGTTGCTGATAGAAAATATAGCAGATTTAGCAAAGTATGAAAAATAAAATTAAAATTAATCATTCTCATTAAAGATAACCACCTAATACCTTGATATGTATCTTTTCATGTTGTATATTTATGTGTGGTTCTCATTGTTTGCAGTATTTAATGTTCTATAAAGTCACTGCAAACAATGAATTAATGAATACTGAATCACTGATTTTAGAAGTACAGGGCTAGGTTTCTGTGATCTCTGGTCACAACATTTTCAACTATTGATCAATACATAACCTTGTTTTATGTGTATTTCAGTTGGACGACAGTTTATTTAACCTATATTATTGATTCATTAACACTGAACAGCATTAGAACTCATGCCTGAATGCACCTTATCTAACACATTTATTTTCTCTTTGTAAGTCTTCCTGTGCTTAGAAATACCAGACAGCACTTAAACACTACACTTGGAGCCATTTTAAACAGCAAAATCACCAACAGAAAGCATAAAAATGTGGAATACATGGTAGTAAATAGTCTGTGAAAAGGACATTTATTTATAGTATGAGAGCTGAAACAGAGGCAGACATTACCTTGTTTGAATATGCTTGTTGGGAGACTCAAATTTTTGCCATTTTGTGAAAGTCCACAAATGACCACAAAAACACTGCAATTATTGATTTTGGGATTACAGGTAAATGTTGGAGAGTAGGTGAATACAATTACAGAATCCATGAATGAGGATTGATTATATATTGTAACATGTTTTTTATACTTAACAGTATCTGGATTTTAATGAATATATAGTAGTCCAAGATATGAAAGTACCATGACTTATTTGACCATTATCCTAGTCTTGGACATTTAGCTTCCTTTCATGTATTTGCTTTTTAATTGCCTTGAATATAGATCTTTATTCATATCTGTTATTTACTCAGATATATTATTACAAGAGGAATTGTGATTCTAGTCTTTAAAGACAGAGTGTTATATCATTATGTTTTGCATAGATAACCTGGTATATAGTCCTTATTTTTATGTGCATGTACAGTAAAGGGTTAACTCATCAGGCATAGATGTCTAAACATTGCATTTGTAAAGGTCTTTAGGACTGGCCTTTGATAAGATCCTGGGAGATAATCTCTAAACCCTTGAAATATCCTTTGTGATGAGTATGTCTTTGTATAGTGACTATAGTCCATGCCAGACAGTTTTTATTAATTATGTGATTTATGGCAAATACCTGTTGTGGTTACCCTGAGACTATGGGCCACATTTACTAGTTAGATCTCTGTGGGGGCTGGAGACTGACTACCTAAGGTCAGTCACGTTGGTGTTTCAGGTATGGCAATTGACTCTCAATGAAAACCTTGGGCATCAAGGCTCAGGTGAGTTTCCCTGCCTGGCAAAACTTGTAGGTGCTGTTCCACATCGTTGCTCGATTAAACACTGTCTGTGTGACATTGCTGAGAGAGGACAACTCAAAGCTTATGCATTTCTCCTGTACTCTGCTCTATGAAACTTTTTCCTTTGCCATAATTAACCATAACCACAAGTATAGTAGCTTTTCTGGGTTCTGCGAGTCCTCCTAGTGAATCACTGAAGCTGAAGGTGGTCTTGGGGCCCCTCAACACAATCCTTTATATATTTATGCATATATGTAGGATTTTGCCCACCAAATCATGTATGCTGTATTTAATGGGGAGTATACAAGGTTTTCAAGGGTAACTGGTTATACTGTGCTTGACTTTTGCCTTACATTCTATTTTTAGAAATCAATCCTTATCAGCTGCAGTCCCACTACTGAAAATCTTTTCAAATGCTTGTTGGACATTTGAATTTCTTCCTCCGGGAACTGTCTGTTCAGATTCTTTTTCTGAGCTGAGCCATTCTTGAATTTACAAAACAGTAAGTACATTAACATATACACAAAGGAAATCAAATTTTATTTCCCTATTGGTGTGTGGAGCTTGGGGCTTTCTATATAGTTAGTGATTTGCTTTATTTAAATAATCCCTAAAGTTGCTCACCCCTCAGGAATACCAGGTATCTTCAGTACCTAATTATCTTGTACCCTGTCTCTATTTTTTATACTTTTTTTCCATTTTTAAAAATAAAGGCGTCATTGATATACAATCTTATGAAGGTTTCATATGAGTAACATTGTGGTTAGCACATTCACCCACACTATCAAGTCCCTCCCCCATTGCAGTCACTGTCCATCAGTGCAGCAAGATGCTACAGAGTCACTACTTGTCTTCTCTGTGCTACACTGACTGTCTACCCCGTTACCCCCCTACATTATGTGTGCTAATCACAGTGCTCCTTAATCCCCTTCTCCCTCCCTCTCCACCCACCCTCCCAAGCTCCTCCCCTTTGGTAACAGCTAGTACCATCTTGGGTCTGCTGCTATTTTTTTTTCCTTCAGTTTTGCTTTGTTGTTATATTCCACAAATGAGTGAAATCATTCGAAACTTGTCTTTCTCTGCCTGGCTTATTTCACTGAGCATAATACCCTCCAGTTCCATCCATGTTGATGCAAATGGTAGGATTTGTTTTCTTCCTATGGCTGAATAATATTCCATTGTGTACATGTATCACTTCTTCTTTATCCATTCATCTACTGATGGACACTTAGGTTGCTTCCATATCTTTGCTATTGTAAATAGTGCTGCAATAAACATAGGGGTGCATATGTAGGGGGGCACTCAAGATGGCAGCGTGAGTAGGATGGCAGAAATCTCCTCCCAAAAACATATGTATTTTGAAAATACAGCAAATACAACTATTCCTAAAAGAGAGACTAGAAGATAGAGTACAACAGACAGGCTACATCTACATCTGTGAGAACTCAACATCTCACAAAAAGGATAAGATACAAAGCCATGACCCAGCGGGACCCGAGCACTCCCCCAACCCCAGCTCACTGGCAGAAGGAAAAGAATCAGAGTGGGGAGGGAGTGGAAGCACAGGGTTGCTAAATAACTATCCCTAGTAATCTGCACTGGGAGCACAGGCACACATTGCACACTGTGAGTGGGTCCCCACAGCCGGCTCCCCTGGGACAAAAGAAAAATGGGTGCGTTAAAAGTCCTAAAGGGACAAGGGTTTAACAGGTGGACAAAATCGTCCCGGCACACTTAGCCCAGCAGGCTGGGAATCTTAAGGAACTTCAGAAGCCCTAATCCCCTGCTTGGCAATGCAGCTCCAAAGCCCCTTATGGCGCTAAGCAGCCTGCCATTCATTTCCCCCATCTGGCACTGCAAGCAAACTGGCTGACCCACCATTGCTGCGGACCAGCCAGGGGGCAGCCCAGCCCACAGCAACCACACAGAGTCTTTTCCCAGTGTGCAACTAATTGGGCCAGCCCCAGAGGCTGCCCCATGTGCGCAGCTGCCTGGCACAGACAGAGGAGCCCAGCGCAAAGTCCGGAAGGCACGAAGGGGCGCTGTTTTCACAGAAGAACACACACTGTGCACCTGCAACCCCCGGCAGTGCCCTAGGCCATCCTGAGGGCCGCCCCGCCCACAGCAGCTCAGGGGATTAACCCAGAGACTGCTCCTGTGTGCGTAAAACTAGTACAGGCAGTGGAGAAGGGCAAGGTGACCAGCAAGCAGGAAGGGACTTTGTTCTCCCAGCTGACACACGCGCCACTTGCCGGTGATCACTTCTATCGCCATGAAAAGGCAGAAGAACCTGGTACAGTCCAAAATCACTCAAACACCAGAGAGAGGGCCGGGCGAGATAGATATAACCAATCTTCCTGAAAAATAATTCAAAATAAAAGTCATACTCATGCTGATGGACTGGCAGAGAAATATGCAAGAGCTAAGGGATGAAGTCCAAAGGGAGATAACAGAAATGAAACAATCAATGGAAGGATGTAAGAGCAGACTCGATGAGGTGCAAGAGACTGTTAATGGAATAGAAATCAGAGAACAGGAATACAGAGAAGCTGAGGCAGAGAGAGATAAAAGGATCTCTAGGAATGAAAGAATATTAAGAGAACTGTGTGACCAATCCAAATGGAACAATATTTGCATAATAGGGGTACCAGAAGAAGAAGAGAGAGAAAAATGGATAGAAAGTGTCTTTGAAGAAATAATTGCTGAAAACTTCCCCAAGCTGGGGAAGGAAATAATCTCTCAGACCATGGAAGTCCACAGATCTCCCAAAAAAGGGATCCAAGGAGGACAACACCAAGACATATAATAATTAAAATGGCAAAGATCAAAGACAAGGACAGGATATTAAAGGCAGCTAGAGAGAGAAAAAAGATCACCTACAAAGGAAAACCCATGAGGCTATCATCAGACTTCTCAACAGAAACCTTACAGGCCATAAGAGAATGGCATGATATATTTAATTCAACGAAATAGAAGGGCCTTGAACCAAGAATACTGTATCCAGCAAGATTATCATTTAAATATGAAGGATGGATTAAACAATTTCCAGATAAGCAAAAGTTGAGGGAATTTGCCTCCCACAAACCACCTCTACAGGGCATCTTAAAGGGACTGCTCTAGAGGCAAGCACTCCTAAGGCATTAAATAGATGTCACCAGAGAAAACAAAATCACAGCAAAGAAAGCAGACCAACAAAATACTAACTAAAGGCAAAAAATAAAATCAGCCATCCACAAAAACTGTCAAGGAAAACACAAAAGAGTACAGAATAAAACACCTAACATGTAAAGAGTGGAGGAGGAAGAATAAGAAGGGAGAGAAATAAAGAATCATCAGACTGTGTTTATAATAGCATAATAAGTGAGTTAAAGTTACATGGTTAGATAGTAAAGAAGCTACCCATGACCCTTTGGTAACCACGAATCCAAAGCCTGCAATGGCAATAAGTACATATCTATTGATAATCATCCTAAATGTAAATGGACTGAATGCACCAATAAAAAGACACAGAGTAATAGAATGGATAAAAAAGCAAGACCCATCTATATGCTGCATACGAGAGACTCACCTCAAACCCAAAGACATACACAGACTAAAAGTGAAGGGATGGAAAAAGATATTCCATGCAAACAATAGGGAGAAAAAAGCAGGTGTTGCAGAACTTCTAAACAAGAAAAGTCACAAGAGACAAAGAAGAACATTACATAATGATGAAGGGGTCAGTCCAACAAGAAGATATAACCATTATAAATATCTATGTGCTCAACACAGCAGCACCGATATATGTGAAACAAATACTAACACAATTAAAGGAGGAAATAGAATGCAATGCATTCATTTAAGGAGACTTCAACACAGCACTCACTCCAAAGGACAGATCAACCAGACAGAAAATAAGTAAGGACACAGGCACTGAACAACTTGCTAGAACAGATGGATCTAACAGACATCTACAGAACTCTACACCCAAAAGCAGCAGAATACACATTCTCTTCAAGTGCACATGGAACATTTTCAAGAATAGATCATATACTAGGCCACAAAAAGAGCCTCAGTAAATTTAAAAATATTGAAATTCTACCAACCAACTTCTCAGATCACAAAGGTATAAAATAAATAAATTGTACAAAGAAAACAAAAAGGCTCACAAACACATGGAGGCTTAACAACATGCTCCTAAATAGTCAATGGATCAATGACCAAATTAAAACAGAGATCAAGCAATATATGGAGACAAGTGAAACTAAGCACAATGCCCCAACTTCTGTGGGATGCTGTGAAGGCAGTTTTAAGAGGAAAGTATATAGCAATCCAGACCTATTTATAGAAGGGAAAACAATCCCAAATGAATAGTCTAAAGTCACAATTACTGAAACTGGATAAAGAAGAACAAATGAGGCCCAAAGTCAGCAGAACAAGGGACATAATAAAGATCACAGAAGAAGTAAATAAAATTGAGAAGAATAAAACAATAGAAAAAAATCAGTGAAACCAACAGCTGGTTCTTTGAGAAAATAAAACAAAATAGATAAACCCCTAGCCAGACTTATTAAGAGAAAAAGAGAATCTACACACATAAACAGAATCAGAAATGAGAAAGGAAAAATCACGACGGACACCACAGAAATACAATTAATTATTAGAGAATACTATGAAAATCTATGTGCTAACAAGCTGGATAACCTAGAAGAAATGGACAACTTTCTAGAAAAATACAACCTTCCAAGAGTGACCAAGGAAGAAACAGAAAATCTAAACAGACCAATTACCAGCAGCGAAATTGAATCGGTAATCAAAAAACTACTGAAGAGTGATGGCAGTGTGAGCAGGGCGGCAGAAATCTCCTCCCAACACTATATTTATCTACAAAAACACAGCAAATACATCTATTCCTAAAAGAGAGACGAGAATACACAGGAAAGCGCACAGCGTGCAGCTACACCCGAGAGGACTCGGCACCCCAAGAGGCGGGTAAGATATGGAACCGCGACCCGGCGGGACCCGAGCACTCCCCCACCCCAGCGCACCGGCAGGAGGAGAGGATTCAGAGCTGGGAGGGAGTGGAAGTACACCCCGCGAAGTAGCCAGCCCCGGTGATCTGCACGGGGAGCGCTGACCCACACTGCACAGTGCAGCGGAGACTGGAGAGACAGAGGGGCAGGATCTGAGTGGGGAACGCACCAGGGTGCTTGCAGCTGGCTCCCGGGAAGGAAAAAGAAAAAGCGCGTGCTTTCTTCAGTGGTCTTAAAGAGACAGGAGCTCAGCGGAGGAGCCGGATCGCCCCAGCACACTCAGCACAGCAGGCTGGGAGTCCTGGGGAGTTTCAGACGCCTTAGCTGGTGACTGAGGAAGCATAGACATACTTACACTTCTCACTGAGATAACAGCCTCCTATTCGTTCCCACCCCTGCCAGAGCAATAAAGGGCCCTGCGGAGCGGTGCAGTCACAGCTGTGGAATAGTGGGGCAATAGTGCCACCTACAGCATTCCCACAGAATCTACGTCCGGTGGGCATGTTTTTTGTTTTGTTTTTGTTTTTTCTTTTCTTTCTTTCTTTTTCTTTCTTTCTTTCTTCTTTTTTTTTCTCTTTTTAAAGTCTTAAAGAGCCCAGCTGACATACGTGACAACTACCAGTGACCAATTCTATAGCCATGAAAAGACAGAGGAATATGGTTCAGACCAAAATCAACCAGACAACCCCAGAGAGGGAGTCTGAAGGGATGGAAATGCACAATCTTCCTGAAAAAAATTTCAGAATAAAAGTCATAACCATGCTGATGGACCTACAGAGAAATGTGCAAGAGCTGAGGGAGGAAGTGAGGGAAGTGAGGTAAGACAATGCAGAAATCAGGCAAGCGATCGACGGGCTTAACAGCAGAATGGATGAGATGCAAGAGACTGCTAATGGAATAGAAATCAGAGAACAGGAGTACAGAGCAGCTGAGGCAGAGAGAGATAAAAGGATTTCTAGGAATGAAAGAATATTAACAGAACTGTGTGACCAATCCAAACGGAACAATATTCGCATTATAGGAGTACCAGAGGAAGAAGAGAGAGAAAAAGGGATAGAAAGTGTCTTTGAAGAAATAATTGCTGAAAACTTTCCCTCGTTGGGGAAGGAAATAGTCTCACAGTCCACCGAAGCCCACAGATCTCCCAACACAAGGGACCCAAGGAAGACAACACCAAAACACATAATAATTAAGATGGCAGAGATCAAAGATAAAGACAGGGTATTAAAGGCAGCAAGAGAGAGAAAAAGATCACCTACAAAGGAAAACCCATCAGACTATCATCAGACTTCTCAACAGAAACCTTACAGGCCAGAAGAGAATGGCATGATATATTTAACGTTATGAAACAGAAGGGCCTCGAACCAAGAATATTGTATCCAGCACGATTATCATTTAAATATGATGGAGGGATTAAACAATTTCCAGACAAACGAAAGTTGAGAGAGTTTGCCTCTCATAAACCACCACTACAGGATATCTTAAATGGACTGCTCTAGATGGAAGCACACCTAAGGCTAAAAAGATGTCACCAGAGAAAATAAAATCATAGCAAAGAAAGCAGACCATCCAAATACTAACTAAAGGCAAAGAATAAAACACCTATTATAGAAAGAATGGAGGAGGAGGAATAAGAAGGGAGAGAAATAAAGAAACATCAGACTGTGTTTACAATAACCTAACAAGAAAGTTAAGTTAGATTGTTAGATAGTAAAGAAGCAACCCTTGAACCCTTGGTAACCACGAATCTAAAGCCAGCAATGGCAATAAGTACATACCTATCAATAATCACCCTAAATGTAAATGGACTGAATGCACCAATCAAAAGACACAGAGTAACAGAATGGATAAAAAAGCAAGACCCATCTATATGCTGCCTACAAGAAACTCACCTCAAATCCAAAGATATACACAGACTAAAAGTGAAGGATGGAAAAAGATATTTCATGCAAACAACAAAGAGAAAAAAGCAGGTGTTGCAGTACTTGTATCAGATAAAATAGACTTCAAAACGAAGAAAGTAGCAAGAGATAAAGAAGGACATTACATAATGATAAAGGGGTGAGTCCAAGAAGAAGATATAACCATTATAAATATATATGCACCCAACACAGGAGCGCCAGCATATGTGAGACAAATACTAACAGAATTAAAGGAGGAAATAGACAGCAATGCATTCATCTTAGGAGACTTCAACACACCAGTCACTCCAGAGGACAGATCAACCAGACAGAAAATAAGTAAAGACACAGAGGCACTGAACAACACACTAGAACAGATGGACCTAACAGACATCTACAGAACTCTACACCCAAAAGCAACAGGATACACATTCTTCTCAAGTGCACATGGAACATTTTCCAGAATAGACCACATACTAGGCCACAAAAAGAACCTCAGTAATTTCAAAAATATTGAAATCCTACCAACCAACTTCTCAGATCACCAAGGTATAAAACTAGAAATAAATTTTAGAAAGAAACCAAAAAGGCTCACAAATACATGGAGACTTAACAACATTCTTCTAATTAATCAATGTGTTAACGACCAAATCAAAACAGAAATCATGGAATATATGGAGACTAATGACAACAACAACACAAAGCCACAACTTCTGTGGGACACAGCAAAGGCAGTTCTAAGAGGAAAGTATATTGCAATCCAGGCTTATTTAAAGAAGGAAGAACATTCCCAAATGAAGAGTCTAAAGCCACAATTACTGAAATTTGAAAAAGAAGAACAAATGAGGCCCAAAGTCACCAGAAGGAGGGACATAATAAAGATCAGAGAAGAAATAAATAAAGTTGAGAAGAATAAAACAATAGAAAAAATCAATGAAACCAAGAGCTGGTTCTTTGAAAAAATAAACAAAATAGATAAACCCCTAGCCAGACTCATTAAGAGAAAAAGAGAATCTACACACATAAACACAATCAGAAAATAGAAAGGAAAAATCACGACGGACCCCACAGAAATACAAAGAATCATAAGAGAATATTAGGAGAATCTATATGCTAACAAGCTGGAAAACATAGAAGAAATGGACAACTTCTTAGAAAAATACAACCTTCCAAGACTGACCAAGCAAGAAACAGAAAAACTAAACAGACCAATCACCAGCAACGAAATCGAATTGGTAATCAAAAAACTACCCAAGAACAAAACCTCCAGGCCTGATGGATTCACCTCTGAATTCTACCAGACATATAGAGAAGAAATAACACCGATTCTCCTTAAAGTTTTCCAAAAAATAGAAGAGGAGGGAATACTTCCAAACTCATTCTATGAAGCCAACATCACTCTAATACCAAAACCAGGCAAAGACATCACCAAAAAAGAAAATTACAGACCAATATCCCTGATGAACGTAGATGCAAAAATACTCAACAAAATATTAGCAAACTGAATTCAAAAATACATCAAGAGGATCATACACCATGATCAAGTGGGATTCATCCCATGGATGCAAGGATGGTACAACATTCGAAAATCCATCAACATCATACACCACATCAACAAAAAGAAGAACAAAAACCACATGATCATCTCCATAGATGCTGAAAAAGCATTTGAGAAAATTCAGCATCCATTCATGATTAAAACTCAACAAAATGGGTATAGAGGGCAAGTACCTCAACATCATAAAGGCTATATATGACAAACCCACAGCTAACATCATACTTAATGGTGAGAAGCTGAAAGCTTTTCACCTAAGATCAGGAACAAGGCAGGGATGCCCACTCTCTCCACTGTTATTCAACATAGTACTGGAGGTCCTAGCCACAGCAATCAGACAAAACAAAGACATACAAGGCATCCAGATTTTTTCAAGAAGAAGTCAAATTGTCACTATTTGCAGATGACATGATACTGTACATAAAAAACCCTAAAGACTCCATTCCAAAACTTCTAGAACTAATATCTGAATTCAGCAAAGTTGCAGGATACAAAATTAACACACAGAAATCTATTGCTTTCCTATGCACTAATGATGAACTAACAGAAAGAGAAATCAGAAAAACAATTCCATTCACAATTGCATCAAAAAGAATAAAATACCTAGGAATAAACCTAACGAAGGAAGTGAAAGACCTGTACTCTGAAAAGTACAAGACACTCCTAAGAGAAATTAAAGAGGACACTAACAAATGGAAATGCATCCCATGCTCTTGGCTAGGAAGAATAAATATTGTCAAAATGGCTATACTACCTAAAGCAATCTACAGGTTCAATGCAATCCCTATCAAACTACCAACAGCTTTCTTCAATGAATTGAAACAAATAATTCTAAAATTCATATGGAACCACAAAAGACCCCGAATAGCCAAAGCAATCCTGAGAAGGAGGAATTAAACAGGGGGAATTACACTCCCTGACTTCAAGCTCTCCTACAAAGCCACAGTAATCAAGACAATTTGGTATTGGCACAAAAACAGACCCACAGACCAGTGGAACAGAATAGAAAATCCAAACATTAACCCAAACATATACAGTCAATTAATATTTGATAAAGGAGCCTTGGATATACAGTGGGGAGATGACAGCCTCTTCAGCAGCTGGTGTTGGAAAAACTGGACAGCTACATGTAAGAGAATGAAACTGGACTACTGTCTAGCCCCATACACAAAGGTAAACTCAAGGTGGATCAAAGACTTGAATGTAAGTCATGAAACCATAAAACTCTTAGAAAAAAACACAGGCAAAAATCTCTTGGACATAAACATGAGCAACTTCTTCATGAACATATCTCCCCGGGCAAGGGAACCAAAAGCAAAAATGAACAAGTGGGACTATATCAAGCTGAAGAGCTTCTGTACAGCAAAGGACACCATCAGTAGAACAAAAAGACATCCTACAGTATGGGAGAATATATTCATAAAAAACGTATCTGATAAAGGGTTGACATCCAAAATATATAAAGAACTCATGCACCTTAACAAACAGAAAGCAAATAATCCAATTAAGAAATGGACAGAGGACATGAATAGACACTTCTCTAAAGAAGAAATTCAGATGGCCAACAGGCACATGAAAAGAAGCTCCACATTGCTAATCATCAGAGAAATGCAGATTAAAACCACAATGAGATATCACCTCACACCAGTGAGGATGGCCAACATCCAAAACACAAACAACAACAAATTTTGGCGAGGATGTGGAGAAAAGGGAACCCTCTTACACTGCTGGTTGGAATTTAAATTAGTTCAACCATTGTGGAAAGCAGTATGGAGGTTCTTCAAAAAACTCAAAATAGAAATAACATTTGACCCAGGAATTCCACTCCTAGGAATTTACCCTAAGAATGAAGCAGCCCAATTTGAAAAGGACAGATGCACCCCTATGTTTATTGCAGCACTATTTACAATAACCAAGAAATGGAAGCAACCTAAGTATCCATCAGTAGTTGAATGGGTAAAGAAGAAGTGGTACATATACACAATGGAATATTATTCAGCCATAAGAAGAAAACAAATCCTACCATTTGCAACAACATGAATGGAGCTAGAGGGTATTATGCTCAGTGAAATAAGCCAAGCCGAAAAAGACAAGTATCAAATGATTTCACTCATATGTGGAGTATAAGAACAAAGAAAAAATACTGAAGGAACAAAACAGCAGCAGACTCACAGAACCCAAGAACGGACTAATAGTTACCAAAGGGAAAGGGACTGGGGAAAATGGGCGGGAAGGGAGGGATAAGAGGGGAAAAGGGGCATTACGATTAGCAGATGTAATGTTGGGGGGGCACGGGGAGGGCAGTACAACTCAGAGAAGACAAGTAGTGATTCTATAGCATCTCACTACAGTGATGGACAGTGACTGTAATGGGGTTGGTGGGGGGGACCTGATGAAGGGGTAGTTTAATAACCGTAATATTGCACATGTAATTGTAGATTAATGATAATAAAATAAATTATATTAAAAAAATAAATAAAAGAAAAAAGAAAAAAAACCACACTGAGATATCACCTCACACCAGTAAGGATGGCCAGCATCCAAAAGACTAAGAACAACAAATACTGGCAAGGATGCGCAGAAAGGGGAACCCTCCTACACTGCTCTTGGGAATATAACCTAGTTCAACCATTGTGGAAAGCAATATGGAGGTTCCTCAAAAAACTAAAAATAGAAAGACCATTTTGACCCGGGAATCGCACTCCTTGGAATTTACCCAAAGAATACTACTTCTCAGATTCAAAAAGACATATGCACCCCTATGTTTATTGCAGCACTTTTTACAATAGCCAAGAAATATAAGCAACCTAAGTGTCCATCAGTAGGTGAATGGATAAAGAAGATGTGGTACATATATACAATAGAATACTATTCAGCTATGAGAAGGAAACAAATCCTGCATTTTGCAACAACATGGATGGAGCTGGAGGATATTATGCTCAGTGAAATAAGCCAGGCGGAGAAAGACAAGTGCCAAATGATTTTCCTCATTTGTGGAGTATAACAATGAAGCAAAACTGAAGGAACAAAATAGCAGCAGACGCAAAGACTCCAAGAAGGAACTAGTGGTTACCAAAGTGGAGGCGTGTGGGAGGGCGGGTGGGGAGGGAGGGAGAAGGGGATAGAGGGGTATTATGTTTAGTACACATGGTGTGGGGGATCACGGGGAAAACAGTGTAGCACAGAGAAGGCATAGTGAATCTGTGGCATCTTACTACACTGAAGGACAGTGACTGCATTGAGGTATGGGTGCAGACTTGATAACATGGGTAAATGCAGTAACCACATTGTTTTTTCATGTGAAACCTTCATAAGAGTGTATATCAATAGTGCCTTAAAAAAAAAACTACTGAAGAAAAAAGCCCCGAGAGCAGAGGGATTCATCGCTGAATTTTATAAGACATTTAGAAGAGACATAATACCCATTCTCCCTAAAGATTTCCAAAAAATAGAAGGCGAGGGAATACTTCCAAACTCATTCTATGAAGCCAGCATCACTCTAATATCAAAACCTGGCAAAGACCTCACCAAAAAAGAAAATTACAGACCAATATCCTTGATGAATGTAGATGCAAAAATACTCAACAAATATTAGCAAACCAAATTCAAAAATACATCAAGAGGATCATACACCATGATCAAGTGGGATTCATCTCAGGCATGCAAGGATGGTGCAACATTAAAAAATCCATCAACATCATCCACCACATTAACAAAAAGAAGGACAAAAACCACATGAGCATTTCCATAGATGCTGAAAAAGAATTCGACAAAATTCAACATCCATTCGTGATAAAAACTCTCAACAAAATGGGTATAGAGGGCAAATACCTCAACATAATAAAGGCCATATATGACAAACCCACAGCCAACATCATACTTAACAGCAAGAAGCTGAAAGCTTTTCACCTAAGATCGGGAACAAGGCAGGGATGCCCACTCTCTCCACTGTTATTCAACATAGTACTGGAGGTGCTAGCCATGGCAACCAGACAAAACAAAGAAGTACAAGGTATCCAGATTGGTAAGGAAGAAGTCAAATTGTCACTATTTGCAGACGACATGATATAGTACATAAAAAATCCTAAAGACTCCACTCCAAAACTACTAGAACTAATATCTGAATTCAGCAAAGTTGTAGGATTCAAAATTAACACACAGAAATCTGTTGCTTTTCTATACACTAATGATGAACTAGCAGAAAGAGAAATCAGGAAAACAATTCCATTCAGAATTGCAACAAAAAGAATAAAATACCTAGGAATAAACCTAACCGAGGAAGTAAAAACCTAGACCCTGAAAACTACAAGATGCTCTTGAGAGAAATTAAAGAGGACACTAACAGATGGAAACTCATCCCATGCTCTTGGGTAGGAAGAATTAATATTGTCAAAATGGCCAACCTGCCTAAAGTAATCTACAGATTCAATCCAATCCCTATCAGAATACCAACAGCATTCTTCAATGAACTGGAACAAATAGTTCCAAAAACCATATGGAACCACAAAAGACCCAGAATAGTCAAAGGAATCTTGAGAAGGAAGAATAAAGCAGGGGGGATCTCGCTTCCCAACTTTGAGTTCTACTACAAAGCCACAGTAATCAAGACAATTTGTTACTGGCACAAGAACAGATCCACAGACCAGTGGAAAAGAATAGAGAGCCCAGATATTAACCCAAGCATATATGGTCAATTTATATACGATAAAGGAGCCATGGATATACAATGGGAAATGACAGCCTCTTCAACAGCTGGTGTTGGCAAAACTGGACAGCAACATGTAAGAGAATGAAACTGGATCCTTATCTAACCCCATACAGAAAGTAAATTTGAAATGGATCAAAGACCTCAAGGTAAGTCATGAAACCACAAAACTCTAAGAAAAAAAAAGAACATGGGCAAAAATCTCTTGGACATAAACATGAGGAACTTCTTCATGAACATATTTCCCCAGGCAAGGGAAACAAAAGCAAAAAGGAACAACTAGTACTACATCAAGCTGAAACACTTCTGTACAGCAAAGGACATCATCAGTAGAACAAAAAGACCTCCTACAGTATGGGAGAATATATTCAAAAATGACATATCCGATAAGAGGTTGACATCCAAATTATATAAAGAGCTCAAGCACCTCAACAAACAAAAAGTAAACAATCCAATTAAAAAATGGGCAGAGGAGCTGAACAGACCTTTCTTCAATGAAGAAATTCAGATGGCCAACAGGCACATGAAAAGATGCTCCACATCGCTAATCTTCAGAGAAATGCAAATTAAAACCCCATTGAGATATCACCTCACGCCAGTAAGGATGAACAATATCCAAAAGACAAACAGCAGCAAATGTTGTCAAGGATGTGGAGAAAGGGGACCCTTCCTACACTGCTGGTGGGAATGTAAACTAGTTCAACCATTGTGGAAAGCAATATGGAGATTCCTCAAAAAACTCAAAATAGAAATACCATTTGACCCAGGAATTCCACTCCTAGGAATTTACCCTAAGAATGCAGTAGCCCAGTTTGAGAAAGACATATGCACCCCTATGTTTATTGCAGCACTATTTACAATAGCCAAGAAATGGAAGCAACCTAAGTGTCCATCAGTAGATGAATGGATAAAGAAGATGTGGTATATATACACAATAGAATACTATTCAGCCATAAGAAAGAAACAAATCCTACCATTTGCAACAACATGGATGGAGCTAGAGAGTATTATGCTCAGTGAAATAAGTCAGGCACAGAGACAAGTACCAAATGATTTCACTCATCTGTGGATTATAACAGCAAAGAAAAAACTGAAGGAACAAAACAGCAGCAGACTCACAGAACCCAAGAATGGACTAACAGTTACCAAATGGAAAGGGACTGGGGAGGATGGGTGGCAAGGGAGGGATAAGGGGGAATAAGGGACATTACAATTAGCAGACGTAATGTTAGGGGTGCACAGGGAGGGCTGTACAACACAGAGAAGACAAGTAGTGATTCTATAGCATCGTACTACGCTGTTGGACAGTGACTGTAATGGGGTATGTGTTGGGGACTTAATAATGGGGGGGTCTAATAACCATAATGTTGCTCGTGTAATTGTACATTAATGATAGCAAAATAAAAAAAGATAATATAGGGGTGCATATGTCTTTTTGATTCTGGGATCTTGTTTTCTTTGGTTAAATTCCTAGGAGTGGAATTGCTGAATCAAATGGTATTTCTATTTTTAGTTTTTTGAGGAATCTCCACATTGTTTTCCACAATGGTTGAACTAGTTTACATTTCCACCAGCAGTGTAGGAGGGTTCCCCTTTCTCCACATCCTCGCCAGCATTTGCTGTTTCTTATCTTTCGGTTGTTGGTCATCCTAACTGGTGTGAGGTGATATCTCATTGTGGTTTTAATTTGCATTTCTCTGATGATTAGCGATGTGGAGCATCTTTTCTTGTGCCTGTTGGACATATGAATTTCTTCTTTGGAGAAGTGTCTGTTCAGATTCTCTGCCCATGTTTTAATTGGGTTATTTGCTTTTTGGGTGTTGAGCCTTGTGAGTTCTTTATATATTTTGGATGTTAACCCCTTGTCGGATATGTCATTTTCAAATATATTCTCCCATACCATAGGGTACCTTTTTGTTCTACTGATAGTGTCCTTTGCAGTACAGAAGCTTTTTAGCATGATGTAGTCCCATTTATTTATTTTTGCTTTTGTTTCCCTTGCCTGAGAGGATGTGTTCAGGAAGAAGTTGCTCATGTTTATGTTCAAGAGATTTTTGCCTATGTTTTCTTCTAAGAGTTTTATGGTTTCATGACTTATATTCAGGTTGTTGATCCATTTTGAGTTTACTTTTGTGTATGGAGGTAGACAGTAATCCAGTTTCATTCTATTACATGTAGCTGTCCAGTTTTGCCAACACCAGTTGTTGAAGAGGCTGTCATTTCCCTATTGTATATCCAAGGCTCCTTTATTGTATATTAACTGAGCATATATGCTTGGGTTTATATATGGGCTCTCTATTCTGTTCCATTGATCTATGCATCTGTTCTTGTGCCAGTGCCAAATTGTCTTGATTACTGTCCCTGCCTCTATTTTTAAGTCATGTCAGTCCCACTGTCAATTTCTCTTAGGCCTTCTTTTTCTCTGGGAAAAACTCTAACTTACTGAATTCATTGATTTTTCTTTTCCAGTGTCTCTAATATATGCATCTTCCTTTACATTACTTCCTTCCAAGTTTAGGCTTTTAGACTCTTCTGTTTATTACAATAACCTTCCCATGATTCAGCACCTTCTACATTCAAATTCATCCTGCAGATGCCAGATTAACTTAAAGCATGGATTTCATTGTACCACTCCCTTGCTCAAAATTAAGACTTCCTTTACGTTCTCTTATTAGACTTGGGAACTGCTGGATGTGCTGAGCTCTGCTCCCTTGGTTTACACATGGAATCAACTTCTAAGAGCAGCGTCCTGAAATAGGACAGAGGTCTGTTTCTGTATGGTTGGTCTAGATGTACTGAGCTAGGAAGAAGGTAAATTGTGATGTAGGAGACTGACGTAGTGGGAGATAACAAAGCCATTAAAGTGATTAAAGCAAAATGCTTATGCTAAAGCAATTTATGCTATTAATTGGTAGAGTCAAGCTTAAAGCAGGCTGAGGAGAATGTGATCCATGATTGTATATAGGTGATGCCAGGTCCTAACTGTAGCATGTTTTATGTTTGGCCTTTGCTGCCAGGGGTCTCACTCCTGTTCTTTACTTTTGGTCTTTGCTGTGATTTTAATAAATGGCTAGGATGTAAATAAAATCATGTTGTTATTCTAGGGGCTTTAATGGTCCACAGAATCGTATGAAGTAAAGTGGCTGGAGAAGGCAATGGGGTGAATGCCACCAGAACCCGACGGGGCCATTCTGGTGGGATCTCCAGCTAGGGTGACAGAGGTGCTGGGGTCTCTGAGATTCTGCTCTATAACCCACTTCCGGGGGGAATACTCATTTGCCTGACTGACTGCTTCCTTCTGAAAAAGACTTGAGACTGCACTGGACATGGTCATTGGAAGAAGTGAGTAAACTGTGTTTTGACCCAACTCTCAGGGGGACCACAGTCAGTGGAGATGTCTCATGTTATGGGAGCCTGGCCTCTCCCAGGGAGTGTTGGAGGCCGCTATCGCTGCAGGAGCTCTTTCACTCAAATGAACTGGGCTTAGTGGTTAGACAGCGAGATGCATTTACAGAAGAAATAGGTTTCAGTTATAAGAGCATTTGTGTAGAGCAGATTACTAGATCCCTTACCTGGAAATTGCAATTGTTGATCTAGGTTTGGGCTCAGGAACCTGAGATTCTTATCTTCAGGGAGGCCTGGATAACACTGGACCCAGGTTCATTTGTGAAAAAACAGCCCTGACTGAGGTTGAAAGTGTTTGCCTCTTCCGGGAACAGGCATTGTGGGATTGAAGGAGGCTAGCACTGTAGCGTGGCTGAATGGCTTGGATTTGTCCCTCTGGGAACTGAATAATGCCTTCCTCGAATAGATTCATCAGTAGGATGGTCACACTGATTAAAGGGGATGAACCCAAATTACTCCCAGAAGCAGACTTGTCTGGAGCAGCTAGTACTCTAGGCATCCCCCATTCTATTCTGGTCTCAGGAAGAGGGTTAAATTGTCTTTCAAAGCCTTCCTCAGACCCTAATTTACCTTGATGATTTAGGAGGAGGGATGCAACTAAACTGTAGGACAGTGGAGATTTTTGTTGGGATCAGCCATCTGAACTTCTTGGGTTAGGAGAGAATAAGCCTAAGAACCTGATCACAGTAGGCTCCAATCATCATTTCTTCAAACGTCCACTCCCAGAAGGAATGATCCTGGGTGGTGTTGACTATGGGTTTTTGTATAAGGTCAGATATGGGGAGTGAATTATCATCCAGAGGGGACAGTACAAGTTTTATGCATGTTTGTATATTTTTTAAAAACTTCACAAATGATTTTTGATATTTTTAAGAATTCTTGCTTAAGAGGAAACTGGGCGTCAATTTGAGATTTATTATAACCTGGCTACAGACTTGGCCTGCCTGCCATGTAACAACTCTCTGGTGTTATCATTCTGACTTCCCTAATGCTTTAGCAACCTGGAATCTGGTTTGAATAGATGCCCTGCCTCACGTCCTTCATCCACTACGACTTGCCCAGGCCTTCTGATACCGCTTCGGCTTGGCCGTCCTGCTGGGACTTACTCCCAGAAGCAGACTTGTCTGGGGCAGCTAGTTACTCTAGGCATCCCCCATTCTATTCTGGTCTCAGGAAGAGGGTTGAATCATCCTTGAAAGCCTTCATCAGATCCTAATTTACCATTCTAAGCTTTTCTCCCACCAATTTCTCATGAGAGGTTTTGGTATCTACCAAGACTGGCTCATTTATTGCACCTTGACTAAGTTGAGGCTGTTCTGCCATATTAAACTGTCACTCCATAGCTTTGCTAAGCACATTCCAGATACTTGGAATGTCCTTTTCCCGTTTCTTAATCTACCTAACTTCTCTGGTTTTTAGAATAACTTTTTTCTCATTATAAAATTAATATATGTCTACTGTAGATAATTAAAAAAATAAGGTAAATCATGAAGGAAAAAAGAATCCCCAGGAAAGATAACCCAGTGTTTCTTCCAACCTTACTTTTTCCCCTTAGGTGTACAAGTACATATGTGGGATTAATAGTTATTGATAATATAAATAGATATGTATTTATGAGTTCTGTTTTCTTTTGTTAAGTTCCTCACTCCTTTACTTCCTTCCTTTCTCTCTCCAGAACAACAAATTCCTCACTCAATCTCATGCAAGGCATTTTTATCTTTTTCTCTAATAGCCTAGGAGCCCCATCTTCTACTTCAAATACCAAGCAAGTTAGTATTGTAAAATATTCTGATGCTAGCTTTCAAGAAAATAGTAAACTTTATCTTGTAATAAGAGTACAGGTAAGAAAAGCAATGTGTGTATTTTAAAATACTTTTGATTATAGAATAATTGCATATTCATGAGGGTCAATGATCAATATTTTCATATTGGGAGGGAAGAAAAGCAAGGAAAAATCTGTAAATGGTCAATATTTTTAAGCTATAGGAAAGTTTATACCGTATCAAATTCAAGAATCCAGAAATGTTAATGTTTTATATACATTCTACAGTCTTTTTGGTATACATTTAAAAAAATAGAATTGGAGTTTTATCATACAGTTTGTACCTTTTTTATCACTACTCTATCACTAACACTTAGTCTTTAAAAATGTAACATATATATTATATTTAAATACTAAATATAATTAAGTCATACTAATTAAAGATGGATTTTTAACAATTTAACAATATCTGAATAAGCCATTTATTCTCTACTCACCCCTGGGTTCTTAATAGTTGATCACCCCCAGATCATTTCTATCTCATTCTATTTTTGATTACGTACATGTTCTATTTGTCAAATTTAAGTATTTATGGTTGAATGGTATAAAATTGCAGATGCTTGACCATTTTGACTACAAGAATGGCAATTTCATACACACACATGCACACACTCTTGCATACGCCCAGAGAGAAGTATTTAGTGTTTATCCTGTGTCTTGCAATGGCAAAGGTTTTTCAAGAGACGCATTCTTCATTTGTTACCCAGCCTAAGCCTCATAAATTCTGTTTTAAGCAATGCTACTGCTAGCCCACCTTTCACATGTTGCCCTCCTGGCGCTGTCTGTAGGTCCTCATCATCACCAACTCAGCTCTTCATCGGAGGGTTGGGGGTGCAGAGGGAGAGGAGCTGGATAAACTTCCTGAACCGCTCAGCCTTTGTGCTGTGGTCTGCTGTCATCTTGCATTTGCTCACTCGCATTTTCTGATGATAACCCTGACTGGCTTAGAAATGTCAGGGGCAGCTGTGGTTGTTGAATCAAACTAAGTAGTGAGGCTTCTCTCAGTGGCCTCTACTTCTTGCTTTCCTCTGGGGAGACGCACTTTAAATGTGCCTGAATTGCATTTTTTGGCAGATTGTTACAGTAGAATATTGACTCTCTGATCTGAAGCCAGGCTTGTCCCAGGGATTGTCTGCTTTTCTAAGAGCTAATAATGAGAATTGATCAATGACGGGGAGGAGGTGGAGGGAGGAAGAACAAACCCTGATAACTGTTCAGAGAACACTGAATTCTGAAACTGTTTGGCAGTTTATCTCTATTATTCTTTATTATTTTTTTCTTATCAGAAATGAAGCACGTTTTAATAGGCATTGTGTAACTGAATTAAGGCAAAGTAGAGCAAATCTAAATGCTGCCCTCTGCTTTCTGTTAATCTCCCTGTCCTTCAGTTCTCATCGCCACCGCATCCGTATAGGTCAAGTCTGATTGCCACTAACCCCATGGGGAATTGCGTCATCTTCACTGTAATGGAATTTCATTATTGCAGTAGGAAGCCTGGGAAGATGGAGGATTGGGTCCGATTTACCCTCTGGGGGAAGAAAGATAAATACCTACTCTTCTGATTAATCATTATCCCTCATCCTCAAAACAAACGGCCAAAGGCAATCCCATCTGCTTGAGAGGGGCAGGGTAGAGGAGATGCAAGCCAGTAATGGTTTCTTTTTTAAGTTGAAACATCCTTCTTTTTGATAAATTATCTCCTTCCTCTGATAGTTTGGCCAGTTTTACTTTATCTTGAAGCAGTATTTCTCTACTCCCCAGACAATTGAAGCCCCTTTGTTAAAAGGTAACTGTCTCAACCCATCTCTCTTGCTGCCTGTCCCCCAAATTCTAACATGACTCTTTAAAGTGGCATGCCCCTGTTGGGGAGCATATCACCCGTAGGCAAAATAATTTTCTTGAACTTTACTTTCTTTGTTAGCATTATGCAAACACTAGGCTGTTTTCTCCCAGATGTAAAATGATAATACCGTTGAGTCAGTGCTTTTTCAGATTAGGTGTGCTTTGAACCCTTGCTAGCCTACCACACCATAAAATGGTGCTAAGCCCTCCAAGATACTTCTCAGAGAAAAACACTGACTTGAAGAATCTTTTTCTTTTGTTTTTGAATGTGTTTGTTTGTGTATGGCTTACAAATTTCTGTTTTTATATACTTAAAATTTTTTATTGAGATATAATTGACATACTAGTTTCAAGTATACAACATAATGGCTCAATATTTGTATATATTGTGAAATGATCACCACAGTAAATCTAGTTAACATCTATAACGACACAAATTTTTTTCTTGTGATGAGAATTTTTAAGATTTAATCTCTTAGCAACTTCCAAATAAACAATACAGTGTTATTAACTAAAGTCACCATGCTGTACATTAACTACATCCCCATGTATTTTATAACTGAAGTGTGTACATTTTGACCCCCTTCACCTATTTTTCCCCACTCCCCACCTTGTCACTATCTCTGGCAACCACCAATTTGTTCTCTATAATTATGAATTTGGTTTTTTTTTTATTTTTTAGATTCCACATTTAAGTGAGATTATATATTATTTGTTGTTCTCTGACTTCACTTAGCATAATGCCCTTGAAGTCCATCCATGTCACAAGTGGCAAAATGTTCTTCTTTTTTTATGGATGAATAATATCCCATTTTATATATGTAGTACATCTTCTTTACCCATTCATCCATTCATCCATTCATCTGTTGATGGACTCTTAGGTTGTTTCCATATCTTGGCTATTGTAAATAATGTTGCAGTGAATGTTGGGGTGCAGAAATCTTTTCAAGTTAGTGATCTTGTTTCCTTTGGATAAATAGCCAGAAGTGGAATTGCCAGATCATATGGTAATTCTATTTTAACTTTTTGAAGAACCTCCATATGGTTTTCCATGGGGGCTGTACCATTTACATTCCCAATAATAGTGCACAAGGGTTCCCCTTCTCCATACCCTGACCTATGTTTCTTATTTCTTGTCTTTGTGATAATAGCCATTCTAACACTTATGAGGTGATATATCATTGTGGTTCTGATTTGCATTTCCCTGCTTATTAGTAATGTTAGCACCTTTTCATGTGTGTGTTGGTCATCTGTATGTCTTCTTTGGAAAAATGTCTATTCATATCCCCTGCCCATTTTTTAATTGAATTAAGTTGTATGAGTTTTAATATGTTTTGGATATTAACCCCTTATTAGCGATGTGATTTGCAAACATTTTCTCCCATTTGGTAGATTGCATTTTCATTTGCTTTTGCCATGCAGAAAAGCTTCTTACTTTGATGTAGTCTCACTTGTTTATTTTTCCTTTTGTTGCCTTTACTTTTGGTGTCAAATCCAAAAAATTATTGCCAAGACTGATGTCAGACAGCTTACAACCTATTTCTTCTTCTAGGAGTTTTATGATTATGTTCAAGTCTTTAATTGATTTTGAGTTAATTTTTGTGTATGGTGTAAGACAATGGTCCACTTTCATTCTTTTGCATTTAGCTGTCCAGTTTTCCCAGCAACATTTGTTGAAGAGACTGTCCTTTCCCCATTTTATATTCGTGGCTTCTTTGGCCTAAATCAATTGGCCATATATACATGTGGACTTATTTGTGGGCTCTCTATTCTGTTGCATTATTCTATGTTTCTGGTTTCATGCCAATAGCATACTGTTTTGATTTTGATGGCTTTGTTATATAGTTTGAAACCAGGAAGCAGAATGCCTCTGGCTTTGTTCCTCTTTCTCAAGATTGCTTTGGTTATTTGGGTCTTTTTTGGTTCCATACAAATTTTAGGATTGTTTGTTCTATTTCTGTGACAAATACCATTGTGTTTTTATATTCTTTCTTGGAGCCTATGCCAGAAAATCAGGTGGTATTTTTTTCTTTTTTTGTATGTATATCTGTCTATAATGATAATACTTAAAGCTTATTGGGCATGTTCTCTGCAGAAGCATTGAATGATTTAATTTTCAGAACCATCCTGTGAAGTAAGTACTAGTATTATACCCATTTTAAGATGAAGAAACAGAAGCCCTCAGAAGTGAAATCACTTGATTAAGGTCACATAATTAGTAACTGGTGGAGTAAGACATGAACCCAGTTAGTCTGTTCCTAGAGCCCATGCTTTTGACCTCTCCACTAGGGTACATGGTCCAAGGTTGTGGAAAAATACATTGTGCTGACCCTAATAATAAGGATCTAATCCAGTACCACAAATAATATTAAAATAACAATTTCTTTCTGACCAAATATTTCAAGCTTCTGTTGTTGGCTAATACATTTCAAGCAATTACATTCATGGTACAGAAAATATAATTTCTTGAAATTTCCTCTAGTGCAGTTTGGCTGTATGGATTATACTATAGCGATATTTACCAAAAAAAAAGCTTATCTGTATTCTAATAAGCCTTTTTAAAGATCTGATCATAGTAAACTTAATAGTACTCTTTTTTGAAATAGACCAAACTGTTCAGCATTTTGGTATTCACTCTAATGGGATTTTTAAAAAACAGTTGTTTAAGCCTAGAAAACTTAAACATTTGAAATATGAACAATGGCTTTGAGTTCAAATTTTAAGTGTCAACCAAAATTAATAAATGGGTAAAATGATCATCAGAATTCATTATAATGTATAACTCATAGTTAAGCACTGGAAAAGATAGCAAAGAACACGTGTGTATGGCTGAAGATTAAAGGGTACACATTAAAGAGTCACATTATAGAGATATAAGTATACCTCTTATATCTGGCCCAATCTGCTTGGTTCCCACCACCCACCATAATCACTGTTGTAATTTCCTCCGAATCTTTTCAGAATTTCTACATATACAAGTACTTATGAATATATATCCCCAATTCTTTTTTACATAAAAGGTAGTACTATTTTACACTTGAAAAAAAAACTTTATGTATCCTGAAGATATTTCCCCATATCATTGTATATAGATCTTCCTCATTGTTTTTCATGTATCTGTAAACTAGTCCAGTGTATAGATGTACCATAATGTAGGTAGCTAATTCCCTGTTAATAGACACTTAGATTGTTTTCCAATCTTTTGCTACTACAGTGGTTCAGTGAATAACCTGTACAAGTATATCTGTAGGATAAATTCCCAGCTGTGGATTTGCTAGTCAAAGGATATATACATTTGTCATTTGGATAGATACTGCAAATCGCCCTCAATAAGAGTTGTATTAATTTATCCTCACCTCAGTAATTCATGAGAGTGCCTGTTTCCCTATAGCTTTGCCAACAGCATACATTCTCAAATTTTTGGATTTTTGCCAAGTTAATAGCTGAGAAGTGATATCTCAATAAAGCTTTATTTTGCGTTTTTCTTTTTATAAGTGAGGTTAGGTATATTTTCCTGTGTTCAAAATGTTTTATTTCCTTTTCTGTGAACTGTTTGTATCTTTAGTTCCTTTACTGTTGAACTGGGTTGATAGTTTTTTCTTAAATTTCGTTTTTGTTTTTTTCCTATTGTCTATAAGAACTTCTAGATAAGGGAGATTTGTTTTTTGTCATTTTCCTCCAATATGTAATTTTTCTTTTGATATCACATGCAAGGTTGTCTTTTTTGGCATGTTGAATTAAAAAATATTTTTAAGTAGTTAAATTTATCTTTAATGATGTCTGGACTTTGAGGGATAGTTTGAAACACTTCTATGCCAAGGTTATAAAGTAATTTTCCTTTTTTTTCATACTTTTGTGGCTGGGCTCTTTCATTCTTTCTTTTTTCTTTTTTCATGTAGATCTGTGATCTATTTGAATACTCCTAGTATATGGTATGAAGTATGGATAATATTTTGTTATGTTAACTAGTTTTATATTAATGTGTTTTCTATTTTTACTTCTTCTACATAAATAGCCTGCTCAGGGTCTCCATAGGGCAGAAAGCAGGGATATTATGCAAGACATTTTGGCTTTTGTTTCCAAAATCTTAAAGTCTTGGAAAAATTTAGAGTTTGTGGAGAAGAAAAAAAAGTAGAAGGAGATTTTCAGGTGGAGGTAGAATGTCCTGGAGAAGTGGACTGGAAAGTGGAGCTCCTCCAGAACTGCAGGCATATGGGATTTAGTCAGTTTTGAGGAAGATTCCAAGCCCCAAATATGCCAATGAAGCAGAAGAGAACCACTGATACTGAAGGTGCCATTTACATGAGATCAGGGAAGGGAAGCCTCAGGGGTAACCTGTGTACAGACGTCATTGATTGCTAAAAACAGTCCCACCCCAATTTGCCCCACCCCCAAATGATGATCTTCTGATCAGAATCTTGACACAAGTCAGAAGAGGTAAGGGAAAGATTAACTCATCCTAATTTTTCCATTAGCCTGGGAGATCAGGAGGACTGGAGTCAGAAATTAAGTTTTTATGTGAAATAAAGTGATATTTCTTACTATCTGAATTTATCATACCCACTACATGTGCTTTAGTTTAGATGTGCACCACTTGTTATATAACTCATACCTTTAACTCACTAAACCTGCAAAAATTTAAAAGATTTAAAAGTTTAATTCTGACTTTTGAGAAGTTATGAACTTAGTTCCAGTTCTGTAGAACTATATGTACCAATGTGTCCTTGAGTGCAACTGGGCCACAGGTTTTCTTTTTGTTTTTGGTAAGGGGTTGGGGAGGGCTCAGGTGCACAGAATTGAATTAATCAGATTCCTCAGTCTTGGCACACAATTATTATTCTGTGCAAGGTCACTCCCCTGTTTTATTTTGTTATTTTCCCTCTCTGCCTCCATTCTCTTCAAAGGCTTCCAGTCTAGAGGCTTTCCCATGGTCACCTATAGAGGTTTGGAATAGTCCAGTCATCTCTTAAAAAACAATTCCTATTGACTAACAGAGGTGATTGTGGGACCAGTGAAGCAGTATAACAAGCAAATTGGCAAAGGAGCACAACTGGAGTTGGATAATACTCTAGTGGATTTTCTTCACCTGTAAAAATTAGGTTATTAGTAACCTGCTCCCTATCAAACATAAAAGTATACAATAAAGAGAACTAAAACACGATTATGTAATCTTTATGATTTTGAAGAGAAAGTTATATAAATATTAGCTTTAAAATATTGAATAAGCTAAATGAAGAAGCAGCATAAATCTTTGAGTACTAATGGGAAATCTTAGAAGTCTTTATTTATTGGTATGTCAACTACTCTAAGATTGTGAGGATAACTCACTGACCTGAAAAAACATTTGAAACCAGTGTGAGATGTGGCTGATCGACTAATCAGAGTAAGAAAGACCCAGATAACTTTTAAAAATAATTCAGAGCAGAGCAGAGCAGATATTGACAGGGCAGATGTGACTGGCACTGAAAGGCAGATTTAATTTATTTACTCTTTGTTTTCTAGTTTCTGTAATTTTAATTAAAGTGAGTAAAAAAAAAAATCTTGTCTAAGCATTTTTTTTCTTGGCAATATGAAAGGTGTTGACACATCATATCATTGAGTTGGGAAGATAAAGACAAGGGAAAGGATTGGAATTTGGTGTGAATTAACATATCACAGGGCTCTTCTGTCTGTAAAAGGTGAGGAAACAAACACATGTGTTAATGTAACTTCAACTGAAAAGGAAGGCTGTCAAGGCATGTATATGTGCTCAGCCAACTGCTGTTGATTCCAGAAATGTAATTTCATTTGATGGATTTTATTGTAATTAACATGGGGAGTTGCACTAACTAAGAACTCCCAACTTTATAATCTTGGGAGAAGAATTATGAAATGTATGCACTTACATAAAATAGGATTCATATTTTGCAGAGGGCTTATAATGCTAATGGGTCTTGGAACCTTCTGGGATTATGTCCTCAAGCTTGCAATTAGGGTTTCTGCTTTGCAATCTCAAGTGTGGTTTACCTGGAGCATTTCACCTTAAATGGTATTTAATAGAACTTGGGAGCTCTTCCAGGCAGGGACTTGGATTTTGTTGTTACCTATTGCAAAACCCTAAGTTTACTGCTGGAGAAAAGTAGCTGTCACTTTTTATGTGTACATTTGTTGTTCTTTTAAATATGGTAACATTTAACAATTCACAAAACATAATGTTTATAGGAGTACATTAATAGTGTATAGAGGATTTTGCTATCTTAATAATTAAACAAAAACCATTGAGACTTGTGTGAAGATAATACAGACAGAATAACAAAAGGAAAACTAACTCATGGATTTCTTCAGATAATGGTAGGGATAGCTCATTTCCTGAGAATCTGGAATATAATCCTAGTTTTGGAAAAGAGCTCAAACTTCAGGATGGGATCTACCTCCAGATCTGAGTTCCGCTAACAAGTTGGATACTGTCAAAGCATAGTCTGCCCTTTCAAACCTCTCTTTGGGAAACTAATTAGCAGAATAATAATAAGGCAAGATCAGCTCTTGTCTTCCTTGTTGGGGATATAAAAAACAGTAATTCTAATTAACAATAATTAAAATTTAATTAAAAAGCTCTTTGCAATCCTCCTCCTCCCTCTCTCAACTGGCACTTGCCAGCTCTTGGTTGTGGAGCTGTTTTTATCCCTGTGGTGCTGAATCACAGCTTAATCACAAAGCCCTGCATCACAGCTTACCCAGCCCTGAGCACTAATCACCCTGCCTTCCGAGAGTGACAAGTACACTTTTAGGTTTCAATAACATGAGCAACTACTTTCTTTGATTTTATAATCATAAATTATAATTCTTCTTTCCTCTTTATCAGCTGATCACAGATGCCATTGCCTTTTTTAAAACTTGGAGTTTGTTCCCTCAGTTCCACCCCTTGTTGAGACAAGAGGACAATAGACTTCCAAGGATATTAAATACTTGAGCCCAAATTTCAAACTCTACACTTGAAAGTAAAGCAGAAAATTGGGTTAAGAAAAAAGACTAAAACATTGATGAAACCACTTATTTTAAAAATAAATGAAACAGCACAAGCTTGATAGAGTCATCTAAGTATTAATTTTAGTATAGTATATTTCAAATTACAAAAAGGAACTCCTGTGAATTGTATGCTTTAATATGGTTACAATGGTAAATTTTATGTTATGTGAATTTTGTCTAAATAGGGAAAAGAACTCAAACTCTTACTTTGTCCTAGTTTTTGGTATGAGTATTAATCACATAGCTTACAGAGAGGGGAAAAAAAGCCCCCAAGATTTGATAGATCATTATGAGCAAAAGAAAAAGGAAATAATCAAGAACAGAGGGAAATTAGTTTTTAAAAAGCCATTGGACTAAGAAATATAACCTCAGTTATTTAATTATTAAGGGAAGGGCTCTGAATCCGCACCATTATCTTAATTATGTTTCTGGAGCAAACATTATTTCAATGTGATAAAAGATGACATGACACTAAAGGTAAAGCCAGAGCAGATGTTACATGAGTAACAAGCCAATAGGCCCACATTCTGGTAATTTCTTCCCCACTAGACATGTTCTCATTAATCTGTGATTAATAGGATTTGAGTATACTAAATGACGATGATCTATTGTCTGTCTTTGTCAAGCACCATGGAGAGAGTAATTTGTCAGCTCAGCTTTTGTGTGACTATTTAATAGCGAAGAGGGAGAGAGAAAAGACGCTAATCTTCTAATTGGCATCTATAGAGAAGGTCTAGGAGAATACTGCCCGTATGGAAATAGCCCAGTATAATTCCTATGCCTGGGGAAAGCAAATGTGGAGTATATGTATCTTTTATGTAATCGAGCCTTCTATAGAAGAAAAGGCAGGGGTGGGGATAAAGGAAAAATAGAAATGAAACAATCTTAAGAGATCATAAGCTGACATTTACTGAACTATTAATAAGCCTTTTTCAACAGTACTGACTTGCCAAAAAGTGGGCAAAATTTTGAAAAAAATCACTTGGTTAAAAATAGCTGCCCAGATGGACCAAAAAACAATATATAAAATAAAAAGCCATCATCATCCCCACTGCCACCACTAACACCACAGAATGCCCTGAAATTATTATTATAAAAATTTTAATCAGTTAATCAGATATTTTAAACTAAAATGATTTGATGACTAGTTCTATCAAATCTATTGAGGCATCATTTTCAAATATCTATCCTTTGTCAGAACAGGGTGGGAAATGGCTCTTTCCCTCCTTCTCTCCCTTTTTATCTTTAAAAGCTCTGCACATTTTTTTATATTTTAGTTTCTTCCATGTTCTCTTCTGGTTGCTGAAAATGAATGACAAGTTTTCATCAGGAGAAGATATTTACAATGTCTAAGAGCAACAAATGATTAGTAAATACAGATAATATAAAGAACTACTACTGATCAACCTTTGAGAGAAATTGTCAAAGAATAAAAACTGACAATTGATAGAAGAGGAAATTCAATATGGGAAATGAACAAATGAAGAGATGCTCAATGTAACTAGTAATCAGGGAAATTTAACTCAAAACAATTAGATCCCATCCATACCTATCAGATTGGACAAAATAAAAATGACTAGACCAAATGGAGACTCAAACTCTGGTGAGAATAAAATTAGATAACTACTTTGGAGAGCAATTGGTCAATATCTAGTATTTCAACTCCAATTTGTCAATATTTATAGTGATTGCACTTCTGGAGTTATATCCCGAAGAAATCCTTGCACATGTGCACAAAGAGAAATGTGGAGGAATATTCATTGCAGCGTTATTTATAATAGTAAAAATAGTAGGAGTGGGTGGTGTAGTAGTTTTGACAGTTTTTTGGCAAAAGGACAAAGACTAGATTCCAGCCTCAAAGAACAATGCTAAAATTATTAGAATTCTTGTCTCTCTAACTTAATTCTTTTCATGAACTTGAAAAGTTATTTTTTTTGTATCTCAAGTTTCTTTATCTGTAAAATGAAGGGGTTAGATAGGGAATCTTTTAAGGTCCCTTTCCAATTCTAAAGTTAAAAGATTCTATTTTTATTCTAAAACACTAATACTGATTTATAAAGAACCCAAAAGCAGAGACTCTTCTATTCATATTTCTCTTACAATCAGATTTTAAACAAATCAGGAATTAAGCAAGATTTTCAATGATTTTTTTCCCCATTAGTACTAGAAGTGCATTTGTTCATGAAATGTTATGCTTATTATCAAAAAGGCAAAGGAAAGCTTTCTATCATGAATTTGGAAGCAAACGATTCTTGAGGGGAGCTAAAAAGATATAGTTAATTGGTCACAGATTTGGAGGAGATTTAGAGGTTTGGAATATACATATGTATATGTATGTATTTTTCTTCAAGGAGTACATAGGAAGAGAGAGTTAGAGATGTATCAGATTTTAGACAGTAAGATCTGCAGGAAAAAGTTTTTATTATAGCGACTTCTGAAATAAGTAGAAACATTTTTCTTATATGTTAAATTTCTGAATCTAACAGTTCTACATGCAGTTGATTATTTTTAGATCAGGCAATGAGTTGAACTCCTTCGGTCCCGCATGCTGAGCTGCAAATATGCTGCTGACTTCCTATCACATAAATTATTCTGCAAAGTACTCTCCTGCTTTCCTATAGTCCTAATCCTGAGTACAGCATGAAGGGACCAGAAAGCAAAAACGTGGCTCTTTGTCATAGTAATTATAAGGCTCTGCTTAGTGGTAATAATCTGTTTGGTAGTAAATCCTTGATAGCCCCCAATCCTAGCTTTGCTGGGTGATAATTCCTGGTAGAAAAACTAATTCTTCTGGAGATCAGTGAATTAGAGAAAGGCGGAGACTCTTTTATTTATATTTCTCTTGCAATCAGGTTTTAAACAAATCAGGCATTAAGGTATACCACCTCTAAAATTTCCTTAATCATGTTTGCTTTTGTTTGTTGTATCCTAGAGAATCCTTTCTTCTTTCTTTTATTACAAAAGCCTTTTTTTAAATTTTGGTTGGTCTGGATTATAATGTTAAGAAAATACTGTGTAGTATTTGGGTTTAGTTGGATGAAGAGACTATTCACCATGCATTTATTTCCTTTTTCTAAATTGAGGTATAACTGACATATAATATTATATTAGTTTCAGGTGTGCAATGTAATCTCATATTTGTATAAATTGGAAAGTCTAGTTACCATCCAACACCATACATAGTTATACAATATTTTTCTTGTGATATAGACTTCTAAGAGCTACTCTCTTAGCAACTTTCAAATATGCAATACAGTATTATGAACTATAGTCTTCATGCTGAACGTTACATCCCACAACTTACTTATGTTATAACTGGGAATTCGTTACTCTTGACCCCTGTCCACACATTTCACGACCCTGTGCCTCTGGCAGCCGCCGGTCTAATCTCTTTATGTATGAGCTAAGGTTTTGATTTTTAAGATTCTGAATGTAAGTGATATCATACAGAATTTGTCTTTTTTTATTTCATTTAGCATAATGCCCTCAAATTCCATCCATGTTGTCACGAATTATAAGTTTTCCTTCTTTTTAAAGGCTGAATAATATTCTATTGTGTATATATAGCATTTCCTTTTTTAATCTCTTATTTTTTGGCTTTTGTCTTCACTCTACAGAAAATATTCTAAAATTAACTGCTCCTGGCTTGATAACCACATATTCGATAAGGGTTTAATATCCAAAATATACAAGGAACTAATCCACTCAATAGCAAAAAAACCAAACAACCGAATTTAAAAATGGGTAAAGAACCTTTCTCCAAAGAAGACATTTTTCCAAAGAAAACATGCAGATGGCCAATTGTTACATGAAGAGATGCTCCACAGCCCTAATCACCAAGGAAATGCAGATCAAAACCACAGTGAGCCATCACCTCACACCTGTTAGGATGGCTATCATCAGAAAAACAAGAGATAACAAAAGCGAACACTTACGCACTAATAATGGTACAGTAAATTGGTGCAGCCACTATGGAAAACAGTATGGAAGTTCCTCAAATAATTAAAAATTGAACTACCAAATGACCCAGCAATCCCACTTCTGGTTCTATATCCAAAGGAAACAAAATCACTATCCCAGAGATACCCACACCTCCATGTCCATCACAGCATTATTCATTGCTCAGGCATGGAAATAAACTAATGTCTGTCAACAGAATTTCTGTTTCTGATTTCTATATTTTCAATGAATGTAGAAAATATGGTATATAAATATATACAGTGGAATATTATTCTGCCTCAAAAAGGAAGGAAACCCTGTCATTTCTAACAACATGGATGAAACTGGAGGGCATTATGCCAACTGAAATAAACTAGACAAAGACAAATATTGCAGGGTATCAATTATATGGATCTTAAAAAAATTAAAAACTCATGGAGACAGAGAGTAGGAAAGTCACTGCCAGGGGCTGAGGGTTGGGAGAAATAGGGATAGAGTTGGTAAAAGGGTAAGAACTTAATGTTATAAGATGAGTAAGATCTTAGGATCTCATGAACAACATAGTGACTATAGTTGATAACACTGTATTGTGTAATTGAAATTTGCTAAAAGCATAGAAGTTAAATGTTCTCATCACAGAATAAAAAGTAAATATGCGAGGTGATGATTGTATTAACTAACTTGATGGTGGGAATCCTTTCACAATGTGTGTGTGTAGTGTGTATGTGTGTGTGTAAGTATGTATGTATGTGTGTATATACACATATGTATTTCAAATCATATTATATTCGATAATATCTTAAAATTTAATTTGTTAATCATACCTCAGTAAAGCTGGAAAAAAAATTAACTGCTCCTGGTTAAACCTAACAGTGTTTTTCTTCCTTGGGAAAGTTTTTTCCTTCCACCTTATTTCAAAATAATTATAGTCAGAGAAAATTGCATGGAAAAGTAGAGAGAGATTTCATATGCCTTTCATCCAGTTTTTTTCCAATATTAACATCTTTTGCAATGAAATCTTATATCATCTTGTCTAGTGAAATTGAGATTTCACCAGTTTTATGAGCAGTCATTGGTATGTTTGTATGTGTGTGTGTGTGTGTGTATAGTTCTGGGCGATTTTATCATGTGTAGGGTTGTGTTACTATGACCACAATGAACATACAGAATTACTCCATCATCACAAAGATCCCTTATGTTACTCCTTTATTGTTATTTCTACCTCCTTCCCTTTTCATAACCTCTGGTGATCCCTAATATGTTCATCTCTATAATTTTATCATTTTGAGAATGTTATGTAAATAGGATAATATAAATGTGAAACCTTTTGAGATTGGCTTTAGCCATTCAACATTATTCTCTGAGATCTATCCAGGTTGTTGCATATATTACCAGTTCACTCCTTTTTATTGCTGAGTAATAGTCCATGGTATGAATGTACCATAAGTTGTTTAACCATTCACCAGTTGAAGGACATTAAGTCATTTCCAGTTTAAAGCTTCTGTGAGCTTCCAGGCATAAGGTTTTATGTGATGAACAGTCTTAAAATCTTGAACCTCTCTTCTGCTTTCATCATCATTGCTGTCCTACTCTTAAAAACAAAAGACCCTCGTTTGGATGCTTACGTTAAGTTTGTCAGTTGTTGTTTCTCTGTAGCTCTCATGCTGCATGACCTGCATCTGTGGTTTTCCAAGACTCAGCCTTAGTCCTCACAGGGCAGCTAATTTCTAGGAAAGGTTATGCACATTCATAGCTTCAGATGGCAGGTTTTGTGTCTTACTGTTCTACACCTGTAGAGAACTAGATATCTAGAGTGTATTTCTACTTGTATATTATGCCAGCACCAACATGTCTGTTTGTCAAAACTGAATTTTTGTCTGTGGTTTATGTCCAGAGAGCCTCCTGCTCTCACCATTCTCCTGATTGCCTAGGATTATAGTCCTGTAATTGCTTTTGACTCAACTTTTTCCTTAGCTTCCCATTTTAATCATGCACCAAATTCTGATTCTTACATTTCTCTGTGTCTCTTTCTTTTTCCTTATTCTTCTTCAGTCCTCAAGCTATCATCTTCATTACTAGTCTCTCTTACATTATGTCTGTGTTATGACATTAAACTCTGTGCTAGACCTTTCACTTTCTATTCCTCTCTATTCTAATCCTGCATATACATCATCATCAGAAGGGTCTACATCTCCTACAGCATCATTACGACACTCCTTGTTAAAGAATCTCCATTAGTCCACTGTTTTCTATTATATACATTTCTCACCTATACTGTCCTTCTACTTCAGTCTTCTACCTTCTTTAATAGATAGTTTTCTTTGTCATCTCCATACTTATTCTGTATTTTCCATGGAGTTTCTCTTATGTGTCCTCTGCATGTTTTAAAATCGTTTTTTGCTCCATATTCATTATAGAGAATGTACAAGATATATAAAAGCAGAAAGAAAACAATTACCCATAATACCACCTCCTAGAGTCTGCCATTAGCAGTCCTGCTTTAATTGGGTTGTTGTAGTTTTCCATTGACTTTAATTACAGGACAAAGAATACTAAGAGATACCCTAAGGGATTTCTTGCATCCTAGACATATTTTTCCTTATTTCCATTGTGTAGTAGCAGCTGCGTTTCCCCTTGGGGATCAGCGTCAATCACCCAAGGCAGTACGGTAACTCTCTTCTTTAAAACACAAGGAAGCCAAAGTGGTCAAGTGGCAATCTTAACTTCAGGTTCAGTGGAATCATTGTGTCTCCTATTGGAGACTTTCTCCATTTGGAACTAAGATCTTTAGTCCAAAAAAGATTAAGGTCATGGGGGTGGGAAGAAACCTTCTTCCTAATAGATCACTGGGTGTAATATTAGATACTTAGAACATATATAGACTCCTGGAAGACATTGCCCCAGCCCTGCAAGGTTTTGGCACCTAGCTGGCACTATAACTGTCATTAAAAGCCATTCATTGTTCCATAAAGCCAGCTGCTTCAGAATGATGAAGATGGTAGGACCAGTGAATTCCGTATCGGTTCATTGCTGCATTTCATTTGCTGTGAAGTGAGGTTTTTTTTTTAATCAGAAATAATGTTGTTTGGAATACCATGATAGTAAAATAAGGTATTTTGTAAGTCTGTGGATGGTAGTTTTGGCAGAAGTATTGCATTCAGGAGAGGTAAACCCATAGCAAGAGTATCTATTCCATTAAGAACAAAGCAGTGCCCTTTCCATGATGGAAGCCATTCCAGTATAATCAGCCTACCTTGAGGAAAATGGCTGATCAGCCTGGGGAATCGTGCCATAATGAGGACTCAGTGTTGGTCTCTGCTGCCGTCAAGGCAGGCCCTCAGCAGTGGCTGTAGACGCATTTCCCCTGGGGAATGGGAGTCTGTGTTGCTGAGTCCATTCATAACCTCCCTCCTTGCCACCATGGCCACTCTGTTCACCAGCCTGCTGGACAGGAGTGGCTGGAGAAAGAGGCTGACTCATATTTACAGAATGAGTCATCTTATCCACCTGATTATTAAAATTTTCCTTAGCTGAGGTCACACTTTCATGAACATTCACATAGAATAGAACTATCTGCACATTTTTTGCCCATTTAAAGAGCTGTCTACATACCTCTTCTCCAAACCTCCTTGTCCTGAATTTTTCCAATTATGTTCCTTCCAAGCCCTGACCATCCAGCTGAAACACTGGCTCCAGTCATGTTTGGACATTTCCCCTTCCAAGTAAAATGAACAACCAGGTGTGCTGCTCAAGTTTTCCCTCTGGGAGGATTTCCACACACCACTGTCCTTTAGAGATATTGCAGAAAGGGGCTGTATTGTGCAGTTGTTCACTTGTGGGTGGTGTCTGCCTATACTGCAGAATCGTCTGTACACCACCCCTGTGTGTTCTCTTCTTCATTCAACTGATTGAAAGGAGGCCATGAGGCCATTTGTGCAGGCTGGGAGAAAGAAGATAATATAGCAGGAGTAGGGGTCATGGGAATTTGGACCACTTCCTCATGTAACTTACTTGAGCATTCAAGGCCTACTTGAGCCTAATCTTGTAACTTGATGATGGAGATGCTGCTGGGCACACGTGACTTTATGACTTGGTGAGTCAGATAACAACCAGTTCATGATGGGCAGCTCAGATCACACAGCAACTTGCTGGCAGAAAACAGGTGGATCTTGTAGAATGACAGTGGATCATCATGAGTTTAACTGGGTGGTGACTCCAGTTAGAGCTGCTGTTTCAGGTATGGTTCCATTGCTTGAAGAAATGAGCACGTTCCCTGGTACCTGATATGCAGCTATTGATCTGGCAAATGCTTTCTTCATGATACCTGATGGATTTCATTGATGTTTTGGATCACCTAGAATTTGTCCTTTCAAAGTTAGTATCTAGGAATTCAAATAGTCTGATTTTTTATTTCCCTTTGGGAAAGGCTGAGAGAAAGATTGATAATATACATTTTTGGCAGCATAGCAGGGTCCTTCCTCAAGGAGACCATCCACCCGTTAATTCAAAGACTTCAGGGTCTATAATCTGGCTTATGTGTGGGAAATGACTGAGGGATGATGACTCACTGTTTTGATGATTCAAGTTACAGCACTGCAAGGATGCTGGGGCTCCCCTCACAAACTTATTTCTCTCAGTCATTGTGAAAGGTGTGTCCTTGAGATCTAGCTGGACTGAATGAGCAGTGATAACTCTATTCTAACATTCCAGTCTCCCTAAGCCTTTGGTTATCTTCCTTTACAGTATACCAAGGAAGTTCTGGAATTTCTGCTTCATTTAATGTAGGCAACTTATTGGTCTATATTTCAGCCAACCAACCAAAAAAAAAACCGTTATTGCCCTTTCAAATTCTTTGAGCTAAAACATTGAATCTAGACTCTCTCTTTAGTGGGACCATATCAACACATTTGATTTGATACAGTATCATGCTCTTTCTGCCATTATCACATGCCCTTAACATCTATTCCCATGCATATTCTCCAAATTTCTGTCTGTATCCATTAGAAGAATATGCAGGTCTTTCGATGTGTGGCACATCTCCCATGGGTCGTGCTTTGTACCTTACCCTCTGGGGCCTGTTGGGACTTGAATCTAGATCTAGAAGCAAAGATGTGTGGTAGGAGTAGGTCTTGAGGAGACTCAGAGGTGTCTTGCAAGGCAGCTACTTCACAAGAGGCCATTACAGATTCTTCAGGAAAAGCAGGGTTAACCTCTTCAGACAGGGATGGGGAAGCTGCTTCTCCTGGCAAAGAAACTCAGCAGAATTTAGAGGTTCAATGCTTCCAATTTCATCAGCATCCTCTCATATGTCCCCATTCTAGTTTTCAGAGGTTATTTTTTATCTACCTAAATGTAGTATAAATTTTGCTTTAGAATTTTCATACTTAATTTTTATTCTATTTTTTATTTTGCTATTATTAATGTACAATTACATGAGCAACATTATGGTTAATAGATTCCCCCTATTATCAAGTCTCCACCACATACCCCATTGCAGTCACTGTCCATCAGTGTAGTAAGATGCTATAGAATCACTACTTGTCTTCTCTGTGTTATACTGCCTTCCCCGTATCCCGCCCCCCACTACACTATGTGTGTTAATCGTAATATACCCCTTTTCCCCCCTTATCCCTCCCTTCCCACCCATCGTCCCCAGTTCCTTTCCCTTTGGTAACTGTTAGTCCATTCTTGGGTTCTGTGAGTCTGCTGCTGTTTTGTTCCTTCAGTTTTTCCTTTGTTCTTATACTCCACAGATGAGTGAAATCATTTGATGCTTGTCTTTCTCCGCCTGGCTTATTTCACTGAGTGTAATACCCTCTAGCTCCATCCATGTTGTTGCAAATGGTAGGATTTGTTTTCTTCTTATGGCTGAATAATATTCCATTGTGTATATGTACCACATATTCTTTATCCATTCATCTACTGATGGACACTTGGGTTGCTTCCATTTCTTGCCTATTGTAAATAGTGCTGTGATAAACATAGGGGTGCATCTGTCTTTTTCAAACTGGGCTGCTCTATTCTTAGGGTAAATTCCGAGGAGTGGAATTCCTGGGTCAAATGGCATTTCTATTTTGAGTTTTTTGAGGAACCTCCATACTGCTTTCCACAATGGTTGTACTAATTTCAATTCCCACCAGCAGTGTAGGAGGGTTCCCCTTTCTCCACACCCTCACCAACATTTGTTGTTGTTTGTCTTTTGGATGTTGGCTATCCTAACTAGTGTGAGGTGATACCTCACTGTGGTTTTAATTTGCACTTCTCTGATGATTAGCGATGTGGAGCATCTTTTCATGTACCTGTTGGCCATCAGAATTTCTTCTTTGGAGAAGTGTCTGTTCAGCTCCTCTGCCCATTTTTTAACTGGCTTATTTGCTTTTTGTTTGTTGAGGTGCATGAGCTCTTTATATAATCTGGATGTCAACCCCTTATAGGATATGTTATTTATGAATATATTCTCCCATACTGTAGGATGTCTTTTTGTTCTATTGATGGTGTCCTTTGCTGTACAGAAGCTTTTTAGTTTGATAGAGTCCCACTTGTTCATTTTTGCTTTTGTTTCCCTTGCCCGGGGAGATATATTCATGAAGAAGTTTCTCATGTTTATGTCCAATTTTTATTGTATTTTAATTAAGCAGTATTGCAATTCCTTGAAACTGGATTAGAACTGAATATATAAACAGATGAGTGTGAAAACATTCCTAGCCATACAATTTAATAAAAATCTAATTTAACATATTAAAATTTAGACAAATTTGGAATATGAAGGCTATTGAGGTTTGGTCTATGTAGGCATAGCAATCTATGATTAATTCCTTTATTCAGCATTCAGTAAATATCTTATTGACTGCTTTCTATGAGTTTGGTCCTTTGTTTGGTATTGGGGATATAAATATAACTAAGATATAATTCCTATACATAAGGAGTATACAGTCCAGTGAGATAAAAAATCTGAGTCAATGCCTAGTCTTATGAGGGCCCCTGCTGTGTGGTAAGAGCCATCCATCAACAGCAATCAGACATCACTTGGTAATCATCTATGTCCTAACAGTTTGCCCAGCTTGCCCTCCCAAACAGCTCTTGAGTACAAAATAGGGCCAGTAATATCTGTGTGAAATGATGGCTGGAAAGTGTGATAAGATGCAAAGTAGCTCAGAGTTAGGGACTCTTCAATAGTAGTTTTTATGAGTTGATTTGAAACACACCTGAATCAAAATCAGAGTAAGTGGTATTTATACCATTGCATAGTCATAAGTATTTGGGTGCGGTACTTGTCTGAGACTCAATTTCTCTATCTTCTCTTAGGAGGAAAGGTTGTAGACTTAAAATGGATTTAATAGAATTCTTCTCTGGTTACTGCATAATAAGAAAGTACCTCTTCTTCCTTCATATTCCTCTGTTACATGTTCTTACAGAATCAAGTTGCTTTTCTTCCTAGCAGTTCTCTCAATTTGTAATTAAACATTGATGAGTATGATTACTTGATAATGTCTATCTTTGTCACTAGACTAAAGGCTCCATGACATCAGGGACCATGTCTGGGTTTGCTTGTCATCAGATATTTAGAAGTTAGCACAATGTTTTGCCATGATGGACAGTTTATAAACAGAATGAATGAATGAATGAATGAATGAGTGAATAATTGAGTTAATCAAGGATCTTTTAAGGGTAAAACACTAAAAGAATTCTATTAAATAGTTATTAGTAAGAATCTATTATTGGTTAACATTGTTCTATGAATTGGAAGTTAATTTAATAATGGAAATTTATGTAAAAGGAAACTGATAAGAGAGTACTTCACTACCAAATAGTAAATATGTTGTAAAACTACAAAAATTATAGTAGTGTGATATCAATATAGGTATAGACAGATTGGTGTTTAGAAGAGAACTCCTAGAAATAGATTTAGGAATATATGAGAATTTAGAATGTGATAAAAGTGGCATATTTAATAAATGGCCTTATAGCAACGTTTTTTAGGTCAGCAATTCTGCAAAAAATAGTAAGCTGATTCCAGACTGTTAGAACAATAATAAAATAAATTCCAAAGTTTTAAAGGAGCAAAACATTAAAAAGAGAGTATTGAGTTCCTACAGAAAAAACTTGGATGAATGTTTTTACAACCAAGGAATGGGAGGTCCTTCCTAAGCATGATAGAAAAGGATAGAGGAAAAGACTCACAAATTTGATTGCTTAAAGGAAAAAGTAAATTCATCTGGGAAGTAAAAACCATTTGAACAAGGTTAAAGACAAGTAAAGAAGAAGAAATATCTGCAATATACATGAAAGAAAAGGGTTGATTTTCCTGTTATAAAATAATTCTATAAATTAATCAGAATGAATATACCTATGAAAAAAACAGGCACAGATTAAGTAAAGGGAAGTAAAAAAGGAAGAAGTTAAATAGGCCAAAAACATATAAAATGATTGACATCACTAGTTATCAAAATTATGCAAATAAAAATAATGAGATGTTTTCATTACTCAAGGTGGAAAATACAAAAATTACTTGGCAAAATCTGCCATCAGAAATAGAGTGGGGAAATTTTCTCTTAATTGCTGTCAACATGAGTACACATGGGAACATATCTGGAGGGCACTATGGCAATATGTATCATAATTTTAAATTGGAATACCCTCTGATTGAGTAATACTTTTAGGAATGTATTCTAAATTATCATCATAGTGTAGTTTATAATAGCAAAATTAAAAAATGGAGAGAGATTAGAAGTTCATCAATAGAGGGTTAGATGAAAACGAAGGATGCCTCTATACACTGTTTACTCTCAATGGTTAAAATGGTCAAGTAGGTCTTATGTATTGACATAGAAAAATATTTAAGATGTTGTTGAAAAAGATGCCAGGTAGCTTTTTAAAAATAATGTTATTTATATAAAGCTCTGTGTGTGTTTGTGTGTGTGTGTACTTTGACAGATTTTAAAAGGAGCAGAGGTTTACTCGGTGCTAGGATTTCAGGTGTATTATACTTTATTCTTTCCTGCATTGTTAGAACTGGGGGAAAGCTTGTACATTTTTTACAAAGAGAAAGAAGGTATTTTCATTTGCAGACCATCATAAAATCTCTGTGTATGTCTTTGGGTTTGAAGTGAGTCTCTTGTAGGCAGCATACAGATGGGTCTTGTTTTTTTATCCATTCAGTGACTCTACGTCTTTTGATTGGTGCATCCAGACCATTTACATTTAGGGTGATTATCGATAGGTATGTACTTAATTGCCATTGCACGCTTTAGATTTGTGGCTACCAAAGGTTCAAGGGTAATCCCCTTACTATCTAACAGTCTAATTTAACTCACTTTGTATGCTATTACAAACACAACTTAAAGATTCTTTTTTTTTTTCCTTTGTCTTCCTCCTCCATTCTTTGTATGTTATGAATCATATTCTGTACTCTTTGTCTATCCCTTGGGTGACATCTATTTAGTCTTAGGAATACTTCCATCTATAGGAGTCCCTCCACAATGCACTGCAGAGGTGGTTTGTGGGAGGTAAATTCTCTCAGCTTTTGCTTATCTGAAAATTGTTTAATCCCTCCTTCAAATTTAAATGATAACCTTGCCAAGTAGAGTATTCTTGGTTCGAGGCCCTTCTGCTTCATTTCATTAAATATATCATGCCACTCCCTTCTGGCCTGTAAGGTTTCTGTTGAGAAATCTGATGATAGCCTGATGGGTTTTCCTTTGTAGGTGATCTTTTTCCTCTCTCTAGCTGCTTTTAAAAGTCTGTCTTTATCCTTGATCTTTGCCATTTTAATTATTATATGTCTTGCTGTTGTCTTCCTTGGGTCCCTTGTGTTGGGAGATCTGTGCACATCCATTGCCAGAGAGACTATCTCCTTCCAAAATTGGGGAAGTTTTTAGCAATTACCTCCTCAATGACACTTTTTATCTCTTTTTCTCTCTCTTCTTCTTCTGGTACCCCTATTATGCAAATATTGTTCCATTTAGATTGGTCACACAGTTCTCTCAATATTCTTTCATTCTTAGAGATTCTTTTTTCTCTCTGTGCCTCAGCTTCTTTGTATTCCTCTTCTCTAATTTCTATTCCATTTATCGTCTCTTCTACTACATCTAATCTGCTTTTAGATCCCTCCATTGTATGTTTCATTTCAGATATGGAATTTCTTAATGATTGAATCTCTGTCTTAAATTCATTCCTGAGTTCTTGAATATTTTTCTGTACCTCCATAAGCATGTTTATGATTTTTATTTTTAACTCTCTTTCAGGAAGATTGGTCAGTTCAGTTTCATTTGGCCCTTTTTCTTGGGTTTGTGAGATTTTGGTCTGAACCATGTTCTTTTGATGTTTCATATTTCTGTGTGGTGCCCTCTATTTCCCAGAAGATCCAGTCTCTGGAGCTTCTCAGGCCCTAGAGTGAGGTTGGGGGTCATAGGGGAGCCGAGCTGGTGCCTGGGGGGAGGAAAGATCTGTTTCCTGATTCCCGTCTTCCCTGTCTGTCTTCCATATCACAGCCAGTGGGCTGAGCACACAGGTGTAAGCCTCTGTGCTTGGCATCTCTAGCTGTTGTAGGCAGGTCCTCCCTCTGGCTGGCCTGACGCCAGCGCAGTGACTGCTGGTTTGCGAGCCGGTGCTGTCAGGCCAGTAGGAAGGCTCAGCAGGCTGCGTATCACAGTAGGAGCCTCGGAGCTGAGTAGCCAGCCAGGGTGATGGAGCGCCTGAAGCGCCCCAGAGCTCCCAATCTGCTGGGTAGAGCATGCCCAGACAACCTTGTCCCCCTATCCCTTCTCCCACACAGCAAGCCCTGTGTAAACCTGTACCTTCAGCAGCCCTCTCACTGCTAGGAAGCCTCTCAGACTGCCTGCCTTTCCCTTGTCTCAGAGCAGCTGGGTGTGGATCCCGTCCTCCACAAATGGCCGGAATCTGTCTCTCAAGCACTCCTTTCTGTCCCAGCTCCTCATCCTCCAGAGCACCACACAATGTAGGTTTCTGCTTGCAAAGCAGATCTCCAGGGCTAGGTGTTCAGCAGTCTCAGGATTCCACCCCCTCCCTGCTCTGTTTCTCTTCCTCCTGCTGGTGAGCTGGGGTCGGGGAAGGGCTCGGGTCCCGCCGGATCAAGGCTTTCCTACGTTACCCTGTTTCCCTGTTTTGTGAGGTCTGCTCTGTTGGTGAGGTCTGCATGCAGTCTGGTGCAGCCTTCTTTCCTGTTGCTGTTTAGGGTTAGTAGTATTAACTATATTTTCACACTATCTGTGGTTTTGGGAGGAATTCTCTGTCTCACCTCTCATGCTGCCATTTTGAATTGCATCATAAAATCTCAAAGTTTCTCGTAGTATCTACTACTTAGTGTATATTGCATAAATGCAATATGCAAGAAAACAATGGTGTCTTTTAGTCACCGAAATGTGCATAAGCATTTCTGTGTATGCTTAAGCACTTCTTTGTGTGTGACTATCACCTTATGACCAGGTAACTCAGGATGCCTTGCCCTGTGATGCTCCGCTGAAGAGTTTATTACGATGAAATGACATGATGTAAGGTAGCAGTGGCAGTTCTAGGTCTACCTGGTGAGGAAATCTTACACAATTTACTCAGCCTCTCTGAGTCTCAGCTTCCTCTTTGGTAAAAATAATATCTGTGTTATCTACTTCACAGAATTGTAAGGATCCAGTGAAAAGATATGGGTGGAAACATTTTCTAGTGTATTTTCAAGTGCAGGTGTAGTTATTATTATCATGTGTATTAAAAAAGGGGAAAACTACCATTAACAATTGGGAGGGTAGACATGGTCACATTGAAAATGATGTCAAGTAGAGAACTTTAGAAAAAAAGTAGAATGGAAAGGTTAAGCCTTAAATGTAGAATTAGAATCAAACGTTCACTCTGGCACCCTTTTACTGAAAGGTATAGGACAACATTTTGATACTTGGAACCAAACAAAATGCAGAAGCAATTGCTACATGGTGATAGATGAAGGGGTGAAAGTGTGTTCCAACCCACTAGGAAGATTTTGATTCAGAATGAAACAATTCTCCCCCTGCTAGTCAGGCAGAAATCTAATTACTCTTGGTTGATCTATGGAGAGGCAAACCTGAGAAGTATAGATTATAGACAGTTTTGTTGATTTTAATCTTAGAAATCAACAAATGAAGGTTTTGCACTTTATGCATATTCTTAACACTCTAGCTGGTGTTAAGAATAAAATCCAGTGAATAATAATCATATTTGTTTTACTGTAATTTGTTCTAGTTTCAATTATGGAGTTGGCTATTTCATAGTCCCTTTCTTTATGTGAATGCTTTAAAGATAATCTCTCTCTAGTTGAGAGTTTAATATGGAACTTGTTTTTATTTCATATAATGTTTCAGACACAAAACCAGAATAAAGGAAACAAAGACAAGCTGTAGGAAGGTTGGGAGCATAAAGAAAGATGAACTGAAATGAGCCTCTTTTTCTTTAAATTGTGTCAATGCTCATTACTGTCTGACTAGTTCAATCCAGTAAGGCATAGGGATGAGATCAAGCATTTGTGCTTGACAGGTGTAAGGCAAAACACTCTCCCTCCCCTCCTGCTTTCCCTTGCACAGTGGGGCAGCCAGAGACCTGGGGTCAGGGCTCCAATCTTGTCCTTATTTGCTGAGGAACCCCATGTTGAAGGCAGGTGTGGCAAAGGGCAGGAAACTAGCGTTCGCCACTCTTTCACCCCAGGCATGGTGGGCGCTAAACACTTTATACACACTTTTTATCCTCATAATTCTGTAAAGTAAATGGTATTATCCATGCTTTACAGATGAGGGAACTAAACACTTCAGAGTTAAGTAACCTGGCATAGGTTACACAGGAGAGAAATGTTTTCAAGATCAGATGCAATAATATTTAAGAAAATTGTGATATTTTTGAAAATTGTAAAATGCTGTACAAATTTGAACTGTTGTTATAGTATTACACTAGTCCTCAGAAAGGAAAGTAAAAATCTGTTCCAAGTGCTCTTTCCAGACAGGTTTCCACCTATTCTGCCTGAATATAGCAACTGCTTCCATTTCCCAAAAGGGCATGGTTAGTATTTGCAGGGATTCCAGTGGCCTTCCTGTTATAACTGGCAGACACATTTATTTTGCAAAGGTGACAGGCCCAAGAGGGGGAAAAAAAAGGAAATCTACTTTCTTACTAATCTGTTAGGATTTAATAAAATCCTACTGTGTTAATAAAATAATGAGTTTTATTGTGTGTGTGGGAATCATTGGGCTGATAATGGCTTTGCATCATAACTGGTCTCTTGTGAAGAGTCTTTCTTTGCTCTTACGACTTTACTGTCTTGTCTCTTTTTATTCACACAAGCAGTGCACACACAACCTATTTGTCAACTTCACAAGCACTCAGCCATGAACAGCAGTGACCCTCAGATTATCTTGATAGTTGGTGTATCTAGAGAGAGAAGACTGTTCTGTCCCCAGCTGCCTCACTCCTGAATGACTGACAGCTGCTTTAGAAGAAGCGGGGGACCTTTCTCCTATACCAAGGTTATCAAAGCACCCACCGTTCAGTTCCATTTTCCCTTGTGGTTGTAGCTACTATTAAAGCAGTTATCCTTCTTATGGGAGTACCATACCTAACAGGAGGAAAAGGGAGGCAAAAACGCATTCCCATGTTCTGACTAGGACTATGTGGATTGTTAAATCTTTTCTCAACCCTGTGTCACAATGATATTTCTGGCTTATTTTGCTTCTCAGGAGTCAAATAATCAAATAGAGCATTTTGTTTACTCTCATGATCCAGCTGCATTATAAGCTTCATTTATTTAGTTGGGAGGACTGAGGGAATTCTCAGTAGACCAGTTTAGAAAGCACCCAGAAGAAACCAGGACTGAGGAATCTGATCATGTGACTCTCTGCCCTACTTTTGCATATCACACCAAGGGACCTCCTTTAGGGTCACAGGCTTCTTTCCCCATAAAAAAAAGAAGTTGCCTTTTAGGGATTTAAACAAGATGAATGAAATATACCCAAGGTCATTTCTGGATTCCATATTGACTAGAAATTATTCTACCACACTGACATGCAAACAGATTTTCTCCTCTTAAAAGTCTTTTTTTAAGCCCTGGTTGTTTGGAAGCGGTGTGGCCATTGGCCACAATGGGCATTTGGGGTGGCTGGTCCCATTTCTGGGACCTGGATCTTGCTTACTTTTAACTTTAAAAAACTTGGGAGCAGGGTCAAGTGCATTCTCAAAGTCATAGAGCAATCTCATTCGCTGAAGCCGGAACTGGGGTCAATTAAAAATTTGGGGGGAGCCCATCTGGGTTGTCAGAGCAGGGTTTCCAGGGGTGATTAAACTTTGTCCTATCTGTTACAGATGGCAGCATTAATCCTGGCCAACCATTTCTTAAGTGTATACGCTTGGCCATATGCTATATCATATAAGGAGGGTGAAGGAGTTGAAAAATGAGTGGTAAGACTTCATTATTCCTTTAGTAACTTTTAAAAAACTTTTTTAGGGAAACCACTCACTGAGCACAAGACTGGTAGCCTTACATATGTTATCTCATTTAATCCTCATAACAATTTAGTGAGATATGTCCTATTATCATCTCTATTATATATGTATGTGCAAACAAAGAGGGGTCAAGGATTTGCCCAAGGTCAAATAGCTTCTAAGAGGCAGGTCTGGAAATCAGTTTTAGGACTGTGGGACTCCAGAGTCCAGGCCTTTAACTATTTTCCTAAATTTTTTTCTATGATACAGGTTTATTATTGAAGGTTGTAAATAAATCACTTTTTTATATACTATAGCAAAACTTAAATTCACCAAAAGAGCTTGCTTTGTGCAGGAATTCTATTATGAAATCTTTTATGAAGTGAGTATCACCTCCCAGATTTATGTATCTGAATCCAGATTTTCTTAGATATTAAATTTTCTTATAGTGATAGCCATGAGTTTTAAAAAATTGTGCAAATATTAAACATCTACTATGTGCCAAGTTTTGGCGATAGAATAGTGAATTGATTGTACATAGCTTTTAACCTCATGGGAACTTACTGTATAGTGTTGCATGTTGTGTCCAGGCGGCTCTGGGAATCCTTATCTGATCATCTCTTTGGGCTTATGTGCACTTCTGTGTGCTTCCAAACACCCTGCTTTTATTATAAATGTGTAAGATACAATAAAAAGTATGAAAATATACTAAAAATATCCACTTAGACATCAGTTTATAAATAAACATCAATAATGTGCCCCTGTGAACCCCTCCCAGCTGTATCTCTGTCTCTTCTCTGTGATGAAGCCCTATCCTGAATGAAAGCCACTAGCTTTGTTCTTCCCTTTCTTTTTTGTTGTAGTAAAATATTTGTAACATAACATTTGCTATTTTAACCACTTTTAAGTGTAAAATTCAGTGGCATTAATTACATTTACAATATTGTACAACCACTTACCACTACCTATTGTCTGCCAATTTTTATTACCCCAAACAGAAACTCTGTAACCACTATGTAATAACTCCCCACCCAACTCTTAGGAACCTCTAGTCTACTTTTTGTCTCTATGAATTTACCTACTAGAAATCTCCTTCCCCGCTACACCCACACTGGTCAAAGAGTGTTTTTAATAACAGGGCTGGGTCAACTAGACAACATTTGGAAAGGATCATCTATACCCCCCCACGCATAGTTTTATTGGGATAAAATTGACATATAACATTGTATTAGCTTAAGGCAAACAACATGAAGATTTGATATATGTATATATTGCAAATTGATCTAGTTAACAGCCATCACCCTGATCATATATATGATTTGCAAATATTTTCTACCATGTTGTGGGTCTTTTCACTCCCTTGATATGCAACAAATTTTTTAATTTTGATGAAGCCCTATATATATATTTTTTGTTGTTCAGGCTTTAGATGTCATTGACAAATTCAAGGTCATGAAAATTTACTCCTATGTTTCCTTGTAAGAGTTTTACGGTTTTAGCTTGTATATTTATTTTAGGTCATTGATCTACTTTGAGTTAATTTTTGTATTTGGTATCAGATAAAGGTCCAGCTTCATTCTTTTGCATGTGGAAGTCCAGTTGTCTCAACAACATCTGTTGAAAAGATTATTCTTACCCCACTGAATGAGCTTGGCACCCTTGTAAAAAACCAATTGGCCATAAATATGTGGATTTATTTCTGGAGCCTCAATTCTATCCCATTGGTCTCTATATTTATCCTTATGCCAGTATTGGATTGTTTTGATTACTATACCTTTGTAGTGAATTTTGAAATTGGGACATGTAAGCCTTCCAAGTTTGTTCTTCTTTTTCTAGGTTGTTTTGGCTATATAGGGTCCCTTGAAATTCCATATAAATTTGAACATCAGTTTTTCCATATCTGCAAAAAAAGCTGTTGAAAAAAATTTTAATTTTGCTATTATTAATATACAATTACATGAGCAATATTATGGTTATAGACTCCCCCTATTATCAAGTCCCCACCACATACCCCATTACAGTCACTGTCCATCAGCATAGTAAGATGCTATTGTTACTACTTGTCTTCTCTGTGTTATACTGCCCTCCCCATATATCCCCCCACTACACTATGTATGCTAATTGTAATATACCCCTTTTTCCCCCTTATCCCTCCCTTCCCACCCATCGTCCCCAGTTCCTTTCCCTTTGGTAACTGTTAGTCCATTCTTGGGTTCTGTGAGTCTGCTGCTGTTTTGTTCCTTCAGTTTTTCCTTTGTTCTTATACTCCACAGATGAGTGAAATCATTGTCTTTCTCCACCTGGCTTATTTCACTGAGCATAATACCCTCTAGCTCCATGCATGTTGTTGCAAATGGTAGGATTTGTTTTCTTCTTATGGCTGAATAATATTCCATTGTTTATATGTACCAACTCTTCTTTATCCATTCATCTACTGATGGACACTTAGGTTGCTTCCATTTCTTGCCTATTGTAAATAGTGCTGTGATAAACATAGAGGTGCATATGTCTTTTTCAAACTGGGCTGCTGCATTCTTAGGGTAAATTCCGAGGAGTGGAATTCCTGGGTCAAATGGCATTTCTATTTTGAGTTTTTTGAGGAACCTCTATACTGCTTTTCACAATGGTTGAACTAATTTCAATTCCCACCAGCAGTGTAGGAGGGTTCCCCTTTCTCCACATCCTCACCAATGTTTGTTGTTGTCTTTTGGATGGCGGCCATCCTAACTGGTGTGAGGTGATATCTCACTGTGGTTTTAATTTGCATTTCTCTGATGATTACCAATGTGGAGCATCTTTTCATGTGCCTGTTGGCCATCTGAATTTCTTCTTTGGAGAAGTTTCTGTTCAGCTCCTCTGCCCATTTTTTAATTGGCTTATTTGTTTTTTGTTTGTTGTGGTGCATGAGCTCTTTATGTAATTTGGAAGGCTGTTGAATTATGATTGCATCGAATCTGTAGTTTGGGTAGTACTGACATTTTAATAATAATAATAAGTATTTCTACCCAAAACTACAGGATGTATTTCCATTTATTTGGGTCTTCTTTAATTTCTTTCAGCAATAATTTATAGCTTTCCATGTACTTGTCTTTTAGCTCATTGATTAAACTTATTCTTAGGTGTTTTAGTCTTTTGGATGTTATAGTAAATGTGAATGCTTTCTTAATCACCTTTTTGAATTGTTCATTACCAGTGTGTAGAAACAACTGATTTTTGTGTATTGATCCTGTACCCTGCAAATTTGCCAAAGTATTTTATTAGTTCTAGTAGCTTTCTTGTGGATTCTTGGGATTTTCTATATGTAGGACCATATTATCTGCAAAAAGAGATAGTTATACTTCTTTCTTTCCAATTGAGATGTCTTTTATTTGTTTTTATTGTCTATATGCTCTGGCTAGAACTTCCAGCACATTGTTGCCTAACTGTGGTGAGAGTGGACATCCTTTTTTTTTTTCCTGATCCTGAGGAGAAAGCTTTCAGTTTTTTATCAATGAATAGGGTGTTACCCCTGAGTTTTCAAAATGCCCTTTATCTTGATGAGGAAATTCCCTTCTATTCCTAGTTTGCTAAGTTCTTTTTTTTAAAATCATGTAAGAATATTGTATTTTATCATGAAAGAGTGTTAAATACTTTTTCTCTATCAATTGAGATAATCTTGTTTTTTTCCCCTTCATCCTAGTTTTAATCTGCATTTCTCTGATGATTAGCAATGTGGAGTTAATGTGATTTATTACATTGATTGATTTCCTTGTATTGAAACACTACAGCAGTCCTAAGATAAATCCTACTTGGTCATGGTAGGTCAAGGAATTTTAGTATGTAATATTTTCTTCTGTTTTTATCTGGCATTGGTATAAGGATAATGCTGGCCTCATAGAATGAGTTTGGAAGTATTCCCTCTTCTTCAATTTTTTGGAAGAGTTTGAAAATAACTGATATTAATTCTTCAAATATTTGGTAGAATTCATCTGTGAAGCCATCTGGTTTGAGACTTTGTCTTTTATCATGCTTGGGAAGTTTTCTGCTATTGTTTCTTCAAGTCCCTTTCTCTCTTTCTTCTCCTTCTAGAATTTCCATGATGCTCAGTCTACTAGGTAGTGTCTTACAGGTCCCTTAGACTCTGTTCAATTTATTTTTTTCCCTTTCTGCTCTTCAAACTTGATAATTTGAGTTATTCTTTCTTCAAGTTCACTAATTTTTCCTCTTATCTGTTCAAGTCTGTTGCTAAACTCTCTAGTGAATTTTTCACTTTAGTTATTGTACTTTTCAGCTTCAGAATTGATCTTTGCTTTATTTTTATAATTTCTGTCTCTTTACTGATATTTTCATTTTGTTCATACATTATTTCCTGATTTCTTTTAGGTCTTTGTCCAAGTTTTTCTTTAGCAATATGAATATATTTAAGATAGTTGTTTTAAAGTCTTTGTCTAGGAAGTCTGATATCTGGGCTTCTGGAAGGATGGTTTTGGTCAATAAATTTTGTTCCTTTGAATGGGCCACACTTTTCTGTTTCTTTGTATGCCTTATGATGTTTGTTGACAACTGGGCATTTGAATATTATAATGTGGTAACTCTGGAAGTCATATTCTCCCCCATTTCTAAGGTTTGCTGCTTTTAATTTTTTGACCATTGAAGGCTGTAGTAGTGTATTGTGTAGTAGCTTTTCTAAACTATTTTTGCAAAGACTATATATCTTATCATCTATGGTCCTTTAAGTCTCTGTTCCTTCAGAGACTTCCTTGATGGCCAGGAGATAAAATAAAATAAATTTAAAAATGAAATCCCCACACCCCAAAAAACAAAAAGACCCCACCAAACTCCTTCCCCAGTCTCTGCAGACTGGCTTTGTGCTGCAACACTCCAACATTTATCCAGGCTCACATGAGCCTACAAATCAGCCTGAGATCAAAACTTAGGGTCCTCTCAAGTCTTTTCTGAGCATGTGTCTTGCCCTCAATGTGTGTGTGGTTTTCTAAATTCTCCTGAATATTCCTGGTATACACGCATGCTTTTTAACATTCTGATTTCCCAACATCTCCCAAAGAATCTCCCTCAGTTTTTCTTCCTGTGTCTTATGTGTCTATTGCACACCTGGACCTTAATCTTTTACTCCAGGCATCTGTGGGTTGTTAGTCTGCCTTGCAGCTTTTTTGGACAATGCATTCAGCTTTTCTGGCCTGAATGAGTTCAGACAGAGGCAAGTACTTGAGTCAGTCCTTCAGATAGTCTCCACATGGGTTAGAATAGACAAACACAAGAATTTGCAAATAAGATGTGTTCTACTTCCTCTGGAACCAGCGACCAGGGTCCACACTAGAGACATGTGCTGCTATGCTCTAACGCTACCAACATGCCAGGTGGAGGTGAGGGAAGGGCAAGTAATGCCCCAAAACCTTCCTACAGTTTTCAAATTGTCTTTGTCTTGGTTGCATGTTCAGTTAGTTTATGTAAACCTTTGTTTTCTAGAGTTCTGACAAAGTGGATTCAGACAATTTCTGCTTGTTTTTCAATGTTTCTGTGGGAGGAACAAAAACTTAGAACTGCCCATTCCATCATTTTGTTGACATCATTGCAATTAGCATTTAATATACTAGAAACTGGTCTACAGAGCACCTTTAATTCTATAGTGACTCAGTGTTTCTGGAGTAGTTTGAGACTTACAGTTTGTCTAGTTTATTTCTATATTTAATGGAAGATACTGTTTCCATTTGTGACCAAGTTTTAAAAGTTCCCTAAGTAGTTCTCAACCCTGGCTGCACATACACTCACCTATGGAGTTTTCAAAAATCAGAGATGCTCCGAATCCTCCTCAGACTTAGAGAATCAGAAACTTTGAGGGTGAATAGCAAAGTGAATAAGTGCAACTAGGGTTCTCTCTAGAGTTCTATTGTGAAGGATAATAATATATTTTCTGACATTTAGTAAAGCACTATGAACATCATTATAGTAAAGTGGAAGTACAGTTCATTCTTGAACAATGAAATTAAAATTTACTTGTGGAAATTCTAACATTTTTATTCTTAACTATTTTGCTTCAAAGGCAGAACATGCTATTTAAAGTTAACAAATGATTAACTTTGACAACAGTAATGTATACACACCTGAATTTGTTTTTCTAATTGTGTACGTATTGCATATACACATGTATAGCTCATTCTAGCTATATGCATACATAATTAGGTAGTTATTCTAAACAACAGAATCTTTAATGTGTTTAATGTCATGTTTAATTTTCCTTATTATGCCTTAGTAGAAAAAAGGGAACAATAAAATGTATCTCTAAATATATATTTCCATGGCCAGTAGTGTGAAAATATTGTTTGTTTATGGTTAATTTCATTAGGACTTTTTCACTCTCAGGAGCTATCAGTCTAAAGCAAATCATTAATTCAAGAAGGATAAAGATTCTTTCTGGAAAAGAGACACCCAATATTACTGAGTCACAGGCTCTCAAGCTATCCCTCAAAAACTGCTCTCTGCACCGGTTTTTTGTTTTTTGTTCTGTCATCATCCTTTATAAAGTCAAAAGCTATGGAGGTGCTCTCTAGTCCCCAGGGAGGATGTTGGCTCATTTATTTATCACCATTCAGCTTCTCTCTCTCCCACAAGAGTCAGTCTATTTATCACTTTTTTTTTAATGGCTTGGACAAAACCCAGAAACTTTATACTTTTTCTTTTTTAGCAGAGACATATTATTATTGACTCCCTTAAGCAGTAATTTCAAGGAGAATGCCTCAGAACAGCATTTAAACCAATGTCATAAATGCTTCCTTTTAATAAAAGAAACCCCCTGAAATAATGCTGTCCTCAAGAGGGTCATCTGATAGTTTTGTTGCTTTGTTCTCATTTCTACTATGTCTATATAATCATTGTGGTGAAATGATTGGCAAAGTAGAAGGTGTACGTGGAATCCTCACAATAGGATCGGCCTCCCTCAGGCCCACCTTTCATGCATGCACGTGTGGTATTATGTCTGTGCATTGTGTATTGACTTATCATATTTGATTTTTTATTTTTATTGGATAGAGCTCTGGTTGGTTTCCTATATGTCAGATATCACTGTATTGTTTAGGACTTCAGGTCGTTCTCCATCCTTTGTCACACTGGTCAGAGGGGCAGGGATCAAAGCACAGAACTGGGACAGTCGATGCTTATGTTTGTGCTTCACCTCATTAAGTGCTCATCACCAGGAAAGCAAAGCAGCCTGTCAGGAAATTTGCCTTGCAAACAATATAACAAAGAAATATTATGAAAAGAAGCCCAACAGAAGGTGTGTTTAATCTGTTATAGCGTTGGTTAGCCCCAGTTGCAGACTAAGAGCGATGATACTTGTAAAAAAAATTGGGAGTCTGCCTGCGGGCAACATTTACCCCTGATGTAGAGATTGCTGCAGAAACCTAACTGTTGGAAGTTTTCAACATACAAACCAGGATTTATTAAAGGAATTAATATCTTTGAAGGCTCACAAAGCCACAGTGTTTTCCTGCAAGATGGATGAAAGGCAGAGATTTCAAAACATTTGCTAGAAAACATCAATAGCCAATCCTGCTGATTTAATTTTTTCAATCCCTCAGGCATCAAAAGAAGTTGTGACTTGTCCACATTTGCCTCAGAAGCAAAGCAATATTGTAAATTAAAAATGGCTGGAGCTTAGCTGGCTGCATTACATGTTTAATTAGTTGGAGCTTCCCAATATTTATCAACATTTTTAAAGCTCAGAAGCTAAGGAACTTCCTCCTCATGTTTGTTGTGAAGAGGGTGCAGGAAATACTGAATGACCTTCCCTTACACACCAAGGAAAAAGCTCTTAGATTTAGCTGGCCATCACAAACACTAAAAAATGCAAATACAAAAAGAAACAGCATCTAGTCCATGCCATTTCTCTTTTCTTTTATCCTTGAGCAAAGCAGAGATTCCCTATTCCTTCTAACCAGTTGGGAACTCACGGAACATAAATTCCTCAGAGTTTGGTGCTCAACATTGAAAACAATTCTGACAACATGTAACACGCCTATTCCCTAAGTGTAACCGAAGCAACTGATTTTGCTTTAGGCATTTTGTTGAGGTGCGTGGCTAATCCATAGGGGGCAACAGCAATATAGTCCCACATTCTGCAATTAAGGTTTCTCTCTGAGAAGGAAAATGAAAACCTGTCATGTAATACAGGAGACTAATCATTCATTCCTTCAAAATATACTTACTGACTTTTCTTTTTGTCAGGCACTATTTTAAGCACTTGGGATAAAGTGGTGAACAGGAAGTCAAGATCCCTGACATCATGAAGTTAACATTCAACTGTAGAAAAAGTTAACCCTAAATAATACTCTGTAAATGGGTTGGTGAATTCTGCGAGCACTTGAACTCTATTCAAGGTAGTGACAGTATATTTTCAAGAAAATGTGACTCTATTAGTATATCTAAATCTGTAACCTTACCAATTAGACTTAATCTTATGGGAAGAATATGTTAAAAGAAGCCTAGAAAAAAGGAGAAATCAAGAGCAGGAATTTGCCAGTATGCCTTCCTGAAGGCACTGGGTGGGGGGCTCCGACCAGCAGCTTCCAGGGTCCATGGCACGTCTACCTCAGCCGAGGAGACAGAGGCGTCAGATCAGCTTAGTGCTGGTAGTAAAGGTCATCCCACTGACTCCCGCTACTGTGATTCCTGAGCGATCAGGCAGCCTTCTGTATGACGTGGCTTCCCATATGGGCTTTCCTTTAGGGAGAGAGTGTGCTACCGTCCCAAGAACTCTAGTACTTTTAAAGTTACAGTTTTCACTATGAACAAAGCATCATTCTAGTTTATATTTAAGTGTCTTGAGAGTTCGGTGATCATGGCTCTAAACATCTTTGGGTATTCTGACAACTCTGAATTTCTAGAATCATAAAGACCCTCACATGGGGCTTCTCCAAGGGTGGTTTAAAAATTTCTGGCATGAGAATCACCTGGGGGTCTCGTTAAACATCCAGATTTCTGGACTTTTACTGTACTCATATTCAGTCACAATCTTGGAGGATGGAGCTCAAGATGTGCATTTTACTAAGATCTGCAAATAATTCGGATGCATAGTAAAATTTGAGTCCCCCCTGGGAAGCCCGGGATCACAGCCAGGGAAGCTCTATGAGGGCATTTAGACCATTTCCTGGATAACATCTTCATCTTTCTAATTGCAGCAAAGTATTTTAGTGAATTCCTGCCAAGGCTTAGTGGCTCTCATAGTCCAGCCACCTTACTTTTCCAGTCTTGTTTCTTGACTCTCCTTTCAACCCTTCGGTGCTTTAGCACTCTGCATGCATGACTTCCATGGCTCTCTGCTTGTACGTGTCTTGAGGGTTGTTTTTTTTTGTAGGGTGGGTGGAGGACAATAAATAGCATCCCAATTCCCTGCCCAAGTTCCAAACCAACTGAGGAAGATAAAGGAGGCAGTTCGAGAGCAAAATATCATCACTGTTATTACTACTGGTGCTTAGCTTGGAGAATGTGGCTTAGATGCGGAAAATAAGGGACTTCTTAATTCTGAATTCCAGAATTAGATATGCTTACCCATCTTGTCCTGGGAAGAACTGGATAGCAGCTGGCCTCTTCTGTCAGGGGCATCCAATTCCTTCTAAGCTAATGTAGGGCCAAGAACAGCAGACCAGGTGGACCAGAAAGAGGAGGGAGGAAGGAGGTGGCTGAGCTAAGTCAACCAAGTTCCTGGTCCCTAGCTCACTAACCAAATTAAGTCATTCCTCTTCCCCTGGTGAGGAATGAGTGAAGTAGGCGAAGGAAAGAGTCCAAGAATGTCACTCTAGCAGATGTCCCTTGACATGAAGGGAAACATCAGGCGGGGAGCAAATGCGCCCCCTGAAGGCATGCACCATGCTTGGGCCCTGAGATACCTGGTGGCCCCCAATCCCTCCCCTTATTTTGAATGCCTTACTCCTACTCATCTTTCAATATGCAGCTTAAATGTTAACTCCTTTGTGAAGCTTGAGGTAACTCAGGGGAATACTCCCACTTTCATGCTGTCATAGGACTTTGAACAACTTTTATTTTGGTACTTACCATGTAATGTACTTAAATGTTTTCTTTCTCTGTGACCTCAGGGACTATGCCTTATATGTCTTTATAGTAGGTGTTCAATGAATTTTTGCTGAATGACTGAAAGAGATTGTAAACCCAGATATTTTAAAATAAATATTACAGTAGTCAACCCTTATACATACATGCAGGATACGTTTCAAGACCCCCAGTGGGTCTACTACTGAACTCTCTATATATTATGTTTTTCCTATACATATGAACCTCTAAGGTTTAATTAAAAATCAGACACAGTAACAGATTAACAGTAATAACTAATAATAATATAGAACAATTAGAAATATACTGTAATAAAAGTTATGTGAATGTGGTCTCTGTCAAAATGTCTCATTGTGCTGTATTCACCCTTCCTGTGAGACGATAAAATGCTCACATGAGGATACAAGTGAGGTGAGTGATGGAGGCGTTGTGACATAGCTTCAGGCTGCTGCTGACTTTCTGATGATTGGAGAATCGTCTGCTGTTCTTTGCAGGTAACTGAAACCACAGAAAGCAAAACTGCAGATAAGTGGGGGCTACTGTAGTATTTTTAAATGAGTATTTCTAAATCTGTATTTTAGTACCAAGACCAATAAGAAGAATATAAATTATTTTCCTTTATAGAATTTTCTGTCCTCCAAAAACTTGCTAACAAACTTCTGGTCAAGGCAGTATCATCTGTTCAAGCCCCATCTTTCACATCCTGTTGGCACCATTTTATTAACATGGCCCATGTGATGGATGGTCTACTCCTAAAAGATGCCTTCTTCCTGTTAACATAATTCCACCTGCTAATAATTAAACTAGGTAATAAGGAATGCTTTAAAAAAATCCCCAAATTAAGTAGAAACTACTAATAGAGAAGTTATTTGAAGGAAAATTTTCAGTTTCAAAGTTCAATTATTTTAGAAACATTCATATTAAAATTAGTGATTTGCATGTATATTTTATTATGAGAAGATTACACTTCTCCTCTCAAGTTTATTTTGTCCAGCTGTGCAAAGAAATGATAAAAGACATTTTAGTCTTAAAGTTCAAACACTATCTGTGTCTTTATAGCAGGACTGATGCAAAATTGCAAAATAGTTACTTCTTAAAGTTATAGGCATAAGAAAAGATTTTCAGCTTCCATTGGTAATAAAATTAATTAGTAGATCCTTGTAAATGAGACACAGAAAGTCATTTTTGTGGTACTCTGTTAATTTTAAGATAAATACTTAGTGTTAGAGAATATGTAATTGTCCCTGTCTATGCTGGCTTCATTTGAAACTTACCTTTAATTTCAATTAGTTGTGGTAAGCCTCCCAAATGATCAGTAAATACCATTTATTAAGTAGTAAAATGCACTGAGCTAGAATCTGCCCAAGGCTGACTCTCTTGGTGTTCTTTAAGAGCGAACAATACAAAACTAAAAACAAAGAAAGCTTTTCAAAACAGTGGTACAAGTCTTCCCAGCAAGAGCCACATATGCCATTTTCTCTTAAAGGGGTCCAGTGGTTTGGGACTATGTAGGACAATGAAACCATTTTCAAAATATGTGTCTGGTGTCATTTTAATACTTTTACTTCTATTGCTGTAATCCCAGACATTCTTTAATTCTGTTTCAAACAGGTGTCTGTTCATGTATTTTCTTCTGTTTAGGGCCTTCTGTTAACTTTCAAGATTGAGCTGTTTTGTCAATCAGCATCTGCTAAACCCTGGGCCTACATAATATCAGTAAATGTCCTTCTATTTAACTATCTATTTACAGTCATAAGGGAAATAAACATATAAAATAAATGCATCTCAATGCATAGCTGTGCAGGAGTACAGATGTTTTATTAATGAAAATGAATCCAGCTTTTTGTAAGTCATGGCAGCAATATAACATTTCATTGTCTGATTCTGTGCTAGACAGTCCCTGCTGTTTCTACATAGAAATTCCTGTAATGCTTAATGGACATCTGGAAGAATTCAGCCAATTAATCGAATTCATGTAGGAGCTAGGCTAATGGCTGTCTGAAAGGCAGATTACATTAAATCAAACTTGCAATATGAATGAAAGCACTTAATCATACATGCAACATTCATTAGATGTGACACAGCAAGTGTTTTGATTACTTTAATGAAAGATCAGGTAAAGTGCATCAGCTGAACAGATTGAAAAGACAGCATGCTTACAAATGTTTGATTATGCTGAATATCAACAGAAACAGTGCCAGTAATTTATAGCAAAACATATTTGTAGGTGTCTAGAGCCAGTGAACTCAGTGAAATTCGGAGCAGTTGCTCAAAACAATAATTAATATACAATAAAAGTTTAATCACTTGTTAGGAAAAGAGATTGCTAGAAGTTTAGTAATTTATAGTCACTGGGCACCTTCATGTTTGGGGTGATTTGGAGTCTCCTTAAACCCCAATTTCATTTACTTGGAGGTACACAGTATTTTCCCTAGCTTTATTGAGATATAATTGGCATATTGTATAAATTAAAGGTGTACAATGTGATTATCTGATATACCTATACATTGAGAGATGATGAGGTTAGTTAACACACCCATCACCTCACATAGTTACCCTTTTTATTTTATTTTTTGTGGTGAGGACATTTAAGCTTTACTCCAAGGTTCACAGTTCTTGAGTGAAAATGAAAATGCATTGCTAAACTAAAAGCATGGTCTTGAAACAGGAATTAACTTGGTATGTTGGGCTTTAAAATCTCATGCCAGCAATTAAAGTGCTATTCTTAATGGTAGTTCCTGCCTTCTAGATTTATGAACATTTTCCACCTTGTTCATTAATTTTTGATTTCCCTGATATTCTGTACAAAGAAACCTTATAAGGTATTATTTCCTAACATAATAATAATGTAGCAAATGCCATTTTTAGCTTTTTGGATAAAGCAAAAATAAAGGATTTTTGTATTTATCTATATATGTCCAAAAATGTATAAAGTATTTCCTTTGGTAAATTATTTTAGTATTAGGACTGCCTTTAGAGGTGGTAGAAACCACTTTTTCCTGGGGACTAATAAAAGGAGTGATTTTTGTCTCTAGATCATGTGTGACTGAAAACAGAGTAATGGACATAGGATCTTTAAAGTCCTTTTTAGATGTTTTGTTCAGCTCAAGTCAATGATAAGGTAGCCAGTACTCAACTGCTTTAGATTTGATGGGTAATAACAAGATGTGAAAGATATGGGTCGTTGTAGCCAGGAGTTTATAATACTCTATCCTCCAAAACACATAAAGAAAAAAATCAAAGCAATAGTAATAACAAATAAGCGAACAACACAATCCAGACTGTAGTCAAGCAGTGGAAGGTAAGGTACAGATTTACAAATCTTGTAGATAATCAGTGAAGAGCTAAAATAATGGGGAAGTTTGGATTTGAATTGCCAAATTCATTTGATAAGAGATATAATTTAAGAGATCTAAAATTTCATTATTCCAGAATTAAGCATTACAGAAAAATCTATGAATCCTGTTTTGCTTTTTTACAGAGATTTTTAAAATTGAGTGTATCTCCAAGTACTTTTCAAATATCAAACTGTGTAACTCGTTTTTAGGCTAAATGAGTTGATTGTTTTTACAACAGGGTACAAATACGTCCTCTTACTTCCTCTTATTCATACACATTCACAAAAAGAGAAAGAAAAGCTAGCTGGCACAGAAATGCAATAATTAAGAGTCTACCAACCAAATAATTATTTTTCTATGTATGACATCTTGAGTTTTTCCAACATACTAAGATTACAACAAGAGGGAAACCCTCATACAATGCTACTGACTTAGGACTTCCCACAACTTTTAGCCTCATGTCACAGTTACTTCAAAATGTCCACACTGTCAACTACTTAACCTACATATAATAAAAAAAAGGCATTGTATTCTGAACTATGTGCTTTGCCCCATTTATTTGTCCAATTTCTTGTCATAATGGGTTATGTAATCTTAAAATCCAAGTTATCAATGTTTCTGTTTAGAAAATGCAAAAATTATTTGTATTAGCTCAGGTAGGTTGAGATGAACTAACAGCCTTTCCCACCAGAAATCTTTATCTATTTATTTGACTGATTGATCAGGAACAGATATGTTTTCATTTCAAATATGTTTTTAATCTCTACTGAAGCATTAAGTTTGACACCCTTCATCCTGGAGAACCCTCCTCTGGTGGGGTTTCCCGAATAATAATTCCTACTTGTCTGTCTATTACTACGTGGCTAACTAGCTAGCTAGCTGTCTTTATCTTTAATTTTTCTAAAATGTCTTCTGTGACTTTGTTGTTCAGGCAGTTTAGAGGAAAAAAGCAGCTACACAATCTACTCCTGTTGTGATCTCATATTTTCCAGACGTTTGTGATCATATGTTTTTTAGATACCTGAAAAACCATTTGCATCTGTATTCTTTGCTGCTCCTCCGATTTATTTTCTTAAAAAGAACCTGGAGGTGGAGGAGGCAGAGTCACTATGCATCCTTTTGTCTGTGTCTGGGAAATGTCCTATTTCCCAGAATTCTGGAAGAAAATATTATTCCAATGTAGAGTCCAGTACTTAGTACTAATTGCTACATTGAACCTATAGGAATAAGACATGGGAATTGGATAATTAGATCAAGTGTTTGCCTCACTGAGTGTCTTCTTTCCTGTTTTATTAAAACTGGCTAGATAATCAAAGGACTTGTGATGTCTAGAGTTCCTCCTTCTCAGGGAGTGGCCCTATGAGAAAATTGGAAATCATTTTATTCAAACCCAGTGGTTTTATAGTCTTGATTTGTAGTTCTTCTACCAAAGTATTCATCCTCTGGACTTACTAAGAGTGAGACAGGATGGAGGGAAAATTTTTATTTCCTGCCTAGTCTTTGTTCAGTCTACCAGGCTTTCCCCAGGGCTATTTTCAGTAGTGTCTCATTATTACTTTGGTTAACGTGATTCTTCTTTTGTTCATTTTCATAATTTTCCATGGTGTATTTTCTAATAATAATGGTAATGCTGTTTATTGAGCTTCTATATTGGGTCAGGCATATGTTAATATTATTTACAGTAAAACTATATTCACAGCTCTCCAAGGAAAGTGTTACTTTAAGGATAAGGAAAGAGGTTGTGAGAAGTTAAGTAAGTTGTTCGAGGTAATGCAGCTAGCAGATTGCACAGCCAGGACAGAAACTTGGGTCGGTCCAACGTCAGAGCCTTTCTAAGCTCACTCATTTACTCAACATCGTCCTCTCGTAGTGTGCTTTAGACAGTCCTCTCTTCACTTTCTATGTGTGTTCTTTCATCATGTACTTTGATGAGTTCTAAAAGTACCTTTCTGAAGAAATGGCTGGATGGTAGATAGAAAAGGGGCTCGTATTTTTTTTAAGTTTATTTTGATATCATTAATCTACAATTAAATGAGCAATATTATGGTGATTACACTACCCCCTTCATCAGGTCCCCCCCACCAACCCATTACAGTCACTGTCCATCAGCGTAGTGAGATGCTATAGAGTCACTACTTGTCTTCTCTGGGTTGTACAGCCCTCCCCGTGCCCCCCTAACATTGCATCTGCTAATAGGGACTCGTATTTTTAAATCTTACAATGGAGTCGTCTGAGGGTGGCCCCAAAGAGAAGAGTTCCGTCGGGATCCGGCTTGATTCACAGAAAACAATCCAGGTTAATTCCTTGAGCCCTTAACAAGCAATTCTTAACACCTGGACTGATTTGCGTTTGGAAATGATGGGTAACAGCCCCTCTAGGCTCGGTGCAACTCGGCTCCAAAGACTTCTGCAGTACAGCTGGCTTAGGAAGCATAACATTAGTTTTATTTAATTACTTTATCATTTACTGAATCCTTACTACCAGTAGAACATTGTGCTAAAAAGTTGGTCACTTCCCTAAGGGGTGTATACAATGTAATGAGAGAAATAATATATTCAGTTAATACAAATATAGGACCAGTGGATAGAGAGTATGAATATAAGGTCATGTAGTGGGAATAGCATCCAGTAATGCCACCATGGAGTGTTAAGTTATGAAATAGTATTTGGGAAGGTCCTTGGTTTTAATATTAGACCATATATACAGATGCTTTAGTTATAAACATCGTATTGGAGTCTGTTCTGGGCAGGTTCTTGGAAGCAATCTTTGATTCTATGGTAGTGAAACCAGAAGATGTCACAAAGAAATAGAAGTGGAAAGAAGTTGAAGGGAATAAAACTAAACTTCAACATTCAATAGCAAAACAATATTTCTTCTTAACATCCAAGTGAAGAAAAATAAAGAAAATGGCCAACTTGAGAGGAACTGGAAGAACAGATGACAATACAGTTTTTATTTCTATTAGCTCTCATATCTAAGGTTTTAAAGTACTTGGCAAAATGTTATGCCTCACATTACTTTAAGAGAGAGGCAAGTGTTATTACTTCCATATAAAGGTGGGGGAATGAAGGCACAGAGGTTTGCTTCTTTATGCCAAGTGAGGCCAAATATTTTGTGGAGTATTTGAAATGAGACTTGAAAATAGAGAAGCAATGAGAGAGAAGGCTAAAAGAATTTGTAATTGAGGGGCATAATTTCCCACCACATAAGTGTCTAGAGAACGTTAATATAGTGAATCTTCATTTCCAGTGAAGTGGAATGAAAGCCTTGAATTGCTTCAATGCACCACATCGTGTGAATAGCAATTTCAGTTTCAGAAAATCCTCCACTCATAGTAGAGTTGTTCAGTGAAGACGGCCATGAGGATTTCACACATGATTGCCCAAGATATGTTCATAGTTGTGCACTATATATATAGCGTATCTATACAAACTCTCTGTTGAAATACTAAATATTTATGAGCATTGTGTACAGTCTTAAAATATACTGATGGACATCTAATATATTTTGGTTGTACTGTGTTATTTGTTCACATATTTCTTTTCCTGCCCTTCCTTGCCTTTTTATATACTGTTTTTCTGTTCTCTCTAACTTTGGAACTTTCTTTAAAGGGCTCTGCCTGGGGAAGATAGATGTAAGAGCTCAAGAAGAATAAACATTGCAGCCCTCATTTCTTGTTTATAAAAACATATAAAACATAAATACATATTGATTTTCTTTATGTAAAGACTTTAAGTCTGAACATTTCCAGTGGAAAAGGTGGTATTCATAGTTACTTGTTTTTATATTTTTCAATGAAGCATTTGAAGTCAAAACATTTAGAAAGTGAGGTTGTCTAATCAATAAGTTTCCGACCAAACTAGGAATAATACCTACTGGTTTTGCACCACATTAGGACTTTTCAAGCAGTTTGTGCTAATGAATATACTATGTGGCTCCTGTTTTTATTAACTAGCATTCTATTTTTTGTTTCATAAAAGATTCAAGGTAACAATGCTATTTATTGTCCAAAATATGTTTCAAAGGATTATTCACAATTAATCTTTTTGGGGAGTAATCTCTGTATTCATGATAGGTTGAAATTATTAAAATTGCTTACATTTGAGCTTCAACTTTATTTTGAAGTTACAATGTACTATTTAAAAATTATATTTAAATATAGCTGTAAGTCTCTCTCCACTGGTTTAGGGGAGAATTAAACCCTAAAGCTCTAAGGCACCCATTGTATGTAACAAATTAACTTTTCTGCAGTGCATCTAGAATGGCACTGGCTGTGTATATTTACCTTAGGAGAACTGAGAAACCGCCAAGTAAAATTTTCTACACCTGTGCTGTGGTTCAGGTGAGGAATCCTAGTTGAAAATGTTAAAGTTCTCTTGGTTTAAAGCTCTCTCCTTTGCTGTTTACCTTTTCTTAACAACCTCCCACCCCTGGCAAAACATTAACGACAAATAAGCCTTTGGGGAAATCTGCTTTATTGGAAAGTATAACACTCTTTATGTATAAGCACTGTAGTTACGATATACAAAAGCAGGTAAAGGTTTTATTAATGACAGCCAACTCTGTTAGACAATGGCAGGCAGGCCAATATTCTAATTACCTCTATGTAAGGTCTCTAGAGAAATGTAAAAGAAGTCCAGGAAATGTAGCCACCCTGAGACATTCTGTCCTGCTCTGTCACAATAATGCTGTCTTCTTTAAAAATTTTGCGTGTGCTCATACAAGCAGTATTTAATGTCTTCCATTAAACAAGCATTGTTGACAGTCAAACAATAGAAAATCAAAAACCAAGAAAGATGATATTATAGTTTATCTCTTTAGCTATCATGTTCTTAAATTAAAAAAAAATGAAAAACCAATTTACCAACTTACCAATAAGAACTAAGATTAGAGAATATAATAATTTCATGTTATATTTATTCTAGTCTTTACTCTTATTTCTCTTGGGTTTTGATCAATTCATTTATTAAATAAACTTTTACTATATTATATTAATAAAGGAGATACTGTTAGTGAGGAAATAATGACAAATTTTCTATTTATTCTGTCTATGCTGCCTTGTAGTATCTTCTTCCAAATTACTATTTCTTGGGCTGTGTGGATTTGGTGCTAAAAATACTGACTGAAATGGCTTCCAAGCAAAAAATTATACAAACGTTCTTCCAATGAGTGAATTATTCCCTGGGAGTTATGACTGAATATTGAAATCTGGGTTTGTTTGTTTGTTTTAAACAAACTGTACATGTCAGTTCAAGCCGAGCCTGGCTGAAATTAAGATAGAGAGACATCAAAGGGAAGTGGAAGGTTGTTCATCTCTCCTTCTGGAAACATGCTTTGCAAGCCCATTATATGTGTTAACCAGGCACCTCTTTTGATTATCCCCAAATTAACATACAGTTTTAGGTAAATGTCATTTATAGCAATAAGCCTCATTTAAATGCATTTAAATGTAAGAGGAGTAGCATTAACTAATGTATATATTTTATGTCATGGCATGGTAAGAAATGAATATTTTGTTAATTTACCTTGAAACATAGAACTATTATTTTTCTTGGATAAAGCATAATGATCATTCTGCCTTAGTATAATATATAACAAGTTTTCCTATGAAATAATCTCATATCCAGTATATCTTATTATTAACCTCTGATATGAAACTCAATTTCAACTAAATCTAATTATATAGCAGGGACTCTAGCGTTAGTATGTACTATAAGTGTACATGAAAGGAAGACATCCTTTGTTTTTCCGACATTTCCTGTTGATGTAACACAAAATATTACTTATGACATCTAGTACAATGATTTAGGTAATAATATCACCAAAGCTATGACATGGATATAATACATAGTTTCAGTTAGGCTGTCAGACACAAATCTTCAGGAAACTAGGCTTTATTGGTTCAGATACTTGCCTGCTTGCTTTACAGAACACTTTGTTAAGTGAAAGGAAGAATAATGTCTCCAATTGAAAAACAGAGGGAGTTTGGGGCTGGCAGAATGCAATTGCCCAAGTTAAGAGTGAGCCAAATTGATCTGAAATCATTTAGATAACAATGTGATAGGCAGTGGACAGCATTTGTTTATGAAGACAGATTATGCCAGGCAAATCTGATTTATTTGATCTTATAAAATTACTCAACAAGTTTGTGGATAAAGAAAACTCCATGGACAAATAATATATCTAAATGTTTGTAAAAGCTTTTGATGTGGGTCTGCATGAGATTAAGATAATTGAAATGCTAGGAAGATGTTGCCTGGATAACAGTGCAATGGTGTGATTATCAGATTTAAAACAGAGTAATCAGAAAAAATAGATCATAGTATCTAATTGGTACATTTGGCAGAAAGCCGTAAAATAGCTAGTATCTTTATAGATCAATACGTAAGCAAGTATGAAAATGATTTAGTTCACAAAAATCAGTTTATTCTTTCTTCAGCAGGCAATATATCATAAACAAAAATTAGTTCAAAATACTTTACCACTTTGTCCAAAATAAACTATTGCTTTATTTTGCCCTCCACTGGTATTTATGACATTTAGAATTTGTCATGTCTGCCAAAAGCATTAGAATAGATAACCATAAATTTTAGAGGTTTCTAAAACATGGTAAAATTCAATGGAAATGTTATGTAGGTTTGTGAATAAATTCCTTTATAGATTTTTAAGAGCTGAGAGATAATTTAAAAGAAAATAGCCATAGTAATGGTAATTTTGAGAGAAACAGCAACTAACTGTAAATAAAAATTAAGGAAAGAGGACATGGAAGGAAAAAAGTAATACAGTGTGGTGTGTTTTAAAGTCTTATTGTCAAGTGGGAAAAATACTTTCAATATTTATGCATATAGGTTACATTAAAATATTTAACAGTATGTATGAAATGGCCACTAACCAACCAGAACTGGTATTAGCCATGGAGCTGGAGTGGGGCTGTAAAGGCATGTTGGTGTGTTGGACATTAACTCTTTACTTGATGGACAGTGGGGAGGTGGGTGGTGGTTGGGAGAGGCTAGAGTGACTGGGGTAGTCAAGGAGAGAACATTTGGAAAGGTAGTGGCTATTTGCTAATTGATATGGAAGTATTTTAATATTTTAACAACTGATATAGCTTTTCTGATGGATACTAGCTTTATAATAGCCAAAGGAGCTAGGAAAAATACAAAAAGAAAATTTGAATAGGTTCAATTACAAAAAGTGAAATATTTTAATAAACAGATTACAATATGTTAAACTTCATTAGTATTAAATAAGTACGGATTTATTTCCATGAAACAATAGTTTTCACTTGTCTAACTGGCAAATACTTTTTCTTACAAATTTTAGAAGTCAAAGGAAATGGGGAAGAGACATTTCTAAGCCTTCTGATAGAAGTATAAATAGGTATAACGGTTCTAAAGGACAATTTCTCAATATTTGTTAAAAACATTTAAAATGTTAGCTTGACTTAATGGTTCTGGTAGGGTTAGGCTAAATTAGATCAGCCCTCCCAGTGAAAATAACTGAGATCTGGATTTTAAAAATACTCTCAAAGCATAAAACGATATGAACAGATAATATGGAATTAGCAGACTAAAGGTAGAAGAACATGGAATCCAAATATGGAAGCTGCTCTGCCCTGAAGGAATTTGCTCACTGGTAAAAATCAGAACTTCATCTTGATACTGTAAGGGAGACAGAAAGCAAAACCCTGTACACATGGGAAATCTAATAGGAGACTTTCCTCCACAAGACACTGGACTCCAAAGCCCTTGAGTATTTACTGCTTGCATTCATATTACCTGGTTCAGGGAATCTTAAGCCTTGAACTTAAAATAATTTTGTATTAGTAGTGCCTCCAGGTACTTGGCAGAAGCAAATACAAATTCTCTCTTAAGTAAGATACCTTTATTATAGGCCTAACTCACTTCTATAAATAATTTTTCAAATACAATGTTCAGCACATCTCAAAGATAATCAGGTATATAAGGACACTAGATTAAATGAGTGAGAATCAGCATAGACAGCAAATAAAAACAGACTCATGAATGCTTTAAATACAGGACTCATGAGGGACAGACTATAATATAACCTATAAAGTAATTATGAAATGTTTAAAGACATAAAAGACCAGCATGATTATATCTACAGAGAGCAGGAAACCACAAAATGTAACACAGCAAATTTGAATTTGAAAAAGAAACTGAATAGAATTTTATTGTGATTTTCATTACCTTAAATATTGTGGTTTTATTTTAAATAAAAGTTAGAAATAAAATTTTATAAGTATATTTATACTTTGTAAATAAAAATTTTATAAGTGAAATTTATAAAATATTTAAAATCCAATAAGTTCTTAAGTGCAGATTAGACATACTGAAGACATAATGAACCTGAAGATAACGTTAAGAGAAATGACCCAGAATGCAGCATGAAGAGTCAAAAAAGGAGGGAAAATATATGTGAGAAGAAAATACAGTGAGTCTAACCTAGGTTTAGTCAGAGTTCTAGAAGAAGAAAGAGAATGAGATGAAGCAGTTCTTTGAATAACTGCTGAGTTATTTCCAAACTGACAAGACTTCAATTTAAATAGTCGTATTGATTTTAAAGAGTCTTATGATCTGAAAGCATGATAAATGAAAATTATACCTAAACACATTGAAATAAAACTTCTAAAGACAAAGACAAAGAATAAATATTAAAAGCAGCCAAAGATAAATAACTGTCAGAACAATAATACTGACAGCTGATTTTTCACTAGGAGAAATTGGAAGCAGAAGACAGTGGAATGTTATTGTCAATGTGCTAAAAAGATAGTTATCAACCTAGACTTCTATAAGTGAGTAAAATACAGGCATTTCAGACACTGGAGCTAAGATATTTTGCCTCTAGCAAATTTACAGTGAAGGAAATTTCAAAGCATGTTATTTCAGGCAGGGAGAAAAGGGGGAAAATGATCCTATGTGGAAAATCTGAGATAGAAGAAAGAATTAAGACCGAAGAAAGTGGAAAACATGGGTAAATCTAATGAATATTGACCATGTAAGCAATAATAACAATGTCTTGTGGATTTTTAAAAATAAAAAATTAAAATATACATCAATAATAGCATGTCAGGAAAGAGTAAGTACAATTAAAGTGTTCTAATTTTCTTATCAAAAACAAACTGATACATTTCAAATGTGATATAATTTTAAAATTAATAAAAGGATACAAATGGTGTAATTTGAAATTGGTAAAGAGGGGAATTTGATACCTAAAAATCAGAAATCAATCTAAAAGAGAAAAATGTAGCAGAGCAGACAAATGGAAGACACTTTTGAAGCTATAGTAGCAATTACACAAATGTAAAGAGACTAAATGTTCCAGTTAAACGTTAAAGATTGTCTAACTGTTTAAAAAAAACCCAGATGTTGTTAACAGGAGATACGTTTGGAACATAATGATAAAGAAAGTTTGGAATTAAAAGGAAAACACACACCTTGTGAACACCAACCGAAAGATAGCTGCTATGTCTAGAGGAAAACATTAGATGAAACGTGTTAGGTCAGAAAGCATTCCTACAGATAAAGAGGGATACTTTTTTTTTATTTTAGAAGTTTTTTTTTTAAAGGATGGTTGACATATATTAGTTTCACATATACAACATAGTGATTCCACATTTATACACATTAGGAAAAGCTTATCACAATAAGTGTAGTTACCCTCGGTCACTATACAAAGTTATTACAATATTATTGATAATATTTTTAATGCTGTACTTTTCATCCCCATGACTTACTTATTTTATAACTGGACATTTGTATACCTTAATCTCCTTCACCTATTTTGCCTATCCCTCAAGAGGAGGGATATTTTATAATGCAGAGACATTCAATTAACCAAATAGATACTGCTTTTAATTCATATGTACCTATGACAAAGTCTCCAAATATATACAGCAAAAATTGAGAGATGATAAAAAGAAACGATTTTATAATACATATGGGGGTTGGGACATGTACATATATATATAGTGCTTGGGATGTACAACTGCTAAATACACTCTTAAAGCATATGACGGAATTTGTTTATTAAATCTAAATACATAGCTATACAGATTGATAAGGCTTTTTCCCCCTTAGCCAGATAGGTAGATGACCTTCACTATTATTCCAGAATGTTTATTTGGAGCCTACATGCACATTATTCTGTATAGTGAAAACCTGGCTAGATTGTCTCTACCCTTATGGATTTATAAGCAACAGCAAGAACATACACTGTATTGTTTCTCGGCACTAGTATGAGCCAGTGCTGTAGAATTATCTCATTCTATTTAATTCTCATTTTATGATGTAGGTATTATTATGACTACTTTAGAAATAAAGAACTGAGACTCAGAGAGATTAAGTAAATTTTCTAAGATCACCTCTTCAGTAAATGACAGTGCTAGAATTCAAAGTTATGTTTTTGATGAGCAATGAGCCAGTGGCAGAAAATACTATGCTTGGAGACTGGAGGTAAGGAGGTAATTATTCTTATAGAATCTATAAAATTAGGAAGATGATGTCTTTGTGCAGCACTGACAAAGCTTAGTGTCTGCAGTATAGAAAAATTACATATTGAACCAAAGAAGTGGTTAAAATAGTTTGATGAGAGAGGGCCATCTTAGAAGATAGAGAGCACTAGTGACTGAGCATGTGAGAATGGCTAAGGAAAAGGAACCACCATGTGCCCAGCACAACAGAAATTAGAATGCTTCTCCATTATGGCATCTTGTGCTCTTAAAAATCCTTTTCTTCTAGCTCAGGTTCACCCTTTTCCAATTGCTTATAGCTTCTGAAGTGGATCCCAGCATCAACAGGCAGTCTTTCATGACCCAGTGAAGGTCTAGTTTTAAGTTCCCTCTACTTCTGAATTTGTTGAATATGTAAGTTATCTATTTTACTGCTTAACACATGGACAAAACACTCATAGAGATAGTATAATAATACAGTTCACCAATCAATTATTTAAACCCACTCAATACTTGAATAATTAGGGCCACATCATCTTCGATCAACTTTTAATATTCTCCTGGCAGAATTCCCTACCCCAAGTTTCACCCCACTCTCCTGTCTTCTCCACATCCTCACCACAACCCGAGCTTTGCTCCAACACAGCCATTAGTTATCCTTCCAAAATAATGGTTTGATTGTATCATTTAAATGCTTCAGAAAAAAATCCGTGGCTTCCTCTGAATAATACCTAAGTTCAATTGGTGTATAATGCCCTTTGCAATCTGACCCCAAGTTCTTTGCAGTCTTAGTTCCTCCACATCTCACCATGTCTCTCCCCATACCACAAGAAGTAAGGTCTGTACGCTCCATTTATGGGAACTCTGTGATAAGATACTGGGGTCAGAAAGCTTAAATGACCTGTCCCAGTCATACAAGTAAATGGCAGAGCCAGGATTCACATTCAGGCCTGACTCCAAATCATGGGCTTAACCCAGTAAACCAAATTGTCTTCTGTTTTCTGAGTTTTGTGAATTTTTTAAACTATATGAAAGAAAATTAATTTTGAGCATATTAAATGCCATGTATAATCAATGCTCTTGCATCATAGTTGTGTGTAAAATATAAGGCAGTCTCAAAAATTATTGTTATTTCTGCAGAATTGATAGTTGCCATTAGTGTCAATAGTTTTCCTTCACCTTAGACACTTTAATAATAATAACATCTTCCATTCATTTATGGCTCACTCTGTGCCATTCAGTGTGGTAAGCATTTTACATACTTAACAATATTTAATGACCAAAGCAGTTTTTGAGGTAATTATCACTATTCCCATTTTGTGATGAGGAAACTGAGGCTACAAAAGCCTCAGTAACTTGCTTAAGATGAAACAGTTAGTAGTGGGGCTGGAATTGAACTCAAGACTGTCTCACTTTACAGCCCATGCTATTGACTGCCCACTGTGCCATGTCCCTTTAAAGTGCCTAGATTGAACTTCTCAATTACCTGGATCCTACCCTCTATGCCCCATGCCTGAAATTCCTTGTTTCCTACACATGTAGTCTTATCTTGCAAGTCTTGTCTTTCTGTCTAGGTGGCTGACAGGCTTCCTTCTGTTCCCATTCTCCTCCTTTCCCGCATACTGAACAGCATGAGAGTAGAAACTCTGGTTATAAGCTGGGGGTTATTTCCCTGTAGGGAATGGCTTCAGAGGAAAGAAGTGGGAGTTATCTAAGCCATGGGTGAAGGGCCCGAGGTGGAGAAGGAACGACCTTCCAAGGCTATCCATGCAAGGAAGACCCTTTTATTCCTTTCATTTTTCTGCACCATGATTCTCAAACGCCTCGTATCTGGAGCTCCTTAGGACCGCCTTTCCTCTGTGCTCAGGCAAAGCTTACAGGCTGTAAGCTGCAGCAATAAAAAATAGTGATGCTTTTTAAAATCCAGCAGCTCATTATTTTACTCTATTAATTTGTATATATGCCAGGCATTGCTCTAGATGGCGGCTATATGGCTGTGAACAAAACAGGGTGTCTGTCCTCATGGGCCTCATAGCTTGCTGGGGGATAACACCATTAACAAACAAACAAATATATAATATGGTGACAGAGAATAATAAGTGCTATGAGAGAAAGAAAGCTGAGTAAAGGGATAGAAAATGATGCCGGGGAAGGGTGGGGGCAGGGCAGATCTTTCTGAGGTGGCATTCCTTGAGTAAAGACTCCAGTCAAGTGTGGGAACAAGTCGTGAGCATATCTGAGGAAAACATCCTGCCAGAATAAACAGCCTTGAGGTGGAAGTGTGCTCTTCTTGTTTGAGGAAAATAATGGAACAGAATGAGTGAGAAAGAGTGGTAAGAGATGCAGTCTAAGAGTAGCCAGGGACTGCTCAGAGCTGGATTTTATTCTAAATATGGTGGGAGGTCATTTGAAGAATTTGAGCAAAAGAATAAAATGAGCAGATTTATATTCTCATGGGACCCATCTTGCTGCTGAATTCATAGTACATTGTAGTGGGGCAATTGTGGAGCGGAGAGACCCAACAGTATAGGGCTAGAGAATCTGAGAGGTTTTAGGTTCAGGAAATGCTTTGAAGGCAGAGCTCACAAGAATTGCTAATGGATGGAATATGGGGTGTCCTGCTTGAGACAAAGGTTTTTGGATTGCGTCGCAGGGAGCTACTTGAACGGACACACCCTTTACCAAGATGAGGGGTAGGTTTAGGAGGGGCCATCAAGAGCTGTGTTTTAGACTTGGGAGAGACTGTTTGAATTCCAAATTTTCAGGGAAGAACGGGCCTTTTAGATGCCAGTGGTGCTAACCTTTTACAGAGGCTGGTCTATGTGGAGATGAGGGAGCAGAGACATAGAAGAAATAAATTTCCTTCTGAGTAGTCCTGATACTCAAGTGACTAAAAAGTAGGTCAGTCATCTGAACTTGTCTTCTCTACACTGTGATTTCAGGGCAAGAAATCTCTCTCTTCAAAAAGCTTCCTGATAGATACTGTCTCAAAATTTCTGAATTTAAGTCAAAGTAATTTACTCCACAGTTAGACAGGAAACTTAAAAAGCAAATAGCCTGAGAGATAATGCAGTGTTCATGAGTTTTAGCAAAGTATGACAGAGCAGATGAAGGTCATGCGTGTTACAAAGTGGGGACAAGATGTCTTTGTCAAGAGAAAGGAAGTAAAAAAGGCAATAATTTTAACAATCTGATAAATAGGGATTACCCTATTTATCATAGTTTCTAAGTGGGAAAATGGAGAAAGAAGTGTTTAAAGAGGATTCCTATCTTGAGGGATTACCTGGGGTTATACCCAAGTGAAGAGTGTCCATCAAAATTCTTCCCCTACCCTACCTCTTAGCACCTGTTCTACCTTATAACCCTTAATCTCTTTCCAAAAGTGTTCTTTGACTGGAAGGCCTGTGGCATGATAGAGACCTGTCACCTCTTTTCTAGGGCCAGAGTTCAAATGGAGTTAGTTAGCTCTGGAAAATGCTACTGACCTGCAATTCCCATTGGATGTTGCACTGTCATTTCTCCAACAGTGTCCCAGGGAAGGCCACATCCACTACCAGAAAGGATTTAAGGATTGAAAAAAAATTATCAGAGTGATATATGCTTATTGCAAAATAATTTAACAAAAGAGTTAAAGAAAAAAACAGACTAAAATTCCTGCTAACTTGAAGTATGTTTCCTTCCAGTATGTTATTTATTTTGTTCTTTCATAAATGAGCCCCTCATTATACATGCAGTTTTGTATCCTGTTGCTGCTTAACATTATGTCATACATTTTTGTCCATGTCATTGCATTTTTAGGGGTACATGATCATCTCTAGTACAGCTGCCCCATGATTTAATCAAGGTAGTTTCTTGTTTATAATTACAAATAACACTGTGATGAACAACCTGTGCATAAATCTTTGCCTTTCTTTTGAATGGTTTACTAAAAGGAGAATTGGTGAATTCAAGGGTATACATGTTTTTTAAAGCTCTAGATATATATCACTATACGGATTTCCAGAAGGCTGTTATCAAATTGCACTTGGGGCGAGGGGGGGGGGAGATCTATTGGAACTATTGGATCTGTTAGAAAATATTTGACAACAATTCGTTTTTAAAAATATAATAATGCTTTTTATTTTGAGTATGTGGAAGAAAATATGTATTATTATATAGCAATCATTATTTGCTCCGTGTCACAGTGGTAACACAGTACTGAGGATTAGGTAAGCATTAGCCTATGTGGTGGTAGTGTTGCCGAGTATGGAGAAGAGCAGATACACTTGTGCAATGAAACTCCCCTTTAATGGAGGTTGGAGGTTCACTGGATATTGAGGGAGCGGGTTGATAAAGACAGAAGAGGTCAGAGTAGACATTCCCAGGAAGTGAGGGGGATGGAGTGGGGAGGAGCCGAACGATGCCCCAGGAGGAGGGGGAGGTGCGGAGGGCACGTGGCAGTCTGGGGGGCTGTGCTGCCTCACACAGGAAGGAAGCAGGGCTGGGAGAAGGCTGCATGGAAGCAGACCCTCTGGCAACCATGGTGATACTGATGTCCGTTGGGGTCGACCCAGGACTTCAGGGGATATTTCTGCAAGATGGTGGTCAGGAATACCATTCGAGCCAGGCCCTCTCCTACACAAAATTGTTTTCCTGAAAATAACAAGGACAGGTACTCCTGAACTACCATGGGAAGAATACACATAAATTATTTGAAGAATGATTGAATAGAGGTACAGATGGAAGGCAGGACGGCTGGAAGGACAGTTGGATAGATGGATGGACACATTTGCAATCTAATAACTAGCACCATTCATTCAGAAAGTATTTATTGAATATCAGCTCTATGCCAATCACTTCATTAAGTATTCCTATATAATAACGGCTCTTTGACTCTTTAAGTTTCTATTCCATCATTTTCTTTTTCTAGAAACAGACCCATGTTCTCAGTAGGTTGAAAGGGGAAGGACTGAGAGGAGGAGGCTATCTTTGTTTCCCCTTCTACCTCTGGCAGAAAGTTTAGCCAAAGATATTTTCCTCATGCAATTTCAAAATCAAATGTTGCTCCTTCACTTTAAAACCTTAAATAGCTCTCTGCACCTGTCTTATGTAACAAAGTCCAGATTATATGATCTGGTCCTTCACAATTCTTTTTACAGTCTGATATGCCATGATTTTGACTGCCATCCTTTTTTCCTGTGTGTGAAATTTCCTATTGAGGTAAAACATATATAACAAAAATGTCCACTTTAACAGTTTTTAAGTGTGCAATTCAGTGGCATTAATTGCATCACAGCATTGTCCTTCTATCATTGCTCTCAACTAACAAAACTTTTTCATCACTACAAAAATAAATTTTGTAATCATCAAGCTGTAAATTCCCATTCTCCCAACCCCTGATAACTAATACTATACTTTCTATCTCTACGAAATTTGTCTATTCTAGAGATTTCATATAAGTGAAATCTTATAATATTTGTCTTTATGTCTGGCTCATTTCACGTAGCATAATATTTTCATGATTCATCCATGTGGTAGTATGTATCAGCACTTCATTCCTTTCTGTGACTGAATAATGTTCTGTCGCTTATGTATACCACGTTTTGTTTATACATTTATCTGCTCATGGGCTCTGGGTTGTTTCCCTCTTTGGGCTATTATGAATAATGTTACAGTGGATACTGGTATACAAGTATGTGTTTCAGTCCCTGTTTTCAATTCTTTTGTGTATATGCCTAGAAGCACAAATGCTGGGTCATATGAGTGTAATTCTTACAAATTTCTATGCACCTGAGAAAAAGTCCCTCTTGAAAGGGGACTATCTTAAAGTATTAAAATTCTTACATCTGATTTTCCACGTAATGCAATATGTCTGCGACGTAGGAGAAAGAGGAAAGGAGAGGAAGTTGGGTTAGAAGCCATAAATAAACGTGTCAGAAACGATCAATTTGGGAAGCTAAGTTTACCAACCCTATTAAAGGACTCAAACACATTTTTTTCCCCACTCATTTCTTTTTCTCCCCCCTCCCTATGGTAACCACCAGTCTGTTATCTGTGTTCATGAGTCTTTTCAGTTTTGTTTGGTTTTTCAGATTCCACATGTAAGTGAAATCATGTGGTATTTGTCTTTCTCTGCCTGATTTCACTTAGCATTAATACCTTCTAGGTCCATTCATGTTGTTGCAAATGGCAAAATTTCAATCATTTTATGGCAATATTTTCATTACTCTATTTATTTTTACTTTTTATTACTCAAATATTTTATATAGTGGTTCAGAATATTAATTTTGATTATAAAGCAGGTTTAGGTACTTTTAAAATTTTTGTATGATTTCATGATATTTAATGGGAAACACCCTAAAGCTTTTTTTTTTTCAAACCATAGGTCCTAGCCTATTAGTAATTCATGAAATTAAATCTTTTGCTGTGATTAGGATTTTAAAGATATACTACAATTGAATAGAAATACAAGAATGCATTGTACCTGACTTCTGGAAAGATGGTGGCATGAGCAGGGCGATGGAAATCTCCTCCCAAAACCATATATATTTATGAAAATACAACTATTCCTAAAAGAGAGACCAGAAGTTACAGTACAACAGCCAGGCTAGAACTGCACCTGTGGGGACTCAGTGCCTCACGAAGCGGGTAGGATATGGGGCTGCGACCCGGTGGGACCCGAGTGCTCCCCCGCCCCAGCGCACCGGCGGGAGGAAGGATTCGGAGCGGCGAGGGAGTGGAGGCACAGTCCACCAAATAACCAGCCCTGGTGATCTGCGTCGGGAGCACTGACCCACATCGCGCAGTGTATCGGAGATTGGAGAGACAGAGGGGCAGGATCTGAGAGGGACGGTGCAGCCGGGTCCTCTCAGCCTGCTCCCTGGGACAAAAGAAAAGCGTGTGCTTTTTAAAAAGTTTTAAAGAGACAAGGGCCCAGTGGGCTGGGAGTCCTGGGGAATTTCGGACCCCTTGGCCAGCGACCGGGCAAAGGAGCCACTCCAAGGCCTACCACAATGATCAGCAGCCTCTCATTCGTTCCCCCCCTGGCCGGTGCCACAAACGTTCCGGAGGAACAGAACAGTGGAGCAGCATCATCCTCACAGAATCTACTCCTGGCGGGCGTTTTTTTTTTTCTTTTTAAAAGTCTTAAAGAGCCCAGCTGACACACACGGTGCCTACTAGCAAGCACTTCGATTGCCATGAAAAGACAGAGGAATATGGTACAAACAAAGCTTAGCCAGACAACCCCAGAGAGGGAGCCTGATGGGATGGACATGCACAATCTTCCTGAAAAAGAATTCAGAATAAAAGTCATAACCATACTGATGGATCTACAGACAAATATGCAGAAGCTAAGGGAGGAAGTGACGGAAGTGAGGAAAGACAATGCAGAAATGAGACAAGCGATCAACGGGCTTGGAAGCAGACTGGACGAGATGCAAGAGACTGTTAATGGAATAGAAATCAGAGAACAGGAATACAAAGAAGCTGAGGCATAGAGAAATAAAAGGATCTCTAGAAATGAAAGAATATTAAGAAAACTGTGTGACCAATCCAAACGGAACAATATTCGCATTATACGAGTTCCAGAAGAAGAAGAAGAGAGAAAAAGGGATAGAAAGTGTCTTTGAAGAAATAATTGCAGAAAACTTCCCCAAGCTGGGGAAGGAAATAGTCTCTCAGACCATGGAAGCCCACAAATCTCCCAACACAAGAGACCCAAGGAAGACAACACGAAGACACATAATAATTAAGATGGCAAAGATCAAAGATAAGGACAGAGTATTAAAGGCAGCTAGAGAGAGAAAAAAGATCACCTACAAAGGAAAACCCATCAGACTATCATCAGACTTCTCAACAGAACCCTTATAGGCCAGAAGAGAATGGCATAATATATTTAACATAATGAAACAGAAGGGTCTTGAACCAAGAATATTGTATCCAGCACGATTATCATTTAAATCTGTGGGAGGGATTAAACAATTCCCAGACAAGCGAAAGCTGAGGGAATTTGGCTCCTATAAACCACCTCTACAGGATATCTTAAAGGGACTGCTCTAGATGGAAGCACTACTAAGGCTAAAAAGATGTCACCAGAGAAAATAAAATCATAGCAAAGAAAGCAGACCATCCAAATACTAACTAAAGGCAAAGAATAAAACACCTAGTATATAAAGAATGGAGGAGGAAGAATAAGAAGGGAGAGAAATAAAGAATCATCAGATTGTGTTTACAATAATTTAACAAGAAAGTTAAGTTAGACTGTTAGATAGTAAAGACTCTACCCTAGAACCTTTGGTAATCACGAATCTAAAGCCACCAATGGCAATAAGTACATATCTATCGATAATCACCCTAAATGCAAATGGACTGAATGCACCAATCAAAAGACACAGAGTAATAGAATAGATAAAAAGCAAGACCCATCTATATACTGCTTACAAGAGACTCACCTCAAACCCAAAGATATACACAGACTAAAGGTGAAGGGATGGAAAAAGATATTTCACACAAACAACAAGGAGAAAAAAGCAGGTGTTGCAGTACTTGTATCAGATAAAATAGACTTCAAAACGAAGAAAGTAGCAAGAGATAAAGAAGGACATTACACAATGATAAAGGGGTCAGTCCAACAATAGGATATAACCATTTTAAATATATATGCACCCACACAGGAGCACCGACATACGTGAAACAAATACTAACAAAATTAAAGGAGGAAACAGAAAGCAATGCATTCATTTTAGGAGACTTCAACACATCACTCACTCCAAAGGACAGATCAACCAGACAGAAAATAAGTAAAGACACAGAGGCACTGAGCAACACACTAGAACAGATGGACCTAACAGACATCTACAGAACTCTACACCCAAAAGCAACAGGACACACATTCTTCTCAAGTGCACATGGAACATTTTCCAGAATAGACCACATACTAGACCACAAAAAGAACCTCAGTAAATTCAAAAAGATTGAAATTCTACCAACCACCTTCTCAGATCACAAAGATATAACACTAGAAATAAACTGTAGAAAGAAAACAAAGAGGCTCACAAATACATGGAGACTTAACAAAATTCTCCTAAATAATCAATGGATCAATGACCAAATTAAAACAGAGATCAAAGATTATATGGAGACTAATGGCAACAACAACACAAAGCCACAACTTCTGTGGGACACAGCAAAGGCAGTTATAAGAGGAAAGTATATTGCAACCCAAGCCTATTTAAAGAAGGAAGAACAATCCCAAATAAATAGTCTAAAGACACAATTACTGAAATTGGAAAAAGAAGAACAAATGAGGCCCAAAGTCACCAGAAGGAGGGACATAATAAAGATCAGAGAAGAAATAAATTGAGAAGAATAAAACAATAGAAAAAATCAATGAAACCAAGGGTTGGTTCTTTGAAAAAATAAACAAAATAGATAACCCCCTAGCCAGACTTATCAAGAGAAAAAGAATCTACACCCATAAACAGAATCAGAAATGAGACAGGAAAAATCACTATGGACCCCACAGAAATATAAAGAATTATAAGAGAATACTATGAGAATCTATATGCTAACAAGCTGGAAAACCTAGAAGAAATGGACAACTTCTTAGAAAAATACAACCTTCCAAGACTGACCAAACAAGAAACAGAAACCAAACAGACCAATCACCAGCAACGAAATTGAATTGATAATGAAAAAACTACCCAAGAACAAAACCCCCGGACCTGATGTATTCACCTCTGAATTCTACCAGACATATAGAGAAGAAATAACAACCATTCTCCTTAAAGTTTTCCAAAAAATAGAAGAGGAGGGAATACTTCCAAACTCATTCTATGAAGCCAGCATCACTCTAATACCAAAACCGGGCAAAGACCTCACCAAAAAAGAAAATTACACACCAATATCCCTGATGAGTGTAGATGCAAAAACATTCAACAAAATATTAGCAAATCGAATTCAAAAATACATCAAGAGGATCATACACCATGATCAAGTGGGATTCATCTCAGGGAGCAAGGATGGTACAACATTCGAAAATCCATCAACATCATCCACCACATCAACAAAAAGAAGAACAAAAACCACATGATCATCTCCATAGATGCTGAAAAAGCATTTGACAAAATTCAGCATCCATTCATGATTAAAACTCTCAAAAAAATATGTATAGAGGGCAAGTACCTCAACATCATAAAGGCCATATATGACAAACCCACAGCAAACATTATACTTAACAGTAAGAAGCTGAAAGCTTTTCATCTAAGATCGGGAACAGGACAGGGATGCCCACACTCTCCACTGTTATTCAACATAGTACTGGAGGTCCTAGCCACGGCAATCAGACAAAACAAAGAAATACAAGGCATCCAGATTGGTAAAGATGAAGTCAATTGTCACTATTTGCTGATGACATCATACTGTACATAAAAAAACCCTAAAGACTCCACTCCAAACTATTAGAGCTAATATCTGAATTCAGTAAAGTTGCAGGATAGAATATTAACACACAGAAATCTGTTGCTTTCCTATACACTAATGATGAGCTAACAGAAAGAGAAATCAGGAAAACAATTCCATTCACAATTGCATCCAAAAGAATAAAATACCTAGGAATAAACCTAACGAAGGAAGTGAAAGACTTATACCCTGAAAACTACAATACATTCCTAAGAGAAATTAAAGAGGACACTAACAAATGGAAATTCATCCCTTGCTCTTGGCTAGGAAGAATAAATATTGTCAAAATGGCTATACTACCTAAAGCAATCTACAGATTCAACGCAATCCCTATCAAAATACCAACAGCTTTCTTCAATGAACTCCAACAAATAATTCTAAAATTCATATGTAACCATGAAAGACCCCGAATAGCCAAAGCAATCCTGAGAAGGAGGAATAAAACGGGGGGAATTACGCTCCCTGACTTCAAGCTCTACTACAAAGCCACAGTAATCAAGACAATATGGTATTGGCACAAAAACAGACCCACAGACCAGTGGAAGAGAATAGAAAATCCAAACATTAACCCAAACATATACAGTCAATTAATATTTGATAAAGGAGCCTTGGATATACAATGGGGCTATGACAGCCTCTTCAGCTGCTGGTGTTGGCAAAACCAGACAGCTCCATGTAAGAGACTGAAACCGGACTACTGTCTAACCCTATACACAAAAGTAAACTCAAAATGGATCAAAGACCTGAATGTAAAAAAACATAGGCAAAGATCTCTTGGACATAAACATGAGCAACTTCTCCATGAACATATCTCCCCAGGCAAGGGAAACAAAAGCAAAAATGAACAAGTGGAACTATATATCAAGCTGAAGAGCTTCTGTACAGCAAAGGACACCATTAGTAGAACAAAAAGACATCCTACAGCATGGGAGAATATATTCATAAATGACATATCCGATAAGGGGTTGACATCCAAAATATATAAAGAACTCAGGAACCTCAACAAACAAAAAGCAAATAATCCAATAAAGAAATGGGCAGAGGACATGAACAGACACTTCTCCAAAGAAGAAATTCAGATGGCCAACAGGCACATGAAAAGATGCTCCACATCGCTAATCATCAGAGAAATGCAGATTAAAACCACAATGAGATATCACCTCACACCAGTGAGGATGGCCAACATCCAAAACACAAACAACAACAAATGTTGGCGAGGATGTGGAGAAAAGGGAAGCCTCCTACACTGCTGGTGGGACTGCAAATTAGTTCAACCATTGTGGAAAGCAGTATGGAGGTTCCTCAAAAAACTCAAAATAGAAATACCATTTGACCCAGGAATTCCACTCCTAGGAATTTACCCTAAGAATGCAGCAGCCCTGTTTGAAAAAGACAGATGCACCCCTATGTTTATCGCAGCACTATTTACAATAGCCAAGAAATGGAAGCAACCTAAGTGTCCATCAGTAGATGAATGGATAAAGAAGATGTGGTACATATACACAATGGAATATTATTCAGCCATAAGAAGAAAACAAATCATACTATTTGCAACAACATGGATGGAGCTAAGGGTATTATGTTCAGTGAAATAAGCCACGTGGAAAAAGACAAGTATCAAATGATTTCACTCATATGTGGAGCATAAGAGCAAAGAAAAAAACTGAAAGAAAAAAACAGGAGTAGACTCACAGAACCCAAGAACGGACTAATAGTTACCAAAGGGAAAGGACTGGGAGGATGGGTGGGAAGGGAGGGACAAGGGGGAAAAGGGGGCGTTACGATTAGCAGACGTAATGTTGTGGGGGCGCGGGGAGGGCTGTACAACTCAGAGAAGACAAGATTCTATAGCATCTCACTATGCTGATGGACAGTGAGTGTAATGGGGTTGGTGGGGGGGACCTGATGAAGTGGGTCGTTCAATAACCATAATATTGCCCATGTAATTGTAGATTAATGATACCAAAAAAAAAAAAGAATCCATTGCACCTAGCCATGGGTATTGCTTTGTAAAACTTGTTTCAGTTACCTGTGTGTGTACTGTAAAATTTATTTCTTATCATGGGATGTGTGCAGAAATGAAGCCACTGATGTAGTGGAAAGAGTCTGAGCTTTGGGATTAGCCAGAACTTAATTTGCATCTGGGGTTTCATAACTCTTGCCAGCTATTTAAGTTCTTTATGGATCAATCCCTCATCAAAAAAGGAGAGTAGTAATATCTCCCTGTGTGTGAGAGAGAAACCATTAGAATGCCTAAAATTTAATCAGTGATTAACAGTATGTGATTATTTCCAAATGTTCTCCAAATAACGCTCTCCATGTAACACTTCATTCACTAAGAAGGGAGAAGATGTGTGTAATTGATGACTAGATCTGTTATGCTACAGTCTACTTTAAAACACATTGCTCACTCTGTTTTTCCAATTTGGTTTAGTATGGAGACTTGAACACATAGTTCTTTCCCTTTCCTATTCTCAGATTGTACTTACCTATATTATGGATTTGTGGTACTTCACTATACATCTGTCATATATTTGCTAAATATTTCATAGTTAGCTAGTATTACAAATTTTCAAATCTCTTCTTGTGCTTAAAACAGTGCACTTTAGAGTGTTGGATAAAAATCCATCGAGTTTCGTCCACAGCACACCTTTTGCAAAGTATCACTTATGTAAGGGGAAGCAGATGTAATTCTGATTCCACCAGTATTTCTCACTCAATCTACTCCATGCTAAACAGGTCAGTTAGGCACTAAGTCATGTCTCTGGATAGTACAAGTGGAAGGGGTGAACAGACAAACCACTTTATCTGAGGACAGTCGAAAATTAGATGGTACTTTCCCCTCCCCACTCCTTTTCTCCCCGGGGAGAGGGCATTTATGAGCCCCGAGGAGTGGCGCCCAGAGCTCCGGAGGCTGCCAGCACGCACGGTCTCCCGCACTGAGAGCCCTTCTTCCCAGATGAATCCTCATAGTATCACAGACGCGCGCAGTCGCGATCGATACTGGATGGCAGACGTGCTCCCACCTTCAAGTGTAGGCACGGGGAGGTGGATTTAGCCGCCCTGCCGCTCTATCGCAGCTTCTCATCAGCTCAATACTGGCGGAGGACGTTAACCCGTTCCCCGGCTGACACCCACCCTGTCGCCTCTGGCACCGTGGCGTGGGGCCCCTCCTCTCGGCTCCCTCGGCTTCCATCAGGCTTCCCGGAGTGGGGCCGCAGGTCCGGCCCGCAAGGAGGGCGCCGTTAGGTGGCCGGGGCCCACAGGATGGCCTGGAGAGGTTGCTGAGGTTGGAGTGCCAGGCTTCCTCACACTCCGGACCTTACTTTCCGGCGTCTTCGCCAGGGGAGCAGTCCCTGGGCCACTGTCCAGCCGCGCGGAGGCCGCAGCGAGGGGGTGGGGCGCGCGCCCGCCTTGGGACCCCTGCGAGCCGGCCCGGCGAAAACCCCGCCCCCGGCGCCCGCTCCCACTCCTGATTGGCGGGGCCGGTCCGAAGGCCACCCCGCGGACCCGGCCCGCGTCTCAGCTATAAAGGCTGCGGACGCATGACGGCCGTGGCGAAGCTCGGGCAATTGCGGTGCTCGCCCGCTCTCAGCCCCTGCGGCGCCCCCATTACAACTTGCCCCCCATCGCTCCGACTTCACCATGCCAAGGGGCTTCCTGGTAAAGCGAACTAAACGGACAGGCGGCTCATACCGAGTGCGCCTGGCCGAGCGGCTCTTACCCCTGCTGGGGCCCCAGGGGGCGCCGCCCTTCCCGGAGAAAGCTTCCCGTGCTCCCCTGCCTGGTGCGGAGCGGGCGGCCCCCCGCACCCCGGAGGAGGAGGCCCTCAAACCGTCGGGGTTGTTCTGTCGGGCTGCTGGGGTGAGCCCGGGGGCGGGCGGGCGGGAAGGCGCGGAGCCGAGGGCGGAGGGCAGGGAGAGACCCGGGCCCAGCCCCAGCCCCAGCAAGCCGGCGGGCGCGGAGCTGCGCCGCGCGTTCCTAGAGCGCTGCCTCAGCTCGCCTGTCTCCGCCGAGTCTTTCCCCCGGGGCGCCACCGCCGCAGCCGCTTTCTCCTGCTCGGCGGCACCAGCAGCCGCATCGACCTCGGGAGAGCAGTTTCTGCCGCCTCTCCGGGCCCCGTTCCCAGAGCCCGCGCTCCGTCCGGACCCCGCGCCGCTCTCGGCCACCCTGCACGGCCTGAAGCGGGCGGCCGGCGGCGAGCGACGCGCCAAGGCACCTCAGCCCTGCGCGTCTGGACCCGCTGCCGCCGGAGTCAAGAAGCCAAAGGCCATGAGGAAGTTGAGCTTCGCGGATGAAGTGACCACGTCCCCTGTCCTGGGCCTGAAGATCAAGGAGGAGGAGCCCGGAGCGCCATCCCGAAGTCTAGGGGGAAGCCGCACGCCCCTGGGGGAGTTCATCTGCCAGCTGTGCAAGGAGCAGTACGCGGACCCCTTCGCCTTGGCCCAGCATCGCTGCTCCCGCATCGTGCGCGTCGAGTACCGCTGCCCCGAGTGCGACAAGGTCTTCAGCTGCCCTGCGAACCTCGCCTCCCATCGCCGCTGGCACAAGCCGCGTCCCGCAGCGGCAGGAAGCGCCACAGTCTCCTCCGCCGGTGGAAAGCCGGCTTCGTCGTCATCCTCATCTTCCCCGGACTCGGGGGCTACTGCGTCTTTTCTGGCCAAGGGGAAGGAGAACAGCCGGGAGGAGCGAACTGCAGATCAGCACCCTCAGGCCAGGGACAGCTCCGGGGCGGCGCAGCACCAGGACAGCGCCTCACCCCACGGCCTCCAGGTGCCGCCCCACCCCGAGCCACCGCTGCCTCAGGTCCCCTACACCGAGGGGGTGTTGGGGCACCGGGTGCTTGGGCCGGGTAGTGCTTGTGGTGTCATGAGCCCCGAGATCTTCGTGTGCCCATATTGTCACAAAAAGTTCCGTCGCCAAGCCTATCTGCGCAAGCATCTGGGCACTCACGAGGCGGGCTCGCCCCGCGTGCTTGCCCCGGGCTTGGGCTCCGAGCGCGGGGCTGCTCTCGCCTTCGCTTGCCCACTGTGCGGGGCGCACTTCCCGTCCGCAGACATCAGGGACAAGCACAGGCTGTGGCACGCGGTCCGCGAGGAGCTGCTCCTGCCGGCCCTGGCCGGGGCGCCCCCTGAGGCGCCGAGCCCAGGTGGGGCAACCGACAGGAGTGCTCAGCAAATCTTCTCGTGCAAGCACTGCCCGTCCACCTTTTTTAGCTCCCCGGGGCTGACCCGGCACATAAGTAAGTGCCACCCCTCGGAAAGTCGGCAGGTCCTGCTACTGCAGATGCCATTGCGGCCCGGCTGCTGAGGGGGAGGATTCATTGCAAGGTCTGCGTTGAGGAAACATCATGGATTTTCCGTGGGGCTTGGGAGTTTAACCTCTTTCCTTCGTTTTCTTTCCCCAAACTCCCAGTAGTGTTCCGCCAGAGAGGCGGACAAAGAAATGTAAAATCTCTTATCTAGAGCTGGTATGTATATGGTATAAACGCCCAGTCAAGGACTTGTGACTTTAAATCCTCCTCTTTCACCACAAAAATGATTCCCCCCCACCCCCCCAAATTTTGGAGACCCTAACGAATCCAATATGACTTGTAATTCCTATGGAAAGTCGCAGTGAATGCGTGCATGTCTCAATGTCTACAAAGGATTCTAGCTACCAAGAGTGGTAGTCATTAATTTTTTTTTCTTGCCATTGCAGGCGCCTATGTAGTTTCTGTCTCAACAGGGTCAGATATTTTGCATTGTATATTCTGTGAATTAAAAGTTATGTGATTGGTGCCAAACTTAACAGGAGGGCGGGGGAAGAATCAAGACCTGTGTCTGTGGGCAGGAAATTTTAAAGGATGTTTGCGCTTGAGGGGTATGTGGAGACCTCCCTGTCAACTTTTTCTCAATTATTAGTTGATTCTTAAGTGTTTGGAGGGGGCGGGGTGCTACTTTACTGGAAGGAGTTGAGACACCGCTTAAATCCTCACCTTTATTTTGTGCACAATATTCAGGAAGAGATACTTCAAACCTTTCTTTAATAATAGCGTTTGGAAAATGCAGAACTCATCTCCTGAAGTTTGACTCCTTTAGTAAGGTTTCATCCAAATTGTTCAATGCTTTTGTTAAAATCTCATACTGTGTATTATAAATGCAACTATGTTCAGCTTGAGGGAGATGTTAATACCTATAATCCATTATGGAACTGAATGGCAGTTCATTCAATATCCAGTATTTTCTTTTCAGCAGCAACCTGTTTTGAATTTTTTTGTAAACCATATCCATGTACATTCTGTACCCATGGCCTAATAGAGTGGGACACTGGCTCATTATTGCTTGACAGCCCGTATTTGTAAGATGCTTACACCACCAAATAAATGTACATAGCTGGTGCTTTGTTGTGTTCTGTGTTTGTCTTAAGAATCCTATTGAACACAGCCTATTTTGCAAAGTCACATTTCTTATCTCTCCAAAGCCAGTATCCTACTTTAGAATGTTGGTGACCTATTTAGACAAAATACAGACAGGAGAAATTATATTTTGTAAATGAATGTAATGGTGCCGAAATGCAATGGAAAAATTTCCTTTGAAGTATGGCTGCACAGACTGAGCTCCAAAAGTCAAAGAATATGCACTATTCTTTTAATCTAAAGACATTTTACCCCCCAGTATATCTATATATATATATATATACTTTTAAAAGCTAGTAAATAGTATTATCTGAAGATGGGAAAAACCATGTTAACTGTGCTAATTCATTTTTCAAATTGGCACTGTCACTCCATTTTGTTACACATCACCAGTCCATTAGCTGTTACTTTTTAAAAAATGAAAGCACTACAGAAATGTGTATGTAGTTACTCTAATTTTCCTCTTTGTGATTCTTCAACTTCGTGTGGGAAACTGTATTTAATCTTGTCCACATGGTCTCTCTTTATCCATTTGTTTATCTCCTACAAAAGCTTTCATAGGAATTTAATTTTTTATATAGTTGCATAGTTATTTACTTTTACTTATAAGAAAACAGAAACCTAAGTGCATAGGAACTCTGAAGGGCTGTTTTAGAAACTGTATGAAGTTTTGCTCCTGAATGTACATTATAAAACAAAGTAAAATTTAAGAATCAAAACATGAAGCTGAGATAAATTGATGCATTAACCAAGTGCACTGGGTGAAGTTTAGAGCCAGTCCTATGAAGGTATAAAATTTCCTGCATTTTTTAAATGACTGGTAGGATCTTTGAGAAATAAGTTAGGGTATATTCTAAGAAAGGAAGTCAATTTTGTTTTTCATTGTTAGCTAAGATAACGTAGGCTTATGCTCTACATCTTCACCATTAAATCTTATAGCCCTGCTTATTAAGTCTGAAAATATATAAAAGACAAATCGACACTTATGGACATAAGTGATAAGAATATTTTTATTGTATCATTAAATACCATATTTTTTCCCCACTGTTACAAATTTGCAGATACTAAATGAATGATGATACATAATTTATACTTTATAGTTTTCAGGTATGATGTATTTACACATGCAGTTAGTACTGAGGTCATGCTACATTTCCTTATTAGGAGATGCCCGTTCAAACCAAAACATGAGCAAAATATAAGCAGCTTATTTACTGTAGGAAAATATTTCTGGAGGGTGGAATGTATACCAACCTGCACCTGCCAGTTCAGTATCAACAACATTAGGTTGATTTTAGACTCCTGGATCATGTTCCCTTTTCTTTTTAAATATACATAATTTAAGCAACACATTTATGTCAGGAAAGTTTTTCTCTTCTTCTTTCTTCCTACTCTGCCTGCCCCTTTCCTGTGTTTTGACACTTAAGAGCACAGATACACCAGGATCCAGCAGCCAGTGATAAAAGGCCACAATCTCAAAGCAGAACTGGCATTTAACAGTGATGCCATTAAAAAAAACAAAATATTAGAAAAATGTTTGGAAGCTAAACATAAATCATAGTTCAGCACAGTGATTTTTCTGATTATTAGGGATGCTGTGGCATCACCTGCACAGCCAAGAAATGAGGCCTTGCTTGGGAAGGTAATGCTAAAGTTATTTTAGTTGGAATCTGAGGTGCTAAAAGACTAAGTGTTTTATTTTCATAACATAAATAATCCACACATCCTGTGTACTAGCAGATGTGCAACTATTGTATAACTTTACAAATGCTTAAATTTAAAAATTTACATTTGTGAAAAAAATTCCATATTTATTGAGCCATAGAGTTGTAATGGGGCATGATAAATAAAATACTGAAACTATCTGTCCAATTATATTTTGGCTCAAAGTTAATCATGAAATTAAAACTACTTACACATAATTATCTAGGAAGGTAAAGGGTGTAGAATAAAACTCCACCCCCCAAAAATATGGCAGCTTGGAGTGTGGGGAAAAAGCAACTGAATAAGCAACCCAAATCTAAAATATTAATTACAAATCATTTAAATCCAGTGTTTTCTAAAATAAATGTTCAGGAAAGAACATGCACGTCATGGCTAACATGAAGGCCTGAAAGGGTTAGCACTTTGTTCATGCTAAGGTGGCTGCTGCTGATCATTGCTGGGCTGCTTGTCTCCTTAGGATTTATTGGCTGAGCCAGAAGAACGACGCAGCTTCATGGACATGCGGCTTTTGCTAGTTCGAGGAGACATGGGAGAGGCCAGGTCAGCCCCTTCTACCTGCGTTGCTGTGGGAGTTTCATTGGATAGAATCTCTGGGTAGGAGCCTGTGGGAAACAGCAAGAGATTTAGTACAAGACATCCAGCCTCTCATTTCATAAGAAATAACCTTTCTGCTACTCATCTGTAGTATGGACCTCAACCCTAATGAGGTCTTTGAGAGGAAAGAGCAAGCCCCCAAAACTTGCTTGTTACAACAGCCTACTAATGTTTTATCTAAGAACCAATGATCCTGTGGCTCATGTCATCATATTAGCAAGAAAGCACCAATTATTATCTTCAGAGCCAGAACCAACCAGAGAGTCCCCTGGAAAAAGGAATGGGAAGCAAAATCTTTGGGCCAGAAAGGACAGGGATCCAAAGCACCATTAACATGCAGTAAAGGGCTTAAGAAGCAAGTAAGAAGGACCACTTCCTAGGGTACTGGGTAATACCACGAAAGGGGCCTTCGCTGTTCAAACTGGAAAATAACAGCACTAAATGGTTCCAAAAAGGAATTCAACACTATGAGACCCTTATAGGTGATCGATATTTAAATATGCTTTGAGGAAGAATAAGATAAATTCCTGGGGTTATAAGGAGGACAAGGAATTCTTATCTACATGTCAATCAAAAAAACAAACTGATGCCTCAAAATGTGTCAATTTAGAAGAGATAAGCAATGCTTTTTTTTGTTTTCCTTAAACTTCTGCAGTTACACCATCCAATCATAGCTGATCGGTAAGCAGTAGAATTAGCAGATATAAAAATTTTAATTAAAAAATTTAAATATAAAAATTCAAATTGGGAAAAATCTGTGTCATTTACAAAGTAGTTCTTCACTTCTGTAGAATTTTGCACACTAGGCTCTCAAATATTTTGAGTAAGAAATTACATTAAATATAAAAGCCACTCAAAAAAACAAAATCTGCAAACCTAAGAGATTAACAAAAATTTTAAAATTCTGTATATTTTAAGACACTTTAATCCATATTTTTCTGAGCCTTATGTACATGAAAATTTTCTTTGTGTGTGTCACAAACACACACACATCACATAGGCTTAAACATACACATTTCCTCACTCTGTAGGGAAACCTTTGGCATGTTTGTTAGTCAATGTAGCACCTCATTGACATATCAAACTTGGAAATAATCATATTAGCACTTCCATATAATAAAATGTTTGTACCTAAATTGAAGTTATGGATATCTATAAGGAAACACAAAACTGTTCAGTAAGGGGTACAGATTCTACTGACATGTATTATTAAGAATGTATCTTGGTGGAACCCTTCAAAGTGTTTTAAAGGCCAAATGTTGTAATTATACCTAAAAGCAAACAAACATTGTCAAGGAAAAATATTTTACCACTACTCATATGCCAGATCAACTGCCATCCTTTTCAAAGTAAATTCTCCAACATTTTTTCTTTTGTAATTGAAATGAAGTTGGCCTTCAAAACACAAGGAGGAATTCAATTTCTATGAACCTTTACTCTTTCTGAAGATTGGAATTGGTTCATACTGCACCCATACTGGAAAACTAGAGGAGAATATAAATCCATGGCCCTTTTAAGGAAAGCACAGCAGATGGGTGGCAGAAGGAAGGTGAAGAGCAATAGCTTGTGCTTTTCTGGTAATGCTTATTATTCCCAGCCAATCATGAGAGGCTTTCCCATGGCTCTTTACCTTGAGGTGGCCAATCTTTTCTAGCGGAGGCTTTGGGAGGAAGAGAACTATCACTGCATTTCTTTCTTTGTTGTGAATGAAGAAATGGAGTAGCGAGCACAAATGAGAAAACAGAAGACACATAACAGATATGAGAGACAGTGCAGAATTTTACAGGTGTTAGCTTAGAAGCCGAGAAGAGAGTATCAGATTTAATTATGAAATACAATTGGGCATGCAATGCATTAGGATGATGATGTTTCACAATGGACAATGCTTTTTAAATTTAAATGTTATACTTACCAACTAATAAAACAAGTTCAAATAGGAAAAAAAGAAAAGAAAAAAAGTCTATGAGATTCTATAAACATCCCCCTTTTAAAGTGTTCATGGTCCTGGTGGCACAATATCCTAGTCACTCAGTCAGAAAGTCTCTAGAGCCATACTGTCCAATGTGGTAGCCACAGCCACATTAAAATAAAATTAAATAAAAAATTTTAAATGTGCATTAGTCACATTTAGTGTTTAGCAGCCATATGCGGTTGGTGGCAACCATACTGGACAGGGCAGATACAGAACATTTCCATCACCCATACAAAGTTTTATTGGAGAACTCTGTTTTAGAGTATGCCAAAGGCAAAGAATATTTTCTTCAGAGACAGCGATGCTTCCAAAGTCTTACTGCCTTCCGGATGAAATCCGCTTTTGGTAAACTGAGTCAAGTCAGGCTTTTATTTTTAGTGGGTGGCACATAGCTATCAGTACCTCCTCACGTCTCAGCAAATGGTATTTGTGGTATATACTCAGCATACCCAAATTCTGTAAATAACTTACAGTGGATAATCTCAATTTTAGGTGTAAAGAATACTATCCTGCCTAAGTACTGATTTATATCACTGAGTCATAAAGAATGTTGATTTATTTATTTCTGTATTACTCTATCCTCAGGTATAAAGTTTAAAAATTATCTATGCGCTCCTATGTTTGTGCATTACTGTTTCTGTTACTAACATTCTTACAGTACTCAGATTGTATCTATGTCTTGATGTATAGTAAACTGATGCATATATTGTGCATTGATTATAATGAACTGTTATTACAAATAATATGAATATGACTTTGGGGATCAATACAGATTATAAATGGATACTTAATGGGTTGTTATCTATTGTGGCTTTGTATTGCTTGCTGTCAGGTTTAAAACTGCTAAAATTATTGGGCAAATAGTCTTTAAAAATACTGTGACTTTGAAAGCAATTCCAATCAATGCTGAACTAAGAGGCAATGTGATGTGTTAGAGCATGGACACGGGCTACACAGACCTAGGTTATTAAATGCTAAGTCCGTCGTGTTACTAATGGTAAGATCTTGTGCAAACCGACCAGAGACGGTTTTCTTATTTGTAAAATGGAGACAATATTAGTTATTCTGCAAAGCTGTAAGGGATGAATGACTACATATGCAAAGATCCTGGCACACAGCAGGTACACGGTAAGTGTAGCTACATAATAAAGCTACTAACAGGTAAGAGTAAAAATTAAAAGACTTTGAATCAGAACAGATGAAGAGTAGAAAAGAAGAGGGAAATTGGAAAGATTTTTGAAGAAAATGACCACTTATGAAATATAATCATTGAAATGTGGAGAACATAACATACTGTTTGGGGAAATTAAATAACCTATCTCTCTTATGCTACTATTCTTACAAAATACAACCTTATATTAAAGGTTATGTATAAGGATCACTCCAAAATATAAAGATTTTACATATATATATAAGGCTATACTTAAAGGCTATAAAAGGTTATAAATAAAGGATCACCCCAATAATCTTGCTGCTTTAATATTGTTAAGGAGTTGATAAGTGGTTAAGATCAGTGTGGATGCACCACTGAATGTCATAAAGAAAGTAACACATAATTTAAAATTAAATAATATAAAATAAAAATACAGGGAAACAAGTGGTTGCAGTTTAAGATATTTAAGACCTATCATTATTGCATACTTAGAACATACCAGTCTAAGCTTGTCATATTTTATCTCCTTACAAATGGGGAAACTGGGTTTAAGACACATTGATTTATTTGAGTTCATGCGGATAATAAATAGCAGAACTAGGATCTAAATCCAGATCAGTCTGATTCCAAAGCCCATACTTCTCTCAAGGTGATCTTAAAACTACTGAAAAAAATTTTTTTCGTTTAATGGTAGAAAAGAGGAGCTTTCAAAATAAGCATCTTTAACAATTTATAATTTGTACATGTGACAAGTCGTTGGGCAATTTTTTTCTCTCCTCTCTTAATAGCAAGGTGTTGAAAATACTTAGACTAAATGGATAATTATAATCGTTAAGATCATGGACTCTGAAGTCAAACTCTGGCTTTATCAAGTACCAGGTGACTCTGGGTAAGTTTTTTTTTTTTAATTTCACACAACTGCCATGAAGATTAAATAGAGAATACATGCACAGTATTTAGCACAGTGCCTGGCACTAGTAATTGCTCAATTATTGTTATAATAAAAATTTTACATCTGAATGTTCTATGTGGAAACTGAACTTAGTAATTATTGTCACAAAAGGTTTGTGGGTTTTATTTGAGATTGATATGATTTGCCTCCTGGTTAACAACATATAAGCCAAATTTCCAAGTTAAAAATATTGAAAACAGGATATATTTGGCTGCTTGTAATTTTAGGCTAACCTAGTGATAAATATAATTAGGAATCTGCTTTTTTAAAACCAATAAATATAGCTTATGTAGTATGTTTAAGGAAACTGATTTTCCTACTGGCACTTACCAGTAATATTTAGGATATATACACACACACACATAGTAACTTATTTTCCGAGGAGCTAACATATTTTCTTTCAGATCATTTCAAAGCCTGAGAAGAAGTGGGGGAAAGTTTAAATAACTTTTAAAGGAGGACACAAGCTAACAAGGTTACTTAAAGCAATGGCTAAATTTTGATGATTCATCCCATTCAAACACTCAAAGAGATGGAACTGACCATCCCAATACCATCCCATTACATGCGGCACTGCAGATTTTATGAACTGATAGGAAAACTGAGGTTAGAATGAGGAAGATTAGATGCTATTCTAGGTGCTATTCTTAATTACTCTTTAGATTATCCCTTATACTGAAGGCATATTATTGGAATCTTATTACTAATTTTCAAAATATTTAAATAGGAACCTATACATTTTCTAAAGGTAACATACCAAGTGGTATGTATGTATAGATATATTTATATGTGTGTGTATATATATATGCATATATATATATAGTCAAATGCCAATCAACTAATTTCTAAGTACTAAAATTTCCAACTTAATTTGTAGAAAAACAATAAATCCATAGGAGGTATCCACTAGTTCAATTAAAATGAAAGTATTAGAGTTAACTCTAGATGTACTACACAATAGGATTTCAAAAATATTTATGGTTGATGATAGTAAGAAAAAGAATATGGAAAAAATTATGAGTGTATTTCTGATGTTGAAATTGAGAAAGACAATTTAACATTTATTGTGCACTTCTAGCAAAACAGGATCCTGTTTCTTGCTGAAATTCTAGAACTTCTCTTTAAAAAATAAAGACTTGATTTGAAAAGATGATGTGATGTTAGGGAAAAATACCTAGATTCTGAATTACCAATGGCCAAGGAGAAGAATAATTTCATTTTAAAGTTTCGAGTCAGAGGAGAGATATTCATGAATATAAAAAAAAGTTAAAAAATGTCACTATAAAACTTTTGATATTTTCCATACACATGCCTGACAAAGATAAAGGGATTTTTTTCCTGTAATTTTTTTAAAAATAAAGGACAAAAAAAATCTAATAACGTTTTAATGTAGTTATGGAAGATCAACAAAGTGTGACATCACAGTATCTCCCTCAATGACCTTAGGGATAAAAATAATTTCCCTTAAGTATTAGTCTACTGCCACAGACAGAGTCCATTTTGAGAAAATACAGTTATGAGATTTATGGATCAACTAAGATACACCAAAAATGTTTTTCCTATCTATTTAAAATAATACACTAAAACACTCCTCTTTTGGATTTCAATGTCATCACAGTTGTTAAATTATTGTTAAGTATAGGCAGTTTTAGATAATCTTGAACCAAGTGAAGTAAACTTCAAAAAATAGCATTTTTCCATACTATGCCACTGAATAGAATATTATAGGATTAGTTATAAAGAATAGACTTTATCTTTTATATGATTATCATACTGGCAATTCTTTAAAACTTAATTTTAAGTTATTGCCTTACTATTAATATTATTTTATATACATGAGGTATGTACAGGATATCTAAAGTTGATTCTCAATTGCAATTATGAATGTATTTCCTTAATGTGGCAACTAAATTTTATCATGTTAAAAAGTAAAAATGAACTTAACAACTTCACACTATTATTTAATTTTTGTAAACTATAAGTCAGGTCCACACTGCTCTAACTTTGGCTTATTTCATATCTTTTATCTCCCACTTATAACTTTAAAGGAAGTTCTAAATGTAATATAGGAAAATCAAAATTTGAGATGATTTGAAGGAAAAAATAATCATTCTTCAGATATATGTAATGTTTTGGCTACTGTAGGAGTAAATACTTCATTTTTACATTATGTTGAATTGAGAGCCACTCTGATAAAAATTTTTCCTTCATAACTATTAAAATCTGCAACAGAAATATAAAAATGTATTCAGCAATACTAGAACAAGCTATTTACAGGAAAAAGTGCAGTTTTAAAAGTTAGAGTGCATGTTTCTAATGGTCCTAAAGGCATTTAAGGACAACTTCTAAAAATTAGTTGAAAAGAATTTGCAGCACAGTGCCAGGTTTACATTAAAATTCACATTTTCAATACTATTTAGATAGCTGTAGGTTTTATGTTAAATAAGTTGCAGAATAAATGGTAAAATACACTTAAAAATGAAGCCAATAGAACCTTGACTTGGTTGCTATATCACCCTTGATGTCTCAGAAAGCAAGCATGCTATTTCCCGTATTATTTATCTTGCCAAATGTGCAGGATAATGTGCACAATATAAAAAGAACATTAAAAAAAGGAATATGAAGGACTCCAGCTGGTGAACAACTACAAGAAGAAAACTAACAGCCTTTATTAAGTTTAAGAGGAAAAGTAAGTATGATTGTTGGTCCTGTTATCAGTATTTTTCAGTTGTGAAATTTATGGCTAAACAATATGATATAAGAAGTGTTATTCATATCTATTTGAATAATGTCTGATATTTTATCAGTCTATTATTAAAAATGAAACTCCACGTATACTTAACTCTTCATTTTTTTGTTCATTAATTTATTTTTTGATTTATTAACTTACTCTTTTACCAATTTTCTAAATGCCAAATTGAGTAATTTTTAGATAATAAAATAAATTTAGGTATGCCAATCCACTAAAGCAAATCTTAGGCTTTTAATCTTTCTTTGAAGGGTTCAACCTAGTCTAATATAATTTGCTTTTTGCTAGATCTTTTTTATTAATTGAAAGGGCTCTAAGTTTTCTGGAAAATTATTTTTATAATGTTCCATTACACGGTGACAGGAATGAAAGGTTTAATTTCATTGACTAAACCTTAGTCGAGAATTACAGTAATTTTTTTCCAAATAAATTAGCCCAGAAAAGGAGTACTGTGCTTTTACACTTATTTAACATAAAGGAAACTTATATGACATAAAAGAGAACTTGCTGGCTTATTATGATATTGTATTCTCTTTTCTTGCTTCCCTGGAATATCATTCAAACAGTTATCTTTGTATTTCAGGTGCCTAGTACAGTGCAGTCACACAACAGAATAACTATTTGATGAATTAAGATATCCAATAACAATGCAACACATTACAAAATACAAAGACACACCATTTCAGTTCAGTAGTACTATTTTTTCATGCTGAGAAACAAAAAAGGTCAATACAACAAGGTGTAACTATAAGCCAAGGGTTCTATTATTAATTATTTCTATCCCAGAACCAGTGTTAGTGTTTCATGCAGACCTGGGTTAGTAATTCTGAAAGAAATTTAGTGACAATTTCTTAAATGTTTAGTATGAACCAGGGCAGTGTTAAGTTTGCTTATTGTTTGAATTACAAGCTTAATGCTTGCTAATTTTTAAAAAAGGAAATGGGGGAAGAACAAAGGGTGTTTTGGTTGACACTTTGTCTTACCTTCAGATAAACAGAACTGATATTTAATGATCTAAAGAGGGAAAATAAAATAAATGAAACAATCATAAGGAGTACAAAGTATTACAGAATAGGAAGGCCATGAGTCATTTATTTTCTTACTGATTTCTTCAAAATTAGTTAATTGTAAAAATGCAGTACCCTCTTATAATCTTTCAATATTATAAAATAATTTATTGTATTATGTATTCTGTATCTAGACCGGTTATTTTTACTTTATTTGTAAAATTAGAGATGATAAGATAATATTCTTGGCCATTAAATTTGATCCTCTAAAGTTGACAGAGAGTTCATGCTCAACTTGTTTCTTTTGCAGAGACTTCAGTAATGATTCTATGAAACACAAGTCACTGTCCATTAGCTCAGACAAAATGTGGTGCATGTACTTTTATGAAGATTGTTGACTTTTAAAGGAACTGCATTTAGATAAAAGAAAGAATAAATCAAATTCACAGGCCAAAGTCAAATATTAAATAATTATTAAAATATTTATACTTCAATGACTGAAATTTTATTCAGGCAAGTTTTCCATTATTTTAAGAGCTTTTAAGACAAAAGGGTATTGCATTTCAAGTTGCAATAATGACAAGTAACTAATACTTGCTTTTAATCTTACCGGCATCAGATGGTAAATGATGGTAGGGAGCTGGAGAAAAAACTTGTGCTGCAAAATCCTCAAATGTCGTTGGTTCTAAATGGTGCTGGACAATTGTTTGCAGGTATCGCGCTCTCTCCTCATAGCTGATTTCCTTCAGTTAAGGGTGACCTTATTAAATGCAGCTTACATTGGAGAACAGATCACATCAAAAAGGACTACTATGATTGCTAAGCCATTACTTCTTAATAAATATAATTATTCACTAACTATCCTTCCATAACATTAAAAGTACGGCTTTTAAAAGAGTAAAAATACAATTTTTACCATAAGTTTACTTTTCAGGATACCACTATAAATGGCAGCTTATCAAGGAGACATTTATTAGAGAATTATGAAAATAATACAAAGCTGTTGGAAGAGAGAAAGGTAACATTTCATCTGAGAAAGGATTCAACTATCAGGTCAGCTTAGGCTCATCTTTGTTAATCAGCTTCGATCTGTAGATTTACTTAGAAAAACTACACAATAACTATTATAAGGTTGCTTGAAATACTATGTCTGAAATTCTACATTTTTCATTTGCAAAGATTTATTGTGAAAAATTCCTGCATATCTTTTTCTTTTCTAAAATCCCTGCATTTTCCCAACAATTGTTCTCCTTTTGAATGAGAGACTACTGTTGCCGTAATAATCCTCGAATGACTCCATGCAGTTAAGATAAATACATAGTTGAATCTGTAAGTCAGGAAAAAATACCTAGTCAATTATAACACTGAAACAAGCAAGAATATTTGCAGAGAGTCCACAGGACCCCTGAATACTGTCTAACAAAGCATCTACAGGGCCCTGACACTGACAGAAAAATACTGTACTTCCTTTTCACCACATTTTCTTCTCTGATACTATTGACAAGCAACCAGTACCTTGAAGTGTTGTTGCTTTTGAACAACCCTCTCCAGGCTTCCTGTTTCAGCAGGCCTGATTGTGCTGTTAGCACAGAGAGGGTGAGAAAGAGAGAGAATATTTCTGTTGTTCACGAAAGCAACTATGGAAATGGCTGTCAAAATGTAGAGCAGCAGGCAGCAACATACAATTATCAGGAAAAACTCACATGCTGACTTCATGTCGTACAGTTCCTGAACTGAGAAATCAGTTAACCTTTCTTCTACAACTTTTAAAAGTTTTCCTGCTGTACTCAGTGTACTATGTTGATAGGTATTATGTAAGATATTTAAATAAGCATGAAGGGTAATAAAAATTTGTCTGTTGTTCTTCTTTCTTGACTGAATTTTTTTGCAAAGTCTGTTTTAATATTTTTTCCCCCAAAGTTTTTTTAAAACTGCAATTTAATTGCTGTAGTTTTACAATTCTAGAAAAGTCTACAACCAACATGAAGAAAAAAAATTTGAGAGGAAGATACTTTAAAATTCAATGGAAGATACCAAAGCCAGTTACATTTACAAAAGGTTTTTGATTAAGAAGAGGAAAAAAGTGTAAGATTCAAAGATAAGACTATATTCATTAAGCACTTAAGAGTGTGATGTCTTTTGCCCTCTAAATGGCTTGAGTATTCTCTCCTTGTACTGCAGTTCTTTTTATGCATCAAATATGGACATAATCTTGAGTTCTAATTCCTTGAAATCCACTATTTTCAATTCTGTACACTGGGATTGAACTTAAAAAGACTTTTACTTCTAAAATGGGTAGCAACAGGACAAGATGATCATATTAAAATGATCAGCTATATGGACTTTATGGAAGGATCATACAGACATTTTTGAGTGTTACCCTAGAAATGTAAGATAGCACACTTTTAAAAGAGGGTATATTATAAATGGGAGAAGATGAAATGATGGTTCAATCTAAATAATACCACGTATCTCACAACTTGTTGGAAAGTACTTTTTTCATTGGGGGAGATTCACAGCTGCCGAATTTTCTGCAGTTAATAGAGTCCTTTGATTCACAGCAGTGCCCCTTGTACAAAAAATACTGGCCTTTGTGTATTACCAGAAACTAATTTTCTATTTGGCTGAAAAGGGAAAAATGGGGTTATTGCTTCTCCCTCCTACAGAGCTTTTCATTATGCCTGATGCACTCAACTTCTAAGCTCTTCTGAGAAAAAAAATAACTGAAGAGGCAAGAGGTAGAAAAATGAGCTTGTTAGCACATTAGAAGTGAAGTATCTTGGTGGGCCCTAGAAATTCCCAGTGGTGTGTTAACTTATCACTCTATGCATGCTGGCACTGATAGTCTCCCAATTGATCACTCTCTTTTCGCACCAAAGGTGCTGCCAGGAAGCAAAGGCTGAAGGCTCACAGGAGAACAGTCTGCTATCAAAACAAGCTGTTTTTAAAAGTCTGCTTGAATGGGTAAAATGCTTCATGAAAAGTAGGGTGGAGACACCTACCTGCTTTTAAAATGCTCTACTTTCAGAGGGCCTGTAAGTGAAATATTTTACTTTATCTTATTATATTTAGAGTTTACACAAAAACTAGGCAGAAAGAAAGCAAAGGTTAATATTTCCAAAGCAGAGAGGATATTTCCAATGTAGTCAAATTTATTAAAGCAAAAAATGAATATCTAGGTAAGATATATTCTGGAGTGTAATTCTATTTCATTATACAAAAGGAGATTTACAAAACTCTGAAGTAACTCTAACATAAAGCGACACAAACTAAAATTCCAGATATAATGTATTCATTTTGTATAAAAACACATGATGTATTTAGTAAAATTATTTAAAAATTATAAATAAAACTATAAAAAATTTCCATTAGTGAAAACAATGCTTTCTAAAATGATTTTTTAAAGTTCAAATCTAGGTGGCAGAGTGAAGGAAAACAATCATTAATGATTGAATTTAAATGAAAAACTGCAGCGCTCATCACAAATTAGGCAGGCTAATGACTGGTTTCCTTCTTAGGGGGCTGTCTTCAGAAAACACTGTTAGCTTAGTAAATAATTTAGTGTACGGTAACTCACCTTCTAGAAGTTAATTTTCCAAGTTTGATGTAGCCAAATAAATACACTTCATAAAAAAAGATCAACCCACTCTATAGTACTTAAATCTTTACCCCTTCTTACTCAGGAACACATATAAAGGAGATACAGTAGACTCTAAGTACTTAAACTATAGTTCTGAGTGTTTTTTGTGATCGAGATGATGATAAAGTTCCAAACAGTGCTGTCAGTATCCGCAACAGTAACCATAATCCAAAGCGGTTAATTCCTCTATCTCTTTATAATAGGTTAGACACTTATTCCTTAAAAGGCAGCTCTCTAGGGGAGTTATTAGTACCGGTAAGTTGTGGCATACACAAAATGGATGGCTAGCGACAACAGGATAGCTCAAGCTATATTCCTACTGTGAATGCATGCTGCCACTGACATTGAAATTAAAAAAAAACTGAAATGGGTGAGATGATAAAAAGGTAATGGTAAACTAACAAATTCAGAACAGAATTCAAAGTATAAGTCTAAGTTGAATTCAGAAGTTTTCTGTCGTAAATTTAAAACAACCCAAGCCAAAACTAGCTAATAAAAAGCCATTTGATAAGGGGGACTTTTAGCTGGTAGGGCTCTAAGACAGAACTAGCCAATCGCAAGAAATAACACACAGGTGCCACAATCACAGCAATTGTAATTATCCACTAATCCTCTTTCCTTCTACTTTCTGCAAAAGCAGAAAAGGGGGGAAGGAATATTACTGTTCTAAAAATAACAAAGGGAACTAAACATAAATATAGTATAAATAAACCTAATCTATCCTTCATTAATATTAAACTAACATTATTTATTTAAAGTAACTACTTTTGATTTTAAACATATACACACACACATACACACACACACACACACATATATATATATATATATATGTAATTATTTTTTGTGGCCCTCTGTTACTGTCAGGACCAGATATCAAGAAATTGGGATGCAATTTCAGCTTGGTCCTGGAAAGACAGGCATGAATTCTCTGTGTCACAGTTTATCTGTATGTTAGATGGGGATATTACCACTTGCTCCTATTTATGTCATGGGATGTTGAAGATAAGGATATAAATATAGGATAACCCTTATGTCTCCTTTACATCTGTGTTGAAAATAGTTTATTTTGATCTTTGACTCAAGCCTTTGTAAATAGCAGGTGCTGTCTCCATGAGGACAATTTTCAATGTCAGTTTAGGAAATTTACCTGTATTCAAGTATAGGTACTCTGATAATATTTCTTGCTTGTGGTACACACAGATGGACTTTTGACTTATTCTTATGAGAGGAAAATATGACTTCTCATGAGAAAAAGATGTGATATGAAGAAAAGATTGCAGAAGGTTAATTAGTACGTTTTTCAATTTTATTAATGTATAGGGAGAATAAATAAAAGGTAGATTTCATTGTAAAGAAGAAACGGCTCTTTATACACCACAATTTTCTCAGTAACATAATCATGAACTTTTACTGTAGAAAAGTCAAAACTTTCAGTTTTGTGGTCACTAATTCCATGGCATGCCCACGAGATTTAATAAACATTTCATTCAAATGTAATCTGTGCCTAGTTTCAAAGAAATGGAAATTTGTATACATACACACACACACAACATAAAGATGTTGTACACAGTAAGAAGTGTAGAGAGTTATGAAAATTTCAAGTAGGCATCAAAGACGTATCATTGCTTAATTAATTTCCTCTTAAATGCAGGTTTTAGTGTTTTCTTTCCTAAGCAAGAAAAAACTTTTGGCTTCTTTTTAAGTAAAGAAAAAGTATATGCTCAATATCATAGCCATTCCTAATTTAGTAAGCACTTGCCTATGCTCATATATTTCTCTGACTTCTTCACAGTTTTAGCACTCAGGAATTTCATCTCCTCACTCTGTATAGAGGATTCCAGGAACAGAAAACTGTAGGGAGAGGGAGAGTTTTGCTTAATGACTTAAAAAATTCTTGGAGAATACTACTTAACAATATTCTCAGAGTTTGCATGATTCTTGGCTGGTAGTTTGACGGTTGGCTCTGGTGGGAGTTTTCACATCACCGAACTCAATGAATGGCAGAAATGGGGGCCTTCAACTGCTCACAAGAGTTGGTTGTTAAACACCAAGTAAGCCTCTTACTTCACGCATGTCCTCCTAATAAACTAGTGGGGACACTTAAGTCAGGGGGAAGAGGCCACATCTTTTTATATCTTCACCTAACACAAAGCCCAATAGCACTCAATGACTGCTTACAAATTATATAAAGAATGAATGAAGTTGGTTTGACAGTCTATTAACAGTTTGTTAGGCAGGGAGCCCCTTCCTCTAATCCCAATTTAACTACAGAAGCCAACCCCTTTGGAGCAAATATTGTTGGGACTTTTCTAGGATGGGATTTAGAGGAAGAGTTCAAATTTTCCCTGTGAGAGTTTGATTCCACCCCTACCCTTTATCTTGCTGGCCTTCTAGAAGAATAAAAAATGAAAAATGAATAAAGCACAGTGATTACATATGAACGGTGTAACATTAAGAGGAAAGAAAACTGATAATTATCAAGAAAAACATAATAATTGCCTAAAAAGAAATCCTATCTATAGGTGTCAAAAGTGATGACAACTAACTACAATTTAGCATTGAAATAAACATTTTACCTTGTTGGTTGTGACAATTTTTTTAATTTAAATAAATTTAAAAATTTTTCATGAATTCTACAATGATATGAGACAATGACCTTAGTTAAACTAATTCTATTCATCAAGGTGGCCATCTATAAAGAAGGGAGAAAAGGGAAGAAACTTTGAGAAAATCTCTATAGATAAAATCCAATGAACGGTAATTTCAAAATCATTTTAGGCAGATTTCCAAGACTGCTCTGTATAACACAGAATAGAGGTAATATACCCTTGAAAAAAATAACACTTGGAAATTTAAATATTTAGATTTTTTTTAAAAGGCCATCTTGAGAAGATTATACTAAGGTGTGGTTTACTGAAAATATTTTGGGACTGTGAACTTGAGGAAGGATACAGCAATAATCTACCAACATTACTCTCAGGAAACTTAGCAAAATCTGCAAAATGTTTATTCAGCAAGAAGCCTTGCCTTGATGGAAAGTACAAACAGATTTGCTCAGAAATACAAAGCTGCCACCTCGTAGAGTTGGGACCAGAACCTTGGTCATTTAATAGCCCAGTGCTCTTTCTACATCCAGTCTCATCTGGGTTTTGCATGGAGGGAAAGAAAGTACAAAAGGCATTTTAGTTAGCTCAAGAATGGCTAACACAATGGCTCTTAGTTCAAATTCTAAGATGGGAAATTTTTGAGAAATGTTTGTTTATATACCAGAATATCATATATAGTATAGTAAAAATTCTTTAACATGCTCTAAAATAATAACAAGAAAATATCACATTTAGCCTTTTAGTTCTAAAAGGTCTTGAAATATCTTCTAACATTCTGAGGCAATACCATTACAAAGGGCCTTAAAAATACTGAAAAAATATGAATTTTATTGAGATATGATATGGACATTTATATCTTGCAAGTAGACATCTCAAGGATCTCATGGCTGTTATTATCAGTAATAAAGTAGCATATTTTCCTGAAATATACAGGACAATTAAGAATCCCATGGACTAAGAGGCACTGATCATTTATAAGATGATCTATACTGCTTACCTTATACAAGATCTGGCAAATTAACACTCCATTTCTTTTCTACAGTAGCTAATTTCTTCCAGAACCATGCAGTCTTAAGTTCATTTGCAGTGAAAACAAAATTTCCTAAAATAAATAGCATGAATCTTACTATTAATATTGTTTATTTGTACTATGTTTATAGTAATTCTTCTGAAAGTCTGAAATAGGTTATGACAAATTACTGTGTATGACTTTTATGATGTATTATATTAATGAAATTCTTTAATAGTTGATACTATCTACACTACGAAGAAATAGCTGTGATTTGTCAGGGCAGACAAAGCTGGGCTTTAATCCATCCTTTTAGCCATACTGCCAAGTCTATATTGTTTTCACTGCGTCTCAATTAGGAGACAGGCAGGACACCTGGTACTTCTTTATCTAAGTCCCATGGGCTGCCAGATGACTCAAAATCCATAACAGGTGCTAAGACAGGGTGAGGATAGTCCTATTATAGAGAGCTGGAGATGAATAAAATTTGGACCATATATAATTGCTCATAAATCAGTTAATTACTAAATGAAAACATTAAGTAAAAAGTCAATAAGCCCAATACTACCAAAGTTCATGTAAATACATTTAAAAGATTAACCTTAAATAAATAGGATTAAAAATTTAAACTTACCTAAAGGTTCTGAAAATCCTGCCTGATTTAATAATCCAATATTCACTGGTTTCTAAAAAGCACTAACATGATTATCAAATTTATACACCTATTCCACTTTCATGAATGTTGCATGAAGTAAAACATCTAAAAGAAAAACTGTTACCTGGATTTAAAATTTAATGAAATTAAACCTTTGGACTCTAATTCTTGATAAGATGTCCTTGAAAAAAATCATTAAGAAAAATGAAACTTTCACAGTCAACAGAACTGCTTCAGAAGCACTAGTATAGAGTAAAAAATTTAAAAACACTAGTGGATGACTATGAACAACTGCTGTGTGTTCCTTTTGGGATAACAATTTCAGTACATTTAAGATGAGGAAATGAATGTATGTGTTTGAACTAAATACTAAACTTGGGCTCTGTCAGAAGATTGCAAAAAGGAAAAAAAATAACTAAATAAGTGAAATTTTACAGCATACAATTACTTAAGTGTTATCACTACCTAAATGTGTACTAACTTAATTAAGATTTTGTTTAAATGCTATAATTATCAGGAGTACAAAAAATTGATTTATTACCATGGCAAGTAGTTTCAGAGTACAGCAAACTCATTTAAAACAGTGTCATAGAATCTATGATAAACAGTATATTAGCTTAACCTAATGCACTATATGCCCTCAGGGAATGATAGGCTAAGAGACTGGACTTCGACATCAAAATCTACCCATTAATCTTGACTTAAATATAATCTGTACTGCAGTAAAAGGAAGAATGGGCATTCAATGAATTACGGTTTTTGAAATACTGCTCTGGTGCCCATTTACTAAAATCATTTAAGGGGACATGAAGAGATAGGATCCTAGTAAATTTTACAGACTTTTACTAATTTTACAAAGCATGCTTTTGATATTCCCCCCACTTTAGCAAGAACATCCCATTTAAAAATTTTTATAGGTTAAAGTTTTCTTAATATCTCTCTCCCTGATTCTTTTAAAGGATAAGTTGTATAAATTACAATACTGCAATATAATTTAGTTAATTTAAGTTCAGCTGAAAAAAAAAAGAATCATCTATGGAAATACACTGTGGGGTCAGAATCCTGGGGGCTGAAATAAGCTTTATTTATTTTTTTAAGGTTGTAGATCATTGTTTCTTTTCATCAGAACCAGCAACTACCTGACTGAACTAAGCAGAAGAAAATGGAAAGGCCAGGAATAGTGTTTATACAAATATCATGGCACACAACACTTCATAAAAAAGGAAACAACCCTCACAGTTTTAGAAGGTATCCAGAAGAGTATTCCACAAGAGAGACATCAACACAAGTGATTGAAATAGTTATCAGCTACTCACTCATTTACATGATAAATCTGGTATTTAAGATTTGCTGACTAGTTTATTTTTAGTGGATTATTTTAGTGCTTGCAATCATTATGCATACAATTGATTTACATTTCTATATTAATATAGCTTATATGTATTCAGATGATATTTGGGAATTCTAAAAAGCACAGTGTAAAATTAATTAAGCTAAACCTGTCTTTAATGGTAACTAAGATACGAATTATGGTGGTTTTAATCCATATTCCCTCATTTTAAATTTTATGAAGTTTTAAAAAATACATTGTTTTCATCTAAACATACAAAATACAGAGCAAAACTAACTTTTGCTCTGCTATGATCTGGTGGGCTGAATATAGATAATGGGATGTTAACAAGGGTTTACTACAGGTGGTTGCTTAAAAATATTTATTTGCATTCTTTTTGATAGTAGGTATGTGCTAAATAAAAGTCAACACTCCTGTCAAGAGAGTAAGTAAATATGTAGAAACATCAGTTCTACAACAGCTATTTTTGCTCCTTCTCTTTTCTGAACAGCAATTAGTAAAGCTACCCCTTCCCCTCCTCCCTAGAGCTGTCAAGCTGTTCAGAGCAGTTTGCAACTCGACAATGGTACCATTGTGAATGCTCTCTGGGCTTCCTTCCCACAGAGAGTTAAATGGGCAGTTCCTGCTGCCCATGATTGGTGTCCAGTGAAATAATACTCAAAAGCCAGGTTTTATCAGCTTCACGCCAAAGAAGTGAAGCCAGGGAACCCAAGCCTTCATATCATACTGGACCATATGCCAACCCTGATGGCCCCAAAGGTTTATCACTAAGAATCAGGATCCATCATGTCCCTTGTGAAATTCCACTTCACATACCTTATGTGAATGCAAAGCTTCACTAAAAACCAAACCTTCTTTACAATTGGCATGAACAGATGGATGGTAACAGTGGTTTGGCAAGCAAAAGTTAAGATTTAAATAGGCTGTATTCTGGTGTTTGAGAGGAAAAGCAGTTAGAAGAAAATAGGGAGACTTGTGACCCATAGTTTAATTTTAATTTCATTACTGAGTTTTAAAAATTCAGTAGCAAAAGCCCTCGTATTTAGTAAAAGGAAAAGAATGGAATGAAAGCATGCAATTCCTATGTCAAACAAGGTTAAAGACTAATTTCAGCTTTACATCTTTCATTCTTTGTTCTCTCAAATACTCAAATAACATCTGAATCTATTGCTGTTTTTATATTTAAGCAAAGACTAGAATATGTGCATTATGTAGGTGTGGTAAATAATGTGAGCATATCAGTAGACCCTCATCACTGTATCAACAACATAAGGGCTTAATCAAGAAAAAAAATCCCTGTTCTAGCACAGGTGAGGAGTAATAAAGATGGAGGTAGAGACACTTCAGGTTTTGTTGTTTTTAGGAAATAGTTTTCCCATCACCTGATAGAATTCTCTAATTCTTTCTGTGGCCCTATGATATGACCCAATTGTCTAAATTGGCAAATGTGGACCATATTATCCTACTGGATTTGACAAAACAGGTAAGATGATAGTGCTTTCTTTTCTTTTGCTATTTTTGCCATGGAGCCACTATACTACTGGATAAAAATACTTCATTTATCAATACCATGTAAAAGTTTAACAGTGTGTAAAAGCACAATAATGTATAGGAATAGCGTAAAGGATTGTTATGCAAGAGTTAAGAGTCTATCATGTAACTTAAGACAATCTCCAATGGTTTTTTAAATGGCAAATATGTGTAAATTATCAAACAATCTTAGTTTCATTAAGAAAAATAGCAGTAGTTATAGCTTGTTATTAGCCTGGCAATTACTACACAATTATTATAGAAAATAGAGACTTTAATTAAATACTAATCTCATAAAATAACTTACTTTGGAAAGGCTTTACTAGCAAAAGAAAATAGTACATTCAAGCTGTGTTCTGCTATTCAACAGGTAAAAATGATAGAAAAGCAGGAAGAACTGTCACCTTAGACACTGGTTGCTATATTACTGGTAGTAACATGAGAAAACCAAGTTTACGTTGTTATATTATATGGTTTTGACTTTCTTCTTGATCCTCAGCTGCTACCACTCTTCCCTTTGTATCACATACTCAGTAGTGAGGAACTTGTATTTCTTGATCACATCACACGTTTATCCCTCTGTGCCTATTTCCTATCCATGAAAAGCTCATCCCTGGTCTTGTCTGTCTGGTAAACATGTCTTTGAATTAAGTAGCAGAACATGCTTCTTTGGGAAGCCATTCCTAATTTCTTTCTCTCCTTTAATAAAACTAATCATCCTACTTTGTAGATATCACTATTGCTGGACTCTTCATCAGAGTGCACTTCATTCATTCACTGACTCACAGGGCTCTCTCCCTCTCCTGCACCAGACTGTGAGCTCCTTGAAAACTCTTTCTATCCCTAGCTTTCTTCTCACAGTACTTCCCATATAGTAGGTAGTAGTTAAGTATTTGGTGGATAAATGAAAGATCCAAATTACTTAGCAACTTTTCTTTTGGTTGAAGAAATACAGCTTAAAAAAAAAAACTTAAATTTGTCTTCAGAACAGGGAAAAAATTTAAGTATCTCTAGAATTAATACAATACTAGAAACTGGTCATGTACTGAAATCATTTTTGTGAGCTCCCATTATTTTTAGGAAAAGTAATTATTAGTCTGTATTAGTAAAACCTTAAAAAGGTAATTTCTATAGAAAAGACAAGTTTTTCCCTAAACATATTGGTTCAATTCCACAGAACTTTCTTCATTATTATAAAAAACTTACTACATGTCAGAGATTTACACTTATTGTTGACATCTTTTTGAAAGGATACAGGCAGATTTGCTAGACCCAAACTAACATCAGTAAAGGTATGTAGTAAAGTATTCCCACAATGATTGTAAGAACCCTCTCAAAATACCAGTAACATCATCAATAGGTATATACTGCTATTCCTTGAAAAAAAAGCTGAACAAATTAAAACTGATGTAAGGAATAAATTACAGCCATGACAGAAGCATTACATATATCCAGGGTCCCTGTTTAAATATTACTCTGTGTGTATACACAGATTATAAGGTTTGGCAGCAAAATCCTGACAAAGTGAGTATTTAATCAGAAGCTTTTCAGCAAAAAATTCTTCAATAGCAATGCCCATATTTTTAACACAGGAGACTTGTATGCTCCCATTACAGAGCAGATTATTAGATAAATAAGAATGTCGGGTCTTGGAGAGGTCCTACTACAATGTTAATACCAAGGACACAAGGGCTGCAAGCATTTCAAAAGCCACAAAACTTGGATTACTTATCTGGTGAGACATTTTATTTAAACAATTATCTTCTCTTTTTTTTTGAAGCACAAATGACCATAGCCATAGATCTTAAAGAGTATAACAAATAACTAATTTGTCTATGAAGTTTAAGACTCTCATTCAGAAAGTCCTTAGAACTAATGGCACTAACAAGATATTGAGCTCCTAATGTAATCACTGATGTAGGTGGTGTAAAGGTTCAAGAATAAATTAAGACCTCAGCAGGGTCCAAAGTCCAATAGACATCCCCCACTGCTCTCCTGTGGCCACTGCCTTCCTTGCCACTCAGCAGGAAGTGTCAGCCTTCAGGGCTACAGCTATGTGCTCCCTCCTTCCTGTGTGCGACCCCAAACTATACTCTCCCCAAGACAACGCCTGTCATTGTCAACCAGTCAAAGGTGTCTTAGCTCACTTTTCTCCTTAACAGATTTCCTCTCCCCCTTAGAAGTAGAGGGAAAAAACCTCACTGATTGTTGATCTCTGAAAATATCTTCATTAAATTCCACTGCCCTCTAATAAAAATATACTGATTAATCAGTCAAAATACAAAACCCTGTGTGTGTGCTATTCTGTCTTGTTCATGTATGAGAGGCAATTTGTACTGCTTCTAGGTTTCTTACCTATCCAGGATGTTCTTACAGTTGTAGCCTAGGCTAATAATACAAACCATAAATTATAACAACAAAACAAAGAACAAGTGAACATATTAAAAGTACATTGGCAAATGAATAGAAATTGTCAAAGAATAATGGGGGGAATCTAGTAATCACAATATTGCTCATGTAATTGTATATTAATGATACCAAAAAAAAAAGAACCTCAAAGATATAAGTGGAATCATTAAAAAAAATTGTTAATGAGAAAAAAACAGTTAAGAATCCATTCATTCACAAATTCATCTATGCTGTACTGTTACAACAAATTACTAGTCATCTATCTCTGTACTAGAAGTTAGTGAAACCAGGAAAGTAAGGCCTACTAAAATGTGCACACACAGGTAAGTCCTATAACAAAATGTTATGAGGCAGTGTGTTGCTTAGTGAAGGAAATATTTTTTTACAATTTTATTTGGGTCGTGAACAATTAGTATGTCAGATGGAAAAGATCAGAGAAGGGCATTTTGCAGGTAAACGCATAGGCCTATAAGAGAAGTGTCATTTCTTGTGTTACAAAGGATGATAAATATGTTTTAGTTTACACCTAAGTATGGCTCACAGTGTCCTGGTTGTCAGTGTGGTGGGAATGAGAATAAAGATGGGGGGTGGAGCTGGCAAAGGAGAACAGGTATGTCTGACAAAACTACAGTGGGAAATATTAGAGGCTGGGAAGATAAGCTAACAAGAATTGCTTGCAGGTAGTCAAAGAATTTAGGTAAGAATATCATAAAAGAGCCATCATAAGCCTTTTAGCATACTTAGGTTTGTGTTTTACGAGAATATTTCCAGTGTCAATGTACAGGATAATAATAATGACAAATATCAGTTCCTAGGTACCTACCATATGAGCTCTTGCTACATAACAGACAGGTTGTTTCGTGCTTCAAGTAGATAATCTCATTTAATTCTTACAAAAATCCTGAATTTGGTACTTTTAACAGATTAAAAAAAAAGACATAAAGGCAGTGACACACTTAATAAGCCATTTCCCCAAAGTCAGCTGCTACATTTTTAAATATAATTAATTTATAAATTAAGGACAGTACATATTTATCAATATTATCTTCTGAGGAAATGATCTATAAAAAGACAATAGATACAGAAAATTATGTACTTTCTCAATAAACTCACTTCTAACGTGAAATAGCAGCAATACTGATGGGCCTCTCTAAGAGGTTTTATAATGTTCTGTCAAAATGAATGGCAAACTCTGTTAGTGGAGCCAATCAATTACATTTCATTTCATTTTGGCCCTCATACTTTTGCAACAGGTTCTTTACCTTTGAGTAGTAGAACTGCAGGGATAACAAACTGACTAACTGAAGAATGATTATTGACTTCTGGTAATTTGTCTGATAAAGTTAAAAAAAAAACCCAATTCTGGCATTTAAGAGAAAGTCAAATCTAAAAAGATTAGAAGAAATCAAATAATATTGGTTTGGTAGGAAAGAATATTAAACCTAGGAAGAAAGTGTTTTTAAAGATATCACTTAACTTTATAATATCCCCATATTGTAAATTTCAAAATATTACACATATATTACATACGTATGTCTATACACATTAAAGCCCTCAAATATAAAATGCAAGAATTACAACAGACATGCTGAATTTCATCTACTCAAATCTTATCCCTTGAGGCCTATTTTATATATTCTTACCTGATTTTTTACTGAAAAGCAGTCAGTTCTTCCTTGGAACCTCCCACAGCATTTTATCTATAATCCTACTATGACCCATTTTATCTTGAGTTTTAATTATTAATATACATATTATTCTCTCCCTTATTAAATTATAAGCTTATTGAAGACAATTACCATGTAATTTGTTTCTGCATCTTTCTCACAATCTTTACCACTATCATATAATGATTATTAAATATTTTTGATAAAAGAAAAACAGTATAATTCAGCTTCTTGACCTGGTGGTAACTAAACTGTAATTATTTACCATACAGTACATTTAGGACTTATGTAGTTTCCTCAAATTATATTTTGCAGTAAGAAAGGGTAAAAAGAAAAAAGAGAAATAGGAGGTGAGATAGGATTAATTTTAAGTCCAACTTGGCTAGGATGTGGCACCCAGATTTTGGTCAAAGACCAGTAAAAACATTGTTATAAAGGTATTTTTTAGATGTGATTATCATTTAAATCAGGAGCCTTTGAGTAAAGCAAATTACCCTCCATAAGGTGGATAGGCCTCATCCAATCAGGTGAGGGCCTTAAGAGAAAAGATTGAGGTTCCCAAGGAAGGAAGGAAGTCTACCTCCAGATGCCTCCTGACTCAGCCTTCAGCATCAGCTCTACCCAGGAACCCCTACAGATTTCAGTCTTGCCAGTCCCCACAACTGTGTTAGCCAATTCTGTTTCTCTGAGAACCCTAATGCAACAGAATTCTGCATTGCAATGTGTAATAAATCTCACATTAAAAAAGAAAAAGTACATACACGGTAGCATCATATTTAACATTTATAATAGTTAAAATGTCTCTAGGATAAAAATGAATAGATTGGTTTACATTTTTATTTAAGAAATAGAGTCATGATAGATAAGATCATGAAAGTAACGCTTTGGAATTATTCCACTGCAAATAAATCAACAAAACAAAACAAACCACCACCCCACAAAAACCCTACAAAACTTCCAAATACACAACACACACACACGCACACACTTTTTCAACAGGTAACTAATAAATGACGGGCAAAGATCAACCTAAAATATCCTTCATGTCAAATGGTTACCCAGAATCTACTTACTTTGCCTCTCCAGTGTTGCATTTCAATTCTAATTGCATGATCAAACCAACAAATTGAACTTGAGACAAAAAAAAGCACCTAACTGACAAAGTCAGATGTTGCAAAAAAAATGCTTTTCAAGTACAAGTAATGCAAAAAATGACAAGTGAAGTGAAGGAGAGGTTTCAAAGCTTGAAAGACAATCATCAATACTGACAGATTACTGTAATTCTGGCTGCCAGCATGATCGATTTGGGCAGCATATGACAATCAATATTGTTCTCATTTACTGAACAACATTAGATTCATAGTTACAGAGGATGTTCCTAGGATAAAATTTAAACTGTATTTAATGATCATAAATAGCACAATTTATGCTGTGGAATCTTAGTGGGTGCTTTTATTGGGCATAAAATAACTGACACAGCAGTGCAATTATCCAAATATAATTGAGTTTATTACATACTCTTTTACTCCTTTATGTTTCTTATGAGAATTAAAGTAGTAACTCTGGTGGTTTTTCAAAGCCTACTTCTATCTTGATTTCTGTTGTAATTTCTGTTAAGTTTTACTGATCTATTTTGGAATGCATGAGTTTTTCTTAGTGGGAATTTATCTGGATTTATCAAAAACACAATGGAAATTTTAATACATTTCTGAAATATGTATTTGTTATTTAAAATTAAATGGCATATCTGTATTTCAATATATTAAAATAAAAACATCCAGTTGTAATTTATTAAACAAACTTTCATTTAAACATCAGGTAATCTATGTGTATAAATTAATTTTTCCCCACATTTATAATTAACATAGAACTTTGTGAATCTTTGTGAAAAATGACTATATATTCTTCAGATTATCAAAGGCTAGGAAAATCTCTATATAGTTAAGAGGTATGGGAAAATAATTTCCATATAGCTTCTAAATTCAGCTTCCAAGTCAAGAAAAATTTGGTCTAATTTCATGTTTTTACTGTGTGTGTTCCAGAAGTAGTTTTGCTGATAGAAATTGCTCATATTTGCTGTGTAAATAAAGTGTTTATGTGTTCTGTTTTCATTTGAAATTCTGTCTCTTCATCTTAGACTTTTCTCCAGTATGGAGAATTAATGTCTCAACAAGACTTAAACTTACAAGAACTTAATGAAGCAGGCCTGAAAACTCAATCAATTAACTTACCAACCAACCAAACATAAAAACCCAATTAGGCAATTCCTTGGTGTTGGGTAGAGACGTTTTATATTGACTGTAATCTTTACACATAATAGAATTAATCACTGCACAAAATAACAGACCCTATTTCATTTACTAAGCACATCCAAATTCATTACATCATGTAATCATCACAACAATTCTGAGATGGTATTACCATCATTTTTTTTACAGATGACGAAAATGATGTTTAGAAATTCTGTGACTTGACTACCATCACAAGACAAAGCTGGAAGTAAAGTCAGTGTTTTCTAACTGCAAATCCAGCTAACAGACCTCTAGAGTAAGATGCAAATCTGAAATAGTTCTCAAGAGTATGAACTTAGGTGCAGGAAAAAGAAATTAAGCTATATTCCCAACACTTCTAATTTTACATTTTTTAACTACTTGGTAAGGTGTGGCATCTTCAATACTGTTCGTATCTTGGGCCAGAAATAGTTTGTGTTGGCTCAATAAACTGAGTTCCTGTTTTACGGCACAAGAGTCGAATAGAATTTTGTATTACAATCTAATCGCTTTCTCACCACTTTCCCAAAAGATTTATAGCATTCCTTCAACTGTCTTAAATAAAATGGTGGAAGACACTTACCTTAGACAGAGCATCAGGATCAGACAAACTGTTAAGACGCAAAAGTTAGAAAGAAAACAACCTCAACAGAGCTGACAATGTGGATAAAATTCATTTATGGTTAATAATCTTTACATTCCTTGTAAAATGAGTCACTTTTCTAGAGATATTCATGAAATAATAAACTGAATCCTTATATTTCACAACAATGACCACTTCAAATCTGAATTTTCAATTAAAGATGTAACTTCCAGAAATAAGAAATGCTATATAAATGTCATCAAGCTTAATCTATGTAACATACCATGATCCACCTATAATTCCATTTCAGTTAGCAAACATGAGAGATTGAGACAGGGACCATGGGCTTAGACAGAGTAGGGGGAGGGCCTCTGGAAAGAGCAAGGCAGGATATTTACAGTTAAAGCAATGTAACAATGTAAAGTCCCTATAGAAACTCTGTGTTCAGCATATGTAAAGTCAAGGTCACAATAATTGTCTAAGGTAAGGATACCAGACTAGGAATACAGACATTTCCAGTGAGATCAGTTAAAGGTCAACCTTCACCTGGAATGTTTGAGTGTTCCGCAAGGGTATCTCAGCATAACCCGTGACTTCACTGTAAACAGCAAGCAGACAATAACCCAGCCCACCTTGAGGGCAGGGCAGGCGGTACAAGTCCACACCCTAAGCCCTCAATTCCCAAAAATCCTCAACTGCCTATAAATCCCCTAGACAACGCACTACCCCAGGCTCTCTTGTACCCTCCCGGCATGAGCCAGGAGCTCTGTACTCTCACTGTATCTTTCAATAAAAGCCTCTGCCCTGGCTCTCCTACCTTGACTGTTTGCTAAGTTCATTCTTCGACTCCACAAACAAGAACCCAGCATCAAGATTACATAGGAATCAGACTGATAAGTCACTTTTTATCAGAAGAAGAAAATAAACACATGCAGCATACTTATAATAAATCCATTTCATGTGGAACAGAACACAGGGTATTTTAAAAATACCTGCAAAGCTTAACATCTACAATAGATTATGTAAAAGAAAAACAATTGAATTGTTTTTTATCATACAGAAAAAGGATGAAAACAAATCCACTTTAGAAAGGAGTATCAGAAGACAGTTTAAAATTTAAACTGTGTGCATATTGTGTCCCAAGTGCCATTCTAAGCTTTACACATTATTGACTCATTCAGTTCTCATAACACCATGAGCTAGATACTAAATAAGGAAATTGAGGCTAAGTGAGGTTAAATAACTTGCCCAGGGCTACATAGCTAAGAAGGAGATAAGCCAGCATTTGAGTCCAGGCAATCTGGCTTCAGAAGCCATGTTCCTAAACACTTCATGTCCTCTCAAACTTCATTGTCTCTGTTTATGTTGTTCCCCTCTGCTTGGAATGCTCTTCTTAATCTCATCTACCCAATTAATTCTTATTCATCCTTCAAAATTGGTTTAATCCTTATATTTCTCAGAGTGTTTGTTGACACCACTACCGCTTCCAGCTGAATGAGATGCCCCTTGTTATTATACTTCCAGATCACTCTGTGCATAACTCTATTGCAGCACATACTGAAAATGTATATTCTTCAACTATACTGAGTACTCTGCCATGACTGTTTTGGTTATCTCTGCACACCCAGAGTAGCAGAGTGCATAGCACATAATGGGGCTCTAATTAATTAACCAAAAGATAAGTACAAGTAAAAGTGTATAAAAGAACACTCATTATTTAAATATCGTTAACTGTTTAAACACAGGAGGAACTCCATCGCCTATATATCAATAAACAGGAATTCAAAAGTCTAAATAATATATAAGAAATATTTACCCTGGAAAGCAGACATACCTTAGAGTAGAAACCATACTGCTAAAAAGGATACAAGTTTTGATACAGTGGAATCAGCGATTTCAGGGCACGACTTGCATTTATAGCTGTTGCCCGAACCATGATGGGGAGGACCTTTCCATTCACAATAGCACCATCAAAAAGTGGACCAAAGAAGGGAACCTGATTGAGAAATTAGAACATTAGACTCAAATTGGAGAACGGTTATAAGTAAGAACAATCAAGATGCTGTTTGCTATGAAAGTGTTCCTGCTTCCTCTTTAGTTCTTCCTTCAGCAGAAATACTAATTCAAATTCAGTTTTTTTCCATGATGGGTCATTCATACTAGGGCAATAAACAAACTGAAAATGCCAAAGGTCTATAGGTTTCCATTCAAAAGAACTGTGCTTCAAGTAACTGACTAAATAAATTCACACTCCTTTCCAATTTTCAAATTTTTGTGGCCTCAACTGTACACAAAAATCCAATACTGGAAATAAATTCCTTTTCCTTCACTGAGTAAACACTGTAAAGATAACACATTCTTACTGACGGCAAATTATTTTTCATTATTTTTGTGGGATACCAGCTTTATGACCTAAATGCTTTCACTACCTTGACACTTATTACATGCTTTATCTGAAAAAAATCTGTTTTGATAATTGTTATTTTTTTCAGATGACTGACAATTTGAAAAATTATTCTATCTGAATATAGATAAAATAGAAGCTGAAGGCAAGGACATAAGCTGTGGATAATACAGTAAATATTTTAGGCTTTGTAGCCACATACTGTCTCTGCTATATATTCTTTGATTTTTTTAAAAGAAGCAAAACCCATTAAAAATGTAAAAAACATCCTCAGCTTGTGAGATGTACAGAAATAGATAGTGGACCATAGTTTGCTGACCTCTGGTTTAGATGAACCCTAAAAAAATCTGGCTAAAAAGTAGATTTTCTATGAATTGAAAGTATTTAAATTTAAAAAAGTAAGAAAGACACCAAAATAATACCAAACTTTTATTATTTTGAAAGACAATACTTCTGTAGGTGTGTTTCAACCCTACGGTATAAGACATCCAACTAGAACGACTTGGGTTTTTTTTACATTGTAGAATTCTCATTTATAGGTGTCATGACTAAATAATCATGTAATGTTAATAAGATGCATCAGCTAAAACTGTTAGCCCCATATGTTCCTGTTCTAAAGGGAATGATTACTTCTTACTTTTATTTTAGGAAAATGTAATCATACTTTTTATAAAGGTTAAGTCCTTTTATGAGCTTAGTAATAAGGGAACTTCCATCTGGCACTACCTAGCCTCCCATTTAAACATAGTTCCTTGGCTATTTTTTCTGTTTTAGCTCCTTTGAACCAGCCTTAGACAATTCACATACTACCAGCTCTGTGTCCTACTTCCCCACATTTTCACAACTTGATGCCTGGTCTAATCCTTTGGAAAGAAGGAAGGAAACTCACAAATCCATATGAATGCAAAATATTATTAAAATGTCAGATAAATTCTTACCTCTGGTTTTTTCATTATCTGGATACTGAACATATGGTTTTTCATTGGATATATTACAATAAGGACATCACCAAATTCTGTAGGAATAATTCCTCTCCTGTAGTCTCTAGTATGCTCTGACCAAACAATGTGTACTTCATCATTTCCTAAATGTCTCAACTGGAAAACCAAGAAAATAGTTTATAGTGCTTTAGAATTGCCCTGTGAGTACAGTCATACAGCACAGACAACATACCATAAGAAGATTAAGAGTTAAAGAAATAAAAAAATTTTTTTAAGTTTCATTTGATCATTTTTCACAACATATGAAACACAAAGACATTAGAGGACACTGCAAAAGACCAGATAATTTTCAACTGTATACAGTCAATGAGAAACAAAGAATAGATAAAAAAGGAGTCACATAAAGCTCAAATACTCTTAACTAGCAACTGTACCAATTCTCCAATACCAAGCCTGTTAAAAGATTGTTTAAAAGGGTGTTCTTAAAAAGTGACTGATTTAAGATTCTTTTTTTCTGACCATTCTTTGGAAGTGCTAATGAGCAATGAAGTAGCCTAAAGGAGGCAACAGGAAGTTAAAGTAAAGGAAATAGATAATTCATAAATTGGGTAATCACCTATTAAAGAGAAAATTGATTATATTTAGTTTAACAAATTTATTTCCAGGCTTTCTTTGCCCTATGTAACTCCTCCAAATAGACTTCTTGAGGTTAGACTCTCTAGATATTATTTAAATATTTGTGGTGCTTTACAAAGGTGTTTCTGGCAATCACAGAGTTAACATGATGATGATTAAAATTATAAAAAAATCAAAGCATCCAAAAGTTGGATGTAAGTTATTAGAAAAATGAACTTAATACCCATTAGTCTTGAGTTTTCTTCATAGAGATTATTGTATAAACATGTATTTTAATATAAAGCTTGGTTATCTTAGTACATTTATTTATTCTGCTACTGCAAACATTTGAGTCCATTTTTGGTGCTTATCTCACATGGGCTTTTGACTTTCAGATAACTGGACACACTGTAGGTGGGAAAGTTTGGAAGAGAAAACTAGGATAAGTGTCATCAATATTTTTAGTCTGAGCTAACATATACAGGAGATTTCTATTTGTGAAATATGTAATTTATTTTGACTTAAAGACCATAGATAGGGTAGGAAAAAAGTTACATGTATGATTTAAACAAAAAAAGGGAGTCAAGTCCATTTAATAAAAGGAATTCTTCTGTTACCCTTTAACCCTAAATTTCTTAACCTGGGTTCAAAGGGTCTGTGAATACTTCAAAAATTTTTGAAAATTTTTATTTTGTGAACAGAAGCCAATCAAAGAGGATTATGTAAGACAAAAAAAAAAAAGGCCTAGAATCAGTGTTCTAATGGTTCTCAAAGTCCCCAACACCAATCTATCTAGAAAACCTTAATTACTATGAATGTCACTAAGTTATGTCATTACTAAGTATTTGAGAATACAAGGTAATCCCTGAACTTTAAAACCTGTATTCCCAAAGCAAGAAATGTCCTCTCGGATACTTTGACGGATCGTTAAGACAGAGGCAGCTATTACTCTGAAGATAATGCCCAGCTAAATCTGTAGACCAGAATCCATTATTTTAGAAATATAGTATATTTTTGTTTTCTTTGAAGGAAGCCTTTCTTTTTTTAGGTCAAGTGGATTAAATAATTATTTCTAGAAGCCACAAATGTGCTTATTGCTCTAAATACAATGATGGTAGGACTCAAACATCAAAATACTGTTTAAGTTTTAATTCTCATTATTTACATCCCACTCCCCTACCCCTTGAATAATATAAATGCAGGACTTGAGCTTTGTGACATTTTTAAAAACCAAAAAGATTACACAACTCAGAAAAGCCATGGCTCTGTAATTTCATTTATTAATCAAAATACTTTAAAAATATCCTTCCTATACAGCCATCCCCATGTGTCAGCTTCCCTAATAGGTTTATGTTAACTGAATACAAAAGAAATGTGAAATAAATTTAACCAGGAGGGATGATCCAATCTAATTTTGATACATTAATGTCATATGCTGTACATGTTACAATAGCAGCCAGATCTAATACTAAGCTCCAGGCTATACTGAGATTTCCAAATGGCAGATTGTTCTAAGTGATATCAAGTATAATTGAAGTAATAAACGATAGTAAAAGCTGAGCACACTGTCAGGAAGAATTTAAGTATTTACTTTTTAAAATTAAATGAGTTAGGTTAGGAAAGACAAGACAACTGAAATAATGCAGGTCTCAATTTACAGAAAATTCCTTTTATTTATCTGCTACATTAACCCTTGAACTCTTGCCAAAGCTATCTATAATTTCTAGTGCCCACTTATCTAAAAAAAAAAAAGAGAGAAAAGGGCAACTGTAGTTTTACCTCATAACCAAAACTTGTCTTCAAATATCTACAACAGAGTATTAAAAGTCTGTAAGTTTAATGAAAAAGAACAATACATTTTTACCAAGATGTTGTAATGAAGATATTTGTGTCACAGAACCATAGGTACAACATTTTTAAAGTGTTCAAGCATTTTATGAGAAAAGCTTCAAGAACACCCCCTATCATTTATGTTCAAATGCTATTTTATGTTGTCATGATGAGGCACGTTTTTATACATGTCTTTAAAACCCACTATATAATAATTAAACACAAATGAGAAATTGCTAATCATTACATGCATCTTAGGAATTTTTGAAACACTACTGAAAAAATGAATTTTGAGTGGGTTAACACTTAAAAATTTGAGAAGTATGTTTGACATATTTGACATAAGTACCTTATATAGTATTTTATATTAATTTTATTTAGTCCTTATCTCTCACAGACTTACAAGATTGTGTCCTATGTGTACACTGGAGGTTTTTCTATACTCTGAAGACTCTCACAGTGTTCCTACCTACATGTATTTGTACCTAGATGCCAATCATTCTGGTAAGAGTACAAGACTTCTGTACATGGGATAGGTCTATTAAAATGACTGGCAACCAAGCTACTCTTCCAAACTCATTACAACTGCTACTGAAATCATTTGGGAATTCAAGGTATATAACATAAGCTGCAGATTATCATTACCAATTTATAAAGATAAAGGAGTTAAATGAAATTCAACATGTATAAAATTGAAGTCCTCAGTACATTATAGAATATTAGCACTGGAAGAGATGCTGAAGTTCTAATTTTGACCCAATACAGGAACTCCCCCTGCAATATCCCTGACAAGTAATCCTGCCTCTGCATGAATACTTCTAGGATTGGGAAGCTTACAAATTCACAAATAAACTCATCCATGTTTAAAGAGCTACAATCTTAGAACATTCTTTACATCAAGCTAAAAGCTACCTTCCTAAAGCTAGTTCTTCCAAAATGAGCTTTACTAAATAAATCCAATCTATGTTCTATATATTCTCTTTTTAGATACTTAAGATTAGTTTAATATATATTTCAACTTCTTTTCCAGGTTAGTAGTGTGCTTAGTTTCTTTTCTTTATAGTTTATAAACCTATTAATCATACTGTATTATTACCTCAGTTTGTTGAAATTGTGGTGTCTGGAATAGAAGACAGTATTTGTGTATGCTTCTAATACAACTCCCAGAAGAAAGTGGGACTACTTCCTTTCTTCTGTTCACTAAATTATTTTTTGCATTTTTACGTTGGCTCAAACAGAAGTTGTAGTCAATTCAAACCCCCAAGTCTTTTCCTTAGTGAAATTCTTTAAAGCAGGTACAACTGATTGCTGGAGCTAAAGAGAGGATTTCGTATTTATTCTTATTAATTTTAACTTTGCCAGGTTCAGATTATCTTTAAGTCTATCAAAGTCTTTTGCTGCCCTGATTCTGTAACTGTGTCATTCTCTCTCAGATTTGGGTTATCCTTCAAATTGTGTCTTCATTTATATTTTGGAGAAAAATATCATTTGGGACAGGTTTGGATAAGAATCTTAAATCAGATCATTACAGATGTTCCTCCTGGTTTAAAAAAATCCAACATTTATTAAATGCTACTGTTCTAAGAATTTTATTATAATATATTTAATTGTCATAACAATGTTACAAGGTTAGTGTAATTATTATTACCTCTATTTTTACAAATGAGGAATTGAAGCTTAAAAAGGTAAAGTAACTTCTTTAAGGTCACACACCTAATGAGGGAAAGGCAGAATTCAAATCCAGGAAGGCTGCTTCCAGCAACCATACTTTAACCACCTCCCTATAGTGCCTCATTAAATAATTAATTTATGTCTCTAGATATGATTCTACAACCAGTCATGAATATACTTACTAAACTATTATTAAGACTACATTTATTCAACTTGTCTACAACAAACGACTTAGTTAAATGCTTTATACTGTCTATGGCCTGCCCTGATCTAGTAATCCTATTAAAAAAATTAAGTTACTTTGATGCGATTTGTTATGGTGAACTCATGGTAGCGTCTAGTGATCACTACTTCATTACTTAAGTGCTCACAAGCCATCTGTTTAATAATCCTTTTTTGCCAGGTATTGACATGGAATTCATGAATGTTAGTAATTTTTATAGTGGCCCATTCCATGCCCTTTTATAAAAATCAGATGTTTGCCTATATTATGACAGTGTTCTCATTTTCTATGATGATCAGCAGATTCTAGAGTCAAGTATAGATTTCCTCTGGAGACTAGAATTCATGTAAGGTAACTGTATTATCTCTTTCACAAAATGAGCTTACCCTATGACTTCCCTATTCCTGTTAAAAGCACCCACAACTAATTATAATTACTTATGTCAAAATCGGAAAGTCTTCAATTTCTGTTTTCTGTACCATATCTCTAACAAGCCCCTCATTTAAAAAATTTATTACAATCCTTTTCTGTATTTTCCTTTCTATTTCCTCTAGTGTTGCCTTAGGTCAGATTCTAGTCATCCTACACATCTGGCCTGGTTCATGAGTTCTTAGAAGTCCGTCTCTCCCGCCTTCCTCTCCACTTTCTTTTATTTATTAACAAATATTGAAAGATGACTAAATGCACTATGTTAGCTATTGTAGACAGAATGATGAGGAAAAACAGGCATAGTCTCTGTTCTCACAAAGCTTCAACTCCAGTGGAAGAGACAGAGTAAAATAATTAAGTAATTAATGATATAGACAATGCTTTAAATATACTTCTCTGAGTACAAAAAGCAAAGAGAACAGATCTATAATGGCAGCTGAAGAATGCACAGAAGTTAATTAGGTTAGGCAGTTACTTCAGGAGATAGTGGTATACATGTAGGAATTGAAATTGAGTTAATACTCAAGGCCCCAAGCCCTTATTCTTTCTCCCATCTTCCAGATACTCATATGTAGCAAACATACACTATCACATACTAACCAATCATGTGGAAAAAAATACTTTCATACACATTCTGATAGTCAACACACTCATACATTCACTTACTGTCTAGATCACTTAATTTTTAATTAAGAAAAGCTTCTTGAAGCAAAGACACAGACAGCATTTAGTGTACAATGTCTCAGCTGAGTGAGCACTCAATACTTCTGACTATTAAAAAGATAGTATCATAGTACTTATCTTGGCAATTTTTTTCCTATCATTACATAGTGCACAGCCTTAAAACAGAATTATCTGCAATTATGGCATGCATTTATATATGCCACTTTGTGAAAAGTGCTATCAAGAAAATAAAATAGGTAATGTGATAGTGTTACTGGGTGAGGAGGCTACCGAGGGAGGTCTGGAAAGGTCTCTCTGAGGAATTATCATGTGAGTTTGAGAATATAACAATGAAAATGAGAAAGCCTGATGATGTGGAGAAAGAGCATTTCAAATAGAACAGTAAGTGCACAGCCCTTGAGAGGGGAATGAGCTTGACATGCTGGCAGGTTAGAATGACAGCCAGTAAGGCCAGATTGTGGTAAATGAAAAGGAAAATGACAAGAGATGAGATCAGAGAGGTAGGCAGGCAGGTGGCCAAATCATGTAGGGCATTGAAGGCCACAGTGAAGAATCAGAATTTTATTCTACATGCAACAAAGAGGCCACTTCTGTACCATCCAAATTATGCCATTTACAGTGGTGAGGTAAGTTTACTCTGAACAATTTATATTTCCTGGTTTCTCGATTCTCTAGTCTTATCATTGGGAATATGTTTATAGGAATTGGGGTTAAGGGTAGAGTCTATGATATTAAAATAAAATTACTTTATGTAAGGTTGTTGTATTTGGGACTAAAACCATGAGCATTTCCATTGTGCTTATTAACTATTACATTAGCTACACTCTTACTAAAATAATGAAAATTTGGTTATTATTCCTTAAATTTGTTTTTGAATTCACTTTCCAGACTATATTTAGCATGTAGTTCTTGGGAAAGTAAGGTATATTTTAACTTTATTTTATAAAAATAGATTTAAAATTAGTATTATAAGAGCAGGTCTATAAAGCTCCTTTTCAAAACTACTGTGAACAAATTTCAAAACAGAAAATTAACTGTTGTCCATTACACTAACAGTATTTCAAAGGAAACTGACTTAAAGTGCTTCTTTCCCCTCTTTTGGGGGTTCAGGAAATGAAAGATAGACTGGAGAGTCCAACTGAGTAGATTACAATTATCTCAATTTGATCTTTATCAAACTCCTAAAAGGATGAATCAACTACCTATGAAGCAGAGCATCAACACGTGGTTAGAATAAGGAGACAGAGGAAATGACACAAGCTCCTGTGAACACTTTATACAAAGGCTTGCACTTACAATTTTCAGAGGTGAATAAACTCAGTTAGGTAGAAATTATTTTTAACCATTTTCCATCAGTCTTTCTCAGGTAGAGAAAATTTATAAAACAAATAGCTTGGACTGGAGTTATATCAGGATTTTTGATATGGTAGTATAATATTTCTAAGAAAGACTACTTTGTCACACTGAATGTTTGATTAATTTATTCAAAAAGTATAATCTATGTTGTAAAAAACTTTCACCTATCATCTTGAGCCTTGAAAAGGTTTCTCGTCAAAAGAAATAAAACACTATACTGAAACAGGCTCAAGAATATTTACCTCTCATTTTGAGAAAATAAAATGCTTAAAAATAATTTACAAAATCACCGTATGATATTTTAAATAAAAAGTGAGAACTAAAATTAGTGTATATGAAATAAACATAAATGGTTTTCTCCCATAAAATTTAAAAGAAAGTGGCAGAGTCATAAATAATTCCAGCTTGCCAGAGGCATGGCTATTTCTTTATACTGACTGTCGACTATCTAACTTAATTTAGAGGTATTAAACTACATGCTGAGGTCAACAAGCCTTACTTCCTCCAATATTACACTTCAACCAGTGCTCATTAATGTGTCTACTGAATGGATTAACACACCTAAAGATATATGTAACAAAGGAAAGGGGGACAAAGTAATGATATCCAATTGTTCATTTGTAATAGGACACATGTTCAAGGTCTCAGCTTATTACCACTAAATGTGGAATTTATTAAATTCAGGAGAAAAAATACCAATACAGAAAGTGACCTTTTATTAAGGAGAACTGGTATAAGACAACTGTTTTCTATGATTAAGTTGAAACATTTAACCTTTTATGAAAAAGAAGTTGATTTTATAATAGAGCTAAAATATAGACCTGTTACTTAGAAAAATCTTACCTACAAAGATGCTGAAGAGCAGATTAAGGGCAAGACTCATACAGAATAGGAAAAAGGAAAATTCAGTATATGGAGAAATGAATGTTAAGTTTTTTTTATTTCTATGAAAAGGCTTAGAATAGTTATACTGAATTATGAAACCAGGTTAAGTTTTTCTTTTTTACTGAATTAAGTGAAATGTTTCAATTTAGTTCCAACCTTGACAGAGTAGATTTTACTTAAACTGGTTTAAATTATTACCCCCAAAATAAGACAACTATGACTTCCAAAATGATATTGCTTTATTACATATTGTTTATAATTTTGAGAGGTTTCACTTTTATGTGGTAGGTACTATACAAGTAAAAGCAGTGACACTTTCAACTATTCTCACTAAAACAAAACAAACAAATAAATTGCTTTCCTTAAATAAAAAAGACCATCTAGCCAGGGCAGTCTTCTTCAGTAAAACAGGTATAATTATTTCAACAACTAAAATAATACACATACTTGCATTATAAAAAATTTTAAATTATAAACATAATTACATCTAAAAGCTACAATATTTCTGGTATCTCAAAATTAAGCAATTAGGAGATTATGCCATGTATTGCCTGCAATCTTTTTCCTTACTAAATAATTGCAAAAAATACTGGTACTTTTCCACTTGGTAAATTACCAAATAATTTAAAATTCAGGATTAATTAGCTTAAATGAAAAAGCCAAACTTTTTCTAAGGTATCATGTCAGCAAAACGGTGGACCAGGGAAGCTCTAACCTCATGTTCTTCCATAGAAACATTAAAAAATTGTGATCTTAAATGTAGAAAACACTGATTCCACAAAAAAACTCTGAGAGCTAATACACAAATTCAGTAAAGCTGCACAATACAAAATCAGTTGCATTTCTATATGTTAATAAGGAATAATTCAAAAAGGAGATAATGAGAACAATTCTATTTATAATTCCATCATAAAGACTAAAATACTTAGGGATAAATTTAACCAAGAAGGAGAAAGACCTATATACTGAAAACTACAAAACACTGCTGAATGGAATTAAAGACTACATAAGTAAATGGGAAGATATCCCATGTTCATAGTTTGAAGGCTTAATATTGTTGACGACAATAGCAACCAAAGCAAACCAAAGATTCAATGCTATCCCCATCAAAATTCCAACAATATTTTTTGGAATTAGAAAACACATTCTAAAGTTTACATGGAACTTCAAGAGACCCTGAATAGCAAAATATGTTTTGAAAAAGAAGTAGTTATAGGACTGACATTACTTGATTTTAAAACATCATAAAAAGTTATAGTAATAAAAACATTTAATTAAAGCTAAAGGACAGACATTTAGATCAAAGGACTAGAATACGGAGCCCAGAAATAAATCCTTGCATATATGGATGATTAATTTTCAACAACAGTGCCAAGATTGTTCAACTGGGGAAACTACTGTTTTTTCAACAAATGGTGATAGGAAAGCTATACAGTCACATGCAAAAGAATGAAGTTGGACCTTTATATCACACTATATACAAAAATTAACTAAAAAGGGATTCAAAGCCTAAATGTAAAAGCTAAAACAATAAAACTCTTAGAAGGAAACATACAGGAAAATCTTAATGACATTGCACTTGGCAATGATTTACTGAATTGACATCAAAAGCAGAGTCACAAATGAAAAAAAATTGGGCTCCATCAAAATTAAAACTTTTATGTGTCAAAGGACCCTATCCAGGAGTGAAAAAGCAACCCAAAAAATGGGGGAAAATATTTGCAAGTCACGTATCTGATAAGGGATTAACATCTAGAATACATAAACTACAATGCACAATAAAAATACAAGCCTAATTCAAAAAGGATGAAAGATCTGAATAGACATTTCTTCAAGGAAGATATACAAATGGTCAATAAGCACATGAAAAGATGCATATCACTGGTCATTAGAGAGATGCAAATAAAAACCATAATGAGATACTATTTGTGCCTATTAGGATAGCTAAAAAATATTTTTTTTAATGGAAAAATAACAGGTATTGACAAGGATATGGAAAAATTGGAACACTTATAAATTGCTGGTAGAATATAAAATGTCATAGTCATTGTGAAAAACTGTTTGACAGTTCCTCAGAAAGCTAAATATTTGATTTCCATAATACCCAGTAATCCTACTCTCAGGTATATATACCTAAAAGAATTGAAAACAGGAATTCAAACAAATACTTACACAACAATCTTCACTGCATCATTATTTACAATAGTCAAAAACCAGAAACTACCCAATGTCAATAGATGAATGGATATACAAAATACAGTGTATGTATATGTGTGTGTGTGTATAAATATATACATAAATAAATGGAATATGCAATATTATTCAGTTTCATAAAAAGGAATGAAATTCAGACACATGTTAACATGAATGAACTTTTAAAACATTATATTAAGTGAAATAAGACAAATACAAGTGGACAAACACTGCATGATTCTACTTAAATGAATTAGATACCTACAACTGGAAAATTCAGAGACAAAGTAATTTAGAGGTGACCAGGGGCTGGAGAGGGAAATACAAATACAGAGCTACTGGTAATGAGTACAAAGCTTATGTTTGGGAAGATAAAGTTCTAGGATTTCCAGTTTCTAGTCTTTCATGTAAAGACCTTAGAAGTTGCCACTCTATCCTACCAAGTAAAAAGGTAAACAAACTGAAAAATTATCTACTTTTCTTAGATTAGAGAAGTGAGGTCACTGGGAAAAATTGTACAGTTAGGCCAAAAAAAAAAAAAAAAAAAAAGAAGGAGCAGAAACCTCTGTAGGAACCAGTGCTAGGGTAGCAAAACCTGAACTGTAATTGATAAATTGCTGGAGACTCATTATAGACAAGTCTGAGAGACTAGTGAAGCATCAGAATTGGAGTCAAGTATGGCAGAGATGTTGGAATATCAATGATGATTAATATGTTAAGGCTATAGTGGAAAAACACAAACAACATGTAAGAAGAAATGAATAATATAAGTGGAGAGATGGAAATTCTCAGAAATAATAAAAAAGAAACACTAGAAACTAAAAACAGTGTAACTGAAATGAAGAATGCCTTTGATGGGCTCATCAGTAAACTGATTATGGCTGAGGTAAGAAATCTCTGAGCTTGATGTAACAATAAACTTCTAAAACTGGGAAACAAAGAAAAGACAGACTGAAAAAAGCCCAGAACAGAATATCTAAAAACTGTGGGACAACCACAAAAATCATTAACATATCAATAATAAGAAAGAGAGAAAGGACCAGAAGCAATATTTGAAGCAAGAACTGCCCCAAGTTAATATCACACATCAAACCACAGATCCAGGAAGCTCAGAGAACTAAGCAGGATAAGTACCCAAAGAACTATGCCTAGGCATATCATATTTGAGTATCAGCACATCAAAGATAACGTCTTCAGAGAAGTCAGAGAAAAAAAACATTTTATCTATAGAGGAGCAAAGGTATGAAATATATCTGATTTCTCCTCAGAAACCATGCAAGAAGTGGACTTAAATATTTAAAAGTGCTGAAAGAAAAAAACTACCAACTTAGAATTCTGTACTCTGTGAAATTATCTTTCAGAAGTAAAGAAGATAAAGACTTTTCAGACAAAAATTGAGGAAACTTGTTACGAGCAGACCTGCCTTCAAAGAGAAAGAAAATGATATACGTTAGAAGTTCAGATCTACATAAATTAAAAAGGAACATCAGAGTCAATAATTGAAGGAAAAATATTTTTCCTATTCTTAATTGATCTTACTCTAATTCTCAATTGATAACAGTTTGTTCAAAAGAATAATAGCAAGTGTATTTGATTATGTATGCTCACACATACACACACACACACACACACATATATATATATACAAACAGATGCTTATGTATAAGTAAAGTGAATGACAGAAATAACACATGGGATAGGAGGAAAGAATTAGGCATACTGTATGGTACCTGCATATTATAAGGTACTTGCAGGACCTGTGAAGCAATATAGTGTTATTTAAAAGTGGACTTAAATTAGTTGTAAATGTAAAGTACAAACTCCAGGACAATGACAAAAATAGTTACAGAAGAAAGGAAGTATGATTGGTAGGTATCTTAAGAAAGGAATGAAAATGGAATCAGATAAAAATGTTCAATTACAATCACAAAAGGCCGAAGAAGTAAGGAATACAAAATAGAATAGGAACAAGCAACAAGTGTAACAAATAGAAAGCACTAACAAACATGGTAAACAGTAAATCAACTCTATCAATGATATACTTTAAATGTCAATGGTCTTAATACACCAATTAAAAGAGGTGTCAGAGTGGATCAAAAAAACAGGACTCACCAATATGTTTTTTATAAGAAACCCACTTTAAAGATACATATAGATTAAAAGAGATGAGAAAGATATACCATGATGACACCAATAAAGAGAAAGTGGAACTAATTATATTGATTTTAGACAGAGTAGACTTCAGAGCAAGGAAAGTTATCTGGGATAGAAAGTGGCATTACCTAATGATAAAGTTGTCAGTACTCCAAGAAGACATAAACAATCCTTAATGTGTATGTGCCCACCAACAGAGTGTCAAAGTACATTAGGCAAAAATGGAAAGAGCTGCAAGGAAAAACAGAAGAAGCCACTATTATATATGGAGACATTAACATATGTATAAGAAGAAAGAGAGAAAGGAACAGAAGTGGAGAAATCCAGAAGACAGGAAATTGGTAATGATATACAGTTAAACACAACTCCATCAAAAAGGATATAATTGACATTTATAGACTACTTCATCCAACAACAGCAGATTATACATTTTTCCTAGACTCACATGGAACATTCACCAGGTAAGACATTTGGGCCATAAACATACCTTAGCAAATTTAAAAGAAGACAAATCATACAGTTGACTAGTCTCAGATTACTATGGGGTTAACTAGAAATCAGTAACAGAAAGATAGCTGGAAAACTCCAAAATACTTTGAAGATTTAAACAATGTACTTTGAAATAACACTAAGGTTAAAGAATTCGCAAGAGAAAACAAAATATTTTGAACCATATAAAAAAGTTCAGGAAATGGATACTTGTGATGGTTGTATAACATTGTAAATGCATTTTATGCCAATTAACTGTACATTTGAAAATGGTTAAAATAGTAAATGTAATGTTTTGTATATATATATTTTTTTACAATTGAAAAAAAACCTTTCCACTAGACTCAAGATGGTGGGGTGAAAGGTGACACGGAGAACTCCTCCTAAAACCACAAATAGTACAAAAATATAGTTAATTAATACAACTAACCCTAAAACAGCAAGAAGAAAGAAGGTTGAACCAGACTGCATACAGACCTCACAAACAGAGCAGACCTCATGAAACAGGGTAATGTATGGAAACCCTTAATCCGGCGGGACCCATGCCCTTCACCCACCCCAGCTCACCTGTGGGAGGAAGACAAACAGAGTGGGGAGGGGGTGGAGGCATGGGACTGCTGAACACCTAGCCCTGGAGATCTGCTATGTGAGTGGAAGCCTATATTGTGTGGTGCTCTGGACATTGGGGAGCTCGACGGGCAGAGGGCCTGGGAGACTGACATTCCAGCCATTTGTGGGGTACAGGATCCACACCCGGCTGCTCTGAGACAAGGGAAAGGCAGGTGGTCTGACAGGATTCCTAGCAGCGATAGAGCTGCTGAGGGGGCGGGGTTTGCATGGAGATTGCTGAATGGGAGAAGGGAGAGCTGGACAAGGTTGATGGGGTGCACTCTGGCCAGCTGGTTGGGAACTTTGAGGAGCTTCAGGTGCTCCACCCCCCTGACTGCCTACTCAGCTCAGAGGTCCCCCACTGTGACACACAGCCTGCCGAGCCTTCCTACTGGCCTGCAGGCACCTGCTTGCAAACCGGCAGCCACTGCGCTGGCATCAGGCCAGCCAGAGGGAGGCCCTGCCTACAACAGCTAGAGATACAAAGCACAGAGGCTTACACGTGTGTGCTTGGCCCACTGGCTCTGACACTGGAGACAGGCACCACAACAGGAATCAGGAAACAGATCTTTCCTCACCCCAGGCACCAGCTCAGCTCCCCTACAACTCCCAACCTCACTCTAGGGGCTTAGTAGCTCCAGAGACTGGAGTTTCAGCACACTAGTGGGCACAACACAGAAATATGAAACATCAAAAGAACATGGTTCAGACCAAAATCTCACAAACCCCAGGAAAAGGGACAAATGAAACTGAACTGACAAATTTTCCTGAAAGAGAGTTCAAAATAAAAATTATAAACTTGCTTATGGAGGCACAGAAAAATATTCAAGAACTCAGGAATGAATTTAAGTTGGAGATTCAATCATTAAGAAATTCCGTATCTGAAATGAAATATACAATGGAGGGATTTAAAAGCAGATTAGATGTAGTAGAAGAGACGGTAAATGGAATTGAAATTAGAGAAGACGAATACAAAGAAGCCAAGGCACAGAGAGAAAAAAGAATCTCTAAGAATGAAAGAACATAGAGAGAACTGTGTGACCAATTCAAATGGAACAATATTCACCTTATAGGGGTACAAGAAGAAGAGAGAGAAAAAGGGATAGGAAGAATTATTGAGGAGGTAATTGCTGAAAACTTCCCCAATCTGGGGAAGGAGACAGTCTCTCAAGCCATGGACATGCACAGATCTCCCAACACAAGGGACCCAAGGAAGACAACATCAAGACATATAGTAATTAAAATGGCAAAGATCAAGGAAAAAGACAGACTTTTAAAAAAAGCTAGAGAGAGAGAGGAAAAAGATAACATACAAAGGAAAACCCATCAGGTTATCATCAGATTTCTCAACAGAAACCTTACAGGCCAGAAGGGAATGGCATGATATATCTAATGCAATGAAGCAGGAGGGCCTTGAACCAAGAATACTCTACCCAGCAAGGTTATCATTTAAATTTGAAGGAGGAATTAAAACAATTTTCAGATAAGCAAAAGCTGAGAGAATTTACCTCCCAAAAGGCACCTCTACAGTGCATTTTTCAGGGACTCCTACAGATAGAAGTATTCCTAAGACTAAATAGATACCACCCATGGGCTAGACAAAGAGTAAAGAATATGACTCATAACATACAAAGAATGGAGGAGGAGGAAAAAAAAAGAACCTTTAGGTTATGTTTGTAATACCATACTAAGTGAGTTAAATTAGAGTGTTAGATAGTAAGGGAATTACACTTGAACCTTTGGTAACCACGAATCTAAAGCCTGCAATGTCAATAAGTAAATACCTATCGATAATCACCCTAAATGTAAATGGTCTGAATGCACCAATCAAAAGACACAGAGTTACTGAATGGATACAAAAACAAGACCCATCTATATGCTGCCTACAAGAGACTCACTTCAAACCCAAAGACATACACAGACTGAAAGTGAAGGGATGGAAAAAGATATTTCATGCAACTAATAGTGAGAAAAAAGCAGGAGTTACACTACTTGTATCAGACAAAACAGGCCTCAAAACAAAGAAAGTCACAAGAGACAAAGAAGGACATTACATAATGATAAAAGGGTTAGTCGAACAAGATGATATAACTATTACAAATATCTATGCACCCCACAGGATCACATACATACGTGAAACAAATACTAACAGATTTAAGGGGAAATAGAAGGCAATGCATTCATTTTAGGAGACTTCAACACACCACTCACTCCAAAGGACAGATCACCCACACAGAAAATAAATAAAGAGACAGAGGCACTAAACAACATATTAGAACAGATGGACCTAATGGACATATACAGAACACTCCATGGAAAAGCAATAGGATACATATTCTTCTCAAGTGCACATGGAACATTTTCAAGAATAGATCATATACTAGGCTACAAAAAGAACCTCAGTAAATTCCAAAAGAATGAAATTGTACCAACCAGCTTCTCAGATCACAAAGGTATGAAACTAGAAATAAATTACAGAAAGAAAATGAAAAAGCCCACATATACATGGAGGCTTAATAACACACTCCTAATAAAAACAATTACCAAATAAAAACACAGATCAAGCAATATATGGAGACAAATGACAACAATAATTCAACACCGCAAAATCTGTGGGAAGCAGCGAAGGCGGTGCTGAGAGGGAAATATATTGCAATACAGGACTACCTCAGGAAAGAAGAACAATCCCAAATGAACAATCTAAACTCACAATTAATGAAACTAGAAAAGGAAGAGCAAATGAGGCCCAAAGTCAGTAGAAGGAGGGACATAATAAAGATTAAAGCAGAAATAAATAAAATTGAGAAGAATAAAACAACAGAAAGAATGAATGAAAGCAGGAGCTGGTTCTTTGAGAAAATAAACAAAATGGATAAACCCTTAGCCAGATTTATCAAGAAAAATAGAGAGTCTACACACATAAACAGAATCAGAAATGAGAAAGGAAAAATCACTACAGACACCACAGAAATACAGAGAATTATGGGAGAATACTATGAAAAATTATATGCTAACAAATTGGATAACCCAGAAGAAATGGACAACTTTCTAGAAAAATACAACCTTCCAAGGCTGACCCAGGAAGAAACAGAAAATCTGAATAGACAGATTACCAGCAACGAAATTGAACTGGTACCCAAAAAACTCCCTAAGAACAAAACCAGTGGACCAGATGGTTTCACTGCTCAATTTTATCAAACATTTAGTGAACACCTAATACGCATCCTCCTTAAAGTTTTTCAAAAAGTAGAAGAGGAAGGAATACTCCCAAACTCATTCTACGAGACTAACATCACTCTAATACCAAAACCAGGCAAAGACACCACAAAAAAAGAAAATAACAGACCAATATCCCTGATGAACACAGATGCAAAAATACTCAACAAAATATTAGCAAACCGAATTTAAAAATACATCAAAAAGATCATCAATCATGATCAAGTGGGATTCATCCCAGGGATGCAAGGATGGTACAACATTCGAACGTCCATCAGCATCAACATCATCCACCACATCAACAAAAAGAAGGACAAAAACCACATGATGATCTCCATAGATGCTGAAAAAGAATTCAACAAAATTCAGCATCCATTCATGATAAAAACGCTCAACAAAATGGGAGGGCAAGTACCTCAACATAATAAAGGCCATATATAACAAACCCACAGCAAACTTTATACTTAACAGCGAGAAGCTGAAAGCTTTTCCTTAAGATCAGGAACACTCTTCCCACTTTTATTCAAAATAGTTCTGGAGGTCCTAGCCACGGCAATCAGACAACACAAATAAACAAAAGGCATTCAGATTGGCAAGGAAGAAGTCAAACTGTCGCTGTTGCAGATGACATGATAGTGTACATAAAAAACCCTACGGAATCCACTCCAAAACTACTAGATCTAATATCGGAATTCAGCAAAGTTGCGGATACAAAATTAATACACAGAAATCTCTTGCATTCCTATACACTAACGGTGAACTAGCAGAAAGAGAAATCAGGAAACCAACTGCATTCACAACTGCAGCAAAAATAAAAAAATTCCTAGGAATAAACCTAACAAAGGAAGGAAAAGACCTAAACCTTGAAAACTACAAGACACTCTTAAGAGAAATTAAAGAGGACACTAATAAATGGAAATTCATCCCATGATCCTGGCAAAGAATTAATATTGTCAAAATGGCCATCCTGCCTAAAGCAATCTACAGATTCAGTGCAATCCCTATCAAACTACCAACAGCTTTCTTCAATGAACTGGAACAAATAATTCTAAAATTCATATGGAACCACAAAAGACCCGAATAGCCAAAGCAATCCTGAGAAGGAGGAATAAAACAGGGGGAATTACACTCCCTGACTTCAAGCTCTACTACAAAGCCACAGTAATCAAGACAATTTGGTATTGGCACAAAAACAGACCCACAGACCAGTAGAACAGAATAGAAAATCCAAACATTAACCCAAACATATACAGTCAATTAATATACGATAAAGGAGCCATGGATATACAATGGGGAAATGACAGCCTCTTCAACAGCTGGTGTTGGCAAAACTGGACAGCTACATGTAACAGAATGAAACTGGATTACTGTCTAACCCCATATACAAAAGTAAACTCAAAATGGCTCAAAGACCTGAATGTAAGCCATGAAACCATAAAACTCTTAGAAAAAACATAGGCAAAAATCTCTTGGACATAAACATGAGCAACTTCTTCATGAACATATCTCCCCGGGCAAAGGAAACAAAAGCAAAAATGCACAAGTGGGACTATATCAAGCTGAAATGCTTCTGTACAGCAAAGGACACCATCAGTAGAACAAAAAGACATCCTACAGTATGGGAGAATATATTCATAAATGACATATCCAATAAGGGGTTGACATCCAAAATATATAAAGAGCTCACGCACCTCAACAAACAAAAAGCAAATAAGCCAATTAAAAACTGGGCAGAGGAGCTTAACAGACACTTCTCCAGAGAAGAAATTCAGATGGCTATCAGACACATGAAAAGATGCTCCACATCGCTAATTGTCAGAGAAATGCAAATTAAAACCACAATGAGATATCACCTCATACCAGTTAGGATGGCCAACATCCAAAAGACAAACAACAGCAAATGTTGGTGAGGATGTGGAGAAAGGGGAACCCTGCTACACTGCTGGTGGGAATGTAAACCATTGTGGAAAGCAGTATGGAGGTTCCTCAAAAAACTCAAAATAGAAATACCATTTGACCCAGGAATTCCACTGCTAGGAATTTACCCTAAGAATGCAGCAGCCCAGTTTGAAAAAGACATATGCATTCCTGTGTTTATCGCAGCACTATTTACAATAGCCAAGAAATGGAAGCAACCTAAGTGTCCATTAGTGGATGAATGGATAAAGAAGATGTGGTACATATACACAATGGAATATTATTCAGCCATAAGAAGAAAACAAATCCTACCATTTGCAACAACATGGATGGAGCTAGAGGGTATTATGCTCAGTGAAAGAAGCCAGGCACAGAAAGACAAGTATCAAATGATTTCACTCATCTGTAGAGTATAAGAACAAAGGGAAAAGTGAAGGAATAAAACAGCAGCAGACTCACAGAACCCAAGAATGGACTAACAGTTACCTAAGGGAAAGGGCCTGGGGAGGATGGGTGGGAAAGGAGGGTAAGGGGGGAAAAGGGGCAATACAATTAGCACACGTAATGCAGCAGCGGGGGACACGAGAAAGGTAATATTTATAGAGGACAAGTAATGATTCTATAGCATCTTACTACGCTCATGGACCGTGACCATAGTGTGGTATGTGGGGGGGACTTGATAATAGGGTGTTTAGTAACCATAATGTTGTTCAAGTGATTGTTCATTAATGATACCAAATTAAAAAAAAATAACATTTCCATACTTACAGATGGAACAAAGTATTTAAGGTTTAATCCTTCAAAATTCTCTAAAAATCCAGTGTTTAAAAATTTCACTATTTCAGGGTACAATTTTAATCAGAGCTCATGCATTTAACAATTCTTAAATGGTGTTATCATTTCTAAAATTAATTTTTTTATGATAACAGATTATTAAACATCCATTTCATATTTTTAAAAAATAATTAAGAACAGATCGTTGTGACTGTTTTGAAGGAAATAACAAATCTTATTTGAATTTCTACAAAGGTTGCAGGAAAAGAATTTCAAGTATCAAATAATTACCAGGTTTAATATCATGGAAGTAAAAATATTCTAATAAAATTTTCTTAAAATAAAAACGCATTTTAATAATAAATTATGTACTTTATTCTGCTCTTATGTTTGCAGTCTTATGTTTAATTTTAGACTATGCTGTGGGGTGTTTAGAAGATACTTGTATCCATGGAGCCAAGTAAATGATGACAATGATAAATATAAGCCACTGCCAAGTTCTTAATGATTAAAATTATTAATCTTTTTGCACTATACTTATAATTGTCTCTAATTTGGGTGTGGCTTATTTTCATAGACATTTAAAATAAGTTGATGGAAGAAAGTGCTTAATTGAAATTTTAATTAAGTTTTTTATTTCAACCCAATTCCTCACCATCTTTTCGTCAGTATTCATGGCTCATTTTGTACTCGAAACTACATGACAAGAAATTCTATAGCAATCCTGTTACTGAATATACTTTCCTCTATTTATCAACTACATCCATCTTTATGACTCATTCCAATCTGATCAGCATCCATTTATTAGTTTTACTAAGCATTACTCATTTAGTAGACAATTTCCAAACATGTAAAGAAAAGGTATCAAGAGTATTAAATCAATTTTATAAAATATTTGAGCAGAGTTCTGAAATTCCTTTTCAAAAGAGTGTGAGAATAGCATTATTTTCATAGTTTATTAATGATGTGTGAAGAGCTTTGATATCAGGCAACAGAGTATGAAGTTAAATGATTGATGGTATGAAGATGTTTACATTCAGCAGTAGTTTTGAATAAACTGAGAAGAAGTGGAGGAGGGAGAGAGGAAGGTAACGAAAAGTGTTGGGTAAGGTTTTATTTTTTTTAAATGTTTCTCCTTAACAAAACCAAACATGGATTGAATACATACAATTTTACTCTGGGTATCTCTGTGGTCACTAGAATGATTTTTAAATATGTTGCCAGCTATAGCAAAAGGGTGGTGTAGGTTTTAAAGACATGGGCCATCAAAACCATTCCACTCTCTCTCTCATAAATTGTAAGGCAATAAAATCTATTTTAATTAATTAACTTAATTATTTTATTTGCTATGTAGTTTTAGTTAAAATTTATGATAAAACATGTTACAGTTTTAGTGCTTTGTAATGACCTACATTTTTTTTCTCTCCCCAATCAATATAAACACTGTATCTATCCATATGTGAAAGGACTTGAAATATAATTTCACCAATTTGAACATGTACAGTTTTGCAATTTGTCATATCCCCATTTTCTTGAGGGCAAATCCTTTAAAACTATAACCTTCAATCATATCATTAAGGAAAACTGTGTGTTTTATAACAATCCTGTTTCTGAACACAGTACTGGGTGAAGAATGAAGTACTTAGAAATAATGCTTTACTTATATATTTTGGGTGTGAATTCTCTTTATTAATAGGATTTTAACTCTGAGCACTTTTTTCCTCAGCACTTACTTTTTTGGTCAAAGAATCATCAGAATCAGAAGGCATTCTTGTTGATACATGAAATATTACTTCTACTGTAGAGGTAGCAAAATATGGCGTGGTCAATCCAGTGCTTTTGTTTTTTTGTAGTCCTCCCATAAAACCACAGTGGTTTGTAAGATTTACCTAGAAGCAACAAAGAGGCACATAATGTTAATCAACTAAACAAAATTCAAAAACTTACTACTGAAAAAAGTAACTCAGACTTAAGTTTCTCGCTTTGCAAAAAACATGGGGGACAAAGTCTTTCACATGGTATCAACCAATGCTTGATCCAGAATTACTAGTTAGAGCTGCTCTGTTCACACTGGTATTTTTTCTCAATATTTGAGGATCCCAAATTAGTAGGAGTTAATTAGGAAATAAATCAACTGCTGTGCACTATGCATCTTTCTTTAGGCTTCTAGGTGTTAATGGTAAATTTTTAAGGATATGGAGGGACACAAGGGCCAGAGAGTAAAAATCAAGTGGCAAAAATCAAGAATGGAAATTATTTGGAGAAAAGTTAAAACAGTAATGTCATTTCGATAAACTGATTAATTAGATGTGTTGTATTTACTCATCAGAACTGGCTTCCTAATTATTAGTACCTATCATAGCCCAGAAAAAAAAATACATAAGTACATTTCCAATGTACTAAGAAAACTACAAATTAATCTGCACAAAGATTTTTAAACATTTTTCCCTGATTGTAAACATAATAAATGCTAACACTGGAGTCACTGCATTAGATGATATTCCCTGGATTTGTGCTATACAGAGAAGCCAGGAACTTCTGTTCATTGTAGAAAATTAAGGAATATTGGAAAGAAAAAAGAAGATTTAAACATTGCTTTTATTTCTCCACTCACAGAAACCTCTTATGCATAAGCTTTTAAATAATAAAATCTGATTGATAGTGTGGAAAATTATAAAAACAAATTTCTACACCATGTGAACTGAAGATACATCAACTATCTTATCAGTTACAAATGGCTGAATATATGAATAACAAATTGGTTTTTATGCCATCACTACAAGATTGTCTCAGTCACTTACATATTTAAAATTTATTTTTTTGACTCAGTAATACATTCATATAATTAAATATTCAAAAGTATACCAAAATTCTTCCTTCTACATCTCTCTAGCTACTCAGTTTCCTCCAGAAAGCAATTTTAAGTATCCTCCCCAAAATGTTCTCTGTATATGTCATTAAATTATTCTCTGTATGTGTATATACTTTCTCACACTAAATGTTCTGACACAGCATGCATATAAAAGGTTCTGCACCTTGTTTTGCACTTAAAGTACCTTGAAAAATACTTCTTATTTGTAAGTAAAGAGTCTTCTCTCTCTTTTTCATGGCTCCACAGAAGTCCATTTTCTTGATGTACAATAATTTAACTAGTCCCCTACTTGAAGGCTATTCAGCTGTTTCCAATCTTTTGCTATTAGTTAATGCGGCAGTGAATAAACACTGAACATATCAAGTTGCATTTGTGAAAGATATGTAGGACGAATAGTCAAAAGTGGAACTGTAAGTTAAAGGGCATGTATACTTCTAATTTTGAAACCCACTACCAAATTGTTCTCCACAGATATCATCAACAGTGTATGAGTATGCCTGTTTCCTTCAAACTCAGTACATTATCAAACGTCATAAACTCTGATATGTGAAAAGTGGTGTCTTAGTGTATGTAGATTTCTTGTTCTGTTTTTAGTATGAGAAAGTTATTTTCAAGTCAAATCTCTGATTATGTAAAGGAGAAAGTCTCAGTTTAGTGTTCCTTTGCTGTAAACACTTTTGTAACACTTGCTAACCTCTTAAGTTTTTTAATTAAACTTTTTATCTGGAGATGACTGTAGAATCACATGAAGTTTTACAAAACAGTACAAAGAGATTCCCAAGTACTCTTTAGCCAGATTCCCCCAAAGCAAAACTGCATTACCACCAGCATAGTGACACTGATACAGTTAACAGACAGAACATCTTCATTACAAGGTCCCCCCTGTTGCCCTATTACATGAGCCATACCCACATCCCTCCTACCCTACCCCCTCTTAAAACCCTGGCTATCACTTATCTCTTCTTCACTTCCAAAACTGTTATTTCAAGAATGTTATAAAAATGGATTATATAGTACATAACCTTTCCAAGTTTGGACATTTTCCTGTTATCTTTCTGTTAATGATTTCAAATTTGACCCCACTGTTGGTGGAGAACATAATGTATGATTAATGATTTTAAATTTGCTGAGGTTGGTTTTATAACCTAATATGTGGTCTATCTTGGTATATGTTCCATAGGCACTTGAAAAGAGTATGTACTCTGATGTTGCTGGGCGGAGTGTTACATAAATGTCAATTAGATACTGTTGGCTGAGGGTTTTGTTAAGTTCTACAAGGTAGCTGATTTTGTCTAGTTCTTTTAGTTTCTGAAGTCTCCATCTGTAACTGTGGATTTGTCTATTCTTTCAGTTCTGTCACCTTCGTTGCACATATTTTGCAGTTTTATTGTTTGCTGCACACACATTTAGGATTGCTATCTCTTCTTGGTGGGCTGACCCCTTTATCATTACATAATGTTCCCATCTCTGGTAAATTTCTTTGCTCTGAAGTCTACCTTATCTAATATTAATGTAGCCACTCTGGCTTTCCTTTGATTAATGTTTGCATGATACAACTTTTCCATTCTTTTACTTTCTTTTTCGTTGATAAGTTAGGGGTTAAGCCTGTCATTTTATTTTTTTCTCTTTCTTTTCTTTGGTTTTCATTTATCTGTTTTAGTTTTCCTGCTTCTTATAGGTTACTTGAACATCTTCTACAATTCCATTTTTATTTATCTTTCTATTATTTTTTGAATGTAACTTTTGGTATACTTTCTTAGCGGTTGCTCTTGGTATTATACTTTATGTACATAATTTATTACAGTCTCCTGATGTCATTTTACCAGTTTGGGTAAAATAAAGAAACTCTACCATATTTTATGCCCCTTTACCCTCCCATTTATAATATAATTTCCATGAATATTTGCATGGCATTACATTTAGAAACAAATCAGACAGTGAAATCACTTTTGTATCAACCATCAAACATAATTAAGAAAATTCAAGAGAACTAAAGCCATATTTTTTCTTAGCATGCTCTTAAAATGTTCCAAGTTTCCTTCTATCATTTCCTTCCTGTTAATAGAACTTTCAGTGGTTCTGTTAGGGAAGGTCTGCTGGTAACAGGTTCTCTTAAGTTGTCCTTCATCTCAGAATGTTTGGCTTCATTCCTTTGCTAGCTATACAATTCTGGGTTGACATTATTTTTTTCTTTCAGCACTTGAAAAATACTATGTCACTTCCTCTGACCACCATTGTTTTTGATGGAAATTCACTGTCATTCTAATATTTTCCTTTTATGGATGAGGTAAAATTTTTCATGGATGCTTTTGAGATTTCTGTTTAGTTTTTAGAAGTTTAATTATGATATGTCTTAAGTGTCAGTTACTTTTGATTTCTCCTGTTTGGGTTTCACCCAGATTCTTCTATCTCTAGCTTTATTAACTTTATTTCTCTTGCCAAATTTGGTAAGTTTTTAACATTATTTCTTGAAGTAATTTTCACACCCAACCTCTTCCTTGTCTCCTTCTGGGACTCAGACAACAGGATTGTTAGATCTTTCGTCACAGTACCACAGGTCCCTGACGTTGTGTTCATTGTCTTTAATCTATTCACTCTCTGCTGTTCAGATTAATTTTTACTATTCTATCTTCCTGTTTACTGATTCTTTGTAACTCCATATCCACCTTACTCTGTTGCTGGATGTATCTACTAAGCTTTTTATTTCAGTTACTGTATTTTCAGTTCTAAAATTTCCATTTAGCTCTTCTTTGTATTTTTATTTCTTTTGCTGAGACTTTCTATTTTTCAATTGTTTTAACCATGTTTCTAATTGCTTGTTGAAACATTTATATTATGGCCACTTTAAACATCTTTGTCTTCTTGGTATTGGCATCTATTCCCTGCTTTTCATTCAGTTCAAACCTTCCTAGTTCTTTGTATAATTTTTGATCAAAGCATGGACATTTTCATATCATGTTATGAGGCTATGAATCTTATTTAAACCTTCTGTTTTAGCTGGCGGTTACTGCAACAGCTCTATCAGAGAAGCAAGGGCAGTGCTACCTCACTACAGCTAGGTGGAAGTAGAAATACAGCTTCCCACTGAATCTTCATTGACACCTTCAGAGAGGAGATCCTCATTACTACTAGGTGGAGGTAGGAGTTCTGGCTTCCTATGTAGAGTCCACTGATAACGGTGGTAGGGGTGGTTGCTGGGTGATGGTGACAGGCCTCTCTGACCTCCCCAGTGGAGAGGGTGAGGGGCACCTCATTACTGCTGGACGGGGATGGAATTCCAGGTTCCTCATTTAGTCTCTACTGACACTGTGGTGTGGGGTTTTAGATGGGGGACTTGTTATTAGCTTGTAGAGATGAAGGTCTCAGCTTGCTGCCTGGTCTTCTCTGACACTGATACTGCTCCAGAGTGGTGCTGGGGATGCCTCTCATTACAGTCTTGTGAGGTGGAAGTCTAGGCTTCCTAACTGACCTTTGCTTTCAGGGATGGGGGTAGGAGTCAGTGTTTATAATCTGCGGTGTTTGGCCTGAATAAAGTACTTACTGTCTAAATGTTTTCTGTCTTTCTAGGTTGCTCGTTTCCTGGTTCTTTGGCTAGAAAGAGTGGGCTTTTCTTAGGGTTCTTTTGGTCTGTATTCTTTGATGTTTCTAGGCTGCTAGCTTCTTCAGCTCCAAGCAAAAAGAAAATACATAAAGCAAAAAGAAAACCCTGAGAACTCACCATCATGTCATTCCTTGGTGTCAAAAGTTCCTAATGTGCCTTTTTCTCTTCACTTTTTAGAGTCTTCTTATATTTGTTTTACATAGTAATGTCCAGGGTTTTTGTTCTATTTAGTGTGAACAATAGGGAGAGTATGTCTACTTGATCTTCCCAGAAGCAAAAGTTCCACTTCACAACTTAAGGTACAGTTTTCATGGATGCTTTTGAGATTTGTGTTTAGTTGTTAGAAGTTTTCAGAATTTAGATTTTAGCATATTCACAGATAAGTGAATCGTCAAAAGTGTAAGTGACAGTCAATTTTAGAACATTTCATCACTTCAAAAAGAGAGCCAATACCCTTTAGCTGTCACCTTGATCTTCCCTCATCCCCCTAGTCAGCCCTAAGCAACCACTAACCTACTTTCTATAGCTATATATATATACACCTACCGTGGATACTTCACATAAATGGACCATAATGCATGGTCTTTGTGACTGGTTTCTTTCATTTAACATAATGTTCTCAAGGTATATCCACATAGTGGTACATGTCAGTACTTTGTTCCTTTACATGGCTAAATAACATTCCATTATATGGATATACCACCTTTTGTTTATTCATTCATACATTGATGGACACCTTTTGCCTATTTTAAATAATGCTGTCACAGACATATGTTTCCATTTCTTTTGGGTATGTAACTAAGAGTGGAATTTCTGGCCACACGATAATTCAATGTTTTACTGTCTGATGAGCTGTCAGATTGTTTCCCACAGTGGCTGCCTCGTTTCACACTCCTACTAACATTTTATGAGGGTTCAGATTGTTCCAAATACTAGCCAACAGCTGTTATTATCTGACTGTAATTCCAGCCACCTTAATGGGTATTGAGTATCTTATTGTGGTTTTGATTTGTATTTCTTTTAAGAGATAATTATGACAGGTATCCTTTCATGTGCTTATTGCTCATTTGTGTATCTTTTTTGGAGAAATGTTTATTCAGACCCTAATTTTTAAACTGGGTGCTTTCTAGTTATTGATTTGTATGAGTTCTTTATATATTTTTGATAGAAACCCCTTATGACATACAATTTGCAACTACTTTCTCCAATTCTGTGGGCTGTCTTCTTTTCACTTTGTTGATGGTATCCTTTGAAGCAGAAAAGTTTAAAATTTGATAAAGTCCAATTTATTTATTTATTTATTTATTTTCCCTTTATTCATGTTTTTAGTGTTCTAAGAATCCCCTTTGTCAAGTATACCTCAATAAAGCTGAAAAAAAAATCCTTTGCTAAAATCAAAGGTCATGAATATTTACTCCTATATTATCTTCCTAGAGTTTTATAGTTTTAGCTTTTACATTTAGGACTATGATCCACCTGAGTTAATTTTTGTATATAGTGTGATAAGAGTCCAACTTCATTATTTTGCATGTGGCTATTCAATTACTTGGGCACTATTTGTCGAAACGACTACTGTTTCTCCAATGGATGCTCTTGGGACTCTTGTCAAAAATCAGTTGACCATACAGATATATGGGTTTATTTCTGGAATCTAAATTCTGTTTCACTGATTGGTATGTCTATCCTTGGTGCAAGGACTACATTGTTTGATGAGTGTTGCTTTGTACTAAGCTTTGAAATCAGGAAGTGTGAGTACTCCTAATTTGTTTTTTTTTTCAAATGTTCCTTGCTTTTACTAATACTTTTCTGTTGCTTTTTTTTTAACAGAAAATCTATTTACAATGTTTCTTTATACTTTCAAAAGCACTCTCACATGCATAATCTCAACTGAACTACACATCATATCTGTTAGATAAAAAAGTAAATTACTGTTGACAAAGAAGCAAACAGGCCCAGAGAACTCAAATAACTCAAAGTGAAATAGCAGGTTAAATAAGCCATAAAAACATATACTGAATGTTAAAGGCCTATATACTGGATACTGTACAAGGCACTGGAATGCCTTTTTAAAAGAAAAAGCAATGAGACGAAAGTGCCTGCTCTCTAGAAGCTTAATTATAGTCTAGCAGAACAGTGTTCAACAAGTTGCTCAGGTAACTCTACAAGAATTTCAAGAAACTATGTATTAAACTGACAATGATGACATTTTTATAGTAAATTTGAACTGTTGCAAAGAAATGAATTTCCAGTGAACTATGCTATATATATGTGCTATAAATATATTTTAATCAAAACCTTAGAGTTACAGACTTGGTTGATGTAATATATACAAATGTCTCCTATTAATTTAATGACAAATCAAATTCACTTTTTGTCAGAACATGTCTGGCACTTCATTTGTCATTTAAATAAACATTAATATGCATCTCTATGACAAATACCTTACTTCTGAGTTTTAATTCTAAGGCAGGTTTGGTACAGAAACCTTGCCATGAGTTTGTGGCCAGGTAACAAAAGGACAGCATATTCCAGTATTTCTTGTTTTCTTGTCAGAGATTGTCTCTCAGAAACAATCCCTCCTGGATGAACTTTTTTTGCGAGGGTGCCAAACCTCTGGGGTAGTGTAGGACTCTGGTGTGTAAACGGTATGCCTTTCTATTACAAAGTTGAAGAGTGGGAAAGGAGAGGCAAGAGACTGTAGAAGGGCTCTCAGGCATTAATTTTAATAAAGTTGAGGATCTACAAATTAATCTCCTCAAATCTAACCGTGCCAACATGGATCTAGGCCTTGAAACAGCTATGAGATTTGCATATAACATAGTATGAATATAACAATCTATTATAACTTACAGCAACTTAAATTTGAACTCATTCCAAAACTCTATGCTTTTCTTCCTATCTTAGTTTGAAGACCACTAGTCTGGCGGTCACAGCTGTGAGGAAAATCCACATTTTCAAAACCTATGGCTCTAGTACTCCCTGACTCATAAAACAGTATCAGGGTTCCAACGGCTGCTGTCTATGGAGATGGCATATAATGCAGCAACAACAACAAGCTGTTGAGTATCCAAAAATAATACTTTTAAAATAAGCTAAAGAGAAAAAGAACCACAACATCCAAACAGAAATAAAACGACATTTGGGGGGAGGAGATTAAAGATGGCAGCATGAGAGGTGAGACAGAGGCTTCCTCCTAAAACCATACATAATACGAAAATATAAATGATACAACTACTCCTGAAAGAACAACAGGAAAGAGGATTCCACCAAACTGCATATACCTGGAGACAAGAGCACACCTCACAGAACCAAAGCCGTGGCCCAGCGGGACCCAAGCCCTTCCCCCACCCCAGCTCACCGGCAGGAGAAGAGAAATGGAGCAGGGAGGGAGTGCAGACCTGGGACTGCTGAATACCTAACTCCAGAGATCTGCTCTGGGAGCACAAACCTACATTTCATGGTGCTTGCATGATATTCTCATAATTAGGGGGTTGGAAAGCTAAGACAGGAAGAACTCCTGGAGAGACTTGAGATTCCAGCTGCTTGTAGAAAGGAGGGATCCATATCCGGCTGCTCTAGGACAAAAGAAAGGCGGGCAGTCTCTGAAAGACTTCCTAACAAGGAAGCCCTTAGCAAGAGGGCTGCTAAAGGGGCAAGGAATGCACAGAGCTTATTGCTCAGGAGAAACGATAGGTAGACAAAATTATCTGGGCACACTCTGCCTAGCAGGTTGGGAGCTTTCACGATCTTCAGGTGTTCCAGCTCCCAGGCTGCCTACACATCTCCAAGAACCCCCTCCGTGACAGGTAGCCTACTGCGCCTTTCACCTAGTCAGCCCCACCTGGCTCGCAAACTGGCAAACCCTACCCTGGGGTTAGGACAGCCAGAGGGAAGATCTGTCTACAACAACTACGAACACAAAGCATAGAGGCTTATACCTGTGTGCTCGGCCCACTGGTTCAGGCAGTGGAGACAGGCATAGAAGCCGGGAAGCAGGAAACAGCCCTTTCCTCCCACCAGGCACCAATACCACTCCCCTGCAACCCCCAACATTGCTTCAGGGGCTAAGCAGCTTCAGAGAGTAGAGGTTCTGGGCACTACACGGCACCATACGCAAATATGAAACGCGAAAGGAACCTGGTTCAGAACGAAATTAATACAACTCCTAAGAAAGATTTAAATAATATTAACCTCATGACTCTCTCTGAAAGGGCGTTCAAAATACAAGTCATAAACATGCTCATGGAGGTACGGAAGGATATTCAAGAACTCAGGAATGAACTCCAGTCAGAGATCCAATTGTTGAAGAGCACAATGGATGGTATTAAAAGCAGATTGGATACGGTGGCGGAGACGATAAATGAAACAGAAACTAGAGAAGAGGAATACAAAGAAGCTGAGGCACAGAGAGAAAAAAGGATCTCTAAGAATGAAAGAATATTGAGAGAACTGTGTGACCAATCCAAACGGAACAATATTCGAATTATAGGGGTACCAGAAGAAGAAGAGAGAGAAAAAGGGATAGAAAGTGTCTTCGAGGAGGTAATTGATGAAAACTTCCCCAATCTGGGGAAGGAGATAGTCTCTCAGGCCATGGAGATGCACAAATCTCCCAACACAAGGGACCCAAGGAAGACAACACCAAGACATATAGTAATTAAAACGGCAAAGATCAAGGATAAGGACAGACTATTAAAAGCAGCCAGAGAGAGAAGTAAGATCACATACAAAGGAAAGCCCATCAGGCTATCATCAGACTTCTCAACAGAAACCTTACAGGACAGAAGAGAGAGCATGATGTATTTAATGCAATGAAGCAGAACGGCCTTGAACCAAGATTTCTATATCCAGCAAGATTACCATTTAAATTTGAAGGAGGGATTAAACAATTCCCAGATAAGCAAAAGCTGAGAGAATTTACCTCCCACAAACCATCTCTACAGTGTATTTTGGACAGACTGCAATAGATGGAAGTGTTCCTCAGGTTCAATAGCTGTCACCAAAGGTAATAAAACCACAGTAAAGAAAGTAGAACAGCTAATTACTAAGCAAATGCAAAATTAAATTAACTATCTGCAAAGTCAATCAAGAGATAGACAAAGAGTACATAATATGATACCTAATATATAAAGAATGGAGGAGGAAGAAAAGAAGGAGAAAAAAAAAGAACCTTTAGATTATGTTTGTAATAGCATATTAAGTGAGTTAAGTTAGACTCTTAGATAGGAAGGAAGTTAACCTTGAATCTTTGGTAACCATGAATCTAAAGCCTGCAATGGCAATAAGTACCTACCTATTGATAAACACTCTAAAAAATGGACAAAATGCACCAATCAAAAGACACAGAGTCACTGAATGGATAAAAAAAACAAGACCCATCTATATGCAGCCTACAAGAGACTCACTTCAAACCAAAAGACATACACAGACTAAAGTGAAGGGATGGAAAAAGATATTTCATGCAAATAACGGGGAGAAAAAAGCAGGAGTTGCAGTACTTGCATCAGACAAAATAGACTTCAAAACAAAGAAAGTCACAAAAGACAAAGAAGGACATTACATAATGATGTAGGGTCAATCCAACAAGAAGATATAACCATTATAAATATCTATGTGCCCAACACAGGAGCACCTACATATGTGAAACAAATACTAACAGAATTAAATGGGGAAATAGAATTCAACACATTCATTCTAGGAGACTTCAACACTCCACTCAGTCTGAAGGACAGATCAACCAGACAGAAAATAAGTAAGGAGACAGAGGCACTGAACACATTAGAACAGATGGACCTAACGGACATCTACAGAACTCTACACCCAAAAGCAGCAGAAAACACATTCTTCTCAAGTGCACAAAGATTGAAATTGTACCAACCAGTTTCTCAGACGACAGAGGTATGAAACTAGAAATAAATTACACAAAGAAAATGAAAAATCCTACAAACACATGGAGGCTTCACAACATGCTCCTAAATAAGCAATGGATCAATAACCAAATAAAAATAGAGATCAAGCTATATATGGAGACAAATGAAAACAATAATTCAACACCACAAAATCTGTGGGATGCAGCGAAGGCCTTGCTAAGAGGAAAGTATATTGCAATAAAGGCCTACCTCAGGAAAGAAGAACAATCTTATATGAGCAGTCTAAACTCACAATTAATGAAACTAGAAAAAGAAAAACAAATGACACCCAAAGTCAGTAGAAGGAGGGACATAATAAAGATTAGAGCAGAAATTAATAAAATTGAGAAGAATAAAACAATTGAAAGAATCAATGAAAGCAAGAGCTGGGTCTTTGAGAAAATAAACAAAATAGATAAACCCCTAGCCAGACTTATCAAGAAAAAAAGAGAGTCTACACACATAAACAGAATCAGAAATGAGAATGGAAAAATCACTACGGACATGACAGAAATACAAAGAATTATGAGAGAATACTATGAAAATTATATGCTAACAAACTGGATAACCTAGAAGAAATGGACAACTTTCTAGAAAAATACAACCTTCCAAGGCTGACCCAGAAATAAACAGAAAATCTCCACAGACCAATTACCAACAACGAAATGGAACTGGTAATCAAAAACCTACCTAAGAACAAAACACCTGGACCAGATGGCTTCACCGCTGAATTTTATCAAACATTTGGTGAAGACCTGATTCCCTTCCTCCTTAAAGTTTTCCAAGGAGCAGAAGAAGATGGAATACTTCCAAACTTATTCTATGAGGCCAGCATCACTCTAATACCAAAACCGAGCAAAGATACCACAAAAAAAGAAAATTACAGACCAATATCCCTGATGAACATAGATGCAAAAATACTCAACAAAATATTAGCAAACTGAATTCAGAAATACATCAAAAGGATCATCCATCATTAGGATTTATTCCAGGGATGCAAGGATGGTACAACATTCGAAAATCCATCAATATCATCCACCACATCAACAAAAAGTCACATGATCATCTCCATATATGCTGAAAAAGCATTTGACAAAATTCAACATCCATTCATGATAAAAACTCTCAACAAAGTGGGTAGAGAGGGTAAGTACCTCAACATAATAAAGGCCATATATGACAAACCCACGGCCAACATTATACTTAATAGCAAGAAGCTGAAAGATTTTCCTTTAAGATCGGGAACAAGACAAGGATGCCCACTCTCACCACTTTTATTCAGCATAGTTCTGGAGGTCCTAGCCATGGCAATCAGACAACACAAAGAAATAAAAGGCATCCAGGCTGGCAGGGAAGAAGTTAAACAGTCCCTGTTTGCAGATAACATGATATTGTACATAAAAAACCCTAAAGAACCGACTCCAAAACCACTAGATCTCACATCAGAATTCAGCAAAGTTGCGGGATACAAAATTAATATGCAGAAATCTGTGGCATTCCTATACACTAACAGTGAACTAGCAGAGAGAGATATTAGGAAAACAATTCCATTCACAGTTGCATCTAAAAGAATAACATACCTAGGAATAAACCTAACCAAGAAAGTGAAAGACCTATACTCTGAAAACTACAAGACACTCATGAGAGAAATTAAAGAAACCAATAAACGGAAACACATCCCATGCTCATGGATAGGAAGAATTAATATTATCAAAATGGCCATCCTGCCTAAAGCAATCTACAGATTTAATGCAATTCCTATCAAAATTCCAACAGCATTTTTCAACAAACTAGAGAAAATTGTTCTAAAATTCATATGGAACCACAAAAGACCCTGAAGAGCCAAAGCTATCCTGAGAAGGAAGAATAAAGCTGAGGGGATTATGCTCCCCAGCTTCAAGCTCTACTACAAAGCCACAGTACTCAAGATAATTTGGTACTGGCACAAGAACAGACCCATAGACCAATGGAACAGACTAGAGAGCCCTTATGTAAACCCAACCATATATGGTCAATTAATATATGATAAAGGAGCCATGGACATACAATGGGGAAATGACAGGCTCTTCAACAGCTGGTGTTGGCAAAACTGGACAGCTACACCAAGAGAATGAAACTGGATTATTGTTTAACCCCATACACAAAAGTACACTTGAAATGGATGAAAGATATGAATGTAAGTCATGCAACAATAAAACTCTTAGAAGACAACACAGGCAAAAATCTCGAGTAGAAGCATGAGCATCTTCTTCCTGAACGCATCTCCTTGAGCAAGGGTAACAAAAGCAAAAATGAACTCATGGGATTACATCAAACTAAAAAAGTTTCTGTACAGCAAAGGACACCATCAACAGAACAAAAAGGCATCCTACAGTATGGGAGAATATATTTGTTAATGACATATCCGACAAGGGTTTAACATCCAAAATATATAAAGAACTTAAATGCCTCAACACACAAAAAACAAATAACCCAATTAAAAAATGGGCAGAGGATATGAAGAGACAGTTCTCCAAAGAAGAAATTCAGATGGCCAACAGACACATGAAAAGATGCTCCACATCACTAATCATCAAGGAAATGCAAATTAAAACCACAATGAGATATCACCTCACACCAGTAAGGATGGCCAGCATCCAAAAGACTTAGAACAACAAATGCTGGTGAGGATGTGGAGAAAGGAGAACCCTCCTACACTGCTGGTGGGAATGTAAGCTAGTTCAACCATTGTGGAAAGCAATATGGAGGTTCCTCAAAAAACTAAAAATAGAAATACCATTTGACCCAGGAGTTCCACTCCTAGGAATTTACCCAAACAATACAACTTCTCAAATTCAAAAAGACATATGCACCCCTATGTTTATCGCAGCACTTTTTACAATAGTCAAGACATGGAAGCAACCTATGTGTCCATCAGTAGATGAATGTATAAAGAAGAGGTGGTACATATACACAATGGAATACTATTCAGCCATAAGAAAGAAACAAATCCTACCATTTGCAACAACATGGATGGAGCTGGAGGATATTATGCTCAGTGAAATGAGCCAGGCGGAAAAAGACAAGTGCCAAATGATTTCCCTCATTTGTGGAGTATAACAATGAAGCAAAACTTAAGGAACAAAATAGCAGCAGACTCAGAGATTCCATGAAGGAGCTAGTGGTTACCAAAGGGGAGGGGTGTGGGAGGGCGGGTGGGGAGGGAGGGAGAAGGGGATTGAAGGGTATTTTGTTTAGTACACATGGTATGGGGGGGTCACAGGGAAACAGTGTAGCACAGAGAAGGCAAATAGTGAATCTGTGGCCTCTTACTACACTGATGGACAGTGACTGCATTAGTGTATGGGTGGGGACTTGATAATATGGGTAAAGGTAGTAACCACATTGTTTTTTCATGTGAAACCTTCATAAGAGTGTATATCAAAAATACCTTAATAAAAAAAATGACATTTGGCATAAGGTAAAAACAATAAATACCTCCCAACCAAGACCAGCTACAAAATCTTCATATGCTTGACTTCCTCCTGTGTTGGTGAGAATAGAATGTTTGTCTTCTTGTCCCTCAGCAACGTAAAATACTGCAATCTTGTGTGTCTCTCGGCTGTAAAACAAAAGATTATGCCGATCATTTAATCATTAATTTATCTATTCATTCATCCAGTAATTAAGTTCCATGTACAACTTACGTGACAGTAAAAAGGTGAACGCAAATTAAATCTTAGAATTGACAGGGGGAGATAATTAAATAGATGTAATAAAAATCAGAAAGGTTACAAAATTTCTGCTATTGGAACCTAAGACATGTACTTCTGACTGGAAAGAGAAACTTAAAAAGAGAAGGTACGTAAGATTTGGTAAATGAAGAAGAGAAAGAATACCAGGAAAGACATGTATGAATGCATGAAGCATCTAAAAAAAAAAACTGCCTCTTGTGTGATGTGGCTAGATTTTGTTTTAGGAATAAAATTAAGTAGTACAGAGATGAGTGAGAAACAGCCCTTTTCTTCAAAGTAGTTAAAATACAGAATAAGAAATGGAACCACAATATTGTAAAACTGTATGGAGTAAACTTAGATATTTTTAGTTCTCTCTAAAATTAAAAATTTCACAAAAGCCAATTTCTTGTATGAAATTTGGCTTTCCAAGCTAACTAGGGCACACTACATTTGTTCTAGGTTGATTTAACAATGCATGGCCTAACAAACTTTATTTTCAGAAGAAATGTTTCCACTACTATACTTGTAGGGATTAAAAAACAAACCACATCCAATAACAATAACAAGTAAGTAAGATTTGAAGTTATGTTAAAAGTTTATTTAGACAGCCAGATTCTCCTACACATCTTGAGGAAGATGTCAAGTCATATTGTGGGTTTCAAATCAGCAACTTAAAATCAGAAACAAAGATATTTTACCTGCTTTCACTAATGGCAATATTTTACTTTAGGTGGTGAACACTTAGACAACTTTTGGTGCATTCAATATATCATTAAAATAATTGATGTATCATTAGGATAAATTCAGAGAGAGTCTTTGACATTTGAGACATGACACGCTCCTTACCCCACCCCTTCACTACCTGTTATGGAAGGTTTACCCTAGGCACTCCATTCAGGCCAAGATCAGGGTTCCCTTTCCCCTCCAGTTTCTGGTCTGGAAATAAGATTTTGCCTGGGAGAGGCAGCCTTCTCACTATGCTTCTCATACTCTTCAGCCCCATGTTGCAGAAGCTCTATTCCAAGCAGCTATGGCCAAGAAAACCAGGTCTCCTTCAATTCAGGCAGCTACCTCTCTTATGACAGAAACTAGGTACCAAAGGCTGAGTATGTCTCAATCTTCACCACTTTAGCTTACTAGTAGCATGGAAATTTCACACCAGGAAGGACAAGCTAAGATGAGGAACTGCCAATCCCTCCCCAAGCACCCACTTGTAGAATGAGGGTGTCACTCTAGGTAAAGTTGGTCCCCAACCCCAGCTCAGGTATAGTGGCAGATGGGTTCTGCCCTGTGTGAAAGGAAGGTTGTAAGAACAAAGAACTCAGCAGCAACTCTACCTGAAAGGAATGGTTTTACTTTGTTTTTTTTTAAATAATTTATTTTGGATCATTAATCTACAATTACATGTGCAATATTATGATTATTAAACTACCCCCTTCATTAAGTCCCCCCCACCAACCCCATTACAGTCACTGTCCATCAGCGTAGTGAGATGCTATAGAGTCACTACTTGTCTTCTCTGGGTTGTACAGCCCTCCCCGTGCCCCCCCAACATTGTATCTGCTAATCATAATGCCCCTTTTTCCTTCTTATCCCTCCCTTCCCACCCATTTTCCCCAGTCCCTTTCTCTTTGGTAACTGTTAGTCCGTTCTTGGGTTCTGTGAGTCTGTGGCTGTTTTGTTCCTTCAGTTTTTTTCTTTGTTCTTATACTCCACATATGAGTGAAATCATTTGATACTTGTCTTTTTCGGCTTGGCTTATTTCACTGAGCATAATACCCTCTAGCTCCATCCATGTTGTTGCAAATGGTAGGATTTGTTTTCTTCTTATGCTGAATAATATTCCATTGTGTATATGTACCACATCTTCTTTATCCATTCATCTACTGATGGACACTTAGGTTGCTTCCATTTCTTGGCTATTGTAAATAGTGCTGTAAACATAGGGTTACATATGTCTTTTTCAAACTGGGCTGCTGCATTCTTAGGGTAAATTCCTAGGAGTGGAATTCCTGGGTCAAATGGTATTTCTATTTTGAGTTTTTGAGGAACCTCCATACTGCTTTCCACAATGGTTGAACCAATTTGCATTCCCATCAGCAGTGTAGGAGGGTTCCCTTTTTTCCACATCCTTGCCAACATTTGTTGTTGTTTGTGTTTTGAATGTTGGGGAATGGTTTTATTTTGGAACAAAGTTTAGAGAACTCCACGCTTAAGGGTGTGGTCGAAAACAAAGGAAATCTTGGTGGAAAGCCATTAAGAGAAGCTGGCAGCCGCTCCATGACACAAGCAAAACAGAATAACCACCAGAAGTTCAAAGAGAGAAGCAAGAAGAGACTGAAAAGAACCCTCCTGAGCACACAGTCAAGAAGCCTATGCACACGTACTACACTCTACCCACACAGAAGCATCAGAGTAAGATGGAGGACAGACATGAAAGCATTTTCCAAGCCACACAGACTTAACAACACATGGGAAAAACCTCACTGGTGCTGAACAATACTCAGCTTGAGGTCAGGGTCAACTCCCAGGAAGTCATGACCAAAAAACAACAACCAGTCTTCTAAGGTAGTCTGGAAGACTGCACATGTCCACTGTTGTGCCCTCTCTGGAGAATCAGAGAACAAAACTCAAAGCTACTAGTCCCTGGGTGAACATGGGCCAAAAAAATTAAATACTCTGAATTCTTGTGATAGCAGCCTCCAAATCACATACCTATCCACAGTAAATGTTAAAAATCTCACCGGTTGCAGGGGGAGCTAAAGCACAAATTTTGATTAATAAGTAGATTATGTCAACTCAGGGGATATCATTTGATAGACAGGCTAAAAGATGAAAAAACATTTAAAAAATTTTTTGAGAGGAAGATCAGAGGATACACATAGTGGGGAAATAGACTTTGCAGAATTAGTTTAGACAAGTCACTAGAAATAAACAAATGACCAAGCAAACAATAGCCACCAATGCACTTTTGATTCAAAGACAAATAATTTTCAAAGTAAAAGAAATGGAAAAAGATACCATGCAAAGTAACCAAAAGAGCTGAGCCACTACACTAACATCAGACTTTAAAACACCAACAGTATAAACCAACTAGACTATATAGACATCTATAGAACATTTCACCCAACAGTAGCAGAAAACATTCTTCTCAATACATGGAACACCTTTTAGGGTAGACCATCTTATAGGCCATAAAATAAGCCTCAATAAATCCGAAGGGACTGAAATCAAAGTATTTTTCGAACCACATGGAATGGAAAATGAGTAAAAGAATATGGGAAATTCACATATATGTGGAAATGAAACAATGTACTCCTAAATAACCAATGAATCGAAGTATATATCTCATGCAAAATTAGGACATACTTAGAGATGAGTGGAAATGAAAACATACCATACCAAAACTAATGGCATGCAGGTAAAGCAGTTCTCATTGTTAAACTTATGGATGTAAATGCCTTATTAAGAAAGAAGAGAAGATCTCACATCAGTAATAAAATCTTCCACCTTAGAAAAATGTAGAAAAAGGAGAGCAAATAAAGCAAGTAGATTGAGGGAAATAATAAAGACTAAAGTGAAAATAAATGAACTAGATAGAATAGGAAAACAATAGAGAAAAATCAATGAAACCAAAAATTGGTTGTGTTGAGATGATAAACAAAATTGATATCCTATAGTTAGACTGAGCAAAAAAGAATACTCAAATTACAAAAATAAGGAATGAAAGAAGAGACACCATATATAAATTACAGAAATAAAAAATATATATCATAAGGGAATACTATGAAAAATTGTACACAACAAATTAGAGATCAGATTAAATGGATAAATTCCTGGAAAGATACAAATTACTAAAACCAACTCAAGAAGAAACAGACTGACAGATCATTAAATCAGTAATTTGATTGAAAAAAAAGAAGTAAAACTACCTCCACTTGCAGATGAGATGATTTTGTATACAGAAAAGCCTAAGGAATTCACTAATAAGCTATTTCAACTAACCAAATGAGCAAGGGTTCAGGATATAATATCAACAAAAATCACCTGTACTTCTAAACACTAGTAATGACAATAAGAACTAACAAAATTAAGAAAACTCCTTTTAAAACAGAATCAAGAATAATAAAATACTTAAGGAAATGTTTAACAAAAGTATAAAACTTATACCTTAAAAACCATAAAACATTGTCAAAAAAATTAAAGATCTTAAAAATACACCCACATGACTTCCAGGAAGATGGCGGTGTGAGCAGGGCGGCAGAAATCTCCTCCCAACACTATATTTATCTATGAAAATACAGCAAATACAACTATTCCTAAAAGAGAGACCAGAATACACAGGAAAGCGCACAGCGTGCAGCTACACCTGAGAGGACTCGGCACCCCAAGAGGCAGGTAAGATACGGAGCCGCGACCCGGCGGGAACTGAGCACTCCCCCACCCCAGCGCACTGGCGGGAGGAGAGGATTCAAAGCCGGGAGGGAGTGGAAGTACACCCCGTGAAGTAGCCAGCCCCGGTGATCTGCGCGGGGGAGCGCTGACCCACATCGCACAGTGTAGCGGAGATTGGAGACACAGAGGGACAGGATCTGAGCGGGAACGCGCCTGGGTGCTTGCAGCCGGCTCCCGGGAAGAAGAAGAAGAAGAAGAAAAAAAAAGCGCGCGCTTTCTTCAGCGGTCTTAAAGAGACAGGAGCCCAGCGGAGGAGCCGGATCACCCCAGCACACTCAGCCCAGCAGGCTGGAAGTCCTGGGGAGTTTCAGACACCTTAGCTGGCAACTGGAAAAGCGTGGCCGTGCTTAAACTTCTCAGTGAGATCAACAGCCTCCCATTCTTTCCCACTCCGGACAGAGAGATAAAGGGCCCTGCAGAGCGGCACGGCCACGGGTGCAGAATAGTGGCGTAACAGCACCACCTACAGCATCCCCACAGAATCTACTCCCGGTGGGTGTTTTTGTTTTTCTGTTTTGTTTTGTTTTTTGTTTTTTCTTTTCTTTCTTGTTTTTTCTTTTTCTCTTTCTTTCTTTCTTTTTTTTTCTTCTTTTTTCTCTTTTTAAAGTCTTAGAGAGCCCAGCAGACATACGTGGCAACTACCAGCGACCACTTCTATAGCCATGAAAAGACAGAGGAGTATGGTTCAGACCAAAATCAACCAGACAACCCCAGAGAGGGAGCCTGAAGGGATGGAAATGCACAGTCTTCCTGAAAAAGAATTCAGAATAAAAGTCATAACCATGCTGACGGACCTACAGAGAAATGTGCAAGAGCTGAAGGAGGAAGTGAGGGAAGTGAGGAAAGACAATGCAGAAATCAGACAAGCGACTGACGGGCTTAACAGCAGACTGGATGAGGACTTCCAGGAAGATGGCGGTGTGAGTAGGGTGGGAGAAATCTCCTTCCAACACTATTTTTATCTATGAAAACACAGCAAATACATCTATTCCTAAAAGAGAGACGAGAATACACAGGAAAGTGCACAGTGTGCAGCTACACCCAAGAGGACTCGGCACCCCAAGAGGCGGGTAAGATACGGAGCCGCGACCCAGCGGGACCCGAGCACTCCCACACCCCAGCACACTGGCGGGAGGAGAGGACTCAGAGCCGGGAGGGAGTGGAAGTACACCCCGCGAAGTAGCCAGCCCCGGTGATCTGCGCGGGCAGAGCTGACCCACATTGCGCAGTGCAGCGGAGATTGGAGAGACAGAGGGGCAGGATCTGAGCAAGGAACATGCCAGGGTGCTTGCAGCCGGCTCCCAGGAAGGGAAAAAAAAAAAAACACTGCCACGCTTTCTTCAGCGGTCTTAAAGAGACAGGAGCCCAGCGGAGGAGCCGGATCGCCCCAGCAAACTCAGCCCAGCAGGCTGGGAGTCCTGGGGAATTTCAGACGCCTTAGCTGGCGACTGAGGAAGCGTAGCCGTACTTACACTTCTCACTGAGATCAATAGCCTCCGATTCGTTCCCACCCCTGCCAGAGCGATAAAGGGCCCTGCAGAGCAGCGCAGCCACAGCTGTGGAATAGTGGAGCAATAGCGCCACCTACAGCATTCCCACAGAATCTACATCCGGTGGGCGTTTTTTTTTTGTTTTGTTTTCGTTTTTTCTTTTCTTTTCTTTCTTTCTTTCTTTCTTCTTTTTTTCTTTTTTTCTCTTTTTTTTCTTCTCTTTTTAAAGTCTTAAAGAGCCCAGCTGACATACGTGGCAACTCTCAGTGACCAATTCTATAGCCATGAAAAGACAGAGGAATATGGTTCAGACCAAAATCAACCAAACAACCCCAGAGAGGGAGTGTGAAGGGATGGAAATGCACAGTCTTCCTGAAAAAGAATTCAGAATAAAAGTCATAACCATGCTGATGGACCTACAGAGAAATGTGCAAGAGCTGAGGGAGGAAGTGAGGGAACTGAGGAAAGACAATGCAGAAGTCAGACAAGTGATCGATGGGCTTAACAGCAGAATGGATGAGATGCAAGAGACTGTTAATGGAACAGAAATCAGAGAACAGGAGTACAGAGCAGCTGAGGAAGAGAGAGATAAAAGGATTTCTAGGAATGAAAGAATATTAAGAGAACTGTGTGACCAATCCAAACGGAACAATATTCGCATTATAGGAGTACCAGAGGAAGAAGAGAGAGAAAAAGGGATAGAAAGTGTCTTTGAAGAAATAATTGCTGAAAACTTTCCCTCGGTGGAGAAGGAAATAGTCTCGCAGTCCAATGAAGCTCATAGATCTCGCAACACAAGGGACCCAAGGAAGACAACACCAAGACACATAATAATTAAGATGGCAAAGATCAAAGATAAAGACAGGGTATTAAAGGCAGCTAGAGAGAGAAAAAAGATCACCTACAAAGGAAAACCCATCAGACTATCATCAGACTTCTCAACAGAAACCTTACAGGCCAGAAGAGAATGGCATGATATATTTAACATTATGAAACAGAAGGGCCTTCGAACCAAGAATATTGTATCCAGCACGATTATCATTTAAATATGATGGAGGGATTAAACAATTTCCAGAGAAACGAAAGTTGAGAGAGTTTGCCTCTCATAAACCACCACTACAGGCTATCTTAAATGGACTGCTCTAGATGGAAGCACACCTAAGGCTAAAAAGATGTCACCACAGAAAATAAAATCATAGTAAAGAAAGCAGACCATCCAAATACTAACTAAAGGCAAAGAATAAAACACCTATTATAGAAAGAATGGAGGAGGAGGAATAAGAAGGGAGAGAAATAAAGAAACATCAGACTGTGTTTACAATAACTTAACAAGAAAGTTAAGTTAGATTGTTAGATAGTAAAGAAGCAACCCTTGAACCCTTGGTAACCACGAATCTAAAGCCACCAATGGCAATAAGTACATATCTATCAATAATCACCCTAAATGTAAATGGACTGAATGCACCAATCAAAAGACACAGAGTAACAGAATGGATCAAAAAGCAAGACCCATCTATATGCTGCCTAGAAGAAACTCACCTCAAATCCAAAGATATACACAGACTAAAAGTGAAGGGATGGAAAAAGATATTTCATGCAAACAACAAAGAGAAAAAAGCAGGTGTTGCAGTACTTGTATCAGATAAAGTAGACTTCAAAACGAAGAAAGTAGCAAGAGATAAAGAAGGACATTACATAATGATAAAGGGGTCAGTCCAACAGGAAGATATAACCATTATAAATATATATGCACCCAACACAGGAGCATCAGCATATGTGAGACAAATACTAACAGAATTAAAGGAGGAAATAGACAGCAATGCATTCATCTTAGAAGACTTCAACACACCAGTCACTCCAGAGGACAGATCAACCAGACAGAAAATAAGTAAAGACACAGAGGCACTGAACAACACACTAGAACAGATGGACCTAACAGACATCTACAGAACTCTACACCCAAAAGCAACAGGATACACATTCTTCTCAAGTGCACATGGAACATTTTCCAGAATAGACCACATACTAGGCCACAAAAAGAACCTCAGTAATTTCAAAAATATTGAAATCCTACCAACCAACTTCTCAGATCACCAAGGTATAAAACTAGAAATAAATTTTAGAAAGAAATCAAAAAGGCTCACAAATACATGGAGACTTAACAACACTCTCATAATTAATCAATGGGTTAACGACCAAATCAAAACAGAAATCAAAGAATATATGGAGACTAATGACAACAACAACACAAAGCCACAACTTCTGTGGGATGCAGCAAAGGCAGTTCTAAGAGGAAAGTATATTGCAATCCAGGCCTATTTAAAGAAGGAAGAACATTCCCAAATGAATAGTCTAAAGACACAATTACTGAAATTGGAAAAAGAAGAACAAATGAGGCCCAAAGTCACCAGAAGGAGGGACATAATAAAGATTAGAGAAGAAATACATAAAATTGAGAAGAATAAAACAATAGAAAAAATCAATGAAACCAAGAGCTGGTTCTTTGAAAAAATAAACAAAATAGATAAACCCCTAGCCAGACTCATTAAGAGAAAAAGAGAATCTACACACATAAACACAACCAGAAATGAGAAAGGAAAAATCACGACGGACCCTACAGAAATACAAAGAATCATAAGAGAATGTTATGAGAATCTATATGCTAACAAGCTGGAAAACATAGAAGAAATGGACTTCTTGGAAAAATACAACCTTTCAAGACTGACCAAGCAAGAAACAGAAAAACTAAACAGACCAATCACCAGCAACGAAATTGAACTGGTAATCAAAAAACTACCAAAGAACAAAACCCCCGGGCCTGAAGGATTCACCTCTGAATTCTACGAGACATATAGAGAAGAAATAACACCGATTCTCTTTAAAGTTTTCCAAAAAATAGAAGAGGAGGGAATACTTCCAAACTCATTCTATGAAGCCAGCACCACTCTAAAACCAAAACCGGGCAAAGACCTCATCAAAAAAGATATTACACACCAATATCCCTGATGAATGTAGTTGCAAAAATATTCAACAAAATATTAGCAAACCGAATTCAAAAATACATCAAGAGGATCATACACCATGATCAAGTGGGATTCATCCCAGGGATGCAAGGATGGTACAACATTCGAAAATCCATCAACATCATCCACCACATCAACAAAAAGAAGAACAAAAACCACATGATCATCTCCATAGATGCTGAAAAAGCATTTGACAAAATTCAGCATCCATTCCTGACTAAAACTCTCAACAAAATGGGTATAGACGGCAAGTACCTCATAAAGGCTATATATGACAAACCCACAGCTAACATCACACTTAACGGCGAGACGCTGAAAGCTTTTCATCTAAGATCGGGAACAAGACAGGGATGCCCACTCTCTCCACTGTTATTCAACATAGTACTGGAGGTCCTAGCCACAGCAATCAGACAAAACAAAGACATACAAGGCATCCAGATTGGTAAAGAAGAAGTCAGATTGTCACTATTTGCAGATGACATCATACTGTACATAAAAAACCCTAAAGATTCCATTCCAAAACTACTAGAACTAATATCTGAATTCAGCAAAGTTGCAGGATACAAAATTAATACACAGAAATCTGTTGCTTTCCTATACACTAATGATGAACTAACAGAAAGAGAAATCAGAAAAACAATTCCATTCCCAATTGCATCAAAAAGAATAAAATACCTAGGAATAAACCTAGCGAAGGAAGTGAAAGACCTGTACTCTGAAAACTACAAGACACTCCTAAGAGAAATTAAAGAGGACACTAACAAATGGAAACGCATCCAATGCTCTTGGCTAGGAAGAATAAATATTGTCAAAATGGCTATACTACCTAAAGCAATCTACAGGTTCAATGCAATCCCTATCAAACTACCAACAGCTTTCTTCAATGAACTGGAACAAATAATTCTAAAATTCATATGGAACCACAAAAGACCCCGAATAGCCAAATCAATCCTGAGAAGGAGGAATTAAACAGGGGGAATTACACTCCCTGACTTCAAGCTCTACTACAAAGCCACAGTAATCAAGACAATTTGGTATTGGCACAAAAACAGACCCACAGACCAGTGGAACAGAATAGAAAATCCAAACATTAACCCAAACATATACAGTCAATTAATATTTGATAAAAGTGCCTTGGATATACAATGGGGAGATGACAGCCTCTTCAGCAGCTGGTGTTGGAAAAACTGGACAGCTACATGTAAGAGAATGAAACTGGACTACTGTCTAGCCCCATACACAAAGGTAAACTCAAGGTGGATCAAAGACCTGAATGTAAGTCATGAAACCATAAAACTCTTAGAAAAAAACATAGGCAAAAATCTCTTGGACATAAACATGAGCAACTTCTTCATGAACATATCTCCCCGGGCAAGGGAAACAAAAGCAAAAATGAACAAGTGGGACTATATCAAGCTGAAAAGCTTCTGTACAGCAAAGGACACCATCAGTAGAACAAAAAGACATCCTACAGTATGGGAGAATATATTCATAAAAAACGTATCTGATAAAGGGTTGACATCCAAAATATATAAAGAACTCATGCACCTTAACAAGCAGAAAGCAAATAATCCAATTAAGAAATGGGCAGAGGACATGAATAGACACTTCTCTAAAGAAGAAATTCAGATGGCCAAGAGGCACATGAAAAGATGCTCCACATCGCTAATCATCAGAGAAATGCAGATTAAAACCACAATGAGATATCACCTCACACCAGTGAGGATGGCCAACATCCAAAACACAAACAACAACAAATGTTGGCGAGGATGTGGAGAAAAGGGAACCCTCCTACACTGCTGGTGGGACTGCAAATTAGTTCAACCATTGTGGAAAGCAGTATGGAGTTCCTCAAAAAACTCAAAATAGAAATACCATTTGACCCAGGAATTCCACTCCTAGGAATTTACCCTAAGAATGCAGCAGCCCAATTTGAAAAGGACAGATGCACCCCTATGTTTATTGCAGCACTATTTACAATAGCCAAGAAATGGAAGCAACCTAAGTGTCCATCAGTAGATGAATGGATAAAGAAGATGTGGTACATATACACAATGGAATATTATTCAGCCATAAGAAGAAAACAAATCCTACCATTTGCAACAACATGGATGGAGATAGAAGGTTTTATGCTCAGTGAAATAAGCCAAGCCGAAAAAGACAAGTATCAAATGATTTCACTCATATGTGGAATACAAGAACAAAGAAAAAATACTGAAGGAACAAAACAGCAGCAGACTCACAGAACCCAGGAACGGACTAATAGTTACCAAAGGGAAAGGGACTGGGGAAAATGGGTGGGAAGGGAGGGATAAGAGGGAAAAAGGGGCATTACGATTAGCAGATGTAATGTTGGGGGGGCACGGGGAGGGCAGTACAACTCAGAGAAGACAAGTAGTGATTCTATAGCATCTCACTACGCTGATGGACAGTGACTGTAATGGGGTTGGTGGGGGTGACCTGATGAAGGGGTAGTTTAATAACCATAATATTGCACATGTAATTGTAGATTAATGATACCAAAGTAAATTATATTAAAAAAATACACCCACATTCATGGACCAGAAACCTTAATATTTGCTAAAATGAACTAGTCCCCAAATTGATCTAGAAAGTTAATGTAATCCCTATAAAAATCTAAGCTTTTGTAGAAATTCACAAGATGATGCTAAAATTCACAAGAAGACGGGAGAGATCCAGAATAGCCAAAATAGTCTTGCAGTCTTGAAAAAGAACAAAGTTGGAGGACTCATAATTCCCAGTTTAAAAATTTACTACAAAGCTACAGCAATCAGTGTACCGTGGTATTGGTATAAGAATAAACATATACATCTATTTGGCACAGAATCCTTGGTCCAGAAATGAACCCTTGTATTTGTTATCAATTTCTTTTTGCTGATGGTACCAAGACAATTCAAAGGGGGAAAAGAATAGCTTTCAGCAGACAGTGCTGGAGCAACTGGACATGTACATGCAAAAGAATGAAGTTAGAGTCTTACCTCAAATATAAAATTAAATCAAAATGGATCATAGATCTAAATGTAAGTCTAAAGCTATAAAAATATTGTTTAAAAAAGCTTATAAAAGTATAAAATGCCCACATATAAAATTGTACATGTATGTTCACATCAGCATTATTTGTAATATCCCAAAAGTGAAAACAACCCAAATGTGAATGTTGAATAGATAAACAAAATGTAATATACTCACACAATGGAATATTATTCAGCAATAAAGAGAAATGAAGTGCTGAGGTATGCTGCAATATGGGATCAACTCTGAAAATACTGTGCTAAGGAGCCTGCCAGAAAGGACCATATATTATATGATTTCTTTCATAAGAAATGTCCAGAATAGGCAAAACTATAGAGACAGAAGGTAGATTAAAGTTGTCTAAAGATGGGTAATTAGGGGGTGATGTTTGGGATTAATGGGGAGTGACATTATAATGAGTATGGAATTTCTTTTTGAAAGGAATAAAATATTCTAAAATTAGATTATTGTGAGAGTTGCACAACCATGTGAATATACTAAAAATATGTACACTTTAAATGAGTGAATTCTATGGTATATGAGTTATATCTCAAAAATACTGTTAAGTAATTAACTTTGAAGCATGATCTAGTATGTGTAAATTCTGATTCTGGCAGAAAGGGAACTTCTTAGTGTTCTTACTTTTCTATGAAAAGGACTATCTATTACAATACATAAGTCATAATTTATGAAATTGGAAAGAACTGGATAGAAATGTTCACTTAATACTTTAGAAAGAGGTTGAGAAAAATATATGTGCTGTATAGGAAAAAATAGAAAATAAATCTTTAAAATGCAAAAATAAAAAAAAATTACCTTTATATTGCCTATGTTCTTCCTACAATTTATAAAAACAGAGTTCAGCTGCCCTTTTATGTCAAATTTTAATCCTTATTTTTCTACTACTGTTGCTACACTGTTTGCTATATTGCCATTAGATTATTATGCACCTCAATAATGAATATGAAGCAAAAGTATTAGAAAAACTGAAATCACTGAATTTGCAAGCACAAATATTCTGTAAAAATATATGTAGTAGTATTGGCAAAATATTATGTATGCATTTACTATTATAAAGTTCATAGTGAAATCTAATCTAGGCTGAGAACTCCTGAAATTCATGTATATACACTGTAATAGAAATAATAATACAAATCATTTTGAGATTTGAAATTTAAAAATTTAACCATATGGTTCAACCATAAGGAACAGGAACCAGCTAATCTAGTCAAAGATAATAAAGGATCTATAAATGGTATAGGGATGTAAGATATATAAACAAAATAACTTTTCTTTTTTTTTTTCCTCCCTAGTCTTCCACACAAGTAATCAGGTTTGTTCCAGGTTTCTTGGCTTAAGAAGCTCAAAAATTGTCTTGCTGTCACATAATCAGAATGAATTTTTATTTGAACCCATTGTACTGGGAAAAATATGTTGTGTTCTTTATTTAACTATTTTTAAAAAGCAAACAAATGTCATGTGTTCATTTGATGTATAGTATCAAAAAAGAATCTATGCTATCTCAAGTAACATGTCCCCCATACAATCAAGGTATATGTGAGAACAGAAGCAGTTTAGCAGGAGCCAAGAAGCAGAAAAGTATATGGTGATACAAAGAACCACGAAGAGCAAGTTGAACTCGTATTTTGGCCTGAATTCTAGACTAAGGTCTGGTTAGGAACTGGGAAGTCACTAAAGAATAAAATTGAAATTTTACTTTAGAAAGATTATTCTGGTGGTGAGGATTGTCTAAATGGGGAAGAGTGAGGACACGAGAGCCTACAGACTACTCAGAGTTGTTTAAATTCTCTTAGAAAGTAGAAAGGACATGAGTCAAGAGGTTGGGAGCAGGGAAACCAAAAGAACTAAGAAGAACTGACTAATGATTATGAAAATCTAAGGGCAAAGGAAAAGAAATTGTTAAGTTTTAGTGACTCTGAAATTGTATTTCTAAACATAATCAGGAAAAATAGCAAGACCTGACTTGGGGAAAAAACGGTGACCTGGAAATGGTAGTAAGGAAGCAGGTAAAAATTTGTAAGGGGCAGCTGCAAAATCATGACTGAAAATTGGGAAGTGGGAGTACACAGACTGAAAAGAATGGGGTTTAGGATGAGGGGAAAATGGTGGAGTAGGAAGATCCTGAGCTCACCTCTAACTACAGACACACCAAGGCTATAACTACATATAAGTAACTCTCTCTGATCTCTAGAAGAACACCTCTTCTACAACTAAAAATATAAAGAGAATGCCACATAAAAAAGATAGGAGGGGTAAACTCAATCAGGAACCAAACTCCTGGACTGGTGATGCATATCACAGTTGCAGAGGCTCCCCTAGAGGGAGCAGGGGGTACAAGTCTCACACTGGTCATCCCCTGAGCTGGGGATCTTACCAGGAAGATGAGCCCCAGTAGAGTCCTGTTTTGAAAATCATTAAGGCTTAATTCTGGTAGAGCCAGAGGACTATAGGAACTGAAACTCCACTATTAAAGGGCCCTCAGACAGTTTTCCTCACTCTAAGACCCAGCAGCTTGAAAAGCACCTGGGCCATACGTGAATACTTACTGACTAATTTAAGGGCATATGCCAGAGAGGCAGGAATAGGTAGGAACTTTCTCCAGGAATGGCAGCACTTGCAGGCACAATTTTCTTGTCATCCTCCAGTCTATGTGGCCTGACACTAGTGGCGCCAGTTCTGACACTCTCCATCTGTCCTCTTGGCACTGCTTGCCCATCCCACTGTTGCCCTGTGACTTGCCCCACCCAACTTGCCTGCCCCAGCAGGAGCCCCTCCAAAGAGACCCCTGCCCTGTCACACCCAGCAAGCAGCCTCAGCCAGATCTGCACCACTCCAAAGCAACTCCTGCCTTAGAGTAGGGGCGGAGAAATAGGCCCACCCACCAGCACTCCTGCAAGTCCTAGCCAGCCACACTGGGTGTTAACCCCACCCACCAGCATGCCTACAGCAGCTGTAACCAGGCTTCTTAGCCAGTCGTGCCAGGGGCCAGCCCTGCCCACCAGGGGACCTGCAATAGTCCCAGTCCAGTCACAGCAGGAGAGCACACACAGCCCACACAAGGAACACCCTTGGAATACCTGGTTCTGGTTACCAGATGGATTGTGCTTCTGGGCCACACAGGATAATGTCTACATAAGAATACTACCTTCAAGACCACGTGACATAGCTGACCTACCTAATACATAGAGACAAACATAAAGTCAGACAAAATGAGGAGACTGAGGAATATTTTTCAAACCAAATAAGGTGAAACCTCAAAGGAAGAACTAAATGAAATGGATATAAGCAGTCTACCTGATAAAAGAGTTCAAAGTAATGGTCATAAAAGATTCTCACCAAACTTGGAAGAACGGATAAATTCAATGAGAATGTCAACAAAAAGAAAATATAAAAAAGAACCAATCAGAGCGGAAGAACAGAAAAACTGAAATGGAAGATAAATTAGAGGGAATCAGTAGTAGATTAGAAGATGCAGAATGGATCAATGACCTAGAATATGAGGTAGTTAAATAAGTTAAGATAGGTTAAAGGGCCTCTGGAACAACATCAAAAGTACTAAATTAGCATTATAGGGGTCTCCGAAGGGGAAGAAGAAAGAAAGGGAACAGAGAAGGAGAGAGAGAGTGACAGACGGAGGGAGGGAGGGAGGGAGGATGAAAGAAAGAGAGAGACATGAAACTTATTTGAAGAAGTAACAGCTGTAAAAACTAACCTAACCTTGAGAAGGAAACAAATATCCAGGTCCAGGAAATACAGAGAACCCCAAACAAGATGAGCCCCAAAAGAGCCAAACCAAGAAACATAATAATTAAAATGTCAAAAGTTAAAGATAAAGAGAGAACCTAAAAAGTAGTTATGTACAAGGGAATACTCTTAAGACTATCAGATGATTTTTCAGCAGAAATTTTGCAGGCATTATATAGTCAGTGCTGAAAGGAAAAAAATCTCCAATCAAGAATGCACTACCTAGAAAGGTAGTTCTCTTCAGAACTGAAGAGTTTCCCAAATAGAAGTTAATGAAGTTCATTACTAAACTGGCCTTACAAGAAATGTTAAAGCAGAAAAGGCTGTAACTAGGACAAAAATTATTGAAGAAAAAATTTCACTGGTAAAAGTGAAGATATATGATGGTAGTAAGTCAATCACTTAAAAGCTAGTATAAAGGTTAAAAGACAAATGTAGTAAAATCGACTATATATACATTACTTAAAAGATAAGATGTAAAATGTGATTAAAATACATAAAACATGAAGGATAGGAACAATGTAGTGCTTTTAGAATGTATTCAAAATTAGGTGACCAGCAACTTAAATTAACTGCTATATACATAGGTGGCTATATATGAACCTCATGCTAACCACAAAACAAAAACCTGTAATATATGCACAAAAAATAGTGGATGCCAAACCTAACACTAAAGTCATCAATTACAAGGGAAAAGAGGAAGAGAAGAGCTAAAAAAATAACCAGAAAATAATAAACAGAATGGCAACAAGTAGATATCTACCAATAATTACTTTAAGTGTAAATAGACTAAATGCTCCAATCAAGAAAACATAGTGACTGAATGGATTAAAAAACAAGACCCATGTATATGCTGCCTACAAGAGTTACACTTTAGAACTAAATGACACATACAGACTGAAAATCAAAGGATGCAAAAAGATAGATACTATATGCAAATGGAAGAAAAAAAAGATGGAGTAGCAATACAGTTATCAGACCAAACAGGCATTAAAACAAAGGCTGTAACAAGAGACAAAGAAGGACGTTACATTAATGATAAGAGGGTCAATGCAGAAAGAGGATATAACAATTGTAAATATCTATGCACTCAACATAGAAGCAAATACTGACAGACATAAACAGAGAAATTAACAATAATACAATAATAGGGGACTCTAACACCCCAATTACATCAATGGATAGATCATCCAGACCAAAAAAAAAAACCCAATGAGGTAACAGTGGTTTTAATTGACAGAGTAGAACAGATAAGAGTTAACAGATATATACAAAAGAGTCACCCCAAAACAGCAGAATATATTCTTTTCAAGTACACACTGAATATTCTCCAGGAGAAATCACTTGTTAGACCACAGAACAAGTCTCAATACATTTAGGAATACTGAAATCTTCTCAAGCATCTTTTCTTACCACATGATATAAAACTAAAAATTAATTATAGAAAAAAACTAGAAAAAGGACAAACGTGGAAACTAAACAACATGCTACTAAACAACCAATGGGTCAACAAAGAAATAAAAGAGGAAATCAAAAAGCACCTTGAAAAGATGAAAATAGAAATAAAATATTCCAAAATATTTGGGATGCACCAAAAGCAGGTGGAAGAGGAAAGCTTACAGAGATACAGGACTACCTCAAGAAACAAGAAAAATCTTAAATAAGCAATCTAATCTTACACTTAAAGGAACTAGAAAAAGAAGAACAAAGTCTAAAGTGTATAGAAGGAAGGAGATAATAAAAATCAAGAGCAGAAGAAAATGAAATAAATGCTAAAAAAACAATGGAGAATATCAATGAAAGTAAGAACTGGTTCTCTGAGAAGAAACAGAATTGATAAACCATTACCAGCCTCATTAAAAAAAAGAGAACCAAAGTAAATAAAATCAGAAGTGAAAGAGAAGTTAGAACAAACACTAACTACAGAAATACAAAGAACTGAAAGACCCTACTATGAAATACTATATGGGAACAACTTAGACAACCAAGAAGAAATGGATAAAATCCTTGCAACACACAATCTTCCAAGACTGAATCAGGAAGAAATAGGAAGCCTGAACAGACAGATTGTTAGTAATGATACCGAATCTGTAATTAAAAAAAAAAAAAAACTCCGAACAAACAAAATCCAGGACCAGGATTCATGGGTAAATTCTACCAAACATTTAAAGAAAAGTTAATATCTATCCTCAAACTGTTCCAAAAAAATCAAAGAAGATGGAATGCTTCCAAATTCAGCACAAGGAACAGAGCCACTAAATAAAACAAACCTAAATTAAAGATGTAAAAAAAAAATTCATTTTTTTTTTGCAACCATGTGTTTATTGCCACATTATTTACAATAGCCAAGTTATGGAAGCAACCAAAGGGTCCATCAATAGGTGAATGGATAAAGATGAGGTACATATATATACATAATGGAATATTATTCAGCCATAAGAAAGAAATCCTGCCATATGCAACAACGTGAATGGACCAGGAGGGTATTATGCAGTGAAATAAGCCAGGTGAAGAAAGAAATACCATATGATTTCACGTATATGTAGAATTCTAAGGAACAAAATAGCAGTAGAGTCATAGACACAGAGAAGTGACTGGTGGTTACCATGGGGAAGGGGCTGGGGTGGGTGAATGGGGAAGGTGAGAGGGACAAAGGGCACAAACGTCTCAATCATAAGGTGGTCATGGGGATGGAAGTGCAGCATGGAGAATATAGCCAGTGGTTCTATACCATCTTTCTATGCTGACAGTAACTGCACTAGTTGAGGTGAGGAATTAGTAATGTGTACAACTGTTGAACCACTGTATTGTGTACTTGAAACCAATCTATTGTGTATCAACTATACTTCAATAAAACATAAAATAAAAAACCCAATATACCTTAGTGCCTGACATGCCAGTACTGTACCAAATGTTACTTTAATGAATGAACCATCATCTGAAGTTTGTAAATCTTTTCAATATCACTTTTGGACAAAAGGGTAGTTGCTGACATTGCTAAAAGAACATTGAAGAAGGAAAATGGAGTCTGAGACAAAGTATTCACAAAAAGCCACATCAATAAGAGGCCAGCAATACCCTGACACCAAACCAGACAAAGACACTACAAAAGAAAACTACAGGCCAATATTCTTGATGAACACAGATGCAAAAATCCTCAATGATGAATTCGACAATACATGAAAAAGATCATTCATTCATCATGATCAAGTGGGATTTATTCCAAGGAGGCAAGGATGGCTCAGTATCTGCAAATCAATCAACATGATACACCACATTAACAAAATGAAAGATAAAAATCAGATACAATGGTGAAAAGCTGAAAACTTTTCCTCTAAGTTCAGGAACTAGACAAGGATGCCTACTCAATCCACTTTTATTTAACATAGTACTAGAAGTCCTAGATACAGCAATCAGACAAGTGGAAGAAATAAAAGGCTCCCAAATTGTAAGGAAGAAGTAAACTGCATTTGATACAACATTATGTATCGATAATCCTAAAGATTCCACCAAGAAACCAACAGAATAAATGAATTATAAAGTTGTAGAGTACAAAATTAATAAAAAGAAATGTTGTTTTACACATTAAAAATGAACTTGCAGAAAGAAAAATTGAGAAAACAATACCATTATCAATGGCAGCAAAAATAAAACACCTAGAAAAAAATTAATCAAGGAGGTGACAGACTTGTACACCAAAAACTATAAGACACTGATGAAATAAACTGAAGATGACAGAAATAAATGGAAAGATATACCATGCTATTGGTTTGGAAGAATCGATACTGTTCAAATGTCTGCAGAATCCAAAGAAAAACATGGATTCAATTCAATCCCTATCAATTCACAGAACTAGAACAAACAACCCTAAAATTTTATTGAACCACAAAAGACCCTGAATAGAACAAAGCTTGTTGAGAAAGAACAACAAAGCTGGAGTTATCACACTTCCAGATTTCAAATTGTACTACAAACCTACAATCATGAAAAACAGTGGCACTGGCACAAAAAGAGACACAAAGATCAATGGAACAGAACATGAAGCCCAGAAATAAACCTATGTATCGTCAATAATTCTCTGACAAAGGAGGCAAGAATATGCAATGGGGAAAAGACAGTCTCTTCAATAAATGGTGCTGAGAAAACTGCATAGTTATAGGCAAAAGAATGAAACTGGGCCATTTTCTAATATATATATATAGAAAAATCAATTCAACATAGATTAAAGATCTAAATGTGAGATCTGAAACCATGAAACTCCTAAAATAGAACATTGGCAATAAACTCTTGGACATTGGTCTTAGCAATATTTTTTTCGGATTTGCCTCTTCAGGCTAGTGCAACAAAAGAAAAAAAAACAATTGGGCAATTGGGACTATATTAATCTAAAGTTTTTATATAGCAAAGGAAACTATCAACAAAACAAAAGCAATCTATAGGAGACAACATCTGCAAATGATGTATCTGATACGAGTTAACATCCAAAATATATAAAGAACTCATATAACTCAACACCAAAAACACAAACAATCCAATGAAAAAATGGGCAGAGGATCTGAATAGATATTTTTCCAAAGAAGACATACAGATGGCCAACAGGCACATGAAAAGATGCTCAACATCACTAATCATCAGGGAAATGCAAATCAGAACCACAATGAAATATCACCTTACACATGTCAGAATGTTAATATCAAAAAGACAAGAATAACAAGTGTTGATGGGGAAGTGGAGAAAAGGGAATCCTCCTGCAGTGTTGGTGGCAATGTAAATTGGTGCAGCCACTGAGGTTCCTCCAAAAATTAAAAATAGAAATATTATATGATCCAGCCAATCTACTTCTGGGTATTTACCCAAAGAAAATGAAAACACTAATTCAAAATGATATGTGTACTCCCCCCTGCCACCCATGTTCACTGCAGCATTATTTACAATAGCTAAGAATAAGAGCAATCTAAGTGTCTATTGATAGGTGAATGGAGTATTTACTCAGCTATAAAAAATAATGAAATATTGCTATTTGTGACCAAATGGATGGACCTGGGGGTATAGTGCTACATGAAATCTAAAAACCAAAATAAATGAACAAGCAAAGCAGAACAGAAACAGATTCACAAATACAGAGAACAACTGGGGATTTCCAGGGGAAAGGCATATATAAAATATCCAAAAGTCAAAATGGGGAAGGGTGAAATAGGGGAAGAGTAATAAGAGGCACAAACTTCCAGGGTGTAAAGTAGAACATAGAGAATACAGCCAATAATGTTTTAATACCATTCTATGGTGAAAGATGGTAACTACTTTTATAATGGAAAGCATTTCATAATGTATACAAAAGTCGGATCACTATCTTGTACACAGAAAAGTAATATAATATTGTATGTTGACTGTAGTAAAAAAGAAAATAACGGTGTTGAGAGAATATGAGAGATATCCTAATGAGAGGGGTAATTATGTTGGGGGCTTAGAGGCAGAAAGTGAGCCAATAAAAATGAACTTGGAATAATTAGAGAATTAGAAGTTGAAGGTCATTTAGTGTTACAGAAGCCATGGGAAAAGAACATTTAAAAAATAGAACAGAGAATAATATTAAATTTTTAGGGGATATAATACCCAAGGGTTTTTTAAGGCAGTGAGGCTATTCTGTATGATACTGTACTGTGAATGTGTCATTATGCATTTCTCAAAACTCACACAATGTTCAACAGAGTGAACTCTTAATGTAAAGTATGGGTTTCAGTTAAAAATAATAATATATCAATGTTGGTTAATCAACTTTAACAAATTCATAATACTGATAGAACATATAAATAATTGGGAAAACTTGGTATAGGAGGAAAGCAAAACTGTGTAGAGGTAAGTGAGAACTCTATAAGTTGCAATCAATTATTTTGTAAATCTGAAACTGCAGGAATTAAAAAATGCTTACTGTATTAATAGAATTGAAGAGGCTGGGGAGGACTACAAACAGTAGATTTGATTGTCAAGATACTATCCTTCGAAAGGATAGTTTCAGTAGAGCAGTTGAAGTCTGAGAACACACGGTGAACAACACAGCAAAAGAGATGATTCCTGTCCTCAAGGACTTGACCGTTTAGTACCAAAGATAAAGTATTATTGGGAAGAGTTAAGGTATGAGAACTGACTGACAACATAGGCAGTTATTATAAATGCACTGGAAAGAATATCTAGGAAATAAATAATACAGTGCAATAAGTGGTATGACAGGGAAGTGTGGAGGGAGGGGTCTTTGTGAGCACATGGAAGGAGATCCAAACATAGATTGGGGAGGAAGATAAAGGGTTAGGGGTGGTTTAGGGAGAGGCTTTTTCAAGGGAAAAAAAAGATATTTAAGCTTAAATTAAAAGGATGGATAGGAGCTATATTCAGAAAAAATTTATGGCCTAAGATTATTTCATTGTTAAATAATAAAGAATATGACTAAGACAAATAACATTCAATTCTAGAAGAAAAAGAATGTACAACTTATAAACAAGAAAGAAATAACAACAGAAATTGAGTTTAGAAAACAGAACATAATATTAAGTAGATTATTTGCATCAAGAAAAGAAAAAGCCCATTGTAATGGTGGTGCATAATTCACTTACAACTATAATTTAAAAGTAAAACAGATGTTTCAAAAAATAAGTCAGTAGTTTGTTAAGGGATACATAATATAAAAGAGTTAAACTGTAACATCAATAATCTAAAATGTGAGGGAAGAAATAATAAAAGTACAAAGTTTATGTTTTCTATCAAAGTAAAGTTGTTAGCTTAAAATAGGATATTATAAAATATTTTATGTAAGCCTCATGGGAACCATAAAGAAAACATCTGTGGCATATACACAAAAGATTATGATAAAGGAGTCAAAACATACTGTTACAAAGGCATCAAATCACAAATGATGACAGCAAGAGAAGCAAGGAATAAAGGAACTATAAAACAGCCAGAAAACAATTAATGAAATGGCATTAGTAAGTTCTTACCTCTCAATAATTACTTTAACATAAAAGGATTAAATTCTCCAATTGAAAGACAAAATGGCTGAATGGATAAAAAAATGAGATCCAAATGATATGTCTAGAAGAGGCTTGTTTTTAGCTTTAAGGACACACCAAGAATGAGATGAAGGGATGGAAAAAGATACTCTAAGCAAATGTTAAACAAAAGAAAGCAAGTATAGCTATACATTTATCAAACTTTGAGTTAAACATGGTGAAAGAGGTAAAGCAGATCATTATATAACAGTAAAGGGGTTAATCCATCAAGATATAACAATTGTAAATATTTATGCACCTAACATTGGAGCCTCTAAATATATAAAGCAAATACTAACAGAAAAGTAAAATAAACAGCAATACAGTAATGGTTGAGGAACTTAATACCCCACTCTCAACAATGGTTAGATTATCCAGAGACTCAATAAAGAAACAGTGGGTTTGAACAAAACTATAGATCAAATGGTCCTAAGAAACATATATAGAACATTCCATCAAACAGCAGCAGAATATACAATTTCTTAGGTGCACATAAAACATCTCCCAGGACAGATCATGTGTTAGGACATAGAACAAATCTCAACAAATCCAAGAAGACAAAAATTATATGAATAATCTTTTCCAACCACAATGAATTATACTAGAAGTCAATATGGAGGAAACCTGGAAAATTGACAAATACATGGAAATTAAACAACACACTCTTAAGTAACTAAGAGATCAAAGAAAAAATCAAAAGGGTAATTAAAAAAAATCTTGACACAAACAAAAATGGAAATACAACACACCAAAACTTACAGAATGCAGCAAAAGCAGTTCCAAGTTCATAATAAACACACCAAGAAAAACGATGTCAAATAAGCAACATAACTTTATACTGAAACTAGAAAAATAAACCAAAACCAAAGTTAGTGAAAGAAAATAGAGTAGAAACAAATGAAATAAAGTAGAAAAGAACAAAACCATGACTTGATTCTTTGAAAAGATAAACAAAATTGGTAAATCTTCAGTAGACTAACCAAGAAAAAAAGAGTATCAAATAAATATAAATTAAAAAGGAGATACTATGACTGATAACCATAAGCACACAAAGGATCATAAGAGATTACTATGAACAAATATATGTCAACAAACTGGACAACCTAAAAGAAATGGATAAGCTTCTAGAAACATACAACATATCAAGACATAAATCATGAGAAAATCTGAACAGACCAATAATGAGTAAGCAGACTGAATAGTAATCAAAAACCTCCAACAAAGAAAATGCCAGGACTAGTTGGTTTCCCTGGTGAATTCCATCAAACATTTAAAGAAGTACTACCAACCCTTCTCAAACTCTTCCAAAAAACTGAAGAGAAGGGAACACTCCCAAACTCAGACCAGCATTACCCTAATACCAAAGCCAAATACTATTACTACAAGAAAAGAAATCTCAAGGTCAATATTCCTAATGAATATAAATGCAAAAATTCTCAAAAAACACAAGCAAACAATTCAAGAGCATACTGAAGGATCATACAACATAATAAAGTGAGATTCACACCCTAGATGCAAGGATGGTTCAAATATACAAATAAATGTGATACATCACTTTTATTAGCAGATATATCACATACATTAGCAAAATGAAAGATAAAAATCATGGTGTTATTTCAACAGACACAGAAAAAGAATCTGACAAAACTCAACATTCATTCATGATAAAAACTTGATAAAGTGTCTATAGAAGGAATGTACTAAAACATAATAAAGGCCAGATATGTTTAAGGCCACAATTAACATCACCCTCAATGGTATAAAGATGAAATTTACTTCTAAGATCAGGAATAAGATCAGGGGTACCCACTCTCATCATTTCTTTTCAACACAGTACTAGAAATCCTTGCCAGAATAATCAAGCAAGTAAAAGAAAGAAAAGGCATCTGAATCAGAAAGGAAGAAGTAAAATGATGTGTTTGCACATGACATGATCTTACAGAAAGAAAATCCAAAAGACTCCACCAAAAAACTACCAGAACTGAAAAGGAGTTCAGTAAAATTGCAGGATACAAAATCAATGTACAAATCATTGTGTTCTTATACACTAAACATGAATTATCTGAAAAATAAAACAATCTCATTTATAAAACACCAACAAAAATGTTTAGGAATAAATTCAACAAGATCAAGAAAAAAAAAAACTGTTCAGGAATAAATTTAACAAGATCAAGCCAGGGAAAGATCTTTACAATGAAAACTGTAAGACAGTAATGAAAGATATTGAATTGAAAATGACCAAATAAACGGAAAAATAACCTTTATATGGATTGGAAAACTTAGTATTGTTTATATGTTCAAACTATCTAAAGTAATCTACAGATTCATTGCAACCCTTATAAAGATTCCAATGGCATTTTTTACAGAAAGACAAAGAAATTATCCAAAATTCATAGGGAATCACTAAACAGTCTTAATAATCAAGACCACCCTGATGAAGAACAAAACTGGAGGTATCACATTTCCTGATTTCAAACTATATTACAAAGCTACAGTAATCAAAACAGTATTGGACTGACATAAAAACACATAGATCAGTGGAACAGAATCAAAAGCCCAGAAATAAATCCATGCACATATACAGTACAATAATATTTGACAAGGGAGTCGAAAATACCCAATAGCTAAAAGACAAAGGATATAGGAACATTAGATATTCAAATGCAAGAAAGAATGAAACTGGACCCCTATTCTGTACCACTCACAAAAATTAACTTGAAATGGATTAAAGACTTTAATATAAGTCCTGAAACCATAAAATTCCTAGAAGAAAAATAGAGGGTAAGCTTCTTGACATTAGTCTTGGCAGTGATTTATGGATATATGACATCAAGGCATAAGCAACAAAAGCAAATAAGAAACAAACACAAACATAAACAAATGGGATGACATTAAAAAGCTTCTGCACAGCAAAAGAAATGATAAGTAAAATGAAAAGGCAACCTGTGGAATGGAAGAAAATATTTGCAAACTATGTTTCTGATAAGGGTTTAGTACCTAAAATATATAAGGAACTCATCTAACTCAAGAGCTATAAAACAAATAACCCAGTCAAAAGTGGGCAAAGGACCTGAAAAGACATTTTTCCGGAGAAGATGCTCAAATGGTCAACAGGTATATGAGGAGGTACTTGACATCACTAATCATCACGCAAAGACAAATCCAAAACCACAATGAGACAGATAGCACTTCACACCTGTTAGAATGGGTGTTATCAAAAGACAAGAGATAAGAAGTGCTGGTGAGGAGGTAGAGAAAAGGAAATCCTTGTACAGTTAGTGGGAATGTGAAATGGTACAGCCACTTAGGAGAACAGTATGGTGTTCCTCAAAAAATTAAAAAATATGACTACTATTTGATCCAGCAATTCCTCTTCTGGGTATATATCAAAAGGAAATGAAATCACTACATCAAAGAGAGATCTGCATTCCCACGGTCACTGCTGTGTTACATAAAGTAACTGCCAAGCTGTGGAAACCCATGTAAGTGTCCATCTACAGATGAATGCATTAAGAAAGTGCAGTGTGTGGGGGAATGAATGAAAGAATAAATAAATAAATAATGGATTTCAGCCCTAAAAAAGAAGGAAATCCTGCCATTTGTGACAACTTGGATGAACTTTGATGTCATTATGCTAAATGAAATAAGACAGAGAAAGACAAATACTGTTCGTTCTCACTTGTATGTGAAATCTAAAAGAACCCAAATTCATAGAAACTGCAAACTGACTGGTGCCAGACGCAGTGAGTGGAGTATGGGCAAAATGGGTGAAGGTGGTCAAAAGGCACAAATTTCCAGTTGATGAAGGATGAGTAAGTTCTGGGATGTAATGTACAGCATGGTTACTATAGTTAACAATACTGTAGCTGTATCATATATTTGAAAGTTGCTAAGAGAATTTAAAGCTCTGACCATATACAAAAAAATTTTAACTATGTGAGGTGATATATATAAATCATTACGTACTGAACTTAACATTTCAATGTCCATTATACTTCAATAAAGCTGGGGGAGAGGCTCTAAAGACATGAAATAAAAATATGTAATTTTCTGAAAAAGCAAAAGCAAAGAAAAAGCCCTACAAAAGTAAAATGAGAAAGGAATTTAACAGAGAACTATGATGCCACGTATGACTCTACTAGTTTGAAAATCTCAATGAAATTGATTTTTGTAAAAAAAACACTGAAATTGACCCGAGCTTAAGGAAAACCCAACAATAGTAGTAACAGTGAAACAAAATGAAAGAATTAGAAATTTTACTTTTAATTCTTTCAAATTTTCAAAGAACATATATTCATTTTATGAATTAGTTATAGCCTTAATTCTAAAAATATAATAAGAACAGACAAAAAACTAACTATAGAATATGCTAATAGATGGACTATGCCGTGATTTAAAATGAAATTCTGGTAATTTAAACACAATAGGACATCAAAAGACCCAAGAATATTAACAATCTAGTGATATCAAAATATAATATACATTTATTAGTTAAAAAGCAAAACTCTATGAAAATATGAATAGTTCCTGAAAAGGATTCTGCTAACAGGATATCCACTCTTACTATAACTATTTAACACTGTAGGGCAAGTTTTGGTCAGTACAATACAACATGATATAGCAAGCCTCCAGTTTTAGAAAAAAGATTATTTGTAGATAATGATTACATACCTAAACAAATCCTAAGAGTAAGACCTATAAAATGTTCAAAATTAATCAAAACCAGTGAAGTATTTTGACATACAATATAATAGGGAAAGGATTTTATTCAGAATAGCAACATAACAAAAAGTACCCCTAAAAGTACTATCTTGGTTTCCAAATAAGTGAAAAACACACCATAATTATGAATGGGAAGAATGATGATAATGTGCTTATTCTTCCCATATGAAACTTTTATAGCAAATGAAATCAAAGTATCAACAGGATTTTTTTTTCTGGAAAACAACAGCATAATTCTAACATGTATCCAAAAGAATGAACAGACAAGAATATCTAAGAAAAGAATTCATGTGGGTGGAGTGAAGAAGAAGACTAGGCCTATCAGACATTAAATTATAAAGCTATAATAAACAGTAACATCTGCACAAACTGACAGACAAGTCACAGACTTATGAACAGATAGCTTTGATAAAGGAAACATCAAATCAATGGGAAAGATAAGGATTATTTAACAAATTATAGAAATAGAATATTCTCCAACATTCAAGCTTGTTCCTTTTCTCATTCCATAAATCAAAATGTCCTCCAGAGGAAGAAAGAATTAAATGTAAAATAATTACCACTTCAGCCAAATAATTATAGATCTAGGAGACATAACAGAATGTTTAACTGACTTCAAGACAGAACTCTGTAAGCCCAACAAATAAGTGGAGAAATCCAAAGAAAAAGACTGAGAGATGTAATTACATAAAAATGGAAAACCTTTAAGTTAACCTGGTGGTGTTGAAAACTAAAAGACAAACAAATAGCTGGAAAAACTCCCACAATAAATACAAAAGTTAATACTTAAAACACACACATATGTAGGAGAGCTCTTACAAGAAAAATTCCTAAATAGAAAAATACAAAAAGGATGCTAAAAAAGAATTTGAAAGATCAAAATTTCCTACAAATATATGAAAAACATTAATGTCACTAGTCATAAAGAATGGTAAATTAGATACTGTGATCTGCCTCTCAAGCTATGAAGACCGAGAAAACATGATTAATATCTTTTTTGAAGTTATACAGGTATTCTTACACAATGTTGGCAGAATTAAAAATTAGTATGTTATGGAAATCAGTTCTGTAATATATATGGCCTAGAAATAAGTTGTTATGCTTTGACCTGCCAATTTTATTTCTAGGACTCTATTCAAGGGCAAAAAATTAAAAACATAATTTAAGTGTCTATTAAATCACAGACCATAAAAAATTTTTGAAGAATATCAAAATGGCTATGAAAATGCTCACAATATAGTTTTCCAAAAAAGAAAACTTGCTATATATTACTATGATTCCAGTTTTGTAAAACTAACAAAACTCATCTATGTCTATCAAAAAAGACTGAAAATATATAAACAAATGTTATCAATTGTAAAAAATACATGGCTTATTCTTCTATGTTTTCTATAACAACCAAAAATTTAAACATTATTTTAAAATGACCATTCTGAGGAAAGCTAACAACAACAAAAAAATCAGGAGTTATAGGAAGTGAGTAAACATTATGTTTTTCCGTAAATTTGGTAGTAAAAGGCATGAAAGGGATGAACTCCAGCTTGAAAGGATAGTGCCCAAGGAAAGTTTTAAGGTAGATAGCAAACATGTCTGTGTAAGAGAAACAGGTAAGAAATAAGATAAAGAAGGGGTAACTTTTTGAAGATTGCAGAACAGGTAGAGAAGGTAGGAAGCAGAAGTACAGATAGGGAGAAAAAAAGTCTTTTCTGAAATCAAAGGTGAGCAAGAGAAGATGGCTCAATATAGAAATTTTAAAGAGATGAAGAGTTGCTTGATGTGCGAAAAGTCTGAATTCTCTTACTCACTTTGCACTCCTGTAGAATAGTGATGGCACAGTGGATGCCTTGTTTCAAACTAGTTTCCTAATCATCAGAATCACTGGATTTAATTAATGAGAGATGTTACTAATGTGTGTTAAAATATGACTGTGTGAAGGAAGAAGAAAGGTTAAGAACTGTTAAAGCAGACTGTCTTTCATACAGGACATCAAACATTTGAATTGGATTCTTACTGAGGTTAGAGATGACATTTTGATGATAATGAAAGGCAAATAAGTGGTTCATAACAATTACTCTAAGAAAAAAAGTGAGACATGAACAAGAGATAAGAGATTTGCTGCTGAGTAGTACAGAAGGCCTTGTGGAAATCAGGGAGCCTGAATATACAGTAACTCTCTCTGTCACACTGCTTTGATAATTCTCTAGTAATGTATGGCTGCCTAGGAGTAGAGAAAGTAGGTGACAAGAATGATACTGATTAGAGAATGGACTATTACCATATTTATATAAACTTAAGTGGAAGAATAACTTTGAGAGTACTAGACATGACAGTTAAAAACAGTTGACTTTGCGAGACAAAGACAAGTGAAGTCAGAGGTGGCTGGGCAGACTGACTATGGGAATTGGAAAAGCAAAAAACTATTAACTTAATGAAACGGTAAAACACCAGTTGAGTAAGATGTGAGAAAGTGAGAAATGTGGATTTTTAATTAAGGAAGTTATAGATTTCAGGTCTTAGAAATACAGGCATTCGAAATAATGGTAACATCCAAAGTGTTGCTTTATTTATGTGTCTCTAGTTATATTACCAAAAAGCACCTATACATAAAATTTACTTTTGTGAGTCTAGAAAGCAGCACATATACACAGATTAACTTTATGGCTATTTCAATTAAGTAATATTTTGTAATTTCTAGTACTGGTTTCCCAGGAAATCTTGTCCAGATACAGCAACCTAGAGAACATTAAAATAATGAGGTTAACAGAGAGAGGGATTAAAGATGGTGGTGTGAGAGGTGAGACAGAGGCCTCCTCCCAAAACCACATATAACATGAAAATATAATTAACACAACTAATCCTGAAAGAGCAACAGGAAAGAAGGCTGCGCCGGGCTGCATACACCGGGAGAAAGAACAGATCTCATGGAACAGGGTAACGTACCAAAGCCATGATCTGGTGGGAACCAAGCCCTTTCCTCACCTGAGCTCACCAGTGGGAGGAAAAGAAACAGAGTGGGGAGGGGGTAGAGGCCTGGGTCTGCTGAACAACTAGGCCAGGAGATCTGCTCTGGGAGCATGAACCTACATTGCATGGTGCTCTGGTGATTAGAGGGGTTAGAAAGCTAAGACAGGCAGAATACTGGGAGAGAACGAGATTTCAGCTGCTGGTGGAAAATAGAGATCCATATCCAGCTGCTCTGGGACAAAAGAAAGACAGGCAGTGTGAGAGACTTCCTAACAGCGAGAGGGCTGCTAAAGGGGCAAGGATTGCATGGAGCTTACCACTCAGGAGAAAGGACAGGAAGAAAACATTGTCTGGGCTCACTCTGCCCAGCAGGTTGGGAACTTTCAGGAACTTCAGGCACTCCATCCTACTAGCTGGTTACGCAGCTCCAAGGCCCCCCACCATAATATGCAGAATGCTGCAACTTCCTCCTGGCCAGCCTGCATGTGGCTCTCAAACCAGCAGCCCCTGCCCTGGCATGAGGCCAGCGAGAGGGAAGCCCCGCATACAGCAGCTACAAAGGTAAAGCATAGAAGCTTACACCAGTGTGTTTGGCCCACTGATTCTGGCAGTGGAAACAGACATAGCAGCCAGAAAGAAAGGAAGAGCTCTTTCCTTGCCCCAGGCAACAGCACTGCTCCCCTGTAACCCCAGACATTGCTCCAGGGGTTGAGCAGCTCCAGAAAGTAGAGCTTCTGGGCACTAAAGGGCACCACATACAAATATGAAATGTCAAAGGAACCTGGTTCAAACCAAAATCCCACTAACACCAGAAAAAGGGTCAAATGACACTGAAGCTATTAATCTTCTTGAAAGAGATTTCAAAATAAAAATCATAAACATGCTCCAAGAGGTACAGAGTAATATTCAAGAACTTGGGAATGAATTTAGGATGGAGATTCGATTGTTATGGAATACAGTGGAGGTTTTTAAAAGCAGATTAGATAAGGTGGAGGAGACGATAAATGAAACAGAAATTAGAGAATAGGATTACAAAGAAGCTGAAGCACAGAGAGAAATAGGGATCTCTAGGAATGAAAGAATACTGAGAGAACTGTGTGACCAATCCAAACAATATTTGTATCATAGGGGTACCAGAAGAAGAGAGAGAAAAAGGGATAGAAAGTGTTTTTGAGGAGGTTACTGCTGAAAACATCCCCACTCTGGGGAAGGAGATAGTCTCTGAGGCCATGGAGGTGCACTGATCTCCCAACAGAAGGGACCCAAGGAAGACAACACAAAGACATATAATAATTAAAATGGCAAACATCAAGGATAAGGACAGAGTATTAAAAGCAGCCAGAGAGAGAAAAAAACGTCACATACAAAGGAAAACCCATCAGGCTGTCATCAGACTTCTCAGAAGAAACCTTACAGGCCAGAAGGGAGTGGCATGATATATTTGATGAAATGAAGCAGAAGGGCCTCAAACCAAGAATACTCTAAAAGGCAAGGTTATTATTTAAGTTTGAAGGAGGGCTTAAACAATTTCCAGATAAGCAAAAGCTGAGAGAATTCAGCTCCCACAAACAGTCTCTATAGTGTATTTTGGAGGGACTGCTATAGATGGAAATGTTCCTAGGGCTAAAGAGCTATCACCAGAGGTAATAAAACCACAGTAAAGAAAGCAGAACAATTAATTACTACGCAAAAGCAAAACTGGATCAACTACCTCCAAAGTCAGTCAAGGGATAGACAAAGAGTACAGAATATGATACCTAATATATAAAGAATGGAGGAGGAAGAAAAAAGAGGAGAAAAAAAAGAACCTTTAGATTGTGTTTGTAATAGAATACTAAATGAGTTAAGTTAGACTCTTAGATAGTAAGGAAATTACCCTTATACATTTGGTAACCACGAACTAAAGCCTGCAGTGGCAGTAAGTACATACCTATCGATAGTCACCGTAAATGTAAATGGTCTGAATGCACCAATCAAAAGACATAGAGTCACTGAATGGATAAAGAAACAAGGTCTGTCTATATGCTGCCTACAAGAAACTCATGTCAAACCCAAAGACATACACAGACTGAAAGTGAAGGGATGGAAAAAGACATTTCATGCAACAAAAAGGGAGAAAAAAACAGGAGTTACAGCACTTGTATCAGACAAAATAGACTTCAAAACAAAGAAAGTAACAAGAGACAAAGACAGACATTACATAATAATAAAAGGGTCAGTCATTTATACATAACCCTTATAAATATCTATGCACCCAACACAGGAGCACCTACATATGTGAAACAAATACTAATGGAAATAAAGGGGTGGAAATAGAATGCAATGCATCCATTTTAGATTTCAACACACCACTCACTCCAAAGGACAGATCAACCAGACAGAAAATAAGTAGAAACAGAGGCAATGAACAACACATTAGAACAGATGGACCTAACGGAGATCTACAGAACTCTCCACCCAAAAGCAGGAGGATGCACATTCTTCTCAAGGGCACTTGAAACTTTTTCAAGAATAGATCATATAGTAGGCTTCACAAAAAGAACATCAGTGAATTTAAAAAGATAAGAATTGTACCAACCAGCTTCTCAGACCACAAAGGTATGAAACTAGAAATGAATTACTCAAAGAAAACAAAAAATCCCACAAACACATAAAGGCTTCATAACATGCTCCTAAATGACCAGTGGATCAATGACCAAATAAAAACAGAGATCAAGCTATATATGGAGACAAATGACAATAATAATTCAACACCACAAAATCTGTGGGATGCAGCAAAGGCAGTGCTAAGAGGGAAGTATACTGCAATACAGGCCTACCTTAGGAAAGAAGAACAATCCCATATGAACAGTCTAAACTCACAATTAACGAAAATAGAAAAAGAAGAACATATAAGGCCCAAAGTCAGGAGAAGGAGGGACATAATAAATACTAGAGCAGAAATAAAATCTAAAAGAATAAAACAACAGAAAGAATCAATGAAAGCAGGAGCTGGTTTGTCAAGAAAATAAACAAAATAGATAAACCCCTAACTAGACTTATCAAGAAAAAAAGAGTCTACACACATAAACAGAATCAGAAATGAGAAAGGAAAAATCATGACGGACAACACAGAAATACAAAGAATTATGAGAGTATACTATGAAAAATTATATGCTAACAAACTGAATAACCTCGAAGGATTGGACAACTTTTTAGAAATATACAACCTTCCAAGGCTGACCCAGAAAGAAACAGACAATCGGAACAGACCAATTACCAGCAACGAAACTGAATTGGTAATAAAAAAGCTACCTTAGAACAAAACTCCTGGACCAGATGGCTTCACTGCTGAATTTTATCAAACATTTAGTGAAGACCTAATACCCATCCTCCTTAAAGTTTTCCAAAAAGTAAAAGAGGAGGGAATACTTCCAAACTCATTCTATAAGACCAGCATCAGTCTACTACCAAAACCAGGCAAAGACACCACAAAAAAAAGAAAATTACAGACCAATATTGAACATAGATGCGAAAATACTCAACAAAACATTAGCAAACTGAATTCAAAAATACACCAAAAAGATCATCCATCATGATCAAGTAGGATGTATCCCAGGGATGCAAGATGGTACAATATTCGAAAATCCATTAACATCACCCACCACATCAACAAAAAGGACAAAAACTGCATGATCATTTCCATAGATGCTGAAAAAGCATTCGACAAAATTCAACAACCATTCATGATAAACACTCTCAACAAAATGGGTATAGAGGGCAAGTACCTCAACATAATAAAGGTCATATAAGACAAACCCACAGCCAACAACGGATTTAACAGCAAGAAGGTAAAAGCCTTTTCTTTAAGATCGGGAACAAGACAAAGATGACCACTATCTCCACTTTTATTTAACCAAGTTCTGGAGGTCCTCACCACAGCAGTTGTACACAAAGAAGTAAAAGGCATCCAGGTTGGTAAAGAAGTTAAACTGTCACTGTTTGCAGATGACATGATATTGTACATAAAAAACCTTAAAGAATCCAGAACTACTAGATCTCATATCTGAATTCAGCAAAGTTGTGGGATACAAAATTAACACACAGAAATCTGTTGCATGCCTATACAGTAACAATGAACTAGCAGAAAAAGAAATCAGGAAAACAATTCCATTCAAAATTGCATCAAAAAGAATAAAATACCTAGGAATAAACCTAACAAAGGAAGTGAAAGACCTACACTCTGAAAACTACAGGACACTTGTGAGAGAAGTTAAAGAAGATACAAATAAATGGAAACACATCCTGTGCTCATGGATAGGGAGAATTAATATTGTCAAAATGGCCATCCTACCTAAAGCAATCTACAGATTCAATGCAATCCCTATCAAAATACCAACAGCATTCTTCAATGAACCAGAGCAAATAGTTCTAAAATTAATATGGAAACACAAAAGACCTCGAATAGCCAAAGCAATCCCGAGAAGGAAGAATAAAGCTGGGGGTATTACGCTCCGGACTTCAAGCTCTACTACAAAGACACAGTAATCATGATAATTTGGTAATGGCACAAAAACATAACCATAGACCAAAGGAACATACTAGAGAGCCCAAGCATATATGGTCAATTAATATACAATAAAGGAGCAATGGACATAGAATGGGGAAATGATAGCCTCTTCAACAACTGGTGTTGGCAAAACTGGACAGCTACATGCAAGAGAATGAAACTGGATTATTGTCTAACCCCATACACAAAAGTAAACTCGAAATGGATCAAAGACCTGAATGTAAGTCATGAAACTATAAAACTTTTAGAAGGCAACATAGGAAAAAATCTCCTGAATATAAACATGAGGAGCTTTTTCCTGAACGCATCTCATTAGGCAAGGGAAACAAAAGCAAAAATGAACATATGCACATCAAGTTAAAAAGCTTCTGTACAGCAAAGGACACCATAGCAGAACAAAAAAGCATCTCAAAGTCTGGGAGAATGTATTTGTAAATGACATATCCGACAAGGGGTTAACATCCAAAATATATAAAGAACTCAAACACCTCAACAACCAAAAAGCAACCCAATTAAAAAATGGGCGGAGGATATGAATAGACAATTCTCCAAAGAAGAAATTCAGATGGCCAACAGGCACATAGGCATGCAACATATTTCTGTGTATTAATTTTGTATCCTGCAAAATACAAATATAATTGCTAATTATGAGGGAAATGCAAATTAAAACCACAATGAGGTATCACCTCACACTAGTTAGGATGGCCAGCATTGAAAAGACTAAGAACAACAAATGCAGGCAAGCATGTGGAGAAAGGGGAACCCTCCTACACTGCTGGTGGGAGTGTAAGCAAGTTCAACCATTATGGAAAGCAATATGGAGGTTCCTCAAAAAACTCAAAATAGAAATACCATTTGACTCGGGAATTCCACTCCTAGGAATTTACCCAGAGAATACAAGTTCTCAGATTCAAAAAGACATATGCACCCCTATGTTTATTGCTGCACTATTTACAATAGCCAAGATATGGAACCAACCTAAGTGTCCATCAGTAGGATGAATGGATAAAGAAGATGTGGTACATATACACAATGGAATACTATTCAGCCATTAGAAAGAAACAAATCCTACCATTTGTAACAACATGGGTAGAGCTGGAGGGTATTATGCTCATTGAAATAAGCCAGGTGGAGAAGGACAAGTACCAAATATTTTCCCTCATTTGTGGAGTATAACAACAAAGCAAAATTGAAGGAACTAAACAGCAGCAGACTCACAGAACCCAAGAAGGGACTAGAGGTTACCAAAGGGGAGGTGTTGGGGAGGGTGGGGAGGGATGGAGGGAGAAGGGGATTGAGGGGCATTATGATTGGCACACCTGGTGTGGGGGAGTCATGGGGAAGACAGGGTAGCATAGAGAACACAAATAGTGACTCTGTGGCATCTTACTACACTGATGGACAGTGACTGTAATGGGGTATGGGGGGCGTCTCGATAATATGTATGAATGCAGTAACCACATTGTTTTTCATGTGAAAACTCCGTAAGAGTGAATATCAATAATACCTTAATAAAAAAAAATGATGTAAGAAGGTTTTACCCACATCAAAACCCACATGTAAATGGGGACATATCAAAGGGCTTAGAGAGAAATCAGATTTATAGCAAATAACAAACATCTGTCTTCTTTGCTCTAGGTATTAGCTTGTATTCACCAGTCACTTCACTTGGGACCTCTTAAGAGTAATGAAAAAGGGCATTATCTGGAATGTCTAAGTATGGGAAAACCAAAGGACGTTTTACAGGTTCAATTAAGATTTCTATGATTCAAAAGATGATTCTGTAAGGCATAAAAAATGTATGAACAATTAAAAGATACCAAACATTTTGATGTAGCCATGTATTTTTCTTAAAAAGATGACTGTTTCTAAGGTAAAAATTAATGAAATACAGTTTCTATTCAAAAAGTTATACTTCAACAGTACAGTATTATTCCCACATGAACACAGAAATAGCTGATGGTTACTAGTTATAAACATGAAGGTTTTCCAACAACTTACCACTGTCTTGAATCCAAGTTCCTAAGTTCTCTAAGTAGTTTTTCATTTTTCTTCAGGAGATGAAAGCTCCTCCTGAATAGAGAGATTCATAAACAATTTCATCACTTTTGTAGTGAATGACATGATAGTCCTGGAAATACTTCCCAGTCTACACATGCAACTCTTAACACTTTTCTTGCCTTGTCATACTTGTAATACAAAGGAGAACAGACCCTAAAAAAAATGTGAAGAATACATGTCATTATTTCTATCCAGGCCCTCATACATTTCTGTTAGTAGATCATTATCTATTGGCCACTTCAATTCTTCAATTTTTCCTTGCAGAAGCTGTGGGCTTCCCAAGCTCATATGGATAAAAAATAGATACAAATACTTTTGGGTTCTTTCTCAAGAATTTCATAAAAGTACATGTGAAAGTTTTTCCTCATGAGAAATAAAATATTCACAAAATCATATTTTTACCAAATAAGCATAATATAGATGGAGTTTGCTTTCTTCCTTATTTTACAATATGTGTCTTTCATACTATGAAGCAATGTATAAATTTTATCAAATACATTCTATACGTGCTGAATGTGCACAAACTATAATCATGAAAATCAATTCTTGCTGTGGTAAAATATAGCTTCCTACCTTTAATTTTTCTCAATAGACAGTACATGGACCATTCTACAGCAAAGGAGAATAGAACACATTTATATGAGTGGCAATTACCTGTATTTGGACATACGATAAGGCAAACTGTGTTCCTGATATAACATGGCTTTCCCACAAGGTAGAGGATACTCCCTTCTAATAAATGGAAGGGTTTAAATCCAGTAAGATTATAAATACCAAGCAAACAAGCAGAATTTTATTTCAATATTTCACATGCATTTGAATTACTTTAAGATTTATTCATCCAGTGATATCTGAACTCCCCTCCTACTACAAACTGAAAACAATACATTAAATAATGCTTCTTCTACTTCCTTACAGTATCATAGAACTTTGAAAAATGTATATTAATAATGCTTTCTACTAGTGTACAATTTTAGTATTTTATACACATAATTTAATTCTCACCCTTATGGGAGGTGGGAGTTATTTTCTCAATTTATAGACTGTAGCCTGAGGCTCACAGGTTAAGTGACTCTAACCTGGGCCTTCTGATTTACATCTAATGGCTTTTCATTTAATTCCTACCTAACTTACTGTGTTTATTGCAAGTTTTTAATTTTGTAACATACATAAGAAAACAAAATTAAAAAATCCAGATTGTTGTCTTGATTTGATGATAAATCTTGATTTTATTTCTCTCATACAAACAAGACATGATTAAATTTGTTTATCTAAAAAAATTGTTAAACAAACAAAATGGAAATAGACTCATAAACACAGAGAACACACAGCTGTTTACCATGGGAGGAGGGGGAAGGACAGATTAAATAGGCAAAGGGGTTAAAGAGGTACAAAGTTCAAATTATAAAATAACTTAGTCACAGGGATAGAAGTAGAGCATAGGAAATATAGCTCGTAATATTGCAATATCTTTGTATGGCAACTACACTAATCATGGTGAGCATTTAGTAATGTATATAATTGATGAATCACCAAGGTGTTCATCTGAAACCAATGTAATATTGTATATAAACTATATTTCAATTTTAAAGAATTGTTAGGCTTACGTGACATGATAAGAAATATGTATTTGGGCTCTGTCGCCAGTTCCTGAGAGAGCTTCTAAAATCCCTGTTATTACCTGGGTGACGTAGGTAACAGAAGCATCTTACACAGAGTTCCTAAATCCCTTAGAATTTCCTGGGTAATAGGAGAATCTTTTGGTCTCATGAGGTGACTTTTGGTGGGCAGCTCCTACTAGATAACTTCAGGACCTTGTCACCAGAAAGAGCAAGCCACGATTAGAAGGTTGAAACTTTCAGCTCCCCTCTGGGTAAGGCAGAGGGGCTGGAATTTGAGGTAAATTCAATCATGCCTATGTGACGAGGCTTCCACAAAAATCCCTAAATTAAGGGGTTTGGAGAGTTTCCAGGTTGGTAAACATATTAAATGTGCTGGGAGGATGCCACGCCCCAACTCTTTAGTGACAGTAGATCCTGTGCTTGGGATCCTTCCAGAATTCACTGTATGTACCTGTTCATCTGGCTATTCATCTGTATCTCTTAAACTCTTTTATAATAAATGGTAAGCATAAGGTTTTGTGAGCCATATAGCTAATCATCAACCCCAAGGAGAGTGTTGCAGAAAACCAATTTACAGCTGGCTGATCAGAAGTACGAATGGCCCTTGCAATCAGTACCCTAAGTGGGTGGCAGTCTTGTTCATCTGAGTCTTTGACCTGTCTGTGCTGACCAGGTAGTGCTGGAACAGCTTGGAGTGGAAACTCACACATTTGGTGTCTGAAGTATTATAAGAAAAAAGGTTTTCCCTTTAGCTTACATGTAAGTTGGAAAAGTCAGATTTTTCTCAATCATATGAGCTATAATTTCTAAGGCAGACAGTTTTACTAGTCATTATAAACATGCTAATAGTTAATACACTGGGTTATCTTTTTATTCCCTGAATCCTCAGTGGTCTCAAAAAAAAAAATCTGCCTAGAATCAAAGAGCTAATTGGTAGATAAAATTTGAGGAAAAGGACAGAGACTAAAATTCTTGGTTGAAAGATGAATAAGGCTAATGTCAAAAAAAAAAGGAAAAAAAATTATTCTTTATTCTTACCTTTTGTCCCAGGAATTCATTCCCAATATACTAAGAAGCAATCTGCAATAATAAAATGCTGACTGAGGCTTTTGAGGTGTTGGTTCATCTTGCTCCACAGCTTTCATGTTTAAGTCATTAAAGTGTTTCTCAACAAATTCTTTTTCTTCTGTATGTTGCTTAAGAATAGCATTAATAACATCATTTTCCTGTTTTTCAGAAATGCACACAGGTTGTGGAGCAGGAATATTAAGTGAGATTCCAGTTCTCTGTAAGCATTCAGGACTAGTTACACCTAAATACTGCAAAAGCTCATCAAGAACATCTTCTTCATCTCTTATTGTATCCCAAGTAGGTACAGTTTCTCTACATCTTCTTTTAAACTGGAAGGAAATCCCATCTTTTACTGTTACATCTTCTAAGCATTCATTAGATGTAGGAGGTTCTTCTGGCTTTTCTTGGTGAGACAATGATAGTATGAGAGATGTAGGTTCTGACAAGCTACTTACAGGAGGTGGTCCATACAGGATGGCAGAATCCCAGGAATATTTTCCAGAGAGATCACGTACTATTATTCTGACATTTGAGTTGGCTGATGTAAGGCCAGCAGATAAACCTCCTCCAGGTATACTCTCTTCTGAGCTGATCTGGATACAGGACACTAAGGTTGTATTGTTTAATACAAAAAACTGGATATTTGGACTCTCAAAGAGTTCAGGAGAAAGTTCAGTACTTTCACTGTAATGATTGTCATGGTTTTCACACACCTGACTTGTTAACATAGCAGGACCACCACTCATTGGATAATGGCCCAAGTGATTTACCAGATGTGTAATGACTGTGCGGGCAGCTATAGAGATTAATCCTTGTTGCATTTGGGTTTTCACTAGAAAGAAAAAATGTGAGTGAGTGGGAATACTGCTGTTTCCTAGGAAGTCATAAAACAATGAAACATTAGATAAGAAATGGAGATTTCATCACATTGTCAAAATCACATTCAACTATTTGAGTAAATATTAGTATTTTCAATTTAGATTCTATAATACAGGAATGATGGCAAAGAAGAAAACTGTTCTTGAATGAAGTTTTGCTAATTTTATAAGGAAGCCCATTTTGAAATTTTTACTTATGGATTTGTAATTTAAACTTAAGCCTTTAGAGATTATACCTTCAAAGAAGGATCAAAAGTATTATGAATCACTTGAAATCACTTAGCACACAGATTAGAAAGCCAATGACATCCAACTGGTAAGTTTATCTCATGATTCAGTAGATTCAGAGACATAGTTTATAACACGCCTTAAATGTCATTTAATTATGGCTTTTATCAGTGATATGAATAGTTTCAGAAAAAAGTGATCTTTCACTGAACTTCAGGAGTCAGGATCAACTTAAACATGTAGCCAGTATATGCAAAGGAAACTTTATTTTAAAGGAAAAAATATTTTATGGTCTTGCTTATGTATTATATTTTTCTAAGATATTCTTCCAGATCACTGTGGTCTAGTCTGAGCAGTTAATTGTATGTCAAAACATTTTTTTCTCCCTTAAGCACACTAGGAAAAGCAAATAAATAGGGATTGTATCCATATGAGTAACTTGAAAAAATCATAGCAATGATAAAAAGAGAAACTCAAAGAATATAGTAGTAAGAGGCTGAAAAGGCAAGATGCCTAATGGCAGGACCTCATTAGGAGGAAAGTAGAGAGGAGAAGGAAGACAAGAACACAGAGAGAGAGAGTAAAGGGAGGAAGGAGGAAGCAGAAATAGTAACTTGTTAAAGCCCACTAGCCAAGGACTGCCAGTGCTCTGAAGGAGGGTTGATGTAGAAGCCAGTTCTGTAAGAATGGTTTTTCAGTTTACTTAAAAAGCTCCAATTATATCAAGCTGTTCTTTACTTATATTAACAGCTGGTTCTGAAAATCAGCTATTCAATACCAGAAAACAACACTACATGATTAACCTTAACTAACTCCTATATTCTCAAGACCATAGCAAAGTAAAAAGATATGGCACTGGATGATGAGAAACACAGGACTGGCTTAAATCTAGCATCTACTGTCCTTTCTCTAATTAGAACTTAGAATGTAATGAATGTTCACATGCATGGTAAGGAACCTTACAGATAACCTAGCTATTACTTCTCATTTTGCACACGAGGACAAATGGGTTCACAGAAGGTTTTGCCTGCCACAGATTGTACATCAGGGCTGGTCTTTTTATTTTTTGGAGTATTTTTTTTTATTTTGGTATCATTAATATACAATCACACGAGCAACACTGTGGTTACTAGATTCCCCCTATTATCAAGTCCCAACCACATACCCCATTATAGTCACTGTCCATCAGGGTAGTAAGATGCTATTGAATCACTACTTGTCTTCTCTGTGTTATACTGCCTTCTCCATGCCCCCCCGTCATGTTATGTGTGCTAATCGAACTGCCCCTTAGTCCCCTTCTCCCTCCCTTCCCAACCATCCTCCCCAGTCCCTTTCCCTTTGGTCACTGTTAGTCCATTCTTGGGTTCTGTGAGTCCGCTGCTGTTTTGTTCCTTCAGTTTTTGCTTTGTTCTTATGCTCCACAGATGAATGAAATCATTTGGTACTTATCTTTCTCCACCTGCCTTATTTCACTGAGCATAATACCCTCTAGCTCCATGCATGTTGTTGCAAATGGTAGGATTTGTTTTCTTCTTATGGCTGAATAATATTCCATCGTGTATATGTACCACATCTTCTTTATCCATTCATCTACTGATGGACACTTAGGTTGCTTCCATTTCTTGGCTATCGTAAATAGTGCTGCAGTAAACATAGGGGTGCATATGCCTTTCTGAAACTGGGATTCTGTATTCTTAGGGTAAATTCCTAGGAGTGGAATTCCTGGGTCAAATGGTATTTCTATTTTGAGTTTTTGAGGAACCTCCATATTGCTTTCCACAATGGTTGAACTATTTTACATTCCCACCAGCAGTGTAGGAGGGTTCCCCTTTCTCCACATCCTCGCCAGCATTTGTTGTTCCTAGTCTTTTCTTTTCTATGTTGGCCATCCTAACTGGTGTGAGGTGATATGTCATTGTGGTTTTAATTTGCATTTCCCTCATAATTAGCAATGTGGAGTTGGCCATCAGGGCTGGTCTTCTGCTTCCCCGCTAAGTATTAATTTCCATCTTTACCACAACGCTAATTTTCATATTTTTTCTTTTGTTAAAATAGCCCTTTAATTTGGCAAATCACTGTGGCATCTGGAAACAATGAATTCAATTTTTTTTCTGTGTACTGTAACTTCAAAAAAGTATTACTTAGTATAAATTACTAAATAACCAAGATCAACTGAAAAGCTCACTTAAATAAGACTAAATATTTTAAATGGTAATAAAAATTATAAAGATTAAAAAAATTTTTGATGTAGGAAAAACTTTTCTGTTCTACTCCCCCTTTCTTCCTTTTAGTGATAAACTTACATAGTGACTTGTTCTAGTAGTGAATCTATTTTTTTGAACATTTATGAAGAAGCAAAAGAGTGTAATTTTATAGAAATGGATTACAGGAAAAAGAGTAATTCCTGACTTTTGTCTCTGGTTTGCTCTGTGATCATGGACAGATCACATATAACTCTTCAAACCCCATTCTTCTCTAAGAATAGCACAGACTTTTTGTAAAGATGAATTGAAAACTCATATACAAAGCTGGATATAATAGAAACAATAAAAACCATTCAATTTTGAAAGTAACAAGTAACAGGTTTTGAGTTCCTTTTTCAAACTTGCTTAAAAATAAACTGCAAGAATGTGCCAGCTCTTTCCCTAAAACATAAACCCCTAAGTTTTGTTCTTCTCAAAAGAAGAGAAAGTGGTAATGCGGTTTAAATGAGCTTTTTAAGATATCTGTGATAAATATTAATACTGAGAACACTTAAACATAAAATTAGATTTCAGATTTAGGTAAAATATTTTCTTTCCTAAGATGCTTGTCGTAATTCAGTCTATATATAAATATAGAATGATAAAAAACTCTCAACTTGTTAACTGGGCATTAGATTTATTTAGATTTTTGAGTTATAAATTATAGAATGTACATATCTTTCTTCTACATATCTATTAGACATAACGAAAAGATATGATATTCTCTAATTTAGAAATTCAAAATGAAATTCTAAAATAACCAACCTTGTAAGAAAATGCAAAATGAAGGTAGCGATGCTTCTAATGCTTTGTGTAACTAGCATTCATTTAAATAAGTCTATTCAGGGTTATCTTTTCAGATTGTCAGATTAAACAAACCCTACAGCATTTGCAGCAAACCCATAATTACAGATTATTATGGCATACAAAGGCAGCAAGACATAAAAAGCTGCTGCAATTCACTGCACTGTAATAGAACATGCAGAGGAAGTTAATTTTGGCAAATGCTTTAAATATTAGCTTTGAATAATATGTACAGGTGAAACTATAATTAGGACAGAATGAATCCTTCAGCACCTCCTTTCACTCTGACCCTGCAAATGATGACTTTTTGCTAATAAGACTACTGCCATTTGACAAAAAGCCAACTTCACTACCTTGCTTTATTATTTCGTAAATTTAATAATTACAGGTATTCCTGCCAATAGTTCTCAAATCAGTCTTGTTCAATCCAATACTGAGCTTATTAGGGACTCTCTGTGTTTAGAAATCTTTGGTCAAAGAAGTACTTGAAGATGATGAAGCATGCCTTAGACAAGGGTGCAATGATTAGCCATTTTGCCACATTAAAAAAAACCCCACAGCATGTATTCACTATAGACCACATAATCACCTGCTGTACCTCACAGCTGTTTCTAAAAGGTTTGACATTTATCTGGTCCTTAATACCTTTAAGAAAGTACAAAGGGAACAAATTAATACATTTAGAGAATAGTACTCCACAAAGTATTTGGTATCAATATAAAGCTCATCTACTTAAATCTTTACCTTTTGTTTTTTATAGTGACTGTTAAATGGCATGGTAAATTTTGTATGAAATACATTAAAACTTCCCTTTACATAAGTAAACTATTTATTTTACCATTTAAGAAATAAACTATATTGCCCCAAACTATACTTTATCATTTTATATCTTTAAAAATGCAAAAAGCAACCAATCTTTTCAACTATTTATATTTTGCTTTTTTTCATCCATTTTACTTTTCAACTCTATTTTACTATGTCAAATCTAAAGAAATAACTAGAAATCACCTATATCAATTGTCTAAATTATTTGCTATACTGTACTGCCCAGTATCTATCTCTCTATTAAATCTGAGCTATAATTTAAATCTTATATTCCTATTTCACTTACATATTTGTGTTCTAGACAAATTATTAGCAATTTGTAGCCAACCCAAAACTTTAGCCCTATTTCCTTGATGTGTAACTTCATATCTTTGCTTGTAATCTATGTCATCAATCCATTATAATGGCCACATTCTTGATGTTTTACTCATTTATAACTATTAAACCTTTAAAAATAAAACTCTTCCTTAATAGCTTACTCTCTGACCACAACCTCCTAGTCTATTAATTTCCTAATTTTGATTTGTAGAGCCCTTGGAGAGGGTTCTTGGTGATGACAGATCAAGAGAAGATAGTAGGATCCAGGCCTCCACTCTGCTGCAGCTCTATTTTAAGAAGTTTTACAAATTTGGCTTCCTTCTGAAATTTATTTGAAGATGTTTCAGTGCTTAAAAACTTATTTTAAAAACCACTGTCTTAACATACTGATGCTCTCGGTGGTTCTCAATATTGGCTATATAGAAGTCACCTGCAAAGCTTTTAAAAATCCCAGTAACCCCAGATCAGTAAGTCAAAATCTCTATGGAAGGGACCAGAGCATCAGTAGTTTACAAGGCTTGTAGCCCAGGCTGAGAATCATTGTTGTAACTTAACTACCATCCACATATACTTACTGCCTCATTGGATCACTCCTTTCTCTTCCAGTGTATTAGCATTTCCTAGCATCAGTTCAATCCTTACCAAGCCTAGAATCCTTGGCTAAACCATATACTAATATTCTGAAAGTCACAATTCCCTTGTCTTTCTGCCACATCCACCCTGAATGTTGATTGGTGCAGCTAAAACTTTCTAGTTTCCATTTTCTACTGGACTCAATAACTTCTGTCAATCCTCTTAATTTACTTTCATCTTCTTCTTTCTGGTCTCAGAAGGGCTAATATTAGCACCTATACTTTCTAGCACACCCCTCAGGAACTTCCCTCTATTAATGACCACCTTCCCATCTTCCTTCTCAGCTTATCGTCAAGTTCAACTCTCTTCATCCTTAAAACTCCCTTAACCCTGAAACATCTTTAGCTCACCTACTGTTTGATTAGTTTTCGTCTCTGTTGTTTTTTTTTTTCCAACAACAAAAAAAGCAGTTTTAAAGTTTCTTTAAAGAATACTTTCAATAGATGGCTCTACTTCCTTAACTCCTGTTTGCTCCTCAGCCCACAGCCATGGGTTGTGCCTCCTACTTCTCTACTGAAACTAAAGCAGACATATTTGTCAATCTTTTTATACTTGACTTCTCTATCATTTAATACTGCTGGCTAGTCTTTTTTAAATCTTTCTCTTCATTTCTGAGAAATTATTCTTCCCTTCCTTTCCAACATTTTTCTTTTCAGAACACACACACATAAATATATAATCCTAACAAAGACCTTTGTGATAAGATCTAGATCTGCATATACAATGAAATGGCTGCTACATGTCTTCATATGACTACCCAACAGGCTCCCCAAACCAAACCATTTCCAACGCTGCCCTCTTCATTTTTCTTCCCAAACCTCCAAACTTTCTCATATTCTTGGTCTAGTCTGGGGAAAACCTAACCAATTTAAGGCTTTAGTAACTCTTGTTTGGCCTATTGCAACAGCCCTATGATTGGTCTCTCTGCTCCTGGGCTACACTCCCTAAAATCTAATATACCCGAGATCAGGAAACTTTTTCTATTAAGGGGCCAGATAGCAAATATTTTTGGCTTTATGGGCCACATGATGTCTTTTGCAACCATTCAACACTGTTATTGCACAAAAGCAGCCATAGTGATACACATATGAACAGAGTGTATGTGTCCCAATTTTATTTATGGAAACAGGTAACAGGCATAGACCATAATATGCTGACTCTTGTAAAATACTATTGATAAAGTGCTCTTAAAACTAATTTTATCATGCATATCACCTCCTTAAAAATCTTCAATAATCAATGGGTTCCTCTGGGCTACCTCCCTATCTTGAATGTACTTTATTTTTATACTCATATTATAACGTTATTTTATTTTACATCTTCCCCTTATATCAAATAGTATACTCTCTGAATGTAAAAACAATGTGACTTAAAAAAGAAAATGTTACGATTAGCACACATAATGTGGGGCGGGGGGGCAGCACGGGGAAGGCAGTATAGCACAGAAAACACAAGTAGTGACTCTAGCATCTCACTATGCTGATGGACAGTGACTGTAATGGGGTATGTGGTGGGGACTTGATAACGGGGGGAATCTAGTAACCACAATGTTACCCATGTGATTTTACACTAATGATACAAAAAAAAAAACCCAAATCAATCAATCACACAAAAAAAAGAGAAAATGTTACTGAGTTTACTATGTACCAAGAACTGTACAAAGGGTTTTACACATATTATCTTATTTAATACTCAAAACAACCAACCAACCCAATGAGGGAATGAATACTATTATCTCCCTTTAATAAACAGGGAAACAGACATAGTCACTCGGCTATTAGAGAATCAAAATTCAATACCACAACTATGAGACTCCAAAGCTAAATCTCTTGTCCAATTATATAAATCCTATGATATGCAAAGTAAAACATCAAAAAGAACTTAGAAGAATAACATAGCTAGAATATAAGGGGAATTCCACCACATACAGTCTTAGTAATTGTTTTTAAAGTTATTTTCTTAAACTAAAAGTGAACTCTGCTATACCATGCATGATGAGGTAAACAACTACCAAGTAACACATACTCTCCTCCATTATTTCTACCCATGACCCCACATCATACCTTGAGAGAACCCAAGCAATAATTTGTCCTGTAGAGAATTCATTTTACCTTCTGTTACTGGCTGGAGTTTAGAAGATCGTTCTGAATCAGGAGAATGCAAAGGTTCAGGTTCTTTCAGACTTTCCAAATGCATAAAAGGATCATAATCTACAGATGCCAAATCTGAGAGGCTTATTGGAAAATACCTTGGGTTGCTAAAACACTGAGCTCCATAAACACACCCATGTAATACCTGAAAATATAGGGGGGAAAAAACACAGCAAATTTTCCTTTCAGTGAAAATAAATAAATACAGGTAAAAGGAGAAAAAAATTCAACCGGTAATACAAGAGCTTGACAAAAATTTCAAATATTTTAAAACTTAGCTCTTCAATCATGGTAAAATTTAATATGTCTTAAATAATAGAATTAGTAAAATATAACTAATGATTCTCATATTTAACAAAGATTTGATTCCTTTCAAAATTTTGCAATGAAACGACAGTGTCTTATAGGAAGTACTTTATAATTATCCTTAGGTACCATAACGTAAATTTATGTTCTCAGAAAGCATCTAGCTCTAAAACAATGAAAATGTAATAGTAAGAAATATTATTTCTTAAGGCTTAAAAGACTCTTAGTTACCAAATGAGTAATATAGCAAAGAAGTATACCTTATAAATGCAATTGAGGACAGATTTTTCTATTTTGTCATTTTCTGCTCCTGTAGCATGGACTGGTTGGAGCAGTGTCTTTAGAGGTAAGGCCATGATCCAGTCCAGAAGGCACAGAAGTAAGGATACTACCAGCTGTAACAACAAAAAAGATCATTTTTATTATAAATTCATAACGTAATAACACTGAATAGAAATTCACCTATTGTTTTCTATCATCATTAATGTTTAACTAGCTCTAACGATTTTTTTTTTAGATCTAACGATTTTAAGAAGTTGTATATGAACATTATTGTGGGTTTTTCTCCCTTAGCATGGCATCCAAGGTCCTTCATATCCTGACCCCTTCCTATCTCTAATGCCTTATTTTCATACACTTCACATCCTATAATGTGGAATTGCCTGTTGTTTCCCACAATAAAACAAGCCATTTTACACCTCCATGATTTTACACATGCTGTTCACTCTGCCTGGAGTAACTCTGTTTCCATTTATGTAGAAAGCCCTATTAATTTTTTTTAATATAATTTATTTTATTATCATTAATTTACAATTACTTGTGCAATATTACGATTATTAAACTACCCCTTCATCAGGTCCCCCCCACCAACCCCATTACAGTCACTGTCCATCAGCATAGTCAGATGCTATAGAATCATTACTTGTCTTCTCTGAGTTGTACTGCCCTCCCCGTGCCCCCCCAACATTACATCTGCTAATCGTAATGCCCCTTTTTCCCTCTTATCCCTCCCTTCCCGCCCATTTTCCCCAGTCCCTTTCCCTTTGGTAACTATTAGTCCGTTCTTGGGTTCTGTGAGTCTGCTGCTGTTTTGTTCCTTCAGTTTTTTTCTTTGTTCTTATACTCCACATATGAGTGAAATCATTTGATACTTGTCTTTTTCGGCTTGGCTTATTTCACTGAGCATAATACCCTCTAGCTCCATCCATGTTGTTGCAAATGGTAGGATTTGTTTTCTTCTTATGGCTGAATAATATTCCATTGTGTATATGTACCACATCTTCTTTATCCATTCATCTACTGATGGACACTTAGGTTGCTTCCATTTCTTGGCTATTGTAAATAGTGCTGCAATAAACATAGGGGTGCATCTGTCCTTTTCAAATTGGGCTGCTGCATTCTTAGGGTAAATTCCTAGGAGTGGAATTCCTGGGTCAAATGGTATTTCTATTTTGAGTTTTTTGAGGAACCTCCATACTGCTTTCCACAATGGTTGAACTAATTTGCAGTCCCACCAGCAGTGTAGGAGGGTTCCCTTTTCTCCACATCCTCGCCAACATTTGTTGTTGTTTGTGTTTTGGATGTTGGCCATCCTCACTGGTGTGAGGTGATATCTCATTGTGGTTTTAATCTGCATTTCTCTGATGATTAGCGATGTGGAGCATCTTTTCATGTGCCTGTTGGCCATCTGAATTTCTTCTTTGGAGAAGTGTCTATTCATGTCCTCTGCCCATTTCTTAATTGGATTATTTGCTTTCTGTTTGTTAAGGTGCATGAGTTCTTTATATATTTTGGATGTCAACCCTTTATCAGATACGTTTTTTATGAATATATTCTCCCATACTGTAGGATGTCTTTTTGTTCTACTGATGGTGTCCTTTGCTGTACAGAAGCTTTTCAGCTTGATATAGTCCCACTTGTTCATTTTTGCTTTTGTTTCCCTTGCCCGGGGAGATATGTTCATGAAGAAGTGCTCATGTTTATGTCCAAGAGATTTTTGCCTATGTTTTTTTCTAAGAGTTTTATGGTTTCATGACTTACATTCAGGTCTTTGATCCACCTTGAGTTTACCTTTGTGTATGGGGCTAGACAGTAGTCCAGTTTCATTCTCTTACACGCCGCTGTCCAGTTTTTCCAACACCAGCTGCTGAATAGGCTGTCATCTCCCCATTGTATATCCAAGGCACTTTTATCAAATATTAATTGACTGTATATGTTTGGGTTAATGTTTGGATTTTCTATTCTGTTCCACTGGTCTGTGGGTCTGTTTTTGTGCCAGTACCAAATTGTCTTGATTACTGTGGCTTTGTAGTAGAGCTTGAAGTCAGGGAGTGTAATTCCCCCTGTTTTATTCCTCCTTCTCAGGATTGAAAAGCCCTATTAATTTTTAAGGAAGCTTTTCTCTAACAAGCCTTTCTGCCTCAATAGTTAATTACTTCCTCCTCAATCCTACCTTGGATTTTATACATTTTCCTACTTTTTATAGTGAGCACTCATTATACCGGATTGCCTTACTTGTCTCTGTAATCTTCAAAAGCCATGAGATCAGGGACTATATTATTAGTATCTGTTTAACTAGTCCAAAGCACAATACTACACACACATTTTTGTGATCAGTAAGTGTTTAGTGAATTAAGTGGGCAAGGAACAAAACCTTGATAGTGGAGACTTTTCATATTACTAGCTAGGCCTTTGGAAAATAAAAATGATCTAGAAGGAGATACCTAATTAGTTATACAGACATTGTTCACAAATTGGATTTGGAATTCGACTATAATCTAAGACATTAAAATGAAGGACTCTTGGCGAAAAATGGAGTATAGGTATCTTTTAAAGGCAAGGAAAAGTATTTATTATGAGCTACACAATCTGACCAAATAGGAAAGGAATAAAAAATTTTGAGGTAAACTCATGAAATTAGTGATATGGAAGACAGCAGGAATAACATTTGGAAAAACCAAGTGTGTAAAAGGTAAGTAAGCTCTACAAGAAAATACAAGGTCCAGAAACATGTATAGTTTCAGAGTTCTGTAAATAATGGGCAAAACATAGTAAAAATACTTGAGACTTCAACACAATATGATTAAGAGGTAGTAATACTGAGATCTGGAGAGCAGAATTCAAGATTGGGATACGAAAATAGAAGTAGAATAATTTTCAGAGGAAACTAACAGAATTTAAAGCAGCATTGTCTAATGGAACTTTGTGAAACAATGGAAACGGTGTATATTTTTATATTTGCCTATGTGGCTACTGAACACTTGAAATGTGGCTGTACAAATAGGAATTAAGTTTTTAATGTAAACTTTAAATTTAATATTTTTAAAACTTGAAGTAACGTGGTTAGTAGCTACCATACTGGGCAGAATCGTATCATGTTCAATGTACAATGCCTAGTATATAATAAATATTAACAAACATATGAACAGTAACTAACTGGTAGAGAAGAACTTTAAAATTACAATAAATTTGTTGTAAAAGTCTGTAAGAGAAGATGGCTATAACTGATGAAGAAATGCAGAATATCAGGAAAGGTATGGAAACTATAAAAAAAATCCCAATAGAAATTTTAGACTGATAAATACAATACCTGAAATAATTAAAGGCATCTCATAATGAATTTACTGAGGTAAATACAATGTTGTAGAGTTTTTTGGTGGCTAGAGGGTATGTCTTCTCCTAAGTACCATGTTATATTATATGTACTCTCCTTAAAGTACACTCCTATTTCTTTACTTTCCACCATTAATAATTATACAAAGATGCACAGTTACTTTCCGCATTGATGAATTCCTCAGAATTAGTAATTTTCAGACATAGACAAGACTATAATTTGGCAGGATAAAGTAAAATAATTATAAATGGACAGAATGTCCTCCAGGGTTCCTTACAGTACTCAGATTCAAAAGCTTTACCAAATGACCATGATTAACTTGAAATTTGAATGAAAATGTTTTGCATTGTAGATGAACTGATGTTTACCTTATAAGTATGTATACTTTTGCAATTTTAAAATACAAATATTTTACCATATAACCACATATTAAATATCAAACAAAATTTAAATTACCCTCTTGTCCATTTCATAAGATGAAGCTTCTGTACTTGGCAAAAGATGGGTAATAGTAGCTATAAGGATCTGTAGGCAAGGAAAAAAAAAGCTCAAAATATGTTGAACTAATGGTGCAGCCTGGAACTTACATGTTAATGCTAAAGTGACAAAAAAAATCTATTGCTTAAAGTTTCCTATAAATACATTAAACTGCTATTTCAAAGTAATTTTTAATAGGTAAGCTTTTCAAATACACTTAATTATCTATCATTTACAATTTTCATGTATTGATCCAATGCTCTGTCAACTATAAATTGATTTCTTACAAATTCAATTCATGAATCATTATGTATAAGCACTGATTGCATATGTTAATGAAAGTTATTGATAGGCAAAAAGAATAATTAAAACCTACCTGTAATTCTATCACTCAAGAAATCTACTTTGCTGAACGTATTAGGTGTAGAAGGACTGTACCTCAATGTAATAAAGACCATTTAAACAAGCCAACAACTAACATCATTCTCAATAGTGAAAAGTTAAAAGCCTTTCCTCTAAGGTCAGAAATAAGACAAGGATACCCCCAACTGTCATTTCTATTCAATACAGTACTAACAATTAGGCAACAAGAAGAAATAAAAGGCATCAAAATGTGAAAGGAAGAAGTAAAATTATTTGTTTGCAGATGACATGATCTTAAATACTGGAAATCTTAACCACCAAAAAACTGCTAGAACTAATAACTGAATTCAGTAAAGTTTCAATATACAAAAGCTACAAAAGATCAGTTGCATTTCTATACAGTAACAATGAACTATCAAGAGAAATTAAGAAAGACACGCCATTTACAACAGCACTGAAATCAATAGAATACTTAGGAATAAATTTAACCACGGAGGTGAAAGACCTGTATGCTGAAAACTATAAAACAATGATGAATGAAATTGACAAAGACACAGATAAATGGAAATATATTTCATGTCATAGGTTGGAAGAAGTAATAAATAATGTTCAATTGTTCAGACTACCCACACTGATGTACAGATTCAACGCAATCTCTATCAAAATTCCAGTGGCATTTTTTCAGAAACTATCCTAAAATCTGTACAGAACCACACATAAACACACACACAAAAAAACCAGAGCCAAATCAACAGTAGTCAAAACATGATACTGACAGTAAGTTACTGACATAAAAACAGGCACACAGATGGGAATAGAGAGCCTGGATATAAACCCATGTATACACAGTCAACTAATCTCTGCCTAGGGTGTCAATAATATAAAATGGTTGAAGGATAGTTTCTTCAATAAATAATGCTGGGAAAACTGGATAACCATATGCAAAAAATGAAAGTGAGCCCCCTCTTACATCACATACAAAAACTGAAATGAATCAAAGACTTAAATGTAAGACCTGAGACCATAAAATTCCTAGAAAAAAACATAGGGAAAATAATTTCTGACATTGGTCTTAGTATTGATTTGTTGGATAAGACACAAACAGCACGGGCAACAAAAACTAAAATAAACAAGTGGAACTACACCAAACTAAGGAGCTTCTTCTGCACAGCAAAGGAAACAATAGATTGAAAAAGCAACTGATGGAATGGGAGAAAATATTTCCAAACCATGTAACTGGATAAGGAGCTAATATCCCAAATACATAAAGAACCTATACAACTTAACAGCAAAAAAAAAAAGAGTAAATTATCCAATTAAAAACTGGGCAAAGGCCCTGAATAGACATTTTTCCAGAGAAGACATTCAAATGGTTAATAAGTATACAAAAAGGTACTCCACATACTGATCATTAGGGAAATGCAAATCAAAAACACAATGATATTATCACCTCATATACATTAAGAGGGCTATTTTCAAAAGGACAAAAGAAAGCGATGTTGGTGAGGATGCAGACTAAAGGGAACTCATTCACTACTGGTGGGAGTGTAAACTGATACAACCATTATGGAAAACAGTAAGGTGGTTCCTCAAAAAATTAGAAATAGAACCACCATATGATCCAGTAGTTCCACTTCTGGGTATATATCTGAAAGAAAAGGATATCAATATCTCAAAGAGATACCTGCATACCTGTGTTCACTACAACATTATTCACAATAGCAAAAGATATGGAAACAACATAAACATACTTCAATGGATGAATAAAAAAAACATGGTGTGTATATAAACATACACATACAAAATGGAATATTACTCAGTCATCAAAAAGAAGGAAATCTTGTTGTTTGTGACAACATGGATGAACCTGGGGGGCATTATGCTAAGTGAAATAAGCCAGGCAGAGAAGGACAAATACTGTATGGTATCCCTTATATGTATAATCTACTTAAAAACAAAAACAAAAACAAAGCTGATTTCATAGAAGAAGAATGGAATAGTGGTTCCCAGGGCCTGGAGGGAGAGGAGGGAATGGGAGAGATATAGGTCAAAGGGTACAAGCATTCAGTTATAAAAATAACAAGTTCTGATGCTCCAATGTTCAAACTTGTGACTACAACTAATCATATGATACTGAGTATCTGAAAGTTTCTAAGAGCAGATCTTATGTGTCTATCTCACCATAAAAAGAGTTAACTATGTGAATTGGATGTGTTAATCATCTTGATCTTGGTAATCATTCCATAATATTGAACCACCACATGTTTTATACTTTAAATATACACAATGATATGTCAATTCTTCTTCAATAAAGTTGGGGAGAAAAAATAAATCTACTCTCCTTTCCATATGTTTCTGTATGTATCTATGTATGTGTATATAATTGTGTGTGCATGTACATATGTGCATATGTGGAAATATATGCTTTTAACAAGAACTATATTTTACAATGTGGCTTTTATAACATTAACATAAGCTGAATAGTATATAAATAAATTTGATACATAATTATGAAGTAAAAACTTTTACTAAAAGAAGGCAAAATACTCAAAAAGTATTATCAAAATCTTTTTATCCCATTCAATTTTTTATGTGCATGTTAAAAACGTATAAGGGGTAAATATCATTTTTCTCATATGCTATTACTTTCATAAGTTACTGTTACAATGCATCAAGTAGAAAAATTCTTCTAGATATACCTTACACAGTAAGAAGCTTTACTCACCAGTAGAAACTAATATATTAGACGTACCTGCTTAATACTGGTAAAAGAATTGGGCTTCTATTCCTAACTATGCAAATTAGTAACCATTAGTAAAATGCTCCACTAATTTGGGATTTCATTCCTGCATTCAACTAGAGGTAGATTATAATAATGTTATGTTAACCTGCAGCCATTTGCCACTATAATATATAGTGAAGCAATTTTCAAAACTGCACACTTAAGAAGGCCTTAAGCAAGTATTAATAACATATACACTGATGAAGAAAAGAAGGGAAAGGATTTGGAGGCTTTTAAATGAAAAAAAAAAATTGCTTGCCTAAAGAACAACCTGAGTTTTCAAATAGAATAATCAATTTTGAAGAACAAAATTTTGGAAAGTTTTACTATTAAGTGACATATATACGCATTCACATTTACATTCAGTTATCATGTCCCTCATGATAATGATAACAGCTGTAGCCAACATTTATTAAAACTTATGTCCCATCATTTTTATGGCAAAAAGTGCTGTGTTTTTATATGTATTTTTTCATTTAGTCTTCAGCAACCCTGTGAGGTAGACATTTTTACCCTAAATGTAAAGGAAAAAAAACAAGTTCAGAGAGCTAAGTAACTTGTTCATATTAACAAAGTGATAAAGAGGCAGAGTCAGGTGTTAGGAAAACCAAGTAGTGTCTGACCCTCAAATGCAAACTTTTAACCATAACAACATATTCAACTCAACAGATATTTACAGAGTTCTACATCAATGTCACTCTAAGCACAAAAAATAATAAAGAAAAAAAGATGCCCTTGGCTTAAAACAGCTTAGAATTTGTACACAAATATATTTAGTGCTATAATGGAGGCTGTCAACGTGGCTAAGTGGGAAAAGTCTAGACTTGAAATCTTAAAGACTTGGGTTTGAACTCTTTTACTATCTACCCTATTAGCTTGTTACTTTACATTATTACTAAATCCTCAGTTCTCTCATCTTAAAAGTGTGGACAGGAAATGGTTCACCTCAAGACTTTTACCAATTAAATGACAGGGGATGGAAAAAAAAAGGTAGAGTAGTATAGAAAGGCAAGGTGGAAATCTCCTCCCACACACAGCAACTGGGGTTCCACCTCAAAGGAGAACCAGGCACTGGACAGTAAAGAGTCTTGGGCTTCTGGGTACCATAGGGAGCCTTCTTCATAAAGTCATTACTCTCTAGACGAGGAAGCATATCAGATCCATCTAATACAAAGGAAGAAACACAGAAACCCTGACAAAATGAGGAGGCAGAGAAATATGTTCCAGACAAAACTACCAAGATAAGACACCAGAAACAGTGCTAAATGAAACTGAGATAGCTATCTTCTTGATAAAGATTTCAAAGTAAAAAGTCATAAATATGCTCAGTAATCTGCAGAAAAGTACTGAAGTTCTCAGGGAGGACTTCAACAAAGAGATACAGAGCTGAAAAAGAGCCACTCAGAGATGAAGAATATAGTAACTGAAATGAAATATGTAATGGAAGGAATGAATAATAGATTGCTGCAAGTACAGGACAGCATCAATGAGATGGAAATTAAGAGAACAGGAACACAACAAAGCTGAGGAAAGAGAGAAAAAAGAATTTCTAGGAATGAAAAAGGATAAGAGGGCTGTGTGACCAATCCAAATGAAACAATATTCACATAACGGGGGTCCCAGAAGGAGAAGAGAGAGAAAAAGGGATAGAAAGTCTCTTGAGGAAATAACTGTTGGAAACTTCCCCAAACTGGGTAAGGAAATAGACCTCAGGTCATGGAAGCACAGAGAGCCCCTAATAAAAGGAACCCCAGGAAGACAACACTAAGACATATAATAATTAAAATGGCAAAGATCAAGGATAAGGAGAGAGTGTTGAAAGCAGCCAGAGAGAGAAAAAAAGATTACTTATAAAGGAAATCCCATCAGGCTAACAGCAGATTTCACAGCAGAAGCATTACAGGCCAGAAGGGAGTGGCATGGTGGAGTTAATTAATGAAAAAGAAGGACCTCCAACCAAGAATCTTCTACCTGGCAAGATTATCATTTAAATTTGAAGCAGGGATTAAATGATTTCCAGACAAACAAAAGTTGAAGGACTTCACCACCACTAAGCCAGACTTACAAGATATGTTAAAGGGACTGCTGTAGATGGAAATGTCCTAAGGCTAAATAACTTTCACCACTGAAAATAAGCCCACAGTGAAGGTAGTGGACCAACTAGTTATCAAGCAAATATGAAACTGAAATTAAAACAAAAGAAGCAAAATCAACTACTCACAAAATCAGTCAAAAGATACACAAAAAATGCAGACTATGGCATCTAATACAAAAAAAGTGGAAAAGGAAGAAGAAGGTTCCTTTAGATTGTGTTTGAAATAGAGTAACCAGAAATTTAAGACAGACTATTACATAGTAATGAACCTATCCTTGAACATTTGTTAACCACAAAACTAAAGCCTACAATAAATACACACACACAAAAATAAATTAATTAAAAAAGAGAAATCCAATTACAACACTAAAGAAAACCATCAGTAACAAGAGGAGTATAGAGAGGAAGAAAGGAAGAAAGTACGTATTATCAATAATCACCTTAAATATAAATGGACTGAAGGCACCAATCAAAAGTCATAGAATGGTAGAATGGATAAGGAAAGAGGACCCATCTATATGCTGCCTACAAGAGACTCATTTCAGACCAAAAGACATGCACAGACTAAAAGTTAAGGGATGGAAAAATATATTCCATGCAAGTAATAGGGAGAAAAAAGCAGGATTAGCAGTACTTATATCAGACAAAATTTATTCAAAACAAAGAAAATAATGAGACAAAGAAGGACTTTGCATAATGATAAAGGGATCAGTCCAACAAAAGGATATAACCATTATAAATACCTATGCACACAACACAAAAGCACCTATATATGTGAAACAAATACTAACAGAGTTAAAGGGGGAAACAGACTGCAACACATTCATTTAAGGAGATTTTAATATATCACTCACATCAATAGACAGATGAACCAGACAGAAAATTAACAAGGAAACAGAGACACTGAACAATATATTAGATCAAATGAACTTAACAGATATCTACAGAACATTCCCAAAAGCAGCAGGATACACATTTTTCTCAAGTGTACATGGAATTTTCTCCAGAAGAGATCACATACTAGGCCATAAGAATACCCTCACGAAATTAAAAATTACTGAAATTGTATCAGACCACAATGGTATGAAACTAGAAATAAATTACACAAGAAAACAAAAAGACAAACACATGAGGGCTAAGCAACATGCTTCTAAATAATCAATGGATCAATGAACAAATTTAAACAGAAATAAAGCAATACATGGAGACAAATGAAAACAAAAACACAAGAACACAAAATCTGTGGGAGGTAGCAAATGCAGTTCTGTGAAGAAAGTAAACAGCAACATAGGCTTACCTCAAGAAATGAACAATACCAAGTAAATACTCCAAAAACCCAATTAAAGAAACTAGAAAAAGAAGAACAAATGAAGCCCAAAGTTCCTAGAAGAAGGGACATAATAAAGATCAGAGCAGAAATAAAGAAGAATAAAACAACAGAAAAAAAATCAATGAAATCAGGAGCTGGTTCATTGAGAAAATAAACAAAATAGATAAACCCCTAGCAGGACATATCAAGAAAAAAAGAGAATGCACACAGATAAACAGAATCAGAAATGAAGAAGGAATAATCATAACAAATACCACAGAAATACAAAGATTTATTAGAGAATACAATAAAAAATTATATGCCAATAAATTGGACAGCCTAGAAGAAATGAAAAACTTCCTAGAAAAATACAACCTTCCAATACTGACCAAGGAAGAAACAGAAAATCTGAACAGCCCAATTATGAGCAATGAAATTGAACTGGTAATCAAAAAACTCCCAACCAACAAAAGTCCAAGTCCAGATGGCCTTACAACTGAATTCTATCTAACATTTAAAGAAGAGCTAATGCCCGTCCTTCTTAAAGTATTCCAAAAAGTAGAAGAAGCAGGAAGAATACTTCCAAACTCATTCTATGAAGTCAACATCACTCTAATACCAAAATGAGACAAAGCCACTACAAAAAAAAGAAAATTACATACCAATATCCCTGAATACAGATGCAAAAATCCTCAACAAAATACTAGCACACCGAATTCAAAAATACATCAAAAAGATCATCCATCATGACCAAGTGGGATTTATTCCAGGGATAAAAGGATAGTAAAATATTTGTAAATCAATCAATATCATACACCACATTAAGAAAAAGGGTAAAAACCACGTAATCATATCAATAGATGCTGAAAAAGCATTTGACAAAATTCAACATCCATTCATGACAAAACTCTCACCAAAATGGGTACAGAGGGTATGTACCTCAACATAAAAAAAGGGCATATACAACAGACCCATAGCTAACATTATACTTAGTGAAAAGCTAAAAGCTTCGCCTCCAAGATCAGAAACAAGACAAGGATGCCCATTCTCACCACTTTTACTCAACATTGTACTGGAGGTTCTAGCCACAGCAATCAGACAACACAAAGAGATGAAAGGCACCCAGATTAGTAAGGAAGAAGTTAAACTGTCACTATTTGTAGAGGACATGATATTATACATAGAAAACCCTAAAAAAGGGACTTCCGGGAAGATGGCGGTGTGAGCAGGGTGGCAGAAATCTCCTCCCAAAACTATATAAATCTATGAAAACACAGCATATACAACTATTCCTTAAAGAGAAATTGGAGCACACAGGAAAGTGCACAGCATGCAGCTACACCTGGGAGGACTCAGCACCCCACAAGGCGGGTAAGATACAGAGCCGCGACCCAGCGGCACCCGAACACTCACCCAGCCCAGCGCGCCGGCGGGAGGAGAGGATTCGGAGCCGGGAGTGGAAGAGCAGGTCCGCGAAATAACCAGCCCCGGTGGTCTGCGCCGGAGCACCGGGAGCACTGACATACATTGCGTGGTGCATCAGACACTGGAGAGGCAGAAGGTGCAGGTTTTGAGCCAGGAAGGCACTGGGACCGTGCAGCCAGCGCCCAGGGACAAGAGAAAAGTGTGCGCCATTTGTAGCGGTCTCGGAGAGGCAGGGGGCCCAGTGAGGGAACACCATCGCTCCGGCGGGCTCAGCCCTGCAGGCTGGAAGTCCTGGGGAACTTCGGTCCCCTTCGCTAGTGCAGCCAGCGCCCAGGGACAAGAGAAAAGCGCGTGCCATTTGTAGCGGTCTCGGAGAGGCGGGGGGCCCAGCGAGGGAACACCATCGCCCCGGCGGGCTCAGCCCTGCAGGCTGGAAGTCCTGGGGAACTTCGGTCCCCTTCACTAGTGCAACCAGCACCCAGGGACAAGAGAAAAGCGTGCGCCATTTGTAGCGGTCTCGGAGAGGCAGGGGGCCCAGTGAGGGAACACCATCGCCCCGGCGGGCTCAGCCCTGCAGGCTGGAAGTCCTGGGGAACTTCGGTCCCCTTTGTTAGTGCAACCAGGGCCCAGGGACAAGAGAAAAGCGCGCGCCATTTGTAGCGGTCTCGGAGAGGCGGGGGGCCCAGCGAGGGAACACCATCGCCCCAGTGGGCTCAGCCCTGCAGGCTGGAAGTCCGGGGGAACTTCGGTCCCCTTTGCTAGTGACAGAAAGAAGGGAGCAACCACGCTGGAACTTTATACAGAAAACAATAGCGTCCCATTCATTCCTACCTACAAAGAAAGCGGCGCGGCTGAGGCTGCGAATTAGTGAAGCAACAGCGACACCTACGGCACACGCAGAGAATCCACTCCAGGTGGGCTTTTTTTTTTCTCCTGTTTGATTTCTTGCCCTTTTTTAACTTTTTTCACCATCCTATTCTTTCATTTCTTTCTCTCTTCTTTCTCGTCGTTTTTTTTTTTTGCTTGCCTGTGTTTTTTTTTGGTGGTGCTTTTTTTTTCTCTTTTCTTTTTGAACTTTAAAGAGCCCAGCTGACATACGTGGCACCTACCAGCGACCACTCCTGCCAACATGACAAGACAGAAGAATATGATACAGACAAAGATCACCAAGATTCAGAGCCCCTCTGAGAAGGAATCTGAAGAGATGGAAATGCAGCATCTTCCTGAAAAAGAATTCAGAATAAAAGTAATAACCATACTGATGGATCTACAGAGAAATATGCAAGAGCTAAGTGAGGAAATGAGGGAAGTCAGGAAAGATAATGCAGAAAAGAGACAAGCCATCGACGGGCTCAGCAGCAGACTGGACGAGATGCAAGACACTGTTAATGCAATAGAAACCAGAGAACAGGAATACAGAGCAGCTGAGGCAGAGAGAGATAAAAGGATCTCTAGGAATGAAAGAATATTAAGAGAACTGTGACCAATCCAAAAGGAACAATATTCGCATTATAGGAGTACCAGAGGAAGAAGAGAGAGAAAAAGGGATAGGAAGTGTCTTTAAAGAAATAATTGCTGAAAACTTCCCCATGCTGGGGAAGAAAATAGTCTCACAGTCCATGGAAGCCCACAGATCTCCTAATACAAGGGACCCCAGGAAGACAACACCAAGACACATAATAATTAAAATGGCAAAGATCAAAGATAAGGACAGAGTATTAAAGTCAGCTAGAGAAAGAAAAAAGATCACCTTCAAAGGAAAACAGATCAGACTATCATCAGACTTCTCAACAGAAACCTTACAGGCTAGAAGAGAATGGCATGATATATTTAACGCAATGTAACAGAAGGGCCTCGAACCAAGAATACTGTATCAGGTACGATTATCATTTAAATATGACGGAGGGATTAAACAATTTCCAGACAAGCAAAAGCTGAGAGAATTTGCCTCCCATAAACCACCTTTACAGGACATCTTAAAGGAACTGCTCTAGAGCAAAGCACTCCTAAGGCTAAAAAGATGTCACCAGAGAAAATAAAATCATAGCAAAGAAAGCAGACCATTCAAATACTAACTAAAGGCACAGAATAAAACACCTAGTATATAAAGAATGGAGGAGGAAGAATAAGAAGGGAGAGAAATAAAGAAACATCAGACTGTGTTTACAATAACAACAAGAAAGTTAAGTTAGATTGTTAGATAGTAAAGAAGTCACCCTTGAACCTTTGGTAACCACGAATCTAAAGCCAGCAATGGCAATAAGTACATATCTTTCGATAATCACCCTAAACGTAAATGGTCTGAATGCACCAATCAAAAGACACAGAGTAACAGAATGGATAAAAAAGCAGGACCCATCTACATGCTGCCTACAAGAAACTCACCTTAAACGCAAAGATATCCCCAGATTAAAAGTGAAGGGATGGAAAAAGGTATTTCATGCAAATAACAAGGAGAAAAAAGCAGGTGTTGCAGTACTTCTATCAGACAAAATAGACTTCAAAACGAAGAAAGTAGCAAGAGATAAAGAAGGACATTACATAATGATAAAGGGGTCAATCCAACAAGAAGATATAACCATTTTAAATATATATGCACCCAACACAGGGGTGCCGGCATTTGTCAAACAAATACTAACAGAATTAAAGGAGGAAATAGACAGCAATGCATTCATCTTAGGTGACTTCAACACACCACTCACTCCAAGGGACAGATCACCAGACAGAAAATAAGTAAAGACACAGAGGCACTGAACAACACACTAGAACAGATGGACCTAACAGACATCTACAGAACTCTACACCCAAAAGCAATGGGATACACATTCTTCTCAAGTGCACATGGAACATTTTCCAGAATAGACCACATACTAGGCCACAAAAAGAACCTCAGTAAAATCGAAAATATTGAAATTCTACCAACCAACTTCTCGGATCATAAAGGTATATTAAACTAGAATTAAACTTTAGAAAGAAAACAAAAAGGCTCCCAAATACATGGAGACTTAATAACATTCTCCTAATTAATCAATGGGTCAATGACCAAATCAAAACAGAAATCAAAGAGTATATGGAGACAAATGACAACACAAAGCCACAGCTTCTGTGAGACGCAGCAAAGGCAGTTCTAAGGGGAAAGTATATTGCAATCCAGGCTTATCTAAAGAAAGAAGAACATTCCCAAATGAATAGTCTAAAGACACAATTACTGAAATTGGAAAAAGAACAACAAATGAGACCCAAAGTCAGCAGAACAAGGGACATAATAAAGATCAGAGAAGAAATAAATTAAATTGAGAAGAACAAAACAATAGAAAAAATCAATGAAACCAAGAGCTGGTTCTTTGAAAAAATAAACAAAATAGATAAACCCCTAGCCAGACTCATTAAGAGAAAAAGAGAATCTACACACATAAACACAATCAGAAATGAGAAAGGAAAAATCACGATGGATCCCACAGAAATACAAAGAATTATAAGAGAATATTATGAGAATCTATATGCTAACAAGCTGGAAAACCTAGAAGAAATGGACAACTTTTGAGAAAAATACAACCATCCAAGACTGACCAAACAAGAAACAGAAAAACTAAACAGACCAATCACCAGCAACAAAACAGAAGCGGTAATCAAAAAACTACCCAAGAACAAAACCCCCAGACCAGATGGATTCACCTCTGAGTTCTACCAGACATACAGAGAAGAAATAACACCGATTTTCCTTAAAGTTTTCCAAAAAATAGAAGAGGAGGGTATACTTCCAAACTCATTCTATGAAGCCAGCACCACTCTAATACCAAAACCAGGCAAAGACCTCACCAAAAAAGAAAACTATAGACCAATATCCCTGATGAACATGGATGCATAAAATACTCAACAAAATATGAGCAAACCGAATTCAAAAATACATCAAGAGGATCATACACCATGATCAAGTGGGATTCATCCCAGGGATGCAAGGATGGTACAACATTTGAAAATCCATCAACATCATCCACCACATCAATAAAAAGAAGAACAAAAACCACATGATCATCTCCATAGATGGTGAAAAAGCATTTGACAAAATTCAGCATCCATTCCTGATTAAAACTCTCAAGAAAATGGGTATAGACGGCAAGTACCTCAACATCATAAAGGCCATATATGACAAACCCACAGCTAACATCATACTTAATGGTGAGAAGGTGAAAGCTTTTCATCGAAGATCGGGAACAAGACAGGGATGCCCACTCTCTCCATTGTAATTCAACATAGTACTGGAGGTCCTAGCCATGGCAATCAGACAAAACAAAGACGTACAAGGCATCCAGATTGGTAAAGAAGAAGTCAAATTGTCACTATTTACAGATGACATGATATTGTACATAAAAAACCCTACAGACTCCACTCCAAAACTACTAGAGCTAATATCTGAATTCAGCAAAGTTGCAGGATACAAAATTAATACACAGAAATCTGTTGCTTTCCTATACGCTAACGATGAGCTAACAGAAAGGGAATTCAGGAAAACAATTCCATTCACAATTGCATCAAAAAGAATAAAATACCTAGGAATAAACCTAACGAAGGAAGTGAAAGACCTATACCTGAAAACTACAAGACATTCCTAAGAGAAATTAAAGAGGACACTAACAAATGGAATTGCATCCCATGCTTTTGGCTAGAAGAATAAATACTGTCAAAATGGCTATACTACCCAAAGCAATCTACAGATTCAACTCAATCCCTACCAAACTACCAACAGCTTTCTTCAAAGAACTCTAACAAATAATTCTAAAATTCATATGGCACCACAAAAGACCCTGAATAGCCAAAGCAATCCTGAGAAGGAGGAATAAAACAGGGGGAATTACGCTCCCTGACTTCAAGCTCTACTACAAAGCCACAGTAATCAAGACAATTTGGTATTGGCACAAAAACAGACCCACAGATCAGTGGACTAGAATAGAAAATCCAAGCATCAACCCAAACACATACAGACAATTAATATTTGATAAGGTAGCCTTGGATATACATTGGGGAGATGACGGCCTCTTCAGCAGCTGGTGTTGGAAAAGCTGGACAGCTACATGTAAGAGAATGAAATTGGACTACTGTCTAACCCCATACACAAAGGTAAACTCAAGATGGATCAAAGACCTGAATGTAAGTCATGAAACTATAAAACTCTTGGAAAAAAATATAGGCAAAAAGCTCTTTGACATAAACATGAGTGACTTCTTCATGAACATATCTCCCCGGGAAAGGGAAACAAAAGCAAAAATGAACAAGTGGGACTATATGAAGCTGAAAAGCTTCTGTACAGCAAAGGACACCATCAGTAGAACAAAAAGACTTCCTACAGTATGGGAGAATATATTCATAAATGACGTATCCGATAAGGGGTTGACATCCAAAATATATAAAGAACTCATGCACCTCAACAAACAAAAAGCAAATAATCCAATTAAGAAATGGGCAGAGGACATGAATAGACACTTCTCCAAAGAAGAAATTCAGATGGCCAACAGGCACATGAAAAGATACTCCACATCACTAATCATCAGAGAAATGCAGATTAAAACCACAATGAGATATCACCTCACACCAGTGAGGATGGCCAACATCCAAAACACAAACAACAACAAATGTTGGCGAGGATGTGGAGAAAAGGGAACCCTCCTACACTGCTGGTGGGACTGCAAATTAGTTCAACCATTGTGGAAAGCAGTATGGAGGTTCCTCAAAAAACTCAAAATAGAAATACCATTTGACCCAGGAATTCCACTCCTAGGAATTTACCCTAAGAATGCAGCAGCCCAGTTTGAAAAAGACAGATGTACCCCTATGTTTATCGCAGCACTATTTACAATAGCCAAGAAATGGAAGCAACCTAAGTGTCCATCAGTAGATGAATGGATAAAGAAGATGTGGTACATATACACAATGGAATATTATTCAGCCATAAGAAGAAAACAAATCCTACCATTTGCAACAACATGGATGGAGCTAGAGGGTATTATGCTCAGTGAAATAAGTCAAGCTGAAAAAGACAAGTACCAAATGATTTCACTCATATGTGGAGTGTAAGAACTAAGGAAAAAAAAAAAACTCAAGGAACAAAACAGCAGGAGAGTCACAGAACCCAAGAACGGACTAATAGTTACCAAAGAGAAAGGGACTGGGGAGGATGGGTGGGAAGGGAGGGCAAGGGGAAGAAGGGACATTACGATTAGCAGATGTAATGTTCGGGGAGCACAGGGAGGGCTGTACAACCCAGAGAGGACAAGTAGTGACTCTATGGCATCTCACTACGCTGATGGACAGTGTCTGCAATAGGGTTGGCGGGGGGGAACCTGATGAAGGGGGGTAGAGTAATCACCATAATATTACTCATTTAATTGTAGATTAATGATATCAAAATAAACTAAAAAAAAAAAAAAGAAAGAAAGCCCTAAAAAATCCACCAAAAAACTACTAGAACTAATCACTGAATTCAGCACCATTGCAGGATACAAAATTAATACACAGAAATCTGTTGCATTCCTGTATACTAACAACAAACTAGAAGAAAGAGAAATCAGGAAAACAACTCCATTTACAATTGCATCAAAAAGAATAAAATACCTAGGAATAAACCTAACCAAGGAGGTGAAAGACTTATACTCTGACAACTACAAGACACTCCTGAGAGAAATTAAAGAAGACACTAATAAATGGAAATTTATACCATGCTCATGGAGAAGAAGAATTAGTATTATCAAAATGGCCATTCTGCCCAAAGTAATTTACAGATTGAATGCAAAACCTATCAAAATACCAACAGTATTCCTCAACGAACTAGAACAAGTAGTTCTAAAATTCATATGGAACCACAAAGACCCCGAATAGCCAAAGCAATCCTCAGAAAGAAGAACAAAGCTGGGAGGATCACACTCCCTGACTTCAAGCTCTACTACAAAGCTACAGTAATCAAAACAATTTGGTACTGGCACAAGAATAGACCCATAGATCAATGGAACAGAACAGAGAGCCCATATATAAACCCACGCATATAAGGTTGTTAATGTATGATAAAGGAGCTATGAATATGCAATGGAGAAAAGACAGCCTCTTTAACAACTCATGCTGGGAAAACTGAATAGCTACATGTAAGAGAATGAAACTGGATTGTTGTCTAACTCTATACACAAAAGTGAACTCAAAATGGATCAAAAACCTGAATTTAAGTCACAAAACCATAGAACTCTTAGAAGAAAACATAGGCAAAAATTTTTTGTATAAGCATGAGCAATTTTTTCCTGAACACATCTCCTTGGGCAAGGGAAACAAAAAATGAACAAGTGGGACTACAAACTAAAAACCTTCCATACAGCAAAGGACACCATCAGCAGAATAAAAAAATTATCCTACAGTATGGGAGAATAGATTTGTAAACAACTCACCTGATAAAGGGTTAACATTCAAAATATATAAAGAACTCATATGCCTCAACACCCAAAAAACAAATAACCCGATTAAAAATGGGCAGGGGACTGAACAGACACTTCTCCAAAGAAGAAATACAAATGGCCACCAGGCACATGAAGAGATGCTCCACATCGCTAATCATCAGGGAAATGAAAATCAAAACCACAATATCACCTTATACCAGTCAGAATGCCACTATCCAAAAGACAAGAAATAACAAGTTTTGGTGAGGATGTGAAGAAACAGGGACCTTCCTACACTGTTGGTGGGAATGTAAATTGGTACAATTTACACTGTGGAAAGCAGTATGGAAGGTCCTCAAAAAAAACTGAAAATAGAAATACCATTAGATCCAGGAATTCCACTTCCAGGACTTTACCCAAAGAAAACAAAATCCCTGATTCAAAAAGATATATGCACCCCTATGTTTACTGCCACACAATTTCCAACAGCCAAGATATGGAAGCAACCTAAGTGTCCATCAATAGATGAATGGATAAAGAAGATGTGGTACATATACACAAAGGGATATTATTCAGCCACAAAAAAGAAAGAAATCCTGCCATATGCAACATGGATGCATCCAGAGGGTATTATGTCAGTGAAATAAGCCAGGCAAAGAAAGACAAATACTGTATGATTTAACTTATTTGTGGAATATAAAAACAAAGCAAAACAATTAACAAAACAGCAGTAGACTCACAGATACTGAGCAGTGACTAGTGGTTACCATGAGGGAGGGCGAGGGGTGGTGCGTTCGAATGGTAAGGGGGATAAAGGGGTACAAACATTTTCAATCATAATGTAAGTTGGTCACAGGGATAGTACTATAGCATGGATTCTATAACATCATTCTATGCTGACAGATAGTAACCACACTAGAGGGGTGAGGATTTAATAATGTAACTGTGGAATCACTGTGTTATATACTTGAAAACAAAATAAGATTGTGTATCAATGATACTTCAATTAAAAAACAAGCAAAAAGAATTAAATGAAATAATATATGAAAAGGTAACTGGTATAGTACTGGTATATACTGGTGCTTAATAAATATTAATTACCATCTTTTCTGAAAATGTTACCAACAACATGAAGATAAGAAAGATAAATTTTGGTTAGAGAGAATAGGAAAGGATTCTTCTTTTTTCAGCAGATGGTATTTAGACCAATCTACTGAAAGACGGGGGGTTAGAGTATTTCAGGTAGGAAGAAGAGAGTGAGGGGTATATTCTGGGACAGTAAGCCAACTCAGGTACCTGACAACCAGGGTACTAAAGGAATCTGTACATGATTCTGAAAGATGGGCTGGGTGCTCATCTGGAGGCCTAAAATTCCCAGCTAAAGGATTTGGGTCTTACTTTACAGGCAAAGGAAAACCACTCAGAGACTTTTGTCTTTTTTCAAGTAAGTATGCAAGAATCATGTGATGTGAGGGATGACTTGGAGGGGAACACCTCAGAAGTCAGGAAACCAGTTAGAAGGCTATTACAGTGTGAAACAGGCTGAAATATGTCCAGTGTTGTAGGAAGCACAGAAGACTCAGAATTAGAATGAAAAAAATGAAGAGGAAAGGAAAGGAATTAATCATAATAATGTCTTGATTTTGGTAACTGGAGGGATGGTATGTTTTTTTTACCTAAGAGAAGTAATGAAGCCAAATATTCACTTATAAGTTCAGTGGAAATTATAAATTTGCATGTAGTATTTAAAACTAAGAATACAATCTACTATAAAATACAAAAGGACTGCCATGAACTTTGATACATCAAAAAGCACCCTGGGTTCCCATTATTTTTGTATGCAAAACATAAAGAAAACTATTAAATAGTGCTGTATTTCAAGGTATCCAAACCTAAGGATCTTTAACAAGGTTATAGCAAGAAATAACTGAGAAATTACCTACCTGAATAATTTTCAAGGGAGAATCAGGCTGATAAATCTGAAGTCTAGGTACATAATGAACCAGCATGTGAAGCATGTTACAAGCTACATGGGCTACTGTTTTATTAGTAAACTGTAATAACAATAACAACAAAAAACAGTGTTATAAAAAATTATTCATTAATGTCTTAGCTGCTGAAAATTTTTAAATTTCATACATGCTTTTTGTCACTCTGTATTTATTAACGTACATTAGAAAGATATACAATACAAAATAAAAAGCCACAACACATTCCAAAGACACAATTAACTTTATATTTAATTTGTAAAGTGTTTCCTTATTAAAGTTTTATTCCATTTTCTCTCATCTGAATTTCTGCAATGACCTCTAAACTGCTAATCTTGTTATCAATCTTTTCCCCATCCCAATATACTATACACACTACTTCCAAATTAATCTAAAGAACTCCTCTCATGCTGATATTCTCTATGCTTAAAACTCTTAGATGACTGCCCCCCAGTAGTATAAAGTCAAACTTTTTACGCTTAGCTCTCTATGACCAAATCTTACTCTTCAAGCCCTGACCAAATGTCTCCTCTTTCCAGTGTTCTCTGATACCCAAGTCAAAGTGATCTCTGCTTTCTCTGAACTCAATCAACAGTTTTTATGTTCCTTTTAGCCATTATATTATTAATCTCTTGAGTTTAGTATTTGATTTTTTTTTTCATTCTGGTATTCCTCAGTCTTCCTAGCAAAACACCTCAAACATACTCAGAAATATAGGTCAAATAAGTAATATTTGTACTTTGCATGTTCAGAGTTCTATGCAGATACAATATTACAAAGTCTGAAGATAGAGACAGTATCATGTATCCTTTCACAAACAAAAAATATCCATTTATCTTTCAGACTTTCCAAATAATTAGGTAATTATTTCTAAACAAATCTTATTCTGGTTACAAAGAGGGCATTTAACTTGGACGATAAAGCTAAAAAACTGAACAGCTCAAGAACTCAGGAAGTAATAAAGATTAAGGAGTAGGTTACAAAAATACTGATTAAGAATGATAACCCTACATATGTTGTTAGATGTCTAGCTTTCTTTTTAGGAGTCAACCACATGTATCCTAGGGACAAAACCAATATATAATACCATAAAAAGTTGAGATAAAATGGGTCATCACTAAGATATACTAAATTCAAGGAGTAGGACCACTTTTAAGGAAAAAGGATTAAGGAAACAATGTAATAATAAATTAATTAAAACATTTATTAAAATTTTTTTCTATAAGGGCACCTGATATAATTAACATTTGGAAAAAAATAATCATGCATTCTGTACTATCTTAATATATTCCATCAAGTGGGTTTTTTTTTTACCTTTAAGGAGACACAAATTACATTCAAAGCTTCCTTAATTTGAGGATGATGAGATTCATGGACTAGTTCTTCACAAATCCAAATACCTAAACTGCAAAGTGCTACACATCTGCAAAAAAGGCAACCAACAATGATATAAATAAAAGTGGGTAAGCCTTTAAATGAAATGAAAGCACCACCACAACCAAAACATCCACAATCAACCAACACAGACTGAACATGCACTGTTTAAATGAATTAATCAGTTTGTTACTCTGCACATTAGCTCTTCTTAGGAAGAGAAAGTGGAAGGAAACATCCCTAAAACTCTAAGCCTAATGTTCAATTATAACTTACTTCCAAGTTCATAGGTGGGGATGACACACAGTATCTTTCTAACAAACCTATATTAACAAATTGATGTTGTCATAAAGCTTCCCAAACAAATATGTAACCTGCTTTCAAAAAGGTAAGAGTAATTTTGTTGACTGATAGAAGCAAAGTGAATTTAAGCAAAAACATGAAGCTGCTGGGATAAGTCAAATATTCTTTTCATCTTTTATAGTTAAGAATTACAAATTCTTTTTAAAACAAATTGGGAAAATAAAATGTATATACTTTACAAAGGCATTCTAACAGAAACAGAATTTGTAGAATTTTTGTTCTGTTTCTTAATGTCTTACGGTTTCATTTCCCTACTTCAAATGCATTTCAGCTTGAAAGGGAATTATTTGATGATCAGAATCAGTAAGAATTCCATATATTCAAGCCTAAGCTTCTGACAAAGCATAAAATGGTTCTAAGAATTAAAGTCAACTTCTTCTAGTATTCTGGTATACTGGCATGTCCCAGTAATGATATTCTTATGTTAAATTCAGCAGAATACTAAATTTCAGAACAGTTTAATGCAGAAATATTTTTCTTCCTGAACATAGTGGATCAGAAGTTCTTAAGACCCTACTTTAATTCAATCATAGTACTAATGCTACTAAATTATTTACTATAAAGACTACCAGAAAATCTTCTAAGCAAAATCTACTGTTATATTTCTGCCTTACTGTTGCCCACACATAGACCTCAGGTAACACTTATAGATTTAAATAACCAAATTTCAGATTCAGCAGTGGAAAGAGCTTTAACCCTAAAATAACAATAAAACCTGAAGTAAAGCAAAGCTCTCTAGGAATGAAGCTAACTAAGGTATAGATTATGAGAACAAATGCTTAAGATTATTTTTGTAATAGAACAGCAAGATCACATGAAAAATGTGTGTGTGTGTGTACACTTTCCTACATTCCTCAGGTTGTCAAAATAATCTAGATTATTCCCAGTATGGTTCAACTCTGCTCCTGGTCATATTTTGTGGTATATGTTTCTAAGACCTCACATTCCTGAAATGTATAGGAAAATAAGTTTAGAAAATTATTATGTTCAACTTCTGAGATTTTCCTATACTCTCAATATAAGTTATTGTGTTACTGACTTCCAAGTCTACTTATGGGCATCTATGTTTTAGGCTTCAATATTCTTTCACTTGAGAGGCAACATACTTAAAAAAAAAAGGGCAGAAGATCTAGAATCTGAAGCTCTGTGTTCAAATTTGAGTTCTGCCACTTATTATTTATGCATCTAGTAAGGCTCTAAAAACAAACTGCCAGGGTTTTATCAGGGCCCTAGCCAATTTAAGAGCAGATCACTTAAATTCTCTGGGCTCCCATCTTTGAAAAGGAAGATAAAAACTGTACCTCTCCTACAGTTGTTGCAAAGATTAAATGAGGTATTAAAGCGTTTAGGGGTTGGCACATAGAAAGGGCTTAAAAAATGTTAGCTTTTAAAGTCACCAATTTCTTGCTAGAGAAGTTGGAAAAATTATGATTCCAGTAATATCTTAAAATTGTGATAAGGATTAAATCAAACAATATTATAGTAAAATCCTTAACGTAAAAGGTTGTCATTATTAACATAGAAAATGCTATGGAAATAATACTGAAAATCATCAAAACTGGGCTAAAGCTATGAGAAAATATGGAATAATGGAAATGACAATGTTATTTTCTGGAGTAGTTATCTAGTATCAAAGTGTAATTAATGTAAAAGAATAATTTACTCTAAGAGATTTGTTTTTATTAACTCAGCTATTAAGAAAAATATGCCAATGAACTAAAAAGCCAGAACTATATACCTCATTTAAGCAAACTTGTTCATTTTAATTATTTTTAGTTACCAGAAAAAGAAGAGGTTTAAGTTGTAATTAGAATCCAACTGTTCAAAGCCATGATCTTTACCACTATGAGCCTCAGGTAAAAAAATATGCAGGTGATCAAAAAAGTTGTTTTGCAGAGATTTATGTCAGAGTAGTAGTAACACAGAGTACTTTTGAGACCAGTAACCAAGATTCAGCTTCAAGGAATATAAAATATAAATTAGTGATTTGGGGGGAGAAAATCACTAGGGTGTGCTATTGGTAACCTGCTGCTTAAATCTCAACATTTTTGGGAAAAGTTCAGTAAAACAGAGAAAATGCCAGTTTTCACTTCTTAATAAGACATTAAAAAAAAGATAACATTCTAAAATCTTATTACTTTTATTGTATTTTTAAAAAGTATCTTGATCAAATATTTATATTAATACACACTATTTTCTTAGATATACTACTTTCCACAATAAAAATATTTTCTTTTAATTCAACTTAAAAAACCTTCACTGGGTAATTATTACTACATTTCAAGGTACTGCATGAGAGATAGTGACAAACATAATTGGAAGGAAAAGTAAAATATACTTAAATAAAATTAAAGGAAATCATTTTAGATACAGAGGGTAAAGATACTGAAAAAGGTGACCAGGATTTTATTTTTTTAATGAAGGTCTGAATTTAAATCATGAAGAAAGTAAGTTAGTAATTTAAATTTGTACTTCAGAATAGCTTTTGTGTTATCTAAACAATCTGGACTGCTAAATAATTCAACCAACTTCTAAAATCAGAGTCCAAGAACAGAATGGTCATATCAAGTTTTAAGAATATCTGACCTACCGTGCAGGACCAGAGGGCTCATCTCTTGCCGAGTTTAATACAGTTTTGACTATAAGTTCCTAAAATAAAGGGGCGATAGATAGTAGCAATGACTAAGATTTCATTCATTCATCCAACAAGTATTTATTAAATGGCCACTATGGGCCCAGGCACTGTGCCAGCAGCTTAGGGATACAATAGTGAAATAAAACAGAATCTTTGTTCTCACATACATACTTTAATATAGTTCAATATTATTCATAAAATTAGCTAAACTAATAAAGCAATGGTATGGTCTGTTTTTGTTCCCCCCTCCACCGCCCAGAATTCGTATGTTAAATCCTAACCCCTAGAGATGATGGTATTAGGAGCTGCTTAGGTCATGAGTATGGCACCTTTAGGAATGGGATTAGTGCTCTTATAAAAGAGATCCCCACAGAGCTCCCTGGTTCCTTCTACTACTCTGCGAGGACACAGTGAAAATGTGCTGGCTATGAACCTGGAAGAGGATCCTCGCCAGAACACAACTAGGCTGGAGCTTTGATCTTGGACATCTCAACCTCCAGACTTGTGAGAAGGAACTTTGTTTTTTTATAAGCTACCCAGTCTTGTAGTATTTTTTTATAGCAGTCCAACAGAGACTAAGACAAATGATTTCTGAAACTTAAAACCAAATTATATGTTAAAAAAATAATTTTTTTCCCAATTAGAAGAAGAATAAGCTCACAGTAAGATAATTTAAACAGATTTAATAGCTCAAAGGTATAAGTGTCTTTTCAAAACTTTGAGAAACATCACTTAAAAGCAAGCCTCCTCTTCTTTGATAATATGTAAAGCATGATGTGTGAGTTTTGGGATAAGTGTAAGATAACAGTTAAAATTATGTAAATGAATAAAATAAGTCAAGAGGAAGAGTAAAGATAAAGTAATTATCCAAACAGAGGATATTATAGTGAGTTTCTCTGTACAGACAGAGAAAAGGAAACTAGTCTATTAAGGAGTCATAGATAGAATACTTAAAAGAAGCAAGAAGTAAATCGAGATGGATCTGGGCAACTCAAGTCAGAGTTGAAAGATTTAGGAAGGACAAGCATATCAACAGGGTCAAATACTAGAGTGGCTAAGGAGAGCACAAGGTTGATGATTAAGAATATGTTCATTCCTTTAAAAAAATCATTCACCCATTCATTTGCTCATTCAATAAGCATTTATTAGCTATCCAGATTACAAACTTCTTAAGGGGGAGTAGGAATAACCTTACCTACTAACTTTTGTAAACTTAGCATCTAGCCCAGTAGCTGGGATTTAACAGGTATTTGGAAGCTATCTATTCTTTAAGCCCAAGAGCTTTTTATGTAATAGGTCCTGTCTTAGGTACAGGAAATAGATGGTTAAGACAGTAGCTATCCTTAAGAAGCTTACAGTCTAGGGAGTGAGGCAGATTTGTAAACTATAAAAAGAGATGGTGTGTACAAGATTCTATGTGAACAAATAGTTCAACTTGGGAAAGTCATAGAAGACTTTACAAAGGTGTCTTAGGTAAGCAGGATTTTGACAAATCATCAAGGGTTACATTATGTGTGTGTGGGTGATTAAGAGAAGCAAGAAGAAAACAGGTCTATATATTGATGGTTTCGGCAGAAGGAAATGCATTTTTAAAAGCATAGAACCAAAAAACTGCATGGTAGGTTTCACGTGGCTTTCAGTTTATAGCACATGGGAGGCTGGTTTCAGTGAAAATGTCAAAATTAAATAAAACCACTGTGGCATGTATCTTTCCCCTTAAATCTTCACTTTTCTGACTAAGAATAATCATCACTTTCTTAGACTCCTTGCTTTCTTCATCGTTATTAGAATTGGCTTATTTTCGAGAGTCCCTCCCGTCATACACAAAAAAAGTGTTTAAATCAGTTCAGCCATTACTGCCTACAACAATGACCAGCAGAGAAAAAGCCCACTCTGAATGGAGATCATAACTAGAAGGCAAGGCTAAACCTGAACAAACTAAAAAATTTCTAAGTGATTTAAAACTATTACCTGTAACTGACCTTTGGAATCTTTTGAAAAATGGAAGAAACCAAAGCTATTATATCCTTGAACAATAAAGGTCATTTTGTATAGTTTTTATTAAGTATCAGTGTAGATTTGTACTGATTCATACAATTTGATGTTTATGTGAAGTTCGCTTATTAGCAAATGTTTTCTGAGTATAAACTAACATGCCAAACAGCAGGTTAAGCTCTGAGGATACAGCAGTGAAGAAGACCCTGTGGTGTTTGCCTCAAGTATAAATCAGACACTAAACAAGTAATTACAAGTGTGATAAGCAAAGACAAATATACGTGGTATGGAAAGTATAGGCAAAACTCCTGGAAAAACTGGATAAAAAACCTCTGTCTGAAAAAGCAGAAGTTAAAAAAAAAAGGTAGTAATAGAAGAACAAATGAGACCCAAAGTCACCAGAAGGGGGGACATAATAACGATCAAAGAAATAAATAAAATTGAGAAGAATAAAAGAATAGAAAAAAATCAATGAAACCAAGAGTTGATTCTTTGAAAAAATAAACAAAATAGATGAACCCCTAGCCAGACTTATTAAGAGAAAAAGACAATCTACACACATAAACAGAATTAGAAATGAGAAAGGAAAAATCACGACAGACCCCACAGAAATACAAAGAATTATTAGAGAATACTATGAAAATCTACATGCTAACAGCTGGAAAACCTAGAAGAAATGGACTTTTTAGGAAAATATAACCTTCCAAGACTGACCAAGGAAGAAACAGAAAACCTAAACAGACCAATTACCAGCAACGAAATTGAATCAGTAATCAAAAAACTACCCAAGAACAAAACCCCTGGGCCAGATGGATTCACCGTTGAATTTTATCAGACATATAGAGAAGACATAATATCCATTCTCATTAAAGTTTTCCAAAAAATAGAAGAGGAGGAAATACTTCCAAACTCATTCTATGAAGCCAGCATCACTCTAATACCAAAATCAGGCAAAGACTCCACAAAAAAGAAAATTACAAACCAATATCCCTGATGAACACAGATGTAAAAATACTCAACAAAATATTAGCAAACCGAATTCAAAAATACATCAAGAGGATCATACACCATGATCAAGTGGGATTCATCTCAGGGATGCAAGGATGGTACAACATTCGAAAATCCATCAACATCATCCACCACATCAACAAAAAAAGAACAAAAACCACATGATCATCTCCATAGATGCTGAAAAAGCATTTGACAAAATTCAACATCCATTCATGATAAAAACTCTCAACAAAATGGGTATAGAGGGCAAGTACCTCAACATCATAAAGGTCATATATGACAAACCCACAGCTAACATCATACTTAACAGCAAGAAGCTGAAAGCTTTTCACCTAAGATCAGGAACAAGACAGGGATGCCCACTCTCTCCACTGTTATTCAACATAGTACTGGAGGTCCTAGCCACTGCAATCAGACAAAACAAAGAAATACAAGGTATCCAGATTGGTAAAGAAGAAGTCAAATTGTCACTATTTGCAGATGACATGATACTGTACATAAAAAACCCTAAAGACTCCACTCCAAAACTACTAGAACTAACATCTGAATTCAGCAAAGTTGCAGGATACAAAATTAACACACAGAAATCTGTTGCTTTCCTATACGCTAACGATGAACTAACAGAAAGAGAAATCAGAAAACAATTCCATTCACAATTGCATCAAAAAGAATAAAATACCTAGGAATAAACCTAACCAAGGAAGTGAAAGACCTATATCCTGAAAACTACAAGACACTCCTAAGAGAAATTAAAGAGGACACTAACAAATGGAAATGCATCCCATGCTTTTGGCTAGAAGAATAAATACTGTCAAAATGGCTATACTACCTAAAGCAATCTACAGATTCAACACAATCCCTATCAAAATACCAACATCTTTCTTCAATGAACTGGAACAACTAATTCTAAAATTCAGATGGAACCACAAAAGACCCCGAATAGCCAAAGCAATCCTGAGAAGGAGGAATAAAACGGGGAATTACGCTCCCTGACTTCAAGCTCTACTACAAAGCCACAGTAATCAAGACAATTTGGTATTGGCACAAAAACAGACCCACAGACCAGTAGAACAGAATAGAAAATCCAAATATTAACCCAAACAGTCAATTAATATTTGATAAAGGAGCCTTGGATATACAATGGGGAGATGACAGCCTCTTCAGCAGCTGGTGTTGGCAAAAACGGACAGCTACATGTAAGAGAATGAAACTGGATTACTGTCTAACCCAATACACAAAGGTAAACTCAAGGTGGATCAAAGACCTGAATGTAAGTCATGACACCGTAAAACTCTTAGAAAAAAACATAGGCAAAAATCTCTTGGACATAAACATGAGCAACTTCTTCATGAATACATCTCCCCGAGCAAGGAAAACAAAAGCAAAAAAGAGCAAGTGGGACTATATCAAACTGAAAAGCTCTGTACAGCAAAGGACACCATTAGTAGAATAAAAAGACATCGTATAGTATGGGAGAATATATTCATAAATGACATATCCGATAAGGGGTTGACATAAAAAATATATAAAGAGCTCATGCACCTCATCAAACAAAAAGCAAATAATCCAATTAAAAAAATGGGCAGAGTAGCTGAACAGACACTTCTCCAGAGAAGAAATTCAGATGGCCAACAGGCACATGAAAACATGCTCCACATGGCTAATCATCAGAGAAATGCAAATTAAAACCACAATGAGATAATCACCTCACACCAGTAAGGATGGTCAACATCCAAAACACAAACAACAACAAATGTTGGCGAGGATGTGGAGAAAAGGGAAGCCTCCTACGCTGCTGGTGAGAATGCAAATTAGTTCAACCATTGTGGAAAGCAGTATGGAGGTTCCTCAAAAAACTCAAAATAGAAATATCATTTGACCCAGGAATTCAACTCCTAGGAATTTACCCTAAGAATGCAGCAGCCCAGTTTCAAAAAGACATATGCGCCCCTATGTTTATTGCAGCACTTTACAATAGCCAAGAAATGGAAGCAACCTAAGTGTCCATCAGTAGATGAATGGCTAAAGAAGATGTGGTACATATACACAATGGAATATTATTCAGCCATAAGAAGGAAACAAATCCTACCATTTGCAACAACATGGATGGAGCTAGAAGGTATTATGCTCAGTAAAATAAGCCAGGTGGAAAAAGACAAGTATCAAATGATTTCACTCATACATGAAGTATAAGAACAAAGAAAAAAACTGAAGGGACAAAACAGCAGCAGACTCACAGAACCCAAGAATGGACTAACAGTTACCAAAGGGAAAGGGACTGGGGAGGATGGGTGGTAATGGAGTGAGAAGGGGGAATAAGAGGCATTACGATTAGCCGACATAATGTAGGGGGGGAGCACGGGGAGGGCTGTACAAGTCAGAGAAGACACTAGTGATCCTATAGCACCTCACTATGCTGATGGACAATGACTGTAATGGGGTTGGTGGGGGGAGACTTGATGATGTGGGGAGTCTAGTAACCATAATGTTGCACATGTAATTGTAGATTAATGATGCCAAAAAAAAAACATTGTAGCATGAGTTCTGAGGAGCTGTAAGGCTTCTTTTCCCTACAAATTCTAGTGACCAATTCAGATTGAACACAGAGACCATCTGGCAATTACTGTAAGAGGCACAACTTCTGGGGACTGTTATACCCTTGGAATTTATGACACATGGGCATTTAGTTAGAGACAGGTCTTGACTTAGTGATGGAATTATTCACTACCAGGCACATTGCTGGATCCAGAGCACTAACGCCTTTATCCTAACTAGGATACCTGATCATACCATTGCTCTCCACCTTGGTCTAAGAATTACTCAGTCCAGAGGACTAAGGATGCTGGTCATTTCACACTTTCTCTTCAATCAGGGCCTGACCTCTACAGAGGCACAAAACAACTTTACACAAATTTTTTGCTTGAAGTTTTTTAAAAAATGGTATAAACAACAATTAAGAGCATCTGCTCTTAATCAGACATTATTATGATTTTTTTTAAGGCTCAATATCTGAGTTAAGTTCCATCAGCAATTGTATAGTTATTGTTTAGTTTTATACCATCTTCTGTTCAAACCTGTTAACGCTTCAGGAACATAGGAACCCCACCCCAGTTGGCGTTTCCTACAGTAGAAAAGAATATACCATTACATTGTTTGGTTCGTCACAGTGAGAAATTGTGAGAGGGAGAGATCAAATATGCAGGTTTAGTGCCATCTCAATCTTAGAAGCCTTCCATTAGCAGCTTAGCATCTCGCTCACAGGATATTTCAAGAAAAGTGAGTGAATGAATCAATCTTAAAAAATGACATGTGAATGGGTTCATTAATGAGTAAAACATTTCCAAAGCAGTTATGAAACACAAAAAGGCTTATGATCTTAATGGATCCAAATTCCAGCCTTTAATGTCTGAGGGGTATGGCTGGCTCACATTACTTAACAGTTGTGTAGATTTTGTAAAGGCAAAGAAAGAATACAAATTTTATCAAGTATACATTATGATTACAAAATCATTTAAATGCTGAAAATTATCATCTTATTTCTTACCTTAACATCTGTAAATTGGGATACAGCAATATCAGGAATGTTGGGATGGAGAGCAGGCAGTTCACAATATAAGTTGGGAAAGCAAACCAGAGATCCCAGGAGAACTTGTGCTTCAACTCTTGGTGCCTATGTATCAGATTTTAGGTATCTTTAAAATGTATTTGATTATGTTATTAAATTAGCATATTTAATAAGGTAAAATATCCTCAACATATTATATAGGGAAGTGAGCATGTAAGACAAAACTTCAAAAAGTTAAGAGGAAACCAAAGAGATTCAGGTTTTCACCTATACTTTTCACGTAAACTACTGTGATTCTTAATAATGGCAATGAACAAATGGCAGTGCTTTCTTTAACAGCAGTTAACAAACAGAAATCAAACACAGTTAATGAGATTGTAAATAAGAATATTTCTTAGCTAACAGCATAAAATTATCCTAATTTTAAGGAAAAATATACTTTCATTTTAAAGGCAACTCACATATCCTAACTTATTATTCTAATGAGCAGATGACTTAATGTTATGAAATTTTTATCTATTACTATCTAAGGATAAATAAATAAGAATGAAAATGTTAACTATGTCTTCAAGAAACAGGCACTTATCTAACTGATTTTTATTATATTATGCACATGTAAAAGCATTGCCTATGCTACACCTAAAAACAAAATTAGAATTTATACACAGACTGCAGATGAAGGTAACTTTTTTTTTTACCTTAGTTGTATTAAGCCATTTCTGAAATATCAACATTGAATATTTCTTTTTCTTCTTCTACCTTTTTGGGTCTTTTTGGTTAGGATTCTTTTATTACCTTAATTTTAGCTTTAAAAAACGATACATACAATAAAATGCCTGGCCAGGAGTTGGCAGAGGGGCACAAGGGGAATGCATTAACAGAAAGATGATATGTATGGGATCTAAAATGGGAATCCAAACTGCAGAATTTAGACTGTGCACCTCCAATCATCCAGAGGAAAACACTGTCCTTTACCTTACAGTGGAGATGTGGGTGTCAAGTTTGAGTCCTTCAATGATTTGGTTTCCTGTGCAGCCTTTCTCAATAGGTGTTCCTCACAGGAACCACAGAAAACAGAATGTGATCACTTTTTAAATTTTCGCAAGGGAGTTACATAACTAGTATCCCTCTAGATGTGCCAGAGGGAAGTTTAGTGACATAAAATGGATGCCTAAGGACATTAGGGCTTAATTCTTCTGAAGAACCTTGAGAAAGTCTGCAAGAAATGTGCTGACTAGTCATCTGGAATAATCAGTTAACTGAATAGTAATAGATTTCATCATAAACTGATAAAAAATGACATTGGTTTACATATCAGTCTCCTCTGAATTCTATCAGCTTTTGCCAGTATCCAGGAGATTAATAATCTGTATATACTGACAATACTGTCTTGTAAATTGTTTACCATTTTTAGTTTGTCTTCAATTTACTCCTAATTTAATACTTTTTTAATAGTCCCAAAGCACAGATTCAATCATCTCTCTCCCTACTTTAAAAAATTTAACTGCTTATCTAGTATAGCATTGTATTCTGATTCCTGGCATTCAAGACATTCCAAGATGTAGTCTAAAGTAGCGCTTCTCAGTCTTTAATGTTTATGGCAATTATTTGGGAGACAGTTTAAATGCATATCCTGTTTCAGTAGGTCTAGAGTAGGGTCTGAGACTCTACATGTCTAACAAGTGCCCAGATCATACCAAATATTTCTAGTATGCAGACCACACTTTAGCTAGGTGGGATATAAAATACATTTGCTTTTTCTGTTCACTAGTCTCTAGTTACATTAACTAGCTTCTACACGAAATGGATTATCTGTCATTCTTAGAACAGAGCTTACTCATGCCCATTTCCCTCTGTTGGCACTATTTTCCATTTTCACTTATAAAAAACACTACTCATCTTTCAAGGACCTATTCATGTATCTTTTCCATGAAACCTCCCTGATATCCCTAAAAAAATAAGATCTCTCCTTTGTCTGAATTACCAAATAATTTTAACAAACTCTTATACTGCATGTAAAGATGTCATAAAACGTTCTAACCATGTTACAAATATTAATTCAATCCTTATTAAATAACCCTATGAGGAAAATTATTTCCGTTTTATAGATGAAGAAACTAAGACATGGAGAAAGTGAGTAATTTGCACAAGGTCTCACAGCTAATAAATGGCAGAACTGGGATTTGAACCCAGGAAGACTGGCTCTAGACTCCATGCTTTTAACCACTATGCAAAACTCCTCCTATTGGTACCCATTTGTTGCCCTACATTATTCAGTTGTTAATATACTTTCTTATCTTCCCAGTAGCAGACCATATGTTCTTTGGGCACAATGTGTATCTCATTTATTCTATATCCCTCACTATTCACCCAAAGGAATACTTTGTAAACAAGGAGAAACAGAATTTTAATACCACAAAAGGGCTTAGTGCCATGTCAAACATATAGCAGGTGCTGAATAAATACTAACACATTCAATTAATAAACACCTATAAGCATAATGCTGTATTAGGCCCTGGAATACCAAGATGAGTAAGACACAATCACTTGTTCTCAGGGAACTGGGGAAACAGGGTTAATAACTAGCTATAAATACAGTTTCTTATTTGCAAGATTCCTCTAAGTGAGTGTATCCAGTTACATGGCTTTCAATACCATTTTTAAGCTAATGTCTCCCAGTTTCACTTTTTGAATCCTGACAAGCTTTGAGCTCCTGACTTGTACATGCAGTGGCCCTCCTGACATTTCCTCATTGTTGTTTAATAGGCAGCTTCCTATGCTCCAAATAGAATTCCTTCTCATTCACTGCTGGTCCCTTGCAGCTTATAAGTGAAATAATGTGTATTAAACTGCTTTCCAAATTGTTAAGTGCTAGTCAAGTATAACTGATTTTTCTCTCCCAAATACTCTCAGCTTTTTCTAGAAGACTTTCAGTTAATTGTTATTACTCATTTGTACTTTGCTCCAGAGCAATCTAAAACACAAATTTGATGTCAGTCCTTCCTAAAGCCTTTCAACGGTTACTCATTCTTTCTTAGGATGAAATCTAACATCTTTAGTACTATGAATGCAGCCACTGCCTTCCTCTTTAGTTCATCTCTGCCACTTACATATAAGTGTTCCAGCCATGCTGTGTTACTTGGCATTGTCTTACAGCTCCATAGCTATATGAAAAATCCACACACAATGTTTTAAGACTTTAGAGTTCATTCCTAGAGCATATTTCTGGGTTATCTCACCTGTTTCTTTCTCCTCTTTTGCAATAGCCTATTGCCCGGTCTTTACTTTCTTCCCTCACTCTGTTTCCTTTCATTTCCTCAATTTAAAATTCTGTTTTACTTAGATTTAATCTATTTTTACAGCTCGTGGGTCAATTCGTCAATTAATTTTAGTATTTTCTTATACTTAAGAATTCATTTTTTTTTAAATGAGGGCTAGAAGCAATCAATTCCAATTAAACTCTAAATTTTCCTGAACATCAGCTTATGTGTCATCAACAATGGTTCTTTGTTGCTTTGTTAGTTGAGTCCTGGTTAACTATAGTCTGTCATATTATGAACAACAGGAAATAAAAACTTACATTGAGAAAAGCTGAAGAAGCCACTCTACCAGCTGCTATAATAAAATCCATAATAAGCATTGTGGCACCAGGCAAACCAAGTGAAAAAAACTGAGGTGAGCAGTGCTTGATGATTGTATTGACAATATCCTTAAGAATAAGAAAAGAAGAGGCAAAGAATATCACAAGGCAATCTTTGGTATCAGCTAATCAGTACCCTTAAAAAACAGGTAACATATGAAATAATAAAACAGGTAACTACCATACATTGGCTGACTAATTAGAAAGACTAATTTTAATTCCTCCAAATAACCCATGCTTAGAATTATATTGTCACAGGAAATTATAACACATTTATTTAACTGACATCAATAAAACGTTTTTTTTCACACTAGAGAGCAAGCTGGAAGGCTGTTTGCTTCAGAGGGTTAAAAATATAAGGCCTCAGCCCAGTTTGAAAAAGACATATGCACTCCTATGTTTATCGCAGCACTATTTACAATAGCCAAGAAATGGAAGCAACCTAAGTGTCCATCAGTAGATGAATGGATAAAGAAGAAGTGGTATGGAATATTATTCAGCCATAAGAAGAAAACAAATCCTTCCATTTGCAACAACATGGATGGAGCTAGAGAGTATTGTGTTCAGTGAAATAAGCCAGGCAGAGAAAGACAAGTATCAAATGATTTCACTCATCTGTGGAGTAATAAGAACAAAGGAAAAACTGAAGGAACAAAACAGCAGCAGACTCACAGAACCCAAGAACGGACTAACAGTTACTAAAGGGAAAGGGACTGGGGAGGATGGGTGGGAAGGGAGGGATAAGGGGGAAAAAGGGGCATTACAATTAGCACACATAATGTAGCGGGGGTGGGGGTGGGGTGGGGGGATACGGGGAAGGCAGTATAACACAGAGAAGACAAGTAGTGATTCTATAACATCCTATTACGCTGATGGACAGTGACTGTAATGGGGTATGTGGTAGGGATCTGATAATAGGGGGAGTACAGTAACCATAATGTTGCTCATGTAATTGTATATTAATAATAGCAAAATAAAAAAATATATATATATATAAGGCCTATGTGTTGTAAAACTGACATCTATTTGCTTCCATGTGTTATCTCTTCTGACTTCTGATGCTGTAAGACCTGTTGTGTGGCAACTGGAAAGATTCTCCTTTTTAATAAATTGAAGTCCTTTGATGTAGATATCTAGCTTCAGAAATCTAGACCAAGGCATTTTTGAGGGAGTATTCTTAATCTGGTTATTCATTCACTTCCTTTGGAATTTACCATGAGGATGCAGTGTAATAGGTTGTATTATTCAAATGATCTTTGTTTAAAAAGCTCTTTTCCAGTAATTAGAAGTGTCACTTTATATGAGGCAAGTAACCATTTCAAATTAATGCAAGAAGTTTTTCCATTTTTCAGAAAGAGAATACAATTACCTCTTAATATTTATTTAATGCTCTCTAAATGAACTACAGTGACATTTAACCACATTATGATAAAAATATTTACAGTTCTTTGACTTGCAACCTCCCATACCTTTTAATTTTATGGACAGGATCAAGACCCCTGCGGTAGTATTCTAGAGTCATAATTATGACTATTTAACATAATGATAGTATTGATACAAATGCCAAGTCAACAAGTATTGCTATGCTAATATAATCTATGATAATAAGAAAATGTGATAGGCTAACTCTAGAAAAGACCTCTGACAGCTGCACAACTAGATGAGCAAATCCATGTGCCTTCAGTGCCAATTACCAATTATAAAATGCCTAAGAGTAAGTACATTAAGGAAGTACATAAAGGAAGATGCTGTCAACCTAAGCAAAGGATGGTTTAATCTCTTTAAAAAGTAAAAGTAAACTAACTGGTATAACATTATACCAAGAGGAAAGATGCATTTAACAATCAAGTCAATCCCCTAATTCCAACAGCTTGTTTTCAAGTATGTTTTAAGAACAAATAGAGTTATAAAGTTAGAAGAAACTTGTAAGTAAACCACTACATAAAAAAGCATTTTTAATTCTAGACCTAAAAGTCAAGAATTAAACAGAATCAAACACAAAGATAAACTTATAAAGTAACTTGTGAGAAAACATATATATTTACCTGATCAATATGAAGCAATCCACAATGCATTATATTGTAGAAATGTGTTAGAAAATCTCTATTTGGAGAAACATCTTGTCTTCTTTTCATTGTATTACAAATAAGTTTGTAAGCATGTAATTTACCCTGTTTGTATTTATCAGTCAACATGGTTGCCTACAATTAAGAGATGTGGGTTTTAATACTCAAAAACAAAACTGTTAAATATTTAAATAATTGAATATAGTGAGCAATGTATCTGTTTTCATTTATTCCTATGTTGGCCCAAATTTTTTAATGAACTAAGTAACAGAATTACTGAAAATTCTGCTATCATTAAAATGATACAACAGAGGTATTAATAACTACAGAGTTTCACTTAGGAAAATGCAAATAATACTTAAAAGAATCACCTCTTTAAAAGTACAGAACCTATTCTGTGACACAAATTCAAGGTTTATATTTTGTTTAAATATAATAAGAACAAAATTTTCTATATTCATTTTTGTTTTATTATAAAAATGATACATCCTATACAATTTTGCTATGCCCATTCTCCACTCTATATAACCACTAATGATTGAAAACAAAATGTGTTAGAAGACTATACAGTAGCTAAAATATCTATCAAATGTTTAATATGACCACATATGTATTTACTAAATGAAAGTTTCAAATTAATATTTTACATAGTAAGTTTACCTTGAAAAGCCAAGGTGTAAGAATTCTCAGTGGAGGAATCAAAACTGGTGGAGAAGGGGAGGTCAGGTTATCAGTTGAAATGCCGAGGTTATCTCTAATCTGTAATTTTCAAATAAAATGCAACAAGTTTATTAAAAGTGTTCTTTCTTCTAGTTTGTTTTACCTTACGCTTGAGTTCAAACACAGTTTTAATCACTAACTATATATTTAATCATGGCTAACTGACTTCACCATGCTAGGCACCAATTTATAGAAAGGGAGGATATGACAACATTATGAGTTTCCTACTTCTTAAAACTTTATTTTTCCTTCCTTCTCCCTTGTATCTTTTCTTTTTTACCTTAGCTAGATTCTGCCAAAGTTCACAGAGGTAATCAAAAACTTGAGCATGTATTTCAGGATCCATAATAGCATTGACATCTCCCAAGATGCCTAGCATTCTTCGCCACATCACAGTAGCAACATCAGCATGCCATCCTGTGAGAGTACCCCCTGCCATCACACTGCAACATTCAGACGGAAATTCACTGATTTCTATAGAAAAAAACAATACACTAGTGTAAGTAATTTTCCAGAGAATGGACCACAAAAACACAAGAGTCAAATTAACAATTTTAAATATTTACAGAAGTGAGTAAAAGAAGTGTTACTATGCATTAGTGTTATTTTTTTCCTTGTAAGGTGCAAAGCCTCACTAGTTCATAATTCCTTATTGTGGCAATAATTATGTATTCAATAACGTTTCTATCAAGATTTACCAAAGGAGGAAATGAAGCAAATATCAGATGGAGAAATTTATGTTTGCTACAAGGATCATATTTATAAGTATATATGCTCTCTTTCATCTAATAGCTACTTCAGGTTATATCATCAAATTAACAGAAAATCTCAAGCTGAAGGCAGATCCTGTAGAAAATCTTCACAAGCTTGTTTCCTTGTAGTTAAAACTTCTAAAATAAACATATTTTTACATTTCACAATTAAGTCAAACCTAGCATTAAAAGGGATATCACAATGGCATGGAAAAATATACATTTAAAAATATTTAAACATAATCTAAAATTTCCATAATTATATTTCTTTTGTTAATATTGATAAGATTATATGTAAGAAATATAAGCAACCTTGGGTTCTAGTCTCCTTTATGTCACTAATTACATGATGTTGGACAAGTTATTTAATAACCTCCACAAGGCTATACTTGCTCATCTGTAAAATAGATGGTTTAGTTATACATCATTATAGGTCTCCTCCACTTAAAAAAAAATCTATTATTCTATTCAGTGTATATAATGGAAAAGGCAAAATCATCAGCAAGTCAGTAAAGATTTTTCTTGTTTGATAACTCGATGTACTGATAATTTACAAGATTCTTCTTAGTATATGTACATCCTTTAGCTCCTAATGTGTAACTTCTTTCTCAATGTAAAGTGTACAATAATTGATTATATTATTAAAAGGTTACTAACAAGTTTTTCACATTAATAAAAAATAGGCTTCTGATATAAACCCACTCAATTAAAACAAAAAGACACTGAAATTTTAACCATCACTATTAACTTCTCCCTACTTCATAGAACCTTCATTAATGCAGTGATAAATCAACTGATTTGTCTCTAACCTACCCTTCTCAAGGTAAAGCTAACAAAATTTTAAGTGATTACAAAGCAAGCAACAACATGTGATCCTTCTGTTTACTAGATTGGGTTGGTAGTGGTGTGGGGTAGCTAGAAAGGACATTATTTGGACAACTCAGGAAACTTAACTGCAAATTGAAACTGCAGTGATGTATCAGTGTTAAATATCCTGAATGTGCATTATACTGTGGTTGTGCACTGAATGTACACTTATTCTTAGAACATACTTACAGAAGTGTTTAGATGTGAAGGGTCTGTTATCTACAATTCATTCTTAAATGGCCCAAAAACAACGAAAGAAAGGTGGGAGAGATGGGGTTGTTTTTGTGCATGTATATAGATACAGAGAGATAAAGTGGTGTATATAGATACAAAGAGAGATAAAGACATTAACAACTGGTGAGTTTATCTGAAGGATTTATGGGTATTCATTTTAATAGTCTTGCAACTTAAGTTGAAAATTTTTTCCCACTGGGCAAGAACTAAAAAAAAAAACTGTAGGCCAAATGGGAGAAAGAAAACATTAGAAATAATCTACAAACCAGAAGATTTGGACTATGTAATTGCAAAATAACTGCATATTAAGAGAATAAATACGTTAAGAAAAAAAGGCCAGAGGTTATATGGCTTTACATTTCTTCCTTCGGACAGAGAGTAAATGTGCTGCATTATCAATGAGAACTGACATTTTATATTATCTGTTGTAAATATCTCATCAACTATGTCCTTGACCAAAGTTTTTGGCATATTTGCAAAATAACATTTTATCCTGATGCTTGTTACATCATGTAGGATTTAACAAAAATAACTTTTCTTAAATTTACAATTTCTAAAATTTCCCAGGCACTTTTTAGCATTTACGTAAAAAATAAAAATACTTCAGTTGGACCACCTACTTTTTAATGAAAATTAACTTGATATACTTGTAGACTCAAATTAGTGAAAAATAACTTCACTGAAAGCCTGATTAGCAAGTGATAATGCTATTACTTTCTCAAGTGAATCAGCAGTTTTTCATATACAACACTTAAGAGTAATAATGCTAAATTATGTATTTCCTGCTTTAGGAAAAGGTACTGTATCAATAAATATAACACACAAAAATAATGCAATCACTAAGAGTAGGACTATAATCAACTATAATAGCCAGAGTATGAGTATCTCTCTTTAAGAGCAAAAGAAATGTTAGAGTAACAAATTTTCAAAAGACAATAAAATATATTGAGTAAATACATAATACACAAACAAGGTTAGGATGTCTTATTTAAGATCTCCTGAAACTAATGCTCTGAAAGGAAAAATACCAAATATCTAATTTCCAAATATTACCTAGATCATCTGGTGTCTGAAGAACAGAATGGTGGAGCTTCTCATCAAGCTGTAGATCTTTCTGTTCCATGTGATCTATATTCAATGTAGAAGGAGAAGGTGTCTGTGACCTGGATTCCAGGGCTGAATGGACTGGAGAAGCACTTTCTGAACCTGTAAATATAATTTCATAAAGTTACCATAAAAAGAATATTCAATACCCCCTATCTAAGATGTAATGCTTTTTGAAACCCCAGCAAAATATGAATTAAAAACATTGAAAAAGATTCTGGGAATATGGTAGCGTGAGCAGGGTGGTGGAAATCTCCTCCAAAAACCATATATATTTCTGAAAATACAACAAATACAACTATTCCTAAAAGAGAGACGAGAAAATATGGTACAACAGCCAGGCTACAGCTACATCTGCGAGAACTCTGCGCCTCATGAAGCGGGTAAGATACAAAGCCGCAACCCGGCAGGACCCGAGCACTCCCCCTCACCAGCTCACCGGCGGAAGGAAAAGAATCAGAGTGGGGAGGGAGTGGAGCACAGGACTGCCAAATAACCAGCCCTGGTGATCTGCATCGGGAGCACAGACACACATTGCATGGTGTATTGGAGATTAGAGAAACGGAAGGGCAGGATCCGAGACAGAGACTGCGAGCGCGTCACCACAGCCGGATCCCCTGTGATAAAAGAAAAGTGGGTGCTTTTTTACAAGTCTTAAACAGACAAGGGCCCAATAGCAGAAGAAAATCATTCCAGTGCACTCAGCCCAGCAGGCCGGGAATCTTAAGGAATTCTGGGGCCCCTAACTGGATGCTGGGTAAACTAGCCCCACCAAAGGCCCTCACGGAGATAAGCAGCCTGCTATTCATTCCACCTGGCCGGCACTACAAACTGTCCAGCGGATCGCCACACCTGCAGATCAGCGGGAGAGCAGCCCCACCCAAATCAGCCACACAGAATCTCCTCGCGGCAGGCGCGCAGCTAACCAGGAAGGGCCACGGAAGCTGGAGCAAGGGCTGGAAGACACCAAAGCAGCGCAGAACACACCCAGGGTGGCTGAAAACCCCCGTAGAGCTCTAGGCTACCCTGAGGGTGGCACTGGACACGACAGCTGAGGGGAATATCCCAGAGACTGCCTCCCAGTGTGTGGGTAACCAGCACAGGCTGCGGAGAAGGGCAAGGAGAACAACAAGCAGGAAGGGACTTTGTTATCCCAGCTGACACATGTGGCACCTGCCTGCCACCATTTCTATCACCATGAAAAGACAGAAGAATGTGGTCCAGTCAAGGATCACCCAGACAACCCCAGAGAGTGGGGCTGGTGGGATAAATTTCAACAAACTTCCTGAAAAAGAATGCAGAATAAAAGTCATAACCATGCTGCTGGACCTACAGAGAAATATGCAAGAGTTAAGGGAGGAAGTCAGGAGAGATATTACAGAAATTAAATAATCGATTGATGGGCAGAAGAGAAGACTGGATGAGGTGCAAGAGACTGTTAATGGAATAGAAACCAGAAAAGGAGTACAGAGAAACTGAGGCAGAGAGAGATAAACGGATCTCTAGGAATGAAAGAATATTAAGAGAACTGTGTGACCAATCCAAACAGAACAATATTCGCATTATAGGGGTACCAGAAGAAGAAGAAAGAGAAAACGGGATAGAAAGTGTCTTTGAAGACATAATTGAGGAAAACTTCCCCAAGATGGAAAAGGAAACAGTGTCTCACACCATGGAAGCCCACAGATCTCTCAACACAAGGGACCCAAGGAAAACAACACCAACACATATAATAATTAAAATAGCAAAGATCAAAGACAAGGACAGAGTATTAAAGGCAGCCAGAGAGAGAAAAAAGATCACCTACAAAGGAAAACCCATCAGACTATCATCAGACTTCTCAACAGAACCCTTACAGGCCAGAAGAGAATGGCATGATATATTTAACGCAATGAAACAGAAGGGCCTTGAACCAAGAATACCATATCCAGCATGATTATCATTTAAATTTTAGGGAGGGATTAAACAATTCCCAGACAAGTGAAAGCTGAGGGAATTTGCCTCCCACAAACCACATCTACAGGATATATTTAAGGGACTGCTATAGGTGGAAGCACTCTTAAGGCCAAAAAGATGTCACCACAGAAAATAAAATCATAGCAAAGAAAGCAGACTATGCAAATACTAACTAAAGGCAAAAAATAAAATAAACTATCCATAAAAACAGTCAAAGGAAATGTAAAAGAGTACAGAATAAAAGACCTAGTATATAAAGAATGGAGGAGGAAGAATAAGAAGGGAGAGAAATAAAGAATCATCAGACTGTGTTTATAATAGCTTAACAAGAGTTAAGTTAGACTGTTAGATAGTAAAGAAGCTACCCTTGAACCTTTGGTAACCATGAATCTAAAGCCACCAATGGCAATAAGTACATATCTATCGATAATCACCCAAAATGTAAATGGACTGAATGCACCCATCAAAAGACACAAAGTAACAGAATGGATAAAAAACCAAGACCCATCTATATGCTGCTTACAAAAGACTCATTTCAAACCCAAAGACATACACAGACTAAAAGTGAAGGGATGGAAACAGATATTTCACACAAACAACAGGGAGAAAAAAGCAGGTGTTGCAATACTTATATCAGACAAAATAGACTTCAAAACAAAGAAAGTAGCAAGAGATAAAGAAGGACATTGCATAATGATAAAGGGGTCAGTCCAACAAGAGGATATAACCATTATAAATATATATGCACCCAACACAGGAGCACCGACATATGTGAAACAAATACTAACAGAATTAAAGGAGGAAATAGAAAGCAATGCATTCATTTTAGGAGACTTCAACACACCACTCACTCCAAAGGACAGATCAACCAGAAGGAAAATAAGTAAAGACACTGAGGCACTGAACAACACACTAGAACAGATGGACCTAACAGACATCTACAGAACTCTACACCCAAAAGCAGCAGGATACACATTCTTCTCAAGTGCACATGGAACATTTTCCAAAATAGACGACATACTAGGCCACAAAAAGAACCTCAGTAAATTCAAAAATACTGAAATTCTACCAAGCAACTTGTCAGATCACAAAGGAATAAAACTAGAAATAAACTGTATAAAGAAAACAAAAAGGCTCACAAATACATGGAGGTTTAACAACATGCTCCTAAATAATCAATGGATCAACGACCAAATTAAAACAGAGATCAAACAATATATGGAGACAAATAACAACAGCACAAAGCCCCAACTTCTGTGGAAAGCAGCAAAGGCAGTTCTAAGAGGAAAGTATATTGCAATCCAGGCCTATTTAAAGAAAGAAGAACAATCCCAAATGAATAGTCTAAAGTCACAATTATTGAAATTGGGAAAAGAAGAACAAATGAGGCCCAAAATCACCAGAAGGAGGGATATAATAAAAATTAGGGAAGAAATAAATGAAATTGGGAAGAATAAAACAATAGAAAAAAATAAATGAAACCAAGAGCTGGTTCTTTGAAAAAATAAACAAAATAGAGAAATCCCTAGCCAAACTTATTAAGAGAAAAAGAGAATCTACACACAAACAGAACCAGAAATGAGAAAGGAAAAATCACGATGGACCCCAAAGAAATACAAAGAATTATTAGAGAATACTATAAAAATCTATATGCTAACAAGCTGGAAAACTTCGAAGAAATGGATTTTACAGAAAAATACAATCTTCCAAGACTGACCAAGGAAGAAACAGAAAACTTAAACAGACCAATTACCAGCAACGAAATTGAATTGGTAATCGGAAAACTACCCAAGAACAAAATTCCCGGGACCAGATGGATTCACCGCTGAATTTTATCAGACATATACAGAGGAAATAACACCCATTCTCCTTAAAGTTTTCCAAAAAACAGAAGAGGAGGGAATACCTCCAAACTCATTATATGAAACCAGCATCACTCTAACACCAAAACCAGGCAGAGACCCCACCAAAAAAGAAAATTACAGACCAATATCCCTGATGAACGTAGATGCAAAAATACTCAACAAAATATTAGCAAACCTAATTCAAAAATACATCAAGAGGATCACACACCATGATCAAGTGGGATTCATCTCAGGGATGCAAGAATGATACAACATTCGAAAATTCATCAACATCATCCCACCACATCAACAAAAAGAACAAAAACCACATGATCATCTCCATAGATGCTGAAAAAGCATCTAACAAAATTCAACATCCATTCATGATAAAAACTCAACAAAATGGGTACAGAGGGCAAGTACCTCAACATAATAAAGGCCATATATATGACAAACCCACAGCCAACATACTTAACAGCGAGAAGCTGAAAGCTCTTCATCTAAGACTGGGAACAAGACAGGGATGCCCACTCTCCCCACTGTTATTCAACATAGTACTGGAGGTCCTAGCCATGGCAATCAGACAAAACAAAGAAATACAAGGCATCCAGATTGGTAAAGAAGAAGTCAAATTGTCTCATTTGCAGATGAGATGATATTGTACATAAAAAACCCTATAGACTCCACTCCAAAACTACTAGAGCTAATATCTGAATTCAGCAAAGTTGCAGGATACAAAATTAATACACAGAAATCTGTTGCTTTCCTATACACTAACGATGAGCTAACAGAAAGAGAAATAAGGAAAACAATTCCATTCACAATTGCATCAAAAAGAATAAAATACCTAGGAATAAACTTAATGAAGGAAGTGAAAGACCTATACCCTCAAAACTACAAGACACTCCTAAGAGAAATTAAAGAGGACACTAACAAATGGAAATTTACCCCATGCTCTTGGCTAGGAAGAATAAATATTGTCAAAATGGCTATACTACCTAAAGCAATCTACAGATTCAATGCAAGCCCTATCAAAACACCAACAGCATTCTTCAATGAACTGGAACAAATAGTTCTAAAATTCATATGGAACCACAAAGACCCCAAATAGCCAATGCAATCCTGAGAAGGAAAATAAAACAGGGGGAATTACACTCCCTGACTTCAAGCTCTACTACAATGCCACAGTAGTCAAGACAATCTGGTACTAGCACAAGAACAGAACCACAGACCCGTGGAACAGAATAAAGAGTCCAGACATTAACCAAAACATATGCAGTCAATTAATATATGATAAAGTAGCCATGGATATACAATGGGGAAATGACAGCCTCTTCAACAGCTGGTGTTGGCAAAACTGGAGAGCTACATGTAAGAGAATGAAACTAGATTACTGTCTAACCCCATACACAAAAGTAAACTCAAAATGGATCAAAGACCTGAATGTAAGTCATGAAACCATAAAACTCTTGGACATAAACATGAGCAACTTCTTCATGAACATATCTCCCCGGGCAAGGGAAACAAAAGCAAAAATGAACAAGTAGGACTATATCAAGCTAAAAACAGAAAAGGTCACCATCAGTAGAAAAGACATCCTACAGTATGTGAGAATATATTCACAAATGATATATCCGATAAGGGGTTGACATCCAAAATATATAAAGAGCTCATGCACCTCAACAAACAAAAAGCAAATAATCCAATTATAAAATGGGCAGAGGAGATGAACAGACACTTCTCCAAAGAAGAAATTCAGGTGGCCAACAGGCACATGAAAAGATGCTCCACCTCGCTAATCATCAGAGAAATGCAGATTAAAACCACAACGAGATATCACCTCACACCAGTGAGTATGGCCAACATCCAAAACACAAAAACAACAAATGTTGGTGAGGATGTGGAGAAAGGGGAACCCTCCTACACTGCTGGTGGGAATGCAAATTAGTTCAACCATTGTGGAAAACCGTTTGGAGGTTCCTCAAAAAACTCAAAATAGAAATACCATTTGGCCCAGGAATTCCACTCCTAGGAATTTACCCTAAGAATGCAGCAGCCCAGTTTGAAAAAGATACATGCACCTCTATGTTTATCGCAGCACTATTTACAATAGCCAAGAAATGGAAGCAACCTAAGTGTCCATCAGTAGATGAATGGATGAAGAAGATGTGGTACATATACACAATGGAATATTATTCAGCCATAAGAAGAAAACAAATCCTACCATTTGCAACAACATGGATGAAGCTAGAGGGTATTATGCTCAGTGAAATAAGCCAAGCCGAAAAAGACAACTATCAAATGATTTCACTCATCTGTGGAGTATAAGAACAAAGAAAAAAACTGAAGGGAAAAAACAACAGCAGACTCACAGAACCCAAGAATGGACTAACAGTTACCAAAGGGAAAGGGACTTGGGAGGATGGGTGGGAAGGGAGGGACAAGGGGAAAAAAGGGACATTACGATTAGCAGATATAATGTGGGGGGGGGCATAGGGAGGGGTGTACAACACAGAGAAGACACGTAGTAATTCTATAGCATCTCATTAAGCTCATGGACAGTGACTGTAATGGGGTATCTGGGGGGGACTTGATGAAGTGGGGAGTTTAGTAACCATAATGTTACACATGTAATTGTAGATTAATGATACCAAAAAAAAAATCAGAAGATAAAACAAATTACAAATTGAACGAAGAGGTCAATAAAAAATCATAGTGTGTACAAAACTGTGTAGCTAAGGGTCTTATCTCATGTCTACTATGGGACTAATATGGAATCAGAACTGTACATATTAGTTAGTAGAAGCTATCACTGAGAACAAGAATGTCTACTTCCACTCCTGGTCCAGCTATAGAAACTCTGGTACCCATTAGTAATCTATTTCACTTGCTTCAGACTTAGGGCAATTCAAGAGATGAGGAACTTGATCATGGCTGCTCTATATGCTGCTATCAGTGTTAGCCTGGATTACAGTGATTCCTGGTGGGGCCCAACCTTCAGTCCCCCCTACACTCCTCCCTCTTCCTCCCCTCCATTCTCCATAAGGCAGCAAAAAGATCTAAAAATCTAATCTGACATTGTTATTCCCTCATTTACAATCCTTACATGGCTCCTCACTGGCCTCAGTCTAAGTTCAAATCTCTTAGTGTGTTTTTCCAGTCTTTCTGCAGTTTTCTTAACTACTCCATGATTCCCCTAGTACATTTCAGATCTAGCCACAGAAAGTAAATTACTGGTATTTATCAGAATGTATCATACCTCTGGCCTTTTTCACATTTTTCCTTTCCATGGAACCCTTACCTTTTATTTTAGGTCTGGCTAATCCCTGTTTATTTTTCAGATCTCAGCTTAGACAATGCTTCCTGAGGAGCCTAATCTAACCTTTCCGGTGTGAATAAGAAGTCCTTGCTATATGTTCTTGCACTTCCCCACTTTACCACTTATCACACAAACTTGAAAAGTGACTGTTTAGTTCTAAATATCCCTCAGTAATGCATGTACTCCAAGAACAGGGACTGTACCTATGTTATATAGTGAAGTATTGCCAGTGTCTAGTATAATATCTGGCACATGGCAGGCTCTGTTAATTTCAATAAAACATAGCATAAATTAATACTGTATTGAACAATTAGTGGTGGTTGTGGTGGATTACTGCTACTGTCAAGCAAGCAGTTAAAATATTAGATCTTTCCAACAGAAAATCAATAGGGAAACATCAGCTTTAAATAAAATTAGGCCAGATTCACTTAATACATACAGAACATTCCTCCAAAATCTATAGTAATCAAACAATATGGCACTGGCACAGAATCAGACACATAGATCACTTGAACAGAATAGAGAGCCCAGATATAAACCTATGCACATGTGGCCAATTAATTTATGACAAAGGAGGCAATAATATACAATGGAGAAAGGACAGTCTCTTCAATAAATGGTGCTGGGAAAATTGGACAGGCACATTCAAAAGAATGAAATTGGGCCACTTTCTTACACCACATACAAAAGCCAACTCAAAATGGATTAAAGACTTAAATGTAAGACCTGAAACCATAAAACTCCTGGAAGAAAACATAGGTGGTAAGTTCCCTGACATTGGTCTTTGCAATGCTTCTTTGGATCTGATTCCGAAGGCAAGGGAAATAAAAGCAAAAACAAAACAAAACAAAACAAACAAAACCAAATGGCAACTATGTCAAATTTAAAGTTTCTGTACAGTGAAGGAACCCATCAACAAAATGAAAGGTAACCTACTGAATGGGAGGTGATATTTTAAAATTATATACCTAATAAGGGATTAATATCCAAAATACATAAAGAACTCATACAACTCAACACCAAAAAACAAGCATTCTGATTTGAAAATGGGCAGGGGATCTGAACAGATATTTTTCCAAAGAACACATACATGGCCAACAGACATATGAAAAGATGCCCAGCTTTACTATTCATCAGAGAAACGCAGATCAAAACCAAAATGAGAAATTATCTTATACGTGTCAGAATGGCTATTATCAAAAAAGATAGGAAATAATAAGTACTGGTGATGATGAGGAGAAAAGAGAACCATTATGCACTGTTGGCAGGAATATGTATTGGTGCAGCCACTATGGAAAACAGCATGGAGGTTTCTCCAAAAATTACAAGTTACAAGTTACCATATGATCCAGCAAATCCACTCCCTGATCTATCTGAACAAAACACACAATTCAAAAAGATTTATGCACCACTACATTCATTGTAGCATTATTTACAATGGCCAAGATATGGAAACCTGAGTATCCATCCATGGAGGAATGGATACAGAAGATGCTGTATATACATACAACGAAACATCAGTCCTAAAAAGGAATGAAACCTTGCTGTTTGTAGCAACACGGATAGACCTTGAGAGTATTATGCTAAGTGAAGTAAGTCAGACAAAGACAAATACCTCATGATTTCACTTACATGGGGACTCTAAAAAACAAACAAAACAAAAGAAAACAGAACAAAAACAAAACATAACCCAGACTCACAGATACAGAGAATAGATATGTGGATGCCAGAGGGGGAGGTGAGTGGATAAAGGAGATTAAGGAGTACAAATGTCCAGTTATAAAATACATAAGTTATGGGACTGTAATGTACATCACGGGGAACAGAGTCAATACATTGACTAACTTTGTAAGGTGACTCATGGTAACTAGACTTATTGTGGTGACCATTTGCAAAATATACAAATGTCAAATCACTGTTGTTCACCTGAAACTAACATAATATGTGACTTACACATCAATTTAAAAAATACATTAGATATATTTTTTTAAGCTTCTATCATACAAATATTAATATTCCAGAGTCAATAATCATCAAACTGCTTGTTACCTCTTTCTAAACAGTAAAACAAAGCCAAGTAAATTAAATACATATTTGTGTTATTTTAATTCCACAAATGTGTTACTCCATATTACACAATTTTTAAATATAGAACTTTAAATTAATGCCTTAACAAGTACAGAGAGAGCTAATAATGCCTTATTGAATGATAATCATATGCCCATATTAGGCTCAATTATGATACACAGTAGGTGCTAAGTTCCCTTTCTTTCATTTGAGATTTGGTATAAATCCATATGGCACAAAATCATATATTAAATGACAGCTACAGAAACTTGGGGATTCTATACTACCGTACAAACACCAACTTGATGAAAACAATCTCTCTAATGTTTATCAAAAACTTTAGGTGTATTTTAAAAAGCCAGTCTTTTAGCTAAATGCTTTTTAATACAAATGTATTTCTCTTATCTCCACTGCATTATCTTCATCCACAAAAATCTGATTTTTAAGAACTAAAACTTTAAGTAATTTTTTATTAAGATTAGCAATTAGAGAATCACTACTGCCCTTAATTTTATTAATAACAATCCAATGAATATTCAATGAATTAATGAACTACAACTTGATTATTCATTAGTTGATGGACATTTGGATTATTTTCTATTTTTAGCTACTGTGAGTAATGCTGTCATTAACTTATGCATACAACTATCTGAGGTAGATACCTAGGAAAGTCATATGGTAAATGTATGTTTAATTTAAAAAATACTGCCGTATTTTTGCAGAGTGGTCCTACCATTCTGCACTCCATTAGTAATATATATTTCTAGTTGCTCCATGCCCACTTCCACACTTGGTTTTGTCAGTGTTTTTAACTTGAGCTGTTTTATTACGTGTATAGTGATAACCTCATAATTTTTATTTATATTACGTAGTTTTTATTTACATTACCAGTAATGCTGAGTATCTTTTCATCTATATCTATTTTAAGGATAACTACAATAAACAATGTTTATTATAAAATAAGAAATTTCTTGGTATTTCAATTTGAGTAATTTAATTCTGTAATAACAGGACTTAGATCTAATACAACTGGCTTCTGTCCTCCATTCAGCAACCATTCTGCAATACAGCAGGCTAAAGTTCTTACTTATACACTGATAGAAAAGATGTGGAAAAGAAGAAGTACAGTGTGAAAACATGATGGTTTCCTATTTACCAAGAATTCTCCTTGCCAGATTGCATGTTTGATTTGGCTAAAGAAATATGCCTAATTCAGATATACAGAAATCACTCTTTCAGACTTGCAAGTTACAGGCAACCACAAGATGCAAAAACTACCTTATTGCTATTAAAACCGGAATGGATAATCACCCATCAAAGTGCATCAAACTTCTATGGGAACCAGAGTGAATATGGATCAGTGGAACCCTGAGCTATGAACAACTAGCTGTTCAGGCTCCCTCTTGTCACTGCATTTCAGGATTGAATTTCTTGGACCCCACTTGTCATATTATCATTGGGTTTGACCAAACACAAAAAGTTGCTAAAAAGCATAATCTACTGTATAAATATAGGACATTAATACACTAATAAGCCTTCTATTAGTGTGCCTTATATGTTTTTTATAATAAATATTTTGTCAAAGAAATCTATAAAAATCTAGACTGACTCTGAAAGACAATGTAAAAGGTACAGAGTAGTACTTCTTAACTTTTTTTTGTTCTTCTATTTAAAAACTGTATCAGAAAATGCTCTGGTGCATACATATACAAAATCTGACATACAATATTAGGAGTTCAGAGTCCCCTGAAGCTTATCCATGTGGTCTCCAGGTCAAGAAACTCCTAATTTTTTCCCCTCCATTGTTACATAAAGATGAGTGAAAAAAACAATAAATAGATACAAGTAATAACATCTAACAAATAAAATTCTAAACAGAGTCTTTGATGGCTTAAGAAAATGCATTTAAGAAAGACATTCCCTTGAGCAACTTTACCAGTAACTGTTGCAACTTCAGCAGAGAAAGCTTGTTGATTAAGACTGCTTGTTTCAGAATCTATCTGAAGCGTGGTTAGACTAGCCACTTCCTGCTCTTCAGCACACTGATGATGGCCAGAACCTGAATCCACATCAGCAGAGGATGCAATCCCAGTATCAGCTCCAAAGCCAAAACCTACAGAAAGAAGACATGCTACTATATGGAAATCCCAATTATAAAACAAAAATATTTACAAAACAGAATACAGAGTTACATAAGCAAAATGGTTAAGTTTTAGCATACTCCCAAATTGATTTTAGTTATATATTACTCAGGAAAATGTAAATAATGCTAATTAGAAACAAGTTTTAGTTAGAAACAAATTTTTAAAGACTCTTATAGCTTATTATTAACAACAATAATGATAAAAGACATACCATTACCATTCTTATCTATGTTTTCTGGTAGCTGGTAGTATACATACTGTTTTTCTGGTATTTTACACTCTAAAAAAATTCAATTTTACCAAAAATGGCACTTATTCAGTAAAAAGCATTTTTCTCTTAAATCATATTTGAAGCCTGAGATCATAGTAACATATAACCCATGGAAACAGGAAATATGTAATTCTCCAATTCATCTCCCAACTCTTCACAAATTTGTTTCCCAAGGTTGTCATTCTTTTTTAAAATTTTGGTACCCTTCATTGTCAAGCATAATACAGCATTACAGCACAAAAGCTGTGATGGCAATACAGCACCAAATAATATTGCTGATGTCATTTTGACATGAAGCAACTATTTAAGAAAGATTCTGGGTACCACAGCATAGAACACAACTATACTGAACGTACTGAGGCACTAAGCATAAAGTGATTCCCAAACAGGAGTTACTGAAATAGTGCCAACACATAACCATGACTGTCCTTTATTCTAATATCAAGTCTACCCTAATGCTTTTTTCCTTTCTACATATTTGGTCTTAAAATATCACTTGTCTTAAGAAAGGACAGTATTGTTTTTTAAATGCCTTTAGTTTGGCAAAATAATGTGGTCCCAGCTTGAGGTGATTCCTTAAAACTTCCTTTGGAATCTCACTGAAAAATGAAACCAAAATAATGTGAGAATCTAAGTAACATTATAGGGAAGGTGATGGTTATATAATCTATAAGTCAGTCTACAACAGAAAAAGATCAACAAAAAAATATACTGCTCAAATAAAAAAAGATACTTGCTGTCAAATTTTCGGCCATCGTACTGGAAAGCACTGAACGAATCTGAATGACTATCTGAGCTGATAAGATCACTGCTCCCTGCACTGGCAGGAGAAGTCCATTCTGAGGGCACACCAGGGTCATCAATAGGGCGCATTTGGTTCTGCCTGTTTAGAATATCAGGGAGGTCTTTGGGTATTTCAAGGCTGCCAGGACTACTTCCTCTTCTTGTCATAATCTAAAAATTCAAGAAACATTTTACCATTAAGATTTTTTCTTTTTGTTTTCATTAAGCATCTGAAATTTTTAATATCCAAGAGAATCATCAGAATAAATGTTGAATTTTAGGGCCTGAAATAGGAGGGTGAAAGCGTAGTAACCATATATTTAACTGTACGGAGCTAAAACCTGAACTACTTCCTGTTTGGTCTGCCTAAAGCAAAAACCCAAACATCATAGTTGCTAGGCCCAAGATTTTTAAGCCTCAAAAGAATCTATGAAATAAAGTTAAGACAACAGAAAGAGCAAAGTATCCAAACACTAAATGAAGAAGCACATAGAAGAGCTAGTGGAGGAAGGGAGAATGATGGCAAAGATGTCATTCTATAATGGTTACATATATAATGCTTCTGTAATTTTTTTCCCACTCAAGTGAAAAAATTAAAAAAAAAACTAGGGAAATGTAATGAAGCTATAGACTTTTACTAAAGACAAGTTGAAATCTAAATGTAATATGACCATTTACAAAAAGCAATTCAAACTATTTTCCTTAACAATTAAGTACTATCAGGGATATAAGTGCTTCTATTTTCATTTTACCATAATCCTAATAACTCAGTAAAGATAACTTTAAAATCCCTTCCAAAGTTATCTGGAATGATTAAACAACTGATATTTATGTTACAAAAATTATGGCAGTTGGGCCAGAAGACTACCATTGTTCTCTTTCCTGCTGAGGGCTAGCAGTAGGCATTAGGGTAACTTATGAGCAAAGATGAAAAATACAGGGAGGACTAGGAAAATAGAGGCTTTACTAGAGTACATGAGCAAACAGATATTCCAATCTTTCACCCTGGTCAAAACTATAAGCTGCTGGTTTATGTCTGAGTATAAAAAATTATTATAAAAATGTAATTTAAAAATCTTAATCACCAAAGATATCCCCAGATTAAAAGTGAAGGGGTGGAAAAAGATATTTCATGCAAATAACAAGGAGAAAAAAGCAGGTGTTGCAGTACTTGTATCAGACAAAATAGACTTCAAAACGAAGAAAGTAGCAAGAGATAAAGAAGGACATTACATAATGATAAAGGGATCAATCCAACAAGAGGATATAACCATTTTAAATATATATGCACCCACCACAGGAGCACTGGCATTTGTGAAACAAATACTAACAGAATTAAAGGAGGAAATAGACAGCAATGCATTCATTTTAGGTGACTTCAACACACCACTCACTCCAAAGGACAGATCAAGCAGACAGAAAATACGTAAAGACACAGAGGCACTGAACAACACACTAGAACAGACGGACCTAACAGACATCTACAGAACTCTACACCCAAAAGCAGCAGGATACACATTCTTTTCAAGTGCACATGGAACATTTTCCAGAATAGACCACATACTAGGCCACAAAAAGAACCTCAGTAAAATCGAAAACATTGAAATTCTACCAACCAACTTCTCAGATCATAAAGGTATTAAACTAGAATTAAACTTTAGAAAGAAAAAAAAAGGCTCACAAATACATGGAGACTTAACAACATTCTCCTAATTAATCAATGGGTCAATGACCAAATCAAAACAGAAATCAAAGAGTATATGGAGACAAATGACAACAACAACACAAAGCCACAGCTTCTATGGGACGCAGCAAAGGCAGTTCTAAGAGGAAAGTATATTGCAATCCAGGCTTATCTAAAGAAAGAAGAACATTCCCAAATGAATAGTCTAAAGACACAATTACTGAAATTGGAAAAAGAAGAACAAATGAGACCCAAAGTCACCAGAAGGAGGGACATAATAAAGATCAGAGAAGAAATAAATTAAATTGAGAAGAGCAAAACAATAGAAAAAAAATCAATGAAACCAAGAGCTGGTTCTTTGAAAAATAAACAAAATAGATAAACCCCTAGCCAGACTCATTAAGAGAAAAAGAGAATCTACACACATAAACAGAATCAGAAATGAGAAAGGAAAAATCACAACAGATCCCACAGAAATCCAAAGAATTATAAGAGAATACTATGAGAATCTATATGCTAGCCAGCTGGAAAACCTAGAGGAAATGGACAACGTTTTAGAAAAATACAACCTTCCAAAAGTGACCAAACAAGAAACAGAAAAACTAAACAGACCAATCACCAGCAATGAAATTGAAGCGGTAATCAAAAAACTACCCAAGAACAAAACCCCCGGACCAGATGGATTCACCTCTGAATTCTACCAGACATATAGAGAAGAAATAACACCCATTCTCCTTAAAGTTTTCCAAAAAATAGAAGAGGAGGGAATACTTCCAAACTCATTCTATGAAGCCAGCATCACTCTAATACCAAAACCGGGCAAAGACCTCACCAAAAAAGAAAATTACACACCAATATCCCTGATGAACGTAGATGCAAAAATACTCAACAAAATACTAGCAAACCGAATTCAAAAATACATCAAGAGGATCATACACCATGATCAAGTGGGATTCATCCCAGGGATGCAAGGATGGTACAACATTCGAAAATCCATCAACATCATCCACCACATCAACAAAAAGAAGAACAAAAACCACATGATCATCTCCATAGATGCTGAAAAAGCATTAGACAAAATTCAGCATCCATTCATGATTAAAACTCTCAACAAAATGGGTATAGATGGCAAGTACCTCAACATCATAAAGGCCATATATGACAAACCCACAGCTAACATCATACTTAACGGCGAGACGCTGAAAGCTTTTCATCTAAGATCGGGAACAAGACAGGGATGCCCACTCTCTCCACTGTTATTCAACAGAGTACTGGAGGTCCTAGCCATGGCAATCAGACAAAACAAAGACATACAAGGCATCCAGATTGGTAAAGAAGAAGTCAAATTGTCACTATTTGCAGATGACATGATATTGTACATAAAAAACCCTAAAGACTGCACTCCAAAACTACTAGAACTAATATCTCAATTCAGCAAAGTTGCAGGTTACAAAATTAACACACAGAAATCTGTTGCTTTCCTATACACTAATGATGAACTAACAGAAAGAGAAATCAGAAAAACAATTCCATTTACAATTGCATCAAAAAGAATAAAATACGTAGGAATAAACCTAATGAAGGAAGTGAAAGACCTGTACTCTGAAAACTAAAAGACATTTCTAAGAGAAATTAAAGAGGACACTTAAGAAGTGGAAAGGCATCCCATGCTCTTGGCTAGGAAGAATAAATATTGTCAAAATGGCTATATTACCCAAAGCAATCTACAGATTCAACGCAATCCCTATCAAACTACCAACAGCTTTCTTCAATGAACTGGAACAAATAATTCTAAAATTCATATGGAACCACAAAAGACCCTGAATAGCCAAAGCAATCCTGAGAAGGAGGAATAAAACAGGCGGAATTACGCTCCCTGACTTCAAGCTCTACTACAAAGCCACAGTAATCAAGACAATTTGGTATTGGCACAAAAACAGACCCACAGACCAGTGGAACAGAATAGAAAATCCAAACATTAACCCAAACATATACAGTCAATTAATATTTGATAAAGGAGCCTTGGATATACAATGGGGAGATGACAGCCTCTTCAGCAGCTGGTGTTGGAGAAACTGGACAGCTACATGTAAGAGAATGAAACTGGACTACTGTCTAACCCCATACACAAAGGTAAACTCAAGGTGGATCAAAGACCTGAATGTAAGTCATGAAACCATAAAACTCTTAGAAAAAAACATAGGCAAAAATCTCTTGGACATAAACATGAGCGACTTCTTCATGAACATATCTCCCCGGGCAAGGGAAACAAAAGCAAAAATGAACAAGTGGGACTATATCAAGCTGAAAAGCTTCTGTACAGCAAAGGACACCATCAGTAGAACAAAAAGACTTCCTACAGTATGGGAGAATATATTCATAAATGACGTATCCGATAAGGGGTTGATATCCAAAATATATAAAGAACTCACGCACCTCAACAAACAAAGAGCAAATAATCCAATTAAGAAATGGGCAGAGGACATGAATAGACACTTCTCCAAAGAAGAAATTCAGATGGCCAACAGGCACATGAAAAGATGCTCCATATCACTAATCATCAGAGAAATGCAGATTAAAACCACAATGAGATATCACCTCACACCAGTGAGGATGGCCAACATCCAAAACACAAACAACAACAAATGTTGGCGAGGATGTGGAGAAAAGGGAACCCTCCTACACTGCTGGTGGGACTGCAAATTAGTTCAACCATTGTGGAAAGCAGTATGGAGGTTCCTCAAAAAACTCAAAATAGAAATACCATTTGACCCAGGAATTCCACTCCTAGGAATTTACCCTAAGAATGCAGCAGCGCAGTTTGAAAAAGACAGATGCACCCCTATGTTTATCGCAGCACTATTTACAATAGCCAAGAAATGGAAGCAACCTAAGTGTCCATCAGTAGATGAATGGATAAAGAAGATGTGGTACATATACACAATGGAATATTATACAGCCATAAGAAGAAAACAAATCCTACCATTTGCAACATGGATGGAGCTAGAGGGTATTATGCTCAGTGAAATAAGTCAAGCTGAAAAAGACAAGTACCAAATGATTTCACTCATATGTGGAGTATAAGAACTGAGAAAAAAAAAATGAAGGAACAAAACAGCAGCAGACTCACAGAACCCAAGAACGGACTAATAGTTAGTTACCAAAGGGAAAGGGACTCAGGAGGATGGGTGGGAAGGGAGGGGCAAGGGGGGAAAAGGGACATTACAATTAGCAGATGTAATGTTAGGGGGGCACGGGGAGGGCTGTACAACCCAGAGAGGACAAGTAGTGACTCTATGGCATCTCACTACGCTGATAGACAGTGACTGTAATGGGGTTTGGGGGGGGACCTGATGAAGGGGGTAGTGTAATCACCGTAATATTACTCATTTAATTGTAGATTAATGATATCAAAATAAACTGAAAAAAAATCTTAATCCAAAAAAGGGTTAAATTCTGGGGGAAGGCTGTTTTGAATAAAAATTGCCACATATATATTATATAAGTAAATACACAAATAGGAATGTAGCTTTTAGTTTCTTTACTCTTGTCTCTAAAACCAAATAAATAAAATAAAGTAATACTTACTGAGGCATTACCACTTCGAAGTCGCTCTGCTATAAACTCATCCATCAGATCCGGAACATTAGCATTGCTGCTGCCAGTATCACTATTAAGAGGGGGCAGTTTTGGGCTCATGTCCTCTTTACTGACTAAAAATAAATAAATAACTATATATAGTGAGGAAAGACTTAGCTGTATTTTCTAAATTTGAAACACACAAAACCACTGCAAATTACCTATGCCATATCAATTATTGCCAAACATGCACTTATAAATAATCTCTCCTTTTAGATTTAATTTTAAGAATTAGTAAATTGGTATTTATTTTATTTAACTAAGCAGATGTTAGTCAATCTTCAGTATAACCCTAAACAGCAAGAAAGCTTATAGACAAGCACTAGTTGGAATTAGGTTAATATTGCCTATAAAGAAACTGGTATATTTATCTTTCTTCCTGCCTCTGTGCTTCTATTTAGAACCTTAATAATTTATAATTCCATTTTCCTCCACAGAATATTTGCAAGAAATATATCCCTTAAATCTCTGCAAATCTCAGTGGGATATAAATGCATTTAAAATTAGGTATTTATAAATAAATATTCTATGATTTTGACATAATGTTGTTTCTCTTCACTATAAAATCTAATTTTACTGTTTTAAGAAGAAAAGAGGTTTATTTCCACACGGGTTTTTCTGTAGAAAAACCCACAATAATTTGATTTTTTTAATGATCACATTATGATTTGCATTAACAGGAAAGATTTAAAATTAGGATACAAATTTAGAGGAAATAAGGTATTTATTTCACTATTATTCCATTGAAAAGTTTACTTCTCTGAAACTAGAAGAAAATCAGCCCTCTTTATATTTCTAATGAACTACAAAGCATTACAGGTTAAGAACATACACTGGTCACGAGTTCATTGTGAAATACCATTATCTTTATATATTACTGGCCAGGCTTTGCTAAGCTGTCAAATACCGCCCTCAAGTGGCATTAATGGCTCAATGCAAGATGCATTATACAGCATTCTGTTAATCATGCTAAAAAAACCCATGTTAAATAAAATCAAAACCTACCTTACTGCTGAAAGTTAATTTTCTATATCTGTAAAGTTATTTTAAATTTAAATCAAGATAAAACAGTTACCATAATCTTGCTTTCTGTAATCTGTCCATAGAGGTTCCATATTTAAATCATGACTGGCTATCATGAAACCTTTACGCACATCTAAAATCTCAGAAAAAGAGAGTAATAAGTGTTTCAAGGACATAACTTGCATTCTATACAAATGAATGCAAAACTAAAAAGCCTACAGTTTGTTTGGAAATGGCTTAAATGAAAAGTAAGTAAATCCACTTTGAGATTTAAGAAATAATTTCCTCTTCAATGATAACTAAAAATGTTGGGGGCTGGTTGTAGGACCTTGATTTCCATTATGCTATATAATGTCAAAGCAATTTTCTACCAAGAAAAAATATAAAACCAAATAAATCATCAATAACAATAAAAACTCAAGTAGATTAGCTGGTGCCCTTTTAAATAACTATAGAGTGGCAGGGGAGAAAGTATTCCAACTCCTCAGTAAGCTGAATTTCAAGGCTCATGTAGTACATGCTTAGAAAAACATTTGATAGCCTTTGAAAGGTCATTAAAATTTTCCTGTATCTTCCTTTTTCCTATCTTGTTCAGCAGCAAAGAGGTTTAACTAAATGACTTATAAGGAAATTAGTAATTGAAATAAACATTTTATGCTGGGGAAAATACAGCTGGGAAAAGGCGCATGCATAACCAAACAGAGAGAAAGCAGTGCCCATCCCAAAGCTTTTTGATTGCTTATAGCTTGCTTCAGCTGCATTAAGCCAAACTGGTGCTGTCTTTCTCCTTTTGCGCTCTGCACACTGTTAGTGCTCACCTGCAGCTTTCCTTCCAAAATAGCCCATTACATGACTGTACAGATCTCTCAGTGGAGCCTCTGGTGGCATTCTGTTCTGCCTCTGTGGGGAAACATTTGCCTTCGGCTTCGAAAGAGCATGTACAACAGTTTTATAAACGCCACCCAGGGAGCCCTGCTGTAGTCCTGCCTCATGACTTGATGACCTCAGAGTACTACGACTACCTAACTGATTACTTGCAATTTCTTCTTTTTGTAATGTGGTAGTGGGAATCTCTGTAGATTCCTTAATTGTTTGACTACTTCCTGATGCTGTACTAATTGTATCCAGGGGCCTGTACACACCAGGTCTCACTGGTTCTGTAGCACTACTAGAGCTGGCATGCGGACTGCTGGTGCTCCCACTAAAGCCACTGAGCTTCCGCAGTCTCACCTTCCACGGAGCCTCTTTGTTTTCCAGAGGATTATAAAACTGAACTGACTCAGTAGATGGTCTAAAAGTAACATGAACACTATTTCGTTTTTTAGTAGCAATTTTCATGATTTTGGCTCTATGAGTTACTGATTCAGATAAGCTCCTTTTAGTTGGAGAAAGCTTGCTAGTGCTTGTAACACGAGGCATTCTATGGTTAACAGGTGCTTTTAGTGTAGTTTTCTTGGCATGCAAAACATGTGGGACAGTGATTTTTTCATTAATTTGCACACCCTTAACCTTTTCAAACAGTGTTACATCTATACAGGCGTCTAATTCTGTGGCTGTTTGTCTATACAGATGCTTTCTCTTTTCTTTATTACAAGGGCTACCTGAACTAGGTTCTGATGACTTTTTATCACTGTTTAGTTGCTTACACTTTTCAGACGTTTTTGTTCTTGTAAAACTGTCTAACTGGTTAGATGCAATATTACTCATGAGGACAGCTGACTTTGGTTCTTTTTCAAACTGTATGTTTTCAGGAGTCCCAACAAAAGAGATAATATTTTCTGATTTATTTTCCTGGTCTATGTATTCTAGTTTATCTAAGGATGATCTCTCATCCTTATTTACTGCAGTGATCACTTCCTGTGCAGCTGCATCTTTACCTAACTCATTTTTACTATGATTTTCGTGGTTTTCTTTAAAATATTCTTTCAGGGAGGAAAGAAGATCGTCATCTCCTTCAAGGTCAATATACTGGATTTGTTCAAAAGCTGAATCTGCAAGTTCTACTGGATCTATTAAGTGACAAAGATGGTCATATATGCTATCACCAACTTCCAGAGAAGACTCTCTACTATGAGTATCAGTGATGTGGCTTTCAGTGGATCTAGTTATTGAAGAAGCCTCTGTGGAACTCTGCAAGCTTGGCGCATGACGGGATGAACTGTCAATGACAGGAACTGCACCTTTGGCTCGTTCAACACTGAATGGTTCCAAGATGTCAGAAGTGCTGCTACTTCGAGGCAATGGCTGCTCCTCATTCAAAGCACCAAAAACTTCATTTCCAGTATCTTCACTTTGTGAAAAATGTCTGACTCTAGTTGGGCGTGGAAGTATTTGAGCATCATCAATATCTATAAAAAAAATTATGAGGAGTAGGAACTATGTGAATATGAAAAATAAGTATTAATTTCAACCATACCCTACACAAATGCTTAAAAAACAAAACATTCTGAGATTTTTTTAAAGCTCAATGAAAGAAAATCTATTAAAGATACAAATCTGCTTTTAAGTAATGATGAGCACAAGCCAATACAGCATGTAGTGTCAATGAATTAGAAAATTACCAGAATTAATTTTGAGATGTTACATGCACAGAAACAGACAGTGAAATGATGAAACATTTGGAAGTGCAGTTAAAGATAGAGCTGTGCCAATAAATCAAGCAATTCAAACTTGCTGTTCAATTTTTACTACTTATTTAAGTTCCAAGGAGAAAAAGAACATCTTAATGTGGAAAGCTGATCTAAATATCCCATCACAGAATCTTACAGGGTCTCATAAATTGGCCTGTTGCCTTTTTTACCAGGCAAGAGGCATCATCTTTTCTTCAAATTTTACCTATCTGTTTGATCATATGTTACAATTGGGTATTTCCATCCTCTTCCTAAAGTTCTTTGTCAGGAAACTATTTATCTGTTCTATTAGGTGTTTTACTTTATTTTATTATAGTATTAAAATCAATTCATCCCTATCAAGTAAAATGAACACATTATTATTTTTTTAATTGTATTTTTTCATTTCTAACACAAACACCATTTTATCTACTTAGGAAGAAACCTTTATCATTGGCCCTTTCCATCAAATAAGCATCAAACTCTAAAAGCTGGACCTGTCTTACATCTCTTACGAATCACAAATTTTAGTCAAAATGGCCATTAGAGATTAACTAATTTAACTCTCTGAGGAAACTGAGGCCCAAAGAGGTGAAGTACTTTTTCTCAAACTTAGAAAAGTCTGAGAGGCGAACTTACTGTATACCATGTCACTGAATTGTTTCTGCTGCTTGAAGGGCTAAGTATATGGTAAATCCTCGAAAATATTTATTGAAATTGAAAATCACAAGATGAAATACTATTTAACTATACAGATATATACAAGTTAATTTCAGAAGTAAAATACAGTGTCAATGAATTCATTGTGGCCTTTATGTTACTTAGAAATAACTAGAAAGATTTTTTTCTGGAGGCCAGCAAAATATAATGAAGAAAGGACAAAGGGTCAAAAAGTCAGATGTGGCTACTCATTAGGCTTGCAAAGGTTGTAAATAATAAAACTAACTGAACAATCAAAATGAGATTTAGATCCACAGTAAAACAGTGACTTTGTCCAAGATCGCGAATTAATTTACTGATTGTGTTAGGTCCAGAACTTAGTTTTTCTTACTCTAGACTCTGAGACTAGTGCTCCCATTTATAAAATGGGGATAGCAATTCAAAATATCCTCAGGATGCATGTAATGTATGAAAGGAGGCTAGTTTTTCTATTTCATTTATATTACCCTCTTTGCATGAGGTACAAAAGGGGCCACTTTATACTAAATTCCAATCAAGAGAAGTTTGTATTATGCCAAGATTCCACTATAATTCCTAAAGATATATATATATATATATATATAAACTCCCAACATCAAATACTCATTATCTCTTAAAGTTGTAACAATTAATTTCTTTCATCATTAAATTGAGGGGAATATAATACTCTTAAAAATGAAGTGAGCCTTTTTCTTCATTTACTCAACTTAAAAATTCTTCTAAACGAAAAGTGAAGCATTTCCTCAAGAAAATCACATTTACGCATTTATACTCATTGCATATTACTGCTACAGATAACTAATGTAAATCTGTGCATCTGGACAAATACAAGTATTTTGGTTTGTTATATATATCTTCTATATAGACCCTAAAATCCCTACCTAGAGGAGATTATAGTCAGTATGAACTCCAACTTTCTTTCCACAAAATATTCTAATAGGACTCAGCAAAGGATGAAGACAATACAACTTTTGTATAAAAATTCTTCAGATTTTTATAGTTTGAATTTTATTTTATCAGCTCCAAATTCAATCTCAAAATCTTAAGACCATACTAAAATCTAGTGTTGTGAGACTAGCAAATACATGAACTTCAAGAAAAAAGTAGAATATTATTTTTTAATTTCTAAATTCCTTTATGGATATTTCTTAATTTTTCCATTCTGAAGAAGCCAGTAAAGATTACTGAAGTTCTGTTTTTAGAAATTTCTTGCCACACCCAGTCCTCACCTTCCACTATTAGAAAACTTAACCATTATTTTAGCCTAAGGGTTTTTTCCCTAAACTTTTGTTACCATATGACTGACTAAAGCTTTCATGCAAATGTAAGAAGGTAAGAGCTTCAAAAAAAGGGGAACAATTTTTCTATCACTAATACCTTGTTAGAGAATTTTAATTTATACAAAAAGATTTTCCAAAGTTTTAAGCTTTAAATATTAGTTCTTCTGTGGGCATATGACAATACTAATTACGTAAAATAAAATTTTAAAGTTATTGCTGGCAGGAAACCACTGTCAGCACTTAAACACAATTGGCTCTAACAAGCCAAATTAAAGAAATTGTAAGGAAATACACCTGAATTTTGTTAAGGAGAAAAAGACTATATAATATCTATACCACATATAGTCTTTTCTACATGCTAGGATTGTTCTAAGCATCGTACATATATTAACCTATTTAATCCTCACAACTCTAGGAAGTAGGTGTTATCATCTCCGTTTTATAGATGATAAAACTATATAAGTGACTTGCCTGAGGCTACACAGAAAGTAGACAGCTGGGATTTGAAGTAAGGCAAAAATCACTCTTGTTCTCAATCTCTTGAATAAGGTTACACATTCATGAAATAATTCATTTTTTAAACTGATAAAAAGTAATTGTATTATTAAGGAATTATAAAACCGCACAATGATTTCTCTCTATAAAGATAATCTTAGAACTGGAAACTTAGTCAAATACAAAATATTAGTAAATTTTACAGAACAACTCACAAACTTTGTATTGGACTGCTGAAAATAATGGTAGCATATGGTTTAAACAAAAATGGTCTTCAAAACACTTTAATTATCCTGCTTATATTTACCTCGAAAAATAGCAGCCCCTAAATTAAATTACTTTAATCTATAAAGTATTAGTAACCACTGAATGGCAAAACAAGAAAAGTTTTAAGATAAAAATTTAAATACCTTTTTAGATTGAGAAAATGCCTCCGATAGAGGTTACATAGTACTAGAAATATCAAGTGCATCTCTGTATTTCCTTAATAATGTTTAGTATTAACATGTTGGAAATTATTTCTGGATTAAACAGTAGTTTTTTCTGAATATTCTGTTTCAAAGAAAAATTTTCTTTGCTATTTCTAAAGATAAGCTGGAAATTTAAGTGTAATATTAGCTTGTAATGTGTAAAAACTTTTTTCTTCCACTAGAATTTGTATTTCTTCAGATTTTTGTTTGAGTTAACATCACAATATCCCCATTGCTAGAAATAGCTCTTGTCACATATAGGGGCTTAGTAAATACTAGCAGAAGGAAAGCATATCTTTTATATAAAAAAAATAGTAGTTGCTACTTAGTAAAGTCAGCTAGTTCCTCAGGAAAAAACCTTTTAAGTTATAATACTATCACTAGAAAATTTAATAATTTCTAAAGCAAGGTACAGAATCAAGTACCAAAATCCCTTTCCCCAGGTTAAATCCTATTCTTCATCCAATCGCAAAACATTACCTATCAGTAATATTTTTATAGCTCCTGAATTCATAAAACCGTTTATATTAGTTTACACAAAAGGTGATGCCATTTTGAGGCTCAGGTTTTTTCTGTAATTACTGGAACTAATCAATTTTTTCTGTAATTACCTAAATGATCATGTCCTTTATGTAATGCAAGATTTTTTTTTTGCATATTTGGTCAACAATGGCGATGTACTTTAAAAGAAGGTAACAACTATAGAGCATTTGTGTTTTCAACTTTATTGAGAGTCTAGTAAAAATGCCACATCTTTTTAAGACTAGATGCTCAATGTGTAGGTGATTCAAAGCAGTACCTATATAATTGAAATCATATGAAAACACTGAAAAACAACAAACCAAGCTCAAATAATTAATTTTAATTTTAGAGTACTAAAATTTAAACCACTAAATTATCTTCTACTCTTTCATTCTTTTAATATTGCTTCTCTGACTCAAATTCTTGGCAACAGACAAATGCCCCAATATTTTTTATGTTAAAAAAATTATACTGTTTTGTTTATGAACATGTTACATAATACTTAAAGATAGCTTCAAAGTTCAAGTGATATGTACTTTTTAAAAAATTAACAGATTCTGTCAGTGAAAAAAAATCTAATTTAGAATTATACTAGAAATAGGAGATTATAGTTAGGGAAGCTTGTAAAAGGTTGCTATCACATGTTGATGATAAGAAGAAAGAAATTCCTTGACTGTATAAAGAAGGGCCAACTTGCTTGATCACAGATGGAAAATTCTCCTCCTGTTTAGGCTGAATTTTGGAACAGGATGCGGCATGAAAGATACCATTTTCTTTCTCCTGTTATTCAGAAAACAGAAGTAAAAAAACCAAAATATTTTGCTCTACAGAGCTCAATTCAAATAATGAATCCTTGTTAATTACATTAGCAACCTATATAGTATAGCCTAGACTACCAGCAACAAATGTGGTAAATAAATTAGCAGTTTTCAGAACTAGTTAGAAGAAAGTGGGTCTGTAAACTTAACTCCAGGGTTAGAAACCCACAGTTCTTGATTAGAAAATAATAATAAACAATTACAAAGTATAAATGAAGTCAGCTGCCATGCTTATGCTTTTACATCCCTTCTTTCATTAAACTATTAGTTTTCATAGTAAAAGCTAATTTGCTTAAGAACAATTATTGGGATTTCTGGCTTCTCTCTAATCCATTTATCAGGAAAATAAAGATGGCTAGGCTAGGCCACAAAATGTGTAAAAGTACAATCTGGTGTAGGAGAAAGGACAGGGAGAGTATACTTGCCCAGACACCAGTATTACTTGTAGAGCTTTAAAACATAATGTTGGATACTTGTGCAATCCCTAATCTATTATATCAAAATCTAAGGCAGGAGCCTGGGAAAAAAATAATTTTTCAACTGTTACAGATGAGTTTGATGTTAAGAACTAATGTCACTGACACAGTTGCCAATGCCCTTGAATTAGTCCCCAGAGCTTAAGAATATTAGTCATCAAAAGCTAGAATGATTTTCTATGAGTAATAGTTTCATTGTTTTTTTTTTTGAGAGGCAGTTTACAAAGACCTCAACTCCTGATCTTAGATGATACAGCAGAAAATATTTTGAGTCCAATCAAGCTGGCTCACATGAGGGAGAGAGAAAAAACTAGGAAAAACATTTTGTTCCTTTATGTAACAGTTCACTTCTTCTCATTAATTCTCTCTGCACATTAACCTGTTCTAGAGTTAAATTTACTCAAACCTTGGAAGAAAACACTATCAAAAAGACAGTTTGGTTGAGGATCTAAGACTGTGGTGATGTTTCTGAAATTCAGCACTTTTTAAAAATCTGTATTCATGTAATTGCTTTTTCCTCTCCGTACCTCTCTCTCTCTCTCCCCCCACTGCTTTCCACCCCTTCATTCCTCTCTATGTACCTGATCCTTGAAGATGCAAACTCTAAGCCTTTAATTTGCCTCCAAGAACCACATGGACAATGAAAAATCCAATATTCCAGACTGCTACTGTATAAGTTTGTATAAGATTATCCCTGTCCAATTTTCATACCTAATTTTTCAAATTATGACGTTTGCTTGATGTCTTCCAAAGTTGTTCTCTCTGGAAACTTGATACTATAGGATGGCAATAGGTCTAACTGGCAAAGTTCTCCACGTTTAAATAAATTTGAGAAATACTGAATTAAAGTTTTTTTTTTAAAACAGAACTTCTGGGGGCCTGATGTTCACTATGAATCTTTAATCCCTTATATACCTAAAAACATCTCCTGGAAAGTGTTCTATATTTACACATCAACTTAGAAAACGATGAATTCATTCACAAGTCAGCTCTCAGGAAAGAAGTAGTTTTTGCTGCTATTTTGTATGTTTTTTTTACCTCTTTTAAGTTCTAAAAGAAAAATGATTTTTACTCAGAATAACTAAGTCTAATTATGCTTTTAAATCTTGAATGTACACATGCACAAAAAACTGGAGGCAAGTTTATTTTAGGTTATCAACAAACAGGAAATGAAAACAAATAAAACTACCATTTAGAAAATTCCTTCAAACATTCTTCATAAAACACCTTCCCCATTAAATTATTGAAAGGTACTCTTTCTGAATTACGAACTTAACAGCAAAGCAAGAATTCTGAAATAGGAACTTATCTTGGTTAAGGCACTATTTTAGGTAGAACATTTTAAAGGGAACAACCTCACCTTTATTTAAGATTTAAAAAAATATTCTAGCAGATAATATGCATATTTGCCAAAATAATATTTAAGTTGTAGACAAGAAAACTTATAAAGCCTTTAAGATACTGAGCAAAAGTAAATCTTTCTAACAGTTTTAAGGAAATTAATAGAATATTTGACCCAAGCAAACATTTAAGAATTAGTGGCCAAACTCATTTTTATTTTTCTAAATATGTCAAAAATGGCTTTCATTAAATGCTTTAAGTTTAGAAAAAAAGCATGAAGCAAGAAATATATTCAAGAGAAATTTACAACAAACTGAGTTTCTCTTAGCTACACCTAATTTAGTAATAAGAATAGAAGCACTGTTTCATTTGCCAATTTAAGTAACTAAATCAGTCAGTCTCTGATCTACTTGCTACTTGCATAGCAAGATGTAGTGCTTAAATGGCACAAGAATAGACAAAATATCCTAATTCTTCATTTGCAGCTAAGCATTGTATATATTGAAAACATGTACTGTTCTCCATATATTAAAATTTACATTATTCCATTTATATATTTTCTAACATTACTACTTTTTGCAATGACGGCTTAAGTTATTCAGGTAGCCTAATTTTACAGGTATGAAATATATTCAATTATCAAATACTGAGCATCTAGGTTTGGATTTGAGGCCAAATTTTCTATTTTATTATTTTCATCAATAAACAACTGCAAAATTGATTATCAATTTCATTATAAATTCATTATCTCTAGTTAACTATATTTTGGATTTAAAAATATTACTGAACAACTCTCAAAAATATCATAAAGATTATGCTTAATTGTTTCCCAACCAAGGTCTCCTGAACTAGAAAACACAAACATATCACATCCAGTAACTGAATAGCTTCATTTTGTTTCATTCATTTTTCTCTTTTTGAGAAAAGCAAATACTAATAAACTTTCTCATTTGCAATATTTCCAAAGAATACCAAACACAGAGGTGTCTGTGTATCTGCATATTTTTCACTCTCAATTATGTACCCTACCTGGTTTGGGAGAAATCTCTGATATAATGGGGATGAGGAATGGTAGAAGGGACTTTGCCTGAAAACTCGTTATTAATAAAAATGATATTCCCTCACATAAGCCAATAGTCCATTAGGAACTGAAAGTGTATGGAGATAGGTTATTTAAAAAACAAAACAAAAACCAGCCACTTCACCAAAGGTGGCAATGTCAAGAAAGACTCTTAAGAAGAGTAACAGATAAGTACCCAAGAATGTATAGGTAACTTTCTTTGAGCTAACACACTTCATATAGTAACTATACTTAATACAGTTTTTTTCTGGCTAAAAAAAACAAACTATATGATTTTATTCATACAAAACTTAAAAAACAAAAGAAATAATCTATGGTAACATCAAAAAGTGGCTGTGCGTGCGTGTGAGGGGTACTGACTCAAAAGTGTTACTAGGGAGTTCTGGCATAGTGGAAATAATCTATATTTTGCTCGGGGTGATGGTTAATAGGGGTGTGTACAATTCTCAAAACTCACTGAACTAAACCCAGGATCTATGCATTTTATTATATGTTAATTAAACCTTATTAAGGGGCAGATCATCCCAGTACTGGGGATCATGGACCTGAGGAAGAGCTGGAAAGCTGAGCAGGTTTTAAGCCTCCTCAGAAATTGGGGCTTCACAGAATGATTTATTTGGTTTCAAAATGAGTAAGTTCTTAGAATTCTACATACAATATTATTATAATCTAATACAAAGATTTATTCCAAAGAGAAATGTTTAGATTTTATACTTTTCTTGATTATTCATTCCCCTTGCTTAGTTCCATTATATTTCATAAAGATGATGGAGAATGCACTATTCAAGATTAGTCCAAACAACAGGAAATTAAAAGCCAAGGCTCTGATCATTATTTTCCAAGTCATCTTTTGTAAGACATCTATAATGACATAAATATGCATTACTACTTCTTCTAACTACCTGAGAAGAAAAAAAATCAAACGTTAAGAAGAAAAAGAAAAAGTCATTTACAACAAAAAATATTGGACATTGGCACAGCACTAAACTTAGCACTTCCAGAATGAACTGCAAGGATAGCATTAGAGTTCAAATAACTCAAAATATTCATTTCTCAATGACTTTCCCAACTTCCCACACCTCCCCCAAAGAAATTAACTTTGAAGAGTTCATTTGATTAAGCAAAATTTGAGAACAGAAGGATTAAAAAGTGAAAAAGATGGTGCAGAAATTAGCAGAGGTGGCACTACCTGAAAGCTCATCAGAAAGGGGAGTGAGAACAATATCAGGCAAGAAGGGTTTGGAAGTATGGATCAGAACAGGAGCACTTTTAGCACTGCGTATATAGGCCGATGGCAGAGCACATTCACCAATGGATCGGCTTCTCATGGCTTTAAAAAAGGAAAAGAAAGAAGTGGGGAAGGAAAAAAGAAGAGTGACTATAATGAAAGGCTTGTGTCACAGAAAAAGCAGCAACAGAGAAAACTAAAAGATACAAAGGAAGGAAATTGTAAATTAAAACATTTCAGCACTGCAAATACTGGCAAGCTGTAAGAAAAGAAATCAGAGAACCCACATGACATTTTGAATGTAAGTTTTCTGGTATAAAGTAGGAAAATGCTTCCTATTTTTAGCAGTTACAATGGTATAGCATTAAAAATCAGCAGACACTTTAAATTAGCACTATGTTCTCAAGACCGAAGGTTGAAAAGTTCACTGAATAGAAACATTGAAAAGAACTCAGTATTATCAGTTCAAAGAAAATTTTTGGTACCATGCTTGGGAATTTCTCTGAGCCATTCTGAGGCTAATTCTGAGCCATTCTTCTTAATGAAACTGAATTCCAAAAAACAAATCATTCCTACTTTCTCACTCTTCCCCAATAAAGTTTCAAAGTCACTCATGGGTCTCTCTTAGAACATTTTTATGTAATTCGTAATCTAAAGGATTGAATCTCATGGCTAGTATTTGCTCCTGGTAGGAGAAGAAAGCTTACTCAAATCAGTATCTCTTATTTAAAGTGTAAGAGTGCAAATTTAAATAGAAGCATTTACAGAAAATAGAATTTTCAATCAGGATGAAGAATCAAGTTGAGAAAACTAATCAAATATGTACTAATACAACTGTTAAGCATATTACATAAAAACTTAAAAACTGAACTACTTTTTTAAAATTGCATTTGGTAATTTCTTAAAAGGAGAGTCATCAGTTTACAAAATTAAAGACAAATTTTAGCACGCTTAGAGATAAATAATCAAATTTATACCTCACATTTTTAAAACTTTTAAGGATTCTTGAATAAATGAAGTTATCTGCATTGTTATGTATGAACAGAGGACTAAGAAGAAACAATACTGTATAATATCCAGTATAATAGTGGCACTGGTTTAAAGAAAAAAGAACGTTGATATTAATTCAAAAATCTTGGGTTTTCCTGACGCCTGAATTCTGGAGTCTGTCACACAAGGCCTTTGCAACCTAAGATTTCATTTCTTTCTACTTATCTCTCATGCTGCTGCTACAGAAAATTTTATCCTGTTCCTAACAATTTTATGCTCTTTCACAACTGCATGGCTTTGTGAATTCACAATATCTTTGGTCTTTTCTTCCTGACTCTCCTTCACACCCAAAATAACATCTCATCTGTAAAGCTTCTGACTCTCCCACATAATTAAATTACTAGCAGTATAATACAGCAATGAACAAAACAAACAAGAATTCCAGCTTTTGTAAAGCTTACAATCTATTTTTAGCGGATTGTATGTTTTTTATGTCAGCCTCCCAACTTTTCAAATGCAAAAACTGTACCTTCTTTCTTTATATACCTACTGCCTGTAACAAATGAGCTCAATAAATCTTTACTGAGTTGAGTATCTGGTTTTGGGCAGTCCAATATAGTCATGTGAAAAACCAAAGGTTCAGTTGGGCACATATAGAAGAGAAAACAATGAAAAGTATTAACCAAAAACTAAAAATATGTTACAGCTTATAACTAGAGAAGGATTTCACATTTTTCAAAGATTTTTATTAATGTTGGCAAAATAAAGGATTCTTTAAGAGCAGCTTTAGGTAAATTTATGTGAAGCAAAACATGGAGGGTTGGACAATATTAAGATAATGGCAATAATCTGCCTTCAGTGTATGGCTTGCCATGTAATATATTAAAGATAACTGTATTTTAAAATTGAATCCATATATAAAATGCCAGAATCTGGCCTATGTGTGCTTTCCTGCTAGCTTCTTCTCCTTCTTGTGAAAGTGAAGAACAATTTTATAATCTAATTTCAAATAAAAGTTATGTTGACTTCAATATATTCACTCATTAAAACTTGTTATAGCAAAGACAAACGTAAAGGTAAATAAAACGTGAGGTGCTGCTTATTAACACAAGATAAAATATCATCTACAGTTATAATCAGATGTGATTTTTAGAGATTTTTTTTAACTAAATTGAATCAATTTTCATTTCCACAGAATTACAAGTGTTCTTCTATTTTTTTCCCCTTGGATTAGACAATTCCTTGGAAATAATTGCTTTTTTTTCCTTCTTTCCCACTACAAACTTGCTTTTTTTTCCTTCTTTCCCACTAGAGCTTGAGCATTTCCCTTAGAACTTTTTCCATAATTGCAGTGGTGTTAAGTCTGTGTTATGATCCTGAATAAATTCTTCAAAAAATGCACCCCTCTATTTGTTACTATGTTACAGATCTTTATGCATACCTGGAAATCTGTCTTAGTGCCTCACAGTTGTACAGCTGGCACTATAAAAAATTATTTACAATGAATTAGCTACTGGGATTTTTTTGATATTTACTAATCTAAAGCTTAAGTGAGAGAATCTCTATAAAGCCACTGAAATTTCCACTGCTGCATACATTCCAAGCCATACATATCAGTGATCTTATTAAATCTGTAACATATTTACATAGAAGGGCAGTATGGAAATATAACATCAAAAAGTAAAAAAAACAAATTTCAAATCTATAAGCAAGCCAATTTTTGATGGCTTATCTTTACTCCTCTACTCTAAAAAAAATGAATAAAAACAGATGCACTCCACACAGATTCATCTTGGACTATAAGACATACACACTCTGTATCAAAACCTGTAACCTTAACTCCAGAGTTCCCATGCAGAACAAGAAAGTCACAGACAGCAAATACAATGGGTCACTAAAAGCACACAAACACAAATTAAGGAAGGAAGACAACTCTGGCCTTTTCCCATTTCTAAAGTGTTATATGTATTTCTTCCTACTAATAAGTAAAATACATATCAAGTATAGATGTCTGTCCACTGGCAGAAATTCTTTTGTAAATCCTTAAATTTAGGTCCACTATTATAATAAGCATATATTAAGAGAAAAATTTGAACAAAAGTAGTGATACGTTTGTGTATTTGTTCTAAAAGTTGAATGTCAGGTCCTAAATCCGAACTGCAAACAAGTTACACTGCTTCTCAAGACTATATTCTAAAATAAGTCCTAAATTCACTATATTTCCTTTAGTGTTTGTTGGCATAAGCAAGTCCTCAGATATGCTATCCAAACAAAATTATGGAATTTTAAACTTAAAAACAGAAAATTACTTCCTAAGAACATCCTGGGTAATCTAGGGTTAAAAGATTACGCCATATTTAATATTTTTTAAATACACACAAATTGCCTTTAAGTGAAAAATAAATAATAAATTATCTTAGCAGAATTCCTGTATGAAAATTCTAGAAAGCAACTAATAAGTCTTTGAATATCATCTAATAAAATTACTACTTTTCAAATTTCACCATAGACCAAACTAGTCTCCTTATGAATTAAAAGGAAATAAGGTGCTTACATTAGTTTAAACTACTAGTACAAACAAAGCTTTTAAGTTAAATTAGTCTTAAAAAGTTACATAGCCTATCACTTTATTAAGTAATTCAGTCACAGGAAAGAATATGACAGTTTTAACAAGGAGGAATCAGGTTTGTTATTGAAGGGAATACTACATAAAATATAAGTTAAAGTTAGAATATTACCAATGTGACTTACTTCCTTCATTAAAGTCATAAAATTAGGAAATAAATAAAGCACAACAAACTTTAAAAATAAAATTTGCATAGGTAAAAGTGCGGTTATTTCAAATGTCTAAATTACTCTCTGTCCTTAATGAACACATATACTTAAAATTAATACACTGTAATTTTTTAGAAGTTTTAGTTTTACAGAAAAATTGAGAGGCAAGTAAAAAGAGCTCCAATATATCCCCTTTCATTCCTCCCATCCTGTCACCTCAAGTTTTCCCAGATATTAACATCTTATATTAATATGGTACATTTGCTACAATTGATGAGCCAATATTGATAGTTTTATTAATGTAAGTTCATAGTTTACATTAGGGATCACTCTTTGTATTGTATAATCTATGAGTTTTTAATAAATGTATAATGACATATATACACCATTACAGTGTATCATAGAATAGTTTCACTGCTCTAAAAGCCCTCTGTGCTCCACCTATTCATCCTTCCTCCTTGCCCTGCTCCCCACTTCCACCCCCTGACAACCAGTGACCTTTTTACAGTCTCCTTGGTTTTCCCTTTTCCAGAATATCATATAGTTGGAATCATACAATATGAAGCCTTTTCAAATTGGCTTCTTTCACATAGCAATATGCATTTGGGGCTCCTCCATGTTTTCTTTATGGCCCAATTTCTCATTTCTTCTTATTGTTGAGTAATATTCCACTGGGTGGGTGCACCACAGTTTGTTAATCCATCACCTACTAAAGAACGTCTTGGTTGCTTCCAGGTTTTGGCAATTATGAATAAAGCTGCTACAACTATTTGTGCACAGGTGTTCATGTGGACACATATTTTCAACTTACCTGGGTAAGTACAAAAGATGGTTGGATACTATGGTAAGAGTGCGTTTAGGTGTTTTGAAGAAACTACCAAACTATCTTCCAAAGTGGCTGTACTATTTTGTATTCCCAATAAAGAGAGTTGCTACTGCTCTACATCATCCATCCATGCATTTGGTATTGTCAATGTTTTGGTAGCCTTTCTAATGGGTGTGTAGTGATTATCTTGTTGTTTCATGGGCAATTTAGTTTCAAATCCTACAGATTAAACCTACTGACATATCTGCATATGTGCACAAAGTATTGAAGTATACCTAAGTATATTTTATACCATTTTTAATAGCAGAAAATTGGAAATAAACTTCATACCCAACTTCAGGATACATGGTACTTCCATGTAATGAACTGTGATGAAAGAAGTTCAACATTTTCTGATATGTAATAAACTTTAAGATACATCATTATAGCTTAACTTCATCTCGTAGCACTTTCTTTTTTTCTCCACACTTCAGCCACTCTGGCCTCTTGCCTCTTCCTCCCAAGCACATTCCTGCTCCAAGACTTTTACACTTTTCCTTCTGCTTGGAACACTCTTTCTTTCGATAACTGCTCTCACTTTATTCAGATACCTGTTCTTATACAATTAGATAGGTCTTCACTGACCTCTCTATCGATAACAGTACCACTGCCCTATCTTTATATTCTCTTGTCCCTTATCTCACTTTACTTTTCCTTCATAGGACTTACTGCTGCCTAACATGCTTATTGGCTTATCTGTTTATTATATGTTTTCCTCAAACACTAGAATTGTCAGGTTCAATGGACGTCAGTTTGTTCACACCTATATCCTCATACTAGAACAGTGCTTCTGTAATAAGTACTAAAAAATATTTTTTATTTGAATGTCTAAAAGCCATAGTTCATAACACTATACACATTATGCTGCATGCCTGTATATGCATAAAGTATCTTTAGATCTTAAGAAACTGGTAATAGTAGTTGTCTCTAATGAGGTAAACTGGGAGGGTGGGGAGTAATGTTGAGGGAAAGACTTAGTAGAATATATACATTTAGCATAGTTGAATTTTAAATATGTACACTAAGAACATAAAAAATTCATCTTAAAAATTTAAGAAATACATGTCCAAAGAATACCATAATTTAATCTGCTGCCCCTTTCAGTATTTGCCACCTTTATGCAGGCACCTTTCTTAAGATTTTTAATGCTTTAACTTTTTATTTGACAGATCTGTTCAATGAACAAGCCAGACAAGTTCATTTTGACATAGATATTAAACAGTAATAATAGTTCAGATTAATATTTTACTTATTATACGCTTTTTAAAGATCATAAATATGCCAACATGTTAACAACCATTACTTCTCATTAGACAGCTAATGGGTTGTTATGCTTCCTTAAACTTTACTTTCCACAACTAAGCATAAATTATTTCTATACTCAGAAAAAAAAAAATAAGGAACCTTAAAAAAAGATTCAAGGTTTAAATAAAACAAAGTATAAATTTAAATTTAAAAGAAAAATTCCTTCCTGACCAATACGCAAAGGTCTCCTCCTGTAAGTGTGGCATTAATATAGAATGAAGAAAGGCATTTCAGATGTAATCAATACCATCCTTGGAATTTCACTGATTCTATACCAAAATTTTAAGTATTATTTTTAATCCAATATCCTTTTTTTGGTATAATTTCTTATTCTTCTTGTTTGAAATACACAATTAATATAATTCTAAGCTTATTTTAAAGGCAAAAAACAATTGTAAAATTTTAATTCTTTTGAAGAATTTAAAATTAACCATGATTTTTAATTCTTTCAAAATCTTTAATTTCCCTATTCTAATTTTGTTTTTTCTTTAGACCTATAATTCTTAACACTTTAGAAACCACCATCTTATAGAAGACACATCCTTACAGTAGTTTTAAACTTCTTTAAAACTGTTAGTGATTTTTTACTGATTACCATTTAAATACAGATATATTCCCATAGAAAGTTCTCATTCCATAAAATCATATAAAGCCTGAGGTAACTTCAAGCAATTTTATTTCAGGCATGGAAGGTATTATCATTCCCACTTCACAGATGAAAGCCTACAATGTTTAGTAAATTGTTTAAGGTTATATCACTATCTAGGATAAAGCCCTCTTGTTTTTCACTGAAGCATACTTTCTACCACAATCCAGACCAAGTTACAAATCTCTGGGAGGGAAAGGTGTAAGACAGTAGCTAGGTCCATAGTATGCTGAGTGATCCTTACATCCAGAAATTCTTCCCATCGTTGCTCCGTTGTTACTATTTCCAAAAGTATAGAAATTTCTTCCACTTCAGTTAAAAACTGCAAGGAACCTAACAATACCCCCACCTTGGACTTAGCTATCTATATTCAAGTAGAGAGCATGAATTCCTTGTTGAAGGAAGCCAATCTTATATAATTGTAGCAGTAAAAATTACCTACCATAATTTACCACGTTTGTAAGTATATTCATTTAGTAGGAACTATACCAGTTAATCTAATTATATAATTGTAGCACTGAAAATTAGCGACAGTAATTTTCCATGTTTGTGAGTATATTCACTTAGCAGAAACTATACTAATTAAGGCATGAATTCTGTAAAGTGAATCAGAGTTCTACTTCTTCAATTCTGTAAAATAAGTTTGAACTTATTGACATCTACAGTAAAATAAACTACACAGACAATAATGTAAGATAAGTCTTAACAGCATAAAGGTATATATAACACAGCATGTCATTGGAATTAAACTCTGAGTATGACTGAAAAAAAGGTTTTACTATAAAAGTTTCCCATTTAACAACCAAAATCAACTGCTTTAAAAAAGTATATATTTAAATACATTGTTACTAACGACTATAAACATATTGTTCTATACAAGTCTCATGATTTTAAAGAGTACATACCAACGGTTTTTTGCCGTACTATACTCCTGGCCTTTTCGGTTCCTGGGGAACCTGTGGTTGTTGCACTTCTCTGTCTCATTGGGGCTTGGCCAGGCTGATCGCGACTCCATCCTCTAGAAAATGACTTGTCAACCGAAACTTTCTGAAATTCATGTCCAACTCCTAAAAATGTAGATTTTCAATCTCAGTATACTGTTACCTGATCAATCATCTCTTCAAATTACATATACTACTTTGCCTCAGATTCTCAGGTGTACTCATAATGTACTATAAAATAACAAGATTAAATGCTTGCCTATAGTAAGGCTTTTTCAAACTTCATTTTATGTAAAATCATACTCCAAAACTGATGCACACATTTAAAAATACAACAGAAACAATAAACTATTCTAAATCCTCTGCCACCACTTGCTTTGTAATGGAAATAAAACACTTGAACAAGCAAAAAAAGATGGGAAATGAGCTAACCAAAAGCCATCCTGTGGTGGAAGTTAATAAATCTCTACCTGCCAATAATAGCCACTTGGGAAATAAACAGTACAGCAAAAAGTAGTTTGGTCACATACTTAACCACCCTAGACTATTGTTAACTATGAAATGTGACTCAGGTGTAATCTCTAGCTAGCAACTAATTATTAAGGGTGAGAAATACTAACAAACCAAGGATTATAGAAATATATATTAACATTACTATGCTACTCATCCCTCTCCCACTTTTTAACATTGAAAGGTATGTTAAGTCCACATGTAAGGAATTTTTTAAACAGAATAACATGAAATCACCTTTGAAATTCTAATAAAAAATGCATATGATAAAGGAAAAGCATTTTATAAATTCCTATTTTGGTTAATTATTAAAAATAAAATAAGAATCTGAAATTTTTATTTAACTTTTAGCTAGATATGTACAGAACACTGTATTGTTCATCAAAACTACTACTGATTTTTAGGTTCTTCAAGAAAAATTACACAATATCTATGTTTTATTGAAAATTTTTAACCTGCAGGGTAAATGAAAGAGGGAAGAATTAAGAGAAAACATGACTTTTACCTTCACCCCATTCCCTGGCTAGATTTTCATAGACCAAATTATTTAAACAAATTTATATGGAGCATCTCTGTGAACAACTCTTACCTTTCCCTTTGTGCTTTTTTTGCTTCTGTTCACTAAGCTTATCCAATGGCAAATCACTGAGATCCAAACTATATAAATTTCTAGCTAAAACTTTAGTTAGCGTCTCCATAGTCAGTGACCACTCAGTGGCTAACTCTTCCCAGTAGGTCAACGATGACAATACTGAGAGTAAGTCATCCCAAAGTTCTCGGGAGATATACACATTTAGATTTGCTTTGATCCAGGCAACTATAAGAGTCTATAAAAGCAAATAATCAGAAATAACAATATGTTCAAAATCAGATATTCAATCATAAAAAAACTACCTAAAAACAAGCAATTTTAAATCACCTAATTTCCATAACGTTTTCTTAGTAATACTTACAAAAGTAATTCAATAAATCATTAGAATGTACTATAAATTTTATTTCAGCAACTGCCAACTCCCAACATTCTAGCAATTAAGACAGGTCACCAAAATTGAAAAGAAATCTCTCTAAAGTTGTAACTATCCTTCTTGCATATTACATTAATGTTAAATAAAATAAATTCTGTTTAAAAAGAGATGGAGTCTCTGTACTCCCCTTGCTTCAAGTGTGTGCTTTGCCTTAAATAAAATCTTTTTGCTGCTCAAAAAAAAAAAGATGGAGTCTCCATACTATTAAACATTGAAATTATTGAGTAATGGTTATTGCATTAAAAAAACAAAAAGCTACATTCTCAAATCAAATATGGAAATCACTAATTATATAATTTGAATATTCAAAAAAGTTGTTAGAGATGTACTTAATATGTTTTTGAAAAATTATATATAAACTGAAGGATAAAATAAAATTTTATTTTAAAGATCAGAGGAATTAAAGGTGTTCTGTAATAAATCTAACCATAGGTTACAAAAATTTATTCATAAAAGGGCAGAAATTACTGATCAGCTAATACCCCTGAGAGTTTATGGATTTCTACTGAAGATATACATACCCTCCTATTGAAAAAAATAAGTCACAAAACAGTCTTTTAAAAGCTTAACCATAAATTTTTCTACGGAAATTCACATGAATTTACACATTAAATGTAAAGATGAAAATAGAAGCAGAGTTAACAATATAGAACAGTAAAAACTAGTGACCTTCCATTCTATCTTTAAACATTCAGACTACAAAAAAGTTAATACACATAGCAAGCAAAAATTCTGTCTTCTTTAGCTCAGAGGCTTGGAAACTGATAAAGCATACAATCAGGTCATTGACTCATGAGGTTATTTGGCAGCTTTTTGCAATCATACCTAGGTATGACACACAAAAGATAAAGTAAATATCAGCCTGCCTTAACATTTTTTTCACAGAACTGGTATTTCCTCCATTCTTAAAGAAGGTTGTGAATTTCTATGTAAAGAAATAGCCTGCTTAGATAAGCAACTTTTAATTTAGTTCTACAAAAGATCTTTCAATATGACATGATCTTTGATTTAAAGTTTTTTTCCCCCAGGTAAAAGTTCATGGCTCAATGATTTTAAAAAAAAAACATATCTTTCTATCTATTTATTTATTTTGATTGCCTGGAAAAGTGGTCCTGCAAGTCGACCTGCCAAGGTCATATTTTTTTTCCCCTGGAACTGTAGAAAAGCTTGTGATGGCATCTTCAGTACAGACTCCGTGACTCTGAGCAACACAAGCAGCATCTGCTCCCTTAAAGCAAAAAAATTAATTAATGTTTCCTTCTTGCATATGTCTGTTTTTGGTTAATGAGTAACTTTTAAATTAATATTTGTTACAGAAATGGTATTATCTTTCAATAACTCAACAAATATCTTTCAAATTTTGAGAATTCTTCAAATATTGAAATTTAAAATTCCATTTTACAAATCTATACCAGCCATTTTTAGAACCATTTTTCAGACAAAACACCCTCTTATCAAATAAAAATTCATGCTAAAGCTGATGAACTGGAGGTGAATTTGGAGACTGTTCCCATTCCCCAACCTCACAAATCAAGTTGTAACCTTAGAAAGCTGTCTGAACATAGGTAGATGAGAATACTCACTATCTATGTGATATAGCTGTACCTTAATGCCTGTCCATCTAATCCATCTCTACAATATGGAGAAAAACCACAAATCTAGAATAGGACTGGGTTCAATTTCAAAATCCATGTGATATTTGAAGAGTAATAAATCACGAGCCTAACAAGTAATCAAGGACCATCACTCTCTTGCTTCTTTCCATCCTTTTTATTTTGGCCTTTTTTTAACCCTTTATTTTTCTCTCTGTGTATTGTAAGTCAATCTCAATCATAATATGGTATTTATTTATCATTGCCTCTTTCTCCTAGATGCTTATTATTAAGACATAAAACTACCATAACTGTGCTTGATAATTTGGAAATTGATTCAACCATGTGAAAAATTTCAGTTCAGAGTGAGGCTTAAACCCCTATCAAAGCCTCCTCCTCTGGCTTATTTGCAGGCCTACTCTGGGCATAGCAGTAAGTGAGGCAGTCCATGTAAGAAATGTGGCAGAGACAGCAATTGATCCTAGATCTACATGTCATGGTTTTTTGGGGAGTGAGGGCAGAATCAAACAAAGGAGTATCATTCATTGAAAATTATCCTGAATATTTTAACAAATAAATGTATGTACTCATTCATAAAATAAAAATCAAATGTACCACATTTGCCATCTTAGGCTTCTAGCTTAGTTATATGAAATGAAAAGCTATTTGAAATCAACTACGTATACAATAAAGTTTTTCAAATAACTTATCTGATTTGCGATCAAATCATAATTCACATTCATGTGTCAGGTAACCTTTAACTTTGTAATAATTATGATTTTGATTCATAAAGTATTATAACTTCAATATAAGTATGTGAGAGATCACTCACAATGCTATGACCTCAAGGGAGCTTTAAAAATTTAAGAAAAAAAATTCTAAAATCATGTTCTACATAGTAAGTCTCTCACTTCAACCTGCCTCAATGGCACTGATTCAAAACATATATAAAAAAAAAGATTGGGAGGAAGATTACCAATAAAAGAATGGTCCAAAGTAGTAAAATTATTGACTAATAGAACTTGGGCTAGAGTCAGGACCACAGTTCAAATCTCAGTTGTGTGAACAAGGGTAAGTTACTTAATCTCTTGTGTCTAAGAATCACCATATAAAACAGAGATATTATCTACCTTACAGGGTGCTATAAGGATTAAGAAAGAAAATGCATGTGCTTAATTTAAAAAGATACCTGGCACAGAAAAGTGCTCTAAATAACTTACTAACAATAACTACCCCTAGATGTAACTATGTTAATACCAGTAACAATTTTTTCTTTTTTAAAATAAAGCCATTTTTCTCATAGGTAGAAAAACATAAATTAGGCCTACTCTAGTATTCCCATTTTTTAAAAAATGAGTCAAAGGAAGAAAATTATGTGTAAGGATGTTTATTGTCTTCTCCTTTTCCAACAATAAAATGAAATAACTATATATCTATCAATAGGTGAATGGTTAAGAGAATTATGGTACATACATACGGCATAACACTATGTGATTGTGTAAGCAGTTCTGTGAACCAGATGTTCACCAAAGGGCAATGATTACCTCTAAGAGAGTGAGTTTTTGACCAACTTTTATTTTCTTTTAAAACTTTGAGTTTTACAGGAAATATAAATCATTTTTACAAAAACTGAAGAACTGCTCTTCTCATCTCTCAAAAAGACCTGTTTTTCCATTCAGTTACACAAATATTTATAGAGTACCAATAATATTTAGGTACTATGTAAAGAAATGTAGGAAATATGAAAACAAGACAAGTATATGCCTTCCAGGGCCTCTCAATTCAGTGAGGTAAACAGACATTTATAAAGTAATTGAGGGACTAAGACAATTTTGACAAGAACTGTAAGAGAAGTACAAATACAGAATAAAAGGAAGTGAAGGAAAAAAATAAAAGTAAGGTATGTGGTAAAAAGGAAGGTAGAACTGAAGGACACTTATGGTGATAAAAGGAAGAGATGGCAGGAATTATTCTGTCTAAAGAAAAGTTCAGAATGTGCTCAGGAAAGAGAATTTGATAAAGCTTGGAGTCAGGATCCCATGCTGCAGAGTGGAGTTTAGGCTTGACGGAAGACTAAAAAAGTAGACAGAGGACTGACAGTACATGAATTTGAATGCACAGTCAAGTTGAAGTACCAGGCATTCATACATTCAATCATTTACTTATTCATTCACAGATGTATGAATTCATTTATTCATGCACGCATTCATTCATTTCTAGGAGTGGCAGGGGAAGAAAGGCCATCATATGCCCACTTTAGAAAGATAATATCCGATCAAGAATGTCTGAGATGAAAGAGTTTTGCTGTCATCATGATTATTACATAAAAGATTACATTTATTCATTCATTCATTCATTCATTCATTCACTCAACAGAAGCCTCTAAAATATTTTAACAAGCCCTGTTTCTAAACACTATTCCTCTACAAATTACTATACTCATATATATAATAAAAAAACATAAAAGATAAATATTTTTACCAAGTCTTTTTGTCCATTGATACTTGTACAACCATGAATCGATAAATGTTAAGAATGCGTTTACACATATCTGTGTGCTCATCGAGAAGATTTTTTATTTCATTTGCAGGTTCAAGAAGAAATATGTTTGATGAGTTTATAATAAACACCTAAGATAAAAGAAACATTAGTGATTCATTACAGAATTTCAATGGCAAATTCCTTAGTCAAAGAAAAAAACACTTAATATGCTGATCACTAGGTGATCAATAATGAACTTAAAAACAAAGACTGTGGATTAATTCTAACCCTACTTCTACCAACTGGATATCTGAAATTTAATCTCATTAAAACTGTGGGTTTTTATGTTCATCTAGACAAATATGAAATTACTAGACAACCAAAGAACACTAACCAAGCGAAAAACAACATTTTTATAAACTAAGAGCTTCAGTTTCATAACTCTACTACTATCATAAAATGAAAAGAATAAAAAAATGAATAGATTTGGATAAAAGATGAAACCTAAATCAAGAAGAATTTTCTGAATAAGATGTTCAAAACCATCTATGCTCTTTAATCATATTTATTGGCTATGTGTGTATACCTGTTTTGAAAATACAAGACTGAATAAACAGGTTGCATATAATAGTACTATTAGTGAGGATCTATCAATATGTGTCTTTATTTAAATTCATTAGAATCAGATCATTTTTGTATTTTGTTACTGAGGACAAAGTTATATGGCAACAGGTATATGCAAAGGCTCTCAAAAACACTTTGGAGGAACAGAGTATTATATCTGTTGTGAACCTAAGGCATTTATATCTTCTATACCCACAATTCTGATTTAAATACCTTGGACAAACTACATAATGAAGTACAGTTGTAAATCATGTGAGAAAAGAATATAAAGCAAACTTTAAAATAATGAAAGAGCTAACTTTGTGAAGTCTAGCAACACTGACCAAGAAAGGCAAGACCACAAATAAATATTAGACATAAAAGAAGAACATAGATATTGAAAGATGGCAGCATAAGAGGTGAGACAGAGGCGTCCTCCCAAAACCACATATAATATGAAAATATAGTTAATACAACTAATCCTGAAAGAGCAACAGGAAAGAAGGCTGTGCCAGACTGCATACACCTGGAGAAAAGAACAAACCTCACAGAACAGGGTTACATACCAAAGCTGTGATTTGGCGGGACCCAAGCCCTTCCCCCACCCCAGCTCACGAGAAGGAGGAAGAGAAATGGAGTGGGGAAGGGGTGGAAGCTTAAGAATGTTGAACACCCAGCCCTGGAGATCTGCTCTAGCACGACCTTACATTGCATGGTGCTCTGGAGGTTAGTGGGGTTGGAAAGCTAAGACAGGCAGAATACTTGGAGAGACTGAGATTCCAGCCATTCGCTGAAACCAGGGATCCACACCTGACTGCTATGAGACAAAAGAAAGGTGGGCACTCTGAGAAACGTCCCAACAGTGAGGAGGCTGCTAAGGGGCAAGAATACTACCGACATTGCTGCTCAGGAGAAAGGAGAGGTGAACAAAATTGTCCGGGCGCACTCAGCCCAGCAGGCTTGGAACTTTCAGCAGCTTTAAGCACTCCAAGCTCCTGGATGCCTATGCAGCTCTGAAGCCCACCACCACGATATGCAGCCTCCGCGTTCCAGCCCCTGCACTGCCATCGGGCCACCCAGAGGGAGGCAAAGCCTATGTCATCTACAAACACAAAACATAGAGGCTTACACCTCTACACTTGGCCCACTGGTTCTGGCAGTGGAGACAGGCACATAAGCCAGACAACAGGACAAAGTTCTTTCCTCCCCCAAGGCACCAGTGCCGCTCCCCTGCGACCCCCAACAATGCTCTAGGGGATGAACAGTTCCAGAGAGTAAAGCTTCTGGGCACTAGTGGGCGCCACATACAAACATGAAACGTCAAAGGAACCTGGTCCAAACAAAGATGCCACAAACCCAGAAAAAGAACCAAGTGAAACTGAACTCATTAATCTTCCTGAAAGAGATTTCAAAATAAAAATGATAAACATGCTTATGCTCATGAGGATTCAGAAAAATATTCAAGAACTCAGGGATGAATTCAGGACGGAGATTCAATCATTAACGAATTTAATATGTGAAACGAAACATACAATTGAGAGATTTAAAACCTGAGTAGATATAGTAGAACAGATGGCAACTGGAATAGAAAATAAAGAAAAGAAATACATTCAAAAAGACATATGCACCCCTATATTTATTGCAGAACTTCTTACAATAGCCAAGATATGGTATCAACCTAAGTGTCTATCACTAGATGAATGGATAAAGAAGATGTGGTACATATATACAATGGAATACTATTCAGCCATAAGAAGGAAACAAATCCTGCCATTTGCAACATGGACGGAGCTGGAGGATATTATGCTCAGTGAAATAAGCCAGGCAGAGAATGACAAGTGCCAAATGATTTCACTTATTTCTGGATTATAACAATGCAGCAAAACTGAAGGAACAAAATAGCAGCAGACTCAGAGACTCCAAGAAGGAACTAGTGGTTACCAAAGGGGAGGGGTGTGGGAGGGTGGGTGGAGAGGGTGGGAGAAGGGGATTGTGGGGTATTATGTTTAGTACACATGGTGTGGGGCTCATGGGGAAAACAGTGTAGCACAGAGAAGGCAAACAGTGAATCTGTGGCATCTTACTACACTGATGGACAGTGACTGCACTGGGGTATGGGTGGGGACTTGATAATATGCATAAATGTAGTAACCACATTGTTTTTTCATGTGAAACCTTCATAAGAGTGTATATCAATAATACCTTAAAAAAAAGAAATACAGAGAAGCTGAAGCACAGAGAGAAAAAAGGATCTCTAGGAAAGAATATTAAGAGAACAGTGTGACCAATCCAAATGGAACAATATTCGTATTATAGGGGCACCAGAAGAAGGAAAGAGAGAAAAAGGGATAGGAAGTGTTTTTGAGGAGGTAATTGCCAAAAACATCCCAAATATGGGGTAGGAAATAGTCTCTCAGGCCATGGAGGTGCACAGATCTCGCAAAACAAGGGACCCAAGGAAGACAACACCAAGATATATAATAATTAAAATGGCAAAGATCAAGGGTAAGGACAGACTTTAAAAGCAGTCAGAGATAGAAAAAGGAACATCAAAAAAGGAAAACCCATCAGGCTATCATCAGATTCTCAACAGAAACTTTACAGGCTAGAAGGGAGTGGCATGATATATTAAATGCAATGAAGCAGAAGGGCCTTGAACCAAGAATACTTTACCCAGCAAGATTATCATTTGAACTTGAAAGAGGGATTAAAGACTTTCCAGATAAGCAAAAGCTGAGAGAATTCACCTCCCCCAAACCATCTCACAGTGTATTTTGGAGGGACTGCTATAGATGGAGGTGTTACTAAGGTAAAATAGCTGTCACTAGAGGAAATAAAACCACAGTAAAGAAAGTAGAACAAATAATTACTAAGCATATCCAAAATCAAATCAACTACCCCCAAGTCAGTCAAGGAATAGACAAAGGGTATAAAATATGTTACTTGATATACAAAGAATACAAGAAGAAGAAAAAGGAGGAAAAAAAAGAGAAACTTTAGACTCGGTTTAAAAGAGCATATTAAGTGAGTTAAATTTGTTAGATAGTAAGGGAATAACCCTTGAACCGATGGTAACCAAAAATCTAAAGCCTGCAATGGCAATAAGTACATACCTATCGATAATCACCCTAAATGTAAATGGTCTGAATGCACCAATCAAAAGACATAGAGTCACTGAATGGAAAAAAAACAAAACCCGTCTATATGCTGCTTAGAAGAGACTGACTTCAAACCCAAAGACATACACGGACAAAAAGTGAAGGGATGGAAAAAGATGTTTCATGCAACTAATAGGGAGAAAAAAGCAGGAGTTGCAGTACTTATATCACACAAAATAGACTTCAAAACAAAGAAAGTACCAAAAGAAAAAGAAAGACATTACATAATGATAAAGGGGTCAGTCCAACAAGAGTATATACACATTATATATATGTACGCACCCAACACAGGAGAACCTACATATGTGAAATGAATACTAATGGAATTAAAGGGGAAAATAGAATGCAATGCATTAAATTTAGGAGACTTCAACACACCGTTCACTCCAAAAAACAGATGAACCAGACAGAAAATGAGTAGAGACAGAGGCACTGAACAACACATTAGAACAGATGGACATAACAGACATCTACAAAACACTCCACCCAAAAGCAGGAGGAAACACATTCTTCTCAAGGGCATATGGGACATGTTCAGGAATAGCATATACTAAGCCACAAAAAGAGCCTCAGTACATTCAAAAAGATTGAAATTGTACCAACCAACTTCCCAGATCACAAAGGTATAAAACTAGAAATTGTACAAAGAAAACAAAAAGGCTCACAAAAACATGGAGAGTTAACAACATGCTCCTAAAAAATCAATGGATCAATGACCAAATTAAAACACAGATCAAGCAATATATGGAGACAAATGAAAACAACAGCACAATGCCCCAACTTCTGTGGGACACAGCGAAGGCAGTTATAAGAGGAAAGCATTTAGCAATCCAGGCCTATTTAAAGAAGGAAGAAAAATCCCAAATGAATAGTCTAAGTTCACAATTACTGAAACTGGAAAAAGAAGAACAAATGAGGCCCAAAGTCAACAGAAGGGGGGACATAATAAAGATCAGAGAAAAAAATAAATAAACTTGAAAAGAATAAACAACAGAAAAAAAATCAATGAAACCAAGAGCTGTTTCTTTGAGAAAATTAACAAAATAGATAAACCCCTAACATATTAAGAGAAAAAGAGAATCTACACACATAATCCGAATCAGAAATGGGAAAGGAAAAATCAGGACAGACTCCACAGAAATACAAAGAATTATTAGAGAATATTATGAAAATCTATATGCTAACAATGTGGATAACCCAGAAGAAACGGACAACTTTCTAGAAAAATACAACCTTCCAAGACTGACCAAGGAAGAAATGGAAAATCTAAACAGACCAAATACCAGCAATAAAATTGAATCAGTAATCAAAAAACTATCCAAGAACAAAACCCCCAGGCCAGATGGATTCACCACTGAATTTTATCAGACATATAGAGAAGACATAATACCCATACTCCTTAAAGCTTTCCAAAAAATAGAAGAGGAGAGAATACTTCCAAACTCATTCTACTTCCAAGCATCACTCTAATACCAAAACCTGGCAAAGACCCCACCAAAAAAAGAAAATTACAGACCAATATCCCTGATGAACATAGATGCAAATATACTCAACAAAATATTAGCAAACCGAATTCAAAAATACATCAAGAGGATCATAGACCAAGATTAAGTGGGATTTATCCCAGGGATGCAAGGATGGTACATTTGAAAATCCATCATCATCATCCACCACATCAACAAAAAGAAGGACCAAAACCACATGATCATCTCCATACATGTTGAAAAAGCATTTGACAAAATTCAACATTTATTCATGATAAAAACTCTCAACAAAATGGGTATAGAGGGCAAGTACCTCAACATAATAAAGGCCATAAATGACAAACCCACAGGCAACATCATACTTAACAGTGAGAAGCTGAAAGCTTTTCCTCTAAGATCAGGAACAAGACAAGGATGCCCAATCTCCCTGCTTTTACGTAACATAGTACTGGAGGTCGTAGCCACAGCAATCAGACAACACAAAGGCATCCAGATTGGTAAAGAAAAATATAAACTGCCACTGTTTGCAGATGACAAGGTATTGTACATAAAAAACCATAAAGAATCCACTCCAAAACTACTAGAACTAATACCTGAATTCAGCAAAGGTGCGGGATACAAAATTAATACACTGAAATCTGTTGCATTTCTAGACACTAATGGTGAACTAGCAGAAAGAGAAATCAGGAAATCAGGAAAACAATTCCATTCACAATTGCATCAAAAAGAATAAAATACCTAGGATTAAACCTAACCAAGGAAGTGAAAGACCTATACTCTGAAAACTATAAGACACTCTTGAGAGAAATTAAAGAGGACACTAATAAATGGATATTCATCCCATGCTCTTGGGTGGGAAGAATTAATATTGTCAAAATGGCCATCCTGCCTAAAGCAATCAACAGATTCAATGCAATCCCTATCAAAATATTGATAGCAATCTTCCCAAACTGGAACAAAGAGTTCTAAAATTCATATTGCCAAAGCACTACTGAGAAGGAAGAATAAGCAGGGAGGATCTCGCTTCCCAACTTCAAGCTCTACTACAAAGCCACAGTATTCAAGACAATTTGGTATTGGCACAAGAACAGACCTATAGACCCGTGAAAGAGAAGAGAGACTCCAGATATTACCCAAGCATATATGGTCAGTTAACATATGATAAAGGAGCCATGGACATACAAAAGGGAAAGGACAGCCGCTTCAACAGCTGGTGTTGGCAAAACTGACAGCTACATGTAAGAGAATGAAACTGGATTACTGCCTAATTCCATACACAAAAATAAACTTGAAATGGATCAAAAACGTGAATGTAAGTCATGATACCATAAAACTCTTAGAAGAAAACATAGGCAAAACTCTCTTGGACATAAACATGAGCAACTTCTTCATGAACATATCTCCCTGGGCAAGGGAAACAAAAGCAAAAATGAACAAGTGGGACTATATCAAACTAAAAAGCTCTGTATAGCAAAGGACACCATCAGTAGAAAAAAAAGGTATCCTACAGTATGGGAGAATATATTCATAAATGACATATCCAATAAGGGGTTGGCATCCAAAATATATAAAGAGCTCACGCACCTCTACAAACAAAGAGCAAATAATCCAATTAAAAAATGGGCAGAAGATCTGAACAGACACTTCTCCAAAGAAGAAATTCAGATGGCCAAAAGGCACATGAAAAGATGCTCTACATCGCTAATCATCAGAGGAATGCAAATTAAAACCACAATGAGATGTCACCTCACAACAGTTAGGATGACCAACATCCAAAAGACAAAAAACAACAAATGTTGGAGAGGATGTGGAGAAAGGGGAACCCTCCTACACTGCTGGTGGGAATGTAAATTAGTTCAACCATAGTGGAAAGCAGGATGGAGGTTCCTCAAAAAACTAAAAACAGAAATACCATTTGACCCAGTCATTCCACTCCTAGGAATTTACCCTAAGAATTCAGGAGCCCAGTTTGAAAAAGACATATGCACCCCTATGTTTATCGCAGCACTATTTACAATAGCCAAGAGCTGGAAGCAACCGAAGTGTCCATCAGTAGATGAATGGATAAAGAAGATGTGGTATCTATACACAATGGAATATTATTCAGCCATAAGAAGAAAACAAATCCTACTATTTGCAACAACAGGGATGGAGCTAGAGGGTATTATGCTCAGTGATATAAGCCAAGTGGAAAAAGACAAGTATCAAATGATTTCACTCATATGTGGAGTATAAGAACAAAGAAAAAACTGAAGGAGCAAAACAGCAGCAGACTCACAGAACCCAAGAACGGACTAACAGTTACCAAAGTAAAAGCGTTGGGGAGGGTGGGTGCATAGGGAGAGATAAGGGGATTAAGGGGTATTTGATTAGCACACATAATATAGGAGGACACAGGGAAGGAAGTACAGCACAGAGAAAACAAGTAGTGACTCTATAATATCTTACTATGCTGATGGACAGTGACTGTACAGGGTATGTGGCGGGGACTTGATAATGGGGGGAGTCTAGTAACCATAATGTTGCTTATGTGACTGTATATTAATGATACCAAACAAAAAAGGAAAACACTATGGAACATATTAAAAAAAAAGAATGAAACTGGATTACTGTCTAACCCCGTAAACAAAAGAAAACTTGAAATGGATCAAAGACCTGAATGTAAGTCATGAAACCATAAAACTCTTAGAAGACAACATATGCAAAAATCTCTTGAATATAAACATGAGCAGCTTTTTTTTTCATAAACATATCTCCTCGGGCAAGGGAAACAAAAGCAAAAATGAACAAGTGGGGCTACATCAAACTAAAAGCTTCTGTACAGCAAAGGACACCATCAGCACAACAAAAAGGCATCCTACAGTAAGGGAGAATGTATTTGAAAACAACATATCCGACAAGGAGTTAACAACCAAAATATAAAAAGAACTCACATGCCTCAACACCCAAAAAGCAAATAACCCAGTTGAAAATGGGTGGAGGATATAGACAGACAATTCTGCAAGGAAGAAATTCAAATGGCCAACAGGCACATGAAAAGATGCTCCAGATCACTAATTATCAGATAAATGCAAATTAAAACCACAATGAGATATCACCTCACACCAGTTAGGATGGCCAACATCCATAAGACAAGGTACAACAAATGCTCGCGAGGATGCAGAGAAAGGGGAACCCTCCTACACTGCTGGTGGGAATGTAAACTAGTTTAACCATTATGGAAAGCAATGTGGAAGTTCCTCAGAAAACTAAAAATAGAAACACTATCTGACCCAGAAATTCCATTCCTAGGAAATTTACCCAAAGAAAACAATTTCTCAGATTCAAAAAGACATATGCACCTCTATGTTTACTGCAGCACTATTTACAATAGCCAAGATATGCAAGCAACCTAAGTGTCCATTAGTAGATGAATGGGTAAAGAAGTGGTACATATACACAATGGAATACTCTTCAGCCATAAGAAAGAAACAAACCCTACCGTTTGCAACAACATGGATGGAGCTAGGGTGTATTATGCTTAGTGAAGTTAGTGAGGCAGAGAAAGACAAATACCAAATGATTTCCCTTCAGCAAAACTGAAGGAACAAAACAGAGGCAGACTCTCAAACTCCAAGAAGGGACTAGTGGTTACCAAAGGAGAGGGGTGGAAGAGGGTGAGCAGGGAGGGAGGGAGAAGGGGAGTGAGGGGTACTATGTTTAGAACACATGGTGTGTGGGGGGGATTATGGGGAAGACAATGTAGCACAGAGAAAACAAGTAGTGACTCTGGCATCTTACTACACTGATGGGCAGTGACTGCAATGGGGTATGGCCAGGGGGACTTGATAATATGGGTGCATTCAGTAACCACATTGTTTTTTTAATGTGAAACCTTCATAAGAGTGTATATCAATATTAAAAAATAAATAAATAAGTAGGTCCTGCCATGTAGGAAAATGATAAATAAATATAGCTTTTAACAGTATACAAAAAAAGAAGAACTTAACTATGTATCCAGTACAAAAGTTTATAATGATTGTTCAGTGGTAACTGTATGCCAGTAACATTGAAAATGTAATAAAATGGATTACTTTGTAGAGAAAACATAAACTGCCAACTGATTTAGAAGAAACAAAATATATGTATATACATCAATACCATTAAAGAAAGTGAACTGGTGTTCAAAGCTTCCCTTACCCATCCCTGAACATCAGGCCTAGACAGCTTTACAGGCAAAGTTTGCCCAACCTTCATGGAAGATAAACCCTATTTTATACAAGCTGCTTCAGGGACAAAAAAGGAGGAAAAATTCTCAATATATTTTTGTAAAACTTTAGTCCTGTTAGCAAAAACAGAGTGGTCTATATAAGAAATGTAAAAAAGAGACCAATATGAATGAATTATAAGCATACAGACAAAATTCTTGAAAAAATAATAGCAATTGGCAGGACATTCTATTAATATAATATACACTATCAACAGATTAAAATGGAAAAAGTATGATCAGCATAGTGTATGAAGAAAAAGCCTTCAGCACTTATTCAGTATTAAAAAAAAAAATTTAGCAACTTAAGAGAAAAGGTAAAATTCCTTAATTTCAAAATGAGCATTTATCAAGAACTACAGCAAATATTATAAAAGTAATTGAACGTGAGAAGTACTGCCAAAAACCAAGAACAAGAAAAGGCTAGAACCTTGACAAGTACTGCCTAAAACCAAGAACAAGACTATCACTCATTGTCCCAGGGAACCCAGTAAGCACAAAAGGAAGTGGATGTTGGGGGAGTGTAGAATGAAATAAATATGCCTAAACTGAAATAGAAAGACAAAACCGAATTTTTTAAAACAAAAAGGAAAAAGGCAAGTTTAAAGGATCTGAGGGGAGAGAGCCTTACTAGAGTATCTGAGAAACAGCAAGGACTATAGAGAGAACTGAAGAAAGGGGAAAGCAGTGGGAGATGATGTTGAGAAGAGCCAGAGCATGTGGAGCAGAGCTTCTCACATTGCTGGTGGTAAAAGAACAGATTTTTCCCCCTCATCTTTTGCCGACCAATCCTTTTGTAACATGTAATAAAAAAGTGAACAAATAGGGAAAGGACATGAAAAAAGACATAGAAAATACAAACCCAAACTTTTTATCAGAATCAAGACATATTAAGTGACTTAAGTTTCTAAACTCTTACTCTAAATTACTTTTCTAATTATCTTACGCGCCTGCACTAGTCTATGGAGCACAATGAGAAGCAATGATTAAAGCCTTATAGATCATTAGAATGACTTTTGCTTTTAGGTTTAGTGGTAACAAAAGCAACCAGAGAGTTCTGAGCAGAAAAATGACATGATCTAATAACTTATATTTTATAGGATCCCTCTGGCTACTGTGTTGTGAATATACCAGAGTGATGGATGAACGGGCAAGAGCCGAAGCAAGTATACTATGTAGAATTTTACTCCAATAGTCCAGATGAAAGTAAGGAGGCTTGCACACAAGAGGTAGTGTGATGGCTGAATAGTAGTCAGATTCTGCATACATTTGAAGGTTGACAAGATTTGCTGTCAAATTAGATGTAAGATTTAAAAAAAAGACAGGAAGCAAGAGGGTCTAAGCAACTGGAAAGCAGAGCTATCATGAAATGGAATGAGGAAAACTGCAAGAAGAGCATGTATGAGGCAAGGTGCGAAGCCAAGTTTTAGATGTAACAAGTTTGAGATGTCTATTATATGTTCAAGTGAAGATGCCAACCTGTCATTTGAATATTTGAGTTCAAGAATCTTGAGTCCAGATGAGAGGTCTCAGACTAGAGACAAAGTGTAGAAGTTGCCATATACAGATGTATGTAAAGCCACAGGAATGAATGATATCAACAAGAGAGTAAGTATAAGTAGAAAAGAAATCCAAGAACTGATTACTGGAAACTTCAACATTAAATGGTCAGGGAGATATGGAAAAAACCGTAAAAAAAATCTGAGAAGTGACAAATGAGTATAGAGAAAAACAGAAGAGTATGCTATTGTTCAGGCCAAGTGAAGAAGGGTTTCAACAGAGGATGAATGATCTACCCTGTAAAATGCTCCTGACAAGTCTGTAAGATTAAGATTTGAAAAATGTCCATTTCATTTAACAATGTGGAGACTGTCAAGGTCAACAATGGCCTTGACAAGAATCTGATTTTAAACATGAATATAATGAACTCCTACAAATCAATTAAAATATAAAAAGACAAACACCTAGCAGAATGGAAAAAGCATGTGAATAGGCAATTCATATGAGAAAAGATGCTCAATTTCTGTAGTGATGAAGGAAAAGCAAATTAAAACAGAGAAACACAAATTGTTTTAAAATGTAGTAATATTTTACACATACAGTACAGCAAAAATTAAAATCTGACTATATAAGTAATGGATAAGCTACAAGGAAATGAGAACTCACGAACACTAATGGAGGAAATGTAAATTATTCTAACCATGTTAGAAAACAATTCAGCAATAACAGTAAAGTAATGCTGATTATGTACAAATCCTCCAACCCAGTAATTCCACTCCCTGGTATATATCCTAAGGAAATTCTCCCACATATGCAAGCAAAAAAACCCACCCATGTATAAGAGTGCTCAATGTAGCATTATCTGGAATAGTGAGAAACTGGAAACAACTTAAAAAACCATCAACAGAAAAATGAATAAATAACATCTGAAATAACCATAAACTGTAATAGTACAAAGCAGTTAAATGAACTATGGCTATGTATCAATAACAAATCTTAAAAACATAAATAAATGGTTCAGGAAAAAAGTAAGTTGCAGATCACAGTACACCATGACACAATTTATATAAATGTTAAAACTGTCTAGAAAAATGTTTATCAATACATTATGAGTAAAAGTTAAGGAAAAAACAAAATTAATATGGCATAATGATAATTTATAAAGTGTGTGGTGAATACTATATTTAAAAATTATATTCTACATGGAAGTACTGAACTATATATTTGAAATATTTAATGACCATTAAAAGTGATCCACCTGCAAAACTGCCTGAGCACCAGCTCGTATATTTTGTTCTGTAGCTTCTTCAGAGGCATTATGAAGAATATCTTGGTAGGTGCCATTTTTCGTCCAGGTGGAATTTCGAACGTGATCAGCAATACTGGTCCCATTTTCCTGAAGCAAAATATCTGGTTTTTAATATTTCATTAATGAAGAATGCTGCAAGAAGTCAGTAAACTAAAGAAGTAAACTGGATATTTTGGGGTCTTACTACTGCTAAGCATCTTCACAAAATAGATGTCTTATTTGATTATAAAAGCAATGTATGATCACTAAAAAAAAAAAAGGTTCTCACTGACAAAACATAAAGTAAAAAATCACCTGTAAGAACCAGCCAGCGATAATACCATTTCAGATACAGAGACATTTGTCTACATATCTGATGTACAAACCTCCCCTCCTTACACTTACACACTGAAGAATAGGATTACATTATTTATAGCTTTGTAAGAGATGAATTCTGTTCTAAAATAACCACTAGAACCCAAATAAGCTCAATAAAGCACTAGAATATCACTTCTATGTATCCTACTTGAGAGCAGTAAAATTTCTGTTATCCAAAAATAGAACACTAATACTTCAAATCATTAAGACTGCAGCTTTCTGCTTGAGTTTTAGCTGTTAAGCCTTGCAGACTAGGGAGTTCTCTCAGATGCAAAGCCACTCAAACAAATTTCTCTCTAGTTTCTTTCTGCTTTTGGTCATTCACCAATATCTTCAAATAGGTTTTTTTTAGTATTTTCTCTAGAGTTAATAATTCTAATATGCAGGTTTAGTTTAACACAAACTACTCTGCCATTACCAGAAGTACTGGAACTCAGCTCTGAGTAGCTAATACAATATCACAGTTTAGTCTACACCTTTCTCTTTAGTTCCATACCCCTATAATCAGGTATCATCTGAATAGTTCTTCCTGAATGACCCAAAAGCACCTCAAACTCAAGATATTTTAAATAAAGCTTATTAACCATGTCCTCCCCATTCATACCAACCCCTCCAGCCACCTTTGCTACTACTATCAACTTGCACTTTTATTCCTGTTCATGTGCGAATGCAACTACCCTGGCTGCAAAACAAAGAACTTTGGAACACCTCCCCATTCCTCATTTCTCTCAGCTTATTTATGAAGGCATATTGGTTTTACCACCAGAGGTACTCAAGCATTTGCCTTCTCCTTTATATTCCCACTGTGAGTGCCACTGTCCTATATCAGGTAATTAACATCTCCCTTCTGAATTTCACTAATACTTCCTAACTAGTCTCCTTGCTTCCAGACTGGCCTCCAATCCATCTTCTACTCTGGGCTTGGTATGATCCTTTGAAATATGTGACTATCTGTGTCATTCTTCTATTTATAATGCTTCAAAGGCTTTCCAGTGTCTAGAATATAATCAGAGTCCAATACAATGGCATAAAACTTACTGAGCAAACTCTAGGTCTTGCCTACCTCATATTTCCTACCACTCTCCCACCTGCTCGTAGCTGCAGCCAAATACAAATACTTGAAGAGTCTCTCACATCTTCAGGCACTACTCACACTGTGTGGCTCTTTTCCCCTTTGTTACCTGCTCTTCATACTACACTACTTTCTCCATGAAGCCTACCCTAGGCAGAGTCAGGTATTCCCTCTTTCACACTCTTGGATCACAGCAATAATACTGTTTTATAATACTTCCTTTGCATGTTTGTCTTCCTGTTAAACTTTAAGTTATATGAAGGTAGAAATGATGTCTTTTTGTGTTTATACCTCTAACACTGTTTCCCAATGTGGGCATTACCCTGTGTTACAGGCACTTACAGGGCAAATTTGTTGAGAGTGTTATGTTGTCACAAAAATTAAGAATACTACTGGGATTTCATGGGATGAGCTAGGGAATGCTAAACATACTACTAGGTGCATGACAATCTGCAAATACACAAACTGTCTTATATTCCATGTCTTTCAAATGTCTCACAGACACTGTGAATAAAAAAAACATTTATAATTATCTGAATCTGTAACTTAACTCCATTTTAAAATTAACAACAAATTTTAAGTGGTTTTTACATATACCGAATTTATCAGAAGTATAAATAAATTCATGACTATTTTTTTGTTTTTAGTTCAAGCCATTAGCAAGAGTTGCTGGCACTCTGAAAAATCCCATCCCTAATGGCAACACTGGCTAGATTATTTGAGTAACCAAAAGAGCACACCAAATAACACAGCTGTATCACCCTGCATTTGTAGCCTCCTTCCCCCATTTCCACTATTTGTTATATAATTACGTATGCAGACAGAGGTTATACTATATGTTGTTTTTATTAAAGGATAGTAAATGACACAGGATAGGCTAAGTACTGAGCTATAAGTGCATGACATAAAATGGGGGAATAATTATTTAGGTTTATTTTCTAACTTGGTGCAAAAATTGGATATTTTTATTAGTGCATGATGAACAGAACTGAGAATATTATTTCATAATTTACACAGTTAATTGTACTTACTTCAATTATATTTTTTGGTACCTTTTCCCCTTCTTAGAAGCAGGTGTGGATGCTCTACATCTCTCTCCCTCTTTCACACACACACATAAGTATTGATTCAATGAATCCCTGTAGAATGTGGGCTATTCATATATTAATATCCTGATAAATTCCCCTGGTGAGTTAAATTAACTAGGAAGGTGAATAAACATTATCAAATGGCTCCTATTTAGACTTAGTTAAGATATTTGTCAATACCAGACTGCAACTTTTTGATGACAATCTGACCTGTGACAAGGGTTAAACAACCAAAGGATAAGAATTCATTTAGGCTTAAGGAATAAATGGAAAACAACCCCCAAATTCCATTTTTACTCTCTCTTTGCTCATCTTTTCCCCTATTTTAATAAACTTCAGTCATTCTTATCACAGACCATCTTATTTAGCAGGTCAGGATGTTTTTTATTCTTCAAACAGCTCTAGTACAAAAACTTCCAAGAAAGAATTCAAAATACTCTGGTTTGTGCTAAGTACCCACTCCTAGAATAAGACAGTCAATAGGGGAATCGTAGTTTGGTAATTACTTAAAGAAGTCTATAGTACAACATCCTTTTTTACCTAGTTCCACAGTTTGAAATATTACACCTTTTGTAATAGCATCTAATTTTCATCAGACAATGACTTAAAGAATCAGTATACACCCTCAGTATTAATTTTAAAAGCTGTGACATCAAAGAGCTTTGAGATAGGGCACAGAGGTAACTGTTAAATTATCTCAACTGAAAAATTTACCGAAAAGTATGTCTTTAACCTTCCCATTTAGTAGTAAATTTATAACACATTATTACAATATATGAACATCTAATATTTTAAACTTATATTAAGTGTTACTATTTACCTCTTCTCTCTTTTCTTCTTCTATTGAAATATCATGGTCTGTGACATTGTCAACGCAAGGTAAGTCTGAAGAAGAGATCACAATTTCTTCAGGCTCTTGCATGAACAAAGGTTTTTCCTCTTGCTGAATCCATTCTTGATATACTTTTACCACTTTTCTCACAGCTGCTGCTTCACAAATTGGTAATAAAAATGCCTAGTCAAAAAATGAGAGAACAGACATAATGGTATCTTTTACTTTGCCACACCACTACTACATACATTTCTATCTTGTTATAAAATGTGAGATATAAATAATTCTTAAAGTCAACCAATACATTGTCAGAAAAAGCCTTTTGTTTCCAAGTAATTTGTAAATACATTGAGATAGAAATTCTTTTGGTAGATAGATACTGATTTCAAGTGCAAGGAGCAAAGATTTGCTTCAATTGTACTATCTCAGAATGAAAATATTCCTTGTTTCATGAAATAGCTGTGCTTCTACAAAGCTCAATGTAAATGCAACTTTTCACAAGTCACATTTTTAAACTTTAATATTATTGGTTTTTTAGACTACTATTAAAATAAAGTGATAAAAGGTTTTAATTACAAAATAAAAATTAAATCTGATTCCTAGAATAAAACCACATGTTAACAGGCACCTTAGCTTTTCTAAGCATGTAAAGAAAACATTACACTTTTCTTATTTAATTTTACATATAATAAAGTTATATATGTTAAATAACAAGGCAAAATACTTGGAAAATTAAAAGGAGTGTCTTACAGTTAATCTGTCCTTTAGGTGCTCTCTGAGTTGCCTTAACTTTTTTAAAAGTAGGTATTTTCCTCATCACAAAAATACTACATTTTCACAGCAAAAAAAGAAAATTCTTATACAATTCAGACATGCAAAAATAAAACAGTAATAACACTCAATCTCACCGTCCAAAGTCTTTTCCTCAAACATGTCCATTTGTTAACATTTTCACTGTATTTTTATTTACAAATAGAAATGGAATTAAATTGCTTTTTTCTTTTTACAAACACTGCCTATTAATTTCAACTCTCAAAGTCATCAGACATTTACCTAAAGCCTGCCACCATCTACCTGAGAGTTATCAGTTGGTGTTTTTATTAATAATCATGGGGTCAATAACTTTATTTCACCTGAATAAAACAAGCCAAAGAAAATCAGCTTCCCAAGATAGTGATGAAAAACTTTGTATGTAATAATATCAACAGGGTATTTAAGGTTGTTTGGTATTCCTTTTATTTATTTGCTACCATTGATTCCCTAGCAAACTACATTACTTGCTACCTTCCTTCATCTAACAAACCATTCTCAAATTCTCACTCTCATATTCTGGCAGCTTAACAGTCAATGGCATGATTTTGATCATCACTACCTGCTCCAAGACTATTTACGACTGTAGCAACAGTTCAGCCTTCCATTTCAAAAGGTTTAAACAAAAAAATCAAATAATCTCAAAGAAGTTCTAGTCTCAGATAGTGAAAAATTAGCTTATTCAAAAAATGAGCATGGGAACTCTGTATTTTCTGCTCAATTTTTCTGTAAACCTAAAGGTGCTCTAAAAAAAAATAAAGTTTATTAATTTAATAATTATTAGTAATCTCCAAACTTAAGATATTATTACATAAATTGTCCTAGTATATCCCAAGTGGCTTGATGGATTTACTAAAGACCAGAGTTTATATAACCTTTGTCCTTACAGGCCCCAAAATCTGAATTTTGCCAACACACTAAATACGGATCTTGAGGAAAGCTTGGTATTAGCCATGGCCAAAAACTTATGCATGAAAACCAGAGTATCAATTATGCATTTACAATAAGAGATAACTGTAATAGAAAGCAGAACATTCAAATTCACATATCATACCTTGTCCCTCTATGAAGAAGCACCACTCATAATAAATTGATAATATAATTATATTATAATCAATTAATTAATAAGGAAAATTATCATCAGAAAGTATTTAAATCCATATGCTTAGTAAATTTTCTGACAGACCTAAATGAGGCCATCTCCAGTTTTATTTATGGTTCTATGACAGTAAAAGTATATCATAATCAGAAAACAACACACAGGAGGAATCAACATAAAAAATATATATATTTAATGATATCAGTGTAGGATAACCTGGTATCATTATCTAATAATTGGCTTTGCCAATGGGATCTGATTTACTGACAAACTAAGGCTCTTCAGTGAATAAACACTAATAAAACATTTGGTCTCTGATATTCTTTTAATATGTTCCCATTATTAACCAACTCAGACTGTGACAGACAAATACTTTAAAATAAAATTAAGTATAGTGAGAATTTAGCATATGTGGGGATTTTTTTTTTTAAAGCAGTGGTTTCATTTTGGTCTCAGAACCCCAAACTACTGTATGTTAACTTGAATAGTAGCATGTTTTCCAAAATAAGAGAAGTAACGTTGTTTCACATTTTTGCAAATCTTGTTAATATTAGAAAACAGTTGGATTCTCATATCTACTTGCTTCTGCATTCAAGGTGATACAGTATCACATTAGGTATCCTCTGGTAAAATGTCACGGTATACTTGTGAAAGAATCAGAGTGAAAAGGTAAATAAAATCTTAGTATTGCCATGAAAATAGTTTTGACCTTATGGAACTGAACTGGCCCTGGGGACTTCTCAGGAGGCCCAGACTATACTTTGGGATCTAACTTACAGTGACTTTGGGGGAAAAAAATGTGTGTGTGTGTGTGGCACACACACACACACACACACACATAAAACATCTTTGGTGCTCTTAAAGGCTAAACTACTGATATGTTATATTTACCTCATATCAAATTATTAGGGTTCCTCACTGTGTAGCCTCCAAGTACTAATGACATAAAGCATATGGGGTTTCCTTATAAAACAGGAGGTTAATGCCTGGAGTGCATTTAACCTATTCTGGGTATGGCAAATTAACTCTATATGGAAAATAATTTTATTATCAAATAATTTAGGCATTTATGCTTTATAGTTGTCTTTGTTTTAAAGACACATAGCAAATATGAATACCTTAATCTGAGATAGAACTCACAATCATTACACAGTCCTAAAAAAACATCAGCTGTATAACAAATTATCTCAAGACTTAGCTTCTAGAAATACATGTTAGTCCTCAGCTAGCATTGACAAAGTACCTAGCACTCAATAGCTACTGAACTTCTAGGTGCCTATTCTATGCCTGGCACTAATGATACAATGATGAATAAACTAAAGAAGTATTCAGGGAGGGTAGCAGGAAATTAAACAAATAATTTTTTAATAATTATAAAACTCAGGAAAGATACAAAAAGAGTAGTTTTCAAAAATATCATAAAAAAAGGTACTTACTATATGTGTGTGAGTGTGTGTCTGTGTGTGTGTATGCATGCAGGTGCATCCGTCTGTGGGTGGTACGTGGGTGAGGGTAATCATGGAAGGCTTCGCTGGAGTCCACTGAAGCTGGGATCTAAAGGTTGAGTAGCCCCATGAAAAGAGAAGGGGGAAAGTGTAAGGAAGAGAGTGAAGAAGGCTGAAGGACAAAAGTTCAGAAAGGGAAACCAGTAAGTGTGAAGGCTATGAGGGTGGAATAAGTTGAAAATGAAAAGTAAAGATTATTTCTACTTTTTTACCTACAGAACTTGTGCTGTAGCTAGAATTACTAAGAGCAAAATCATTATACGCCCAAATACCTGAATATTTTTGTCTATACTACATAATCTGGAACATATAAACCTTCAAAATAATGAAAGATACTATTTCACAAGTTACCAATTTTGCAAATTTATCATCAGTATTAAGCATGTAAAAACAGATTTCCTACTACAATCTAATCTTAGAAAACTCCTTTTCAAAATATGAATGGTTCATTAGAGCCACCATCCTAAAATTTACTTTTCCTTAAGTTTTACCTCAAAAATCCCTTTCAAAAAACAATTTGAGTAAGAATAACATCTACGAGTACTTTAATACCCATCAACATCGTAAAGATATCCTAGAACATTCCTGCACAGAACACCTAAAAACTGTCATATAAAAAATACAATATGCCTTTTTAAACAAATGGCTCAGCTTGCAAGGATATTTTGAGTTGAGAACAAAATTAAATTATTAATCCAGTGAGGTAAATGAGCAATTAAGCTGCTAGTTGCTGCCATGGACAGCCTAGAGAGTTTTGGTTAAAATGGCCACCTATACAGAGAAGACACAGCTCAGTGTCCTATATATAGAGCTGACACAATTGATGGCTACACATGAAACACAAAGGTTAGCTGGGCAGAAAATTTTTTAAAAAACTGACTCCATAGAAGAACCAATGAAGAATCTTGTCTATTGAGTTGGGGAAGGGGAATAGGAGGAAAGAACAATCTTCCCTGCAAATTCATATTCTCAGGCCAGCCATAATAGAACACTGAGTGCAGCAAAGTGGAAAAAATCGTAAGCTAAGAATGGTCAATTTAAAGTAAACCAAGCCTGGGAGAGGGGAAAAAAAGATGGCAGAGTAGGAAGGAAAGGTGGAAACCTCCTTTCACATACACACCAAGGAACACTAACCCTGAAAACAACCTGAAGACTGTAGAACAGACCACCTATACCTGGTGAAGAAGAGAAGAATGCACAGAGAAGGGTGAAGTAGCACAGCCACTATCAATTGTAACCCCATCACTTCCCAAGCCCACAGCAGGAAGAAGAGCAACTGGGTGAGGAAGGGATAAGTGTTCAGGAACTCTGCACACCTGGCACTGGAGATCTGCTCTGGGAACAAGAATCCACATTGCACTGGGCTTTGGTGATTAACAGGGCTGGACACCAGGGAGAGTTGGAGCACTCTGGGAAGCTGAGACACCAGCTGCTTGTGGAAGACAGGCAAGCTCTGCAGGTCCCGCAGAGACCCAACACAGATGAAGCAACTGATATATTTACTAGCAGCAGGAAGGGTGCCAGCGGGACAAGGGTTGGACAGAACTCCGTCCACAGGAGAAAAGGCAGGTGGACTACACTTCCCCAGCCCTCCCTCAGCTCAACATGTGGAGCGCTAGTGGGAGCCCCAAACTCTCCATCCCCCTCACTGGTGGCTCAGCCCCAAGGAGCTTCCCTGTGCATCCCCCTACATGCGTGATCAGCCTACTCAGGCCAGCTGCATAAGACTTGGCTCCCTGGCAGGAAGAGGGAGGGTTTCCCAGCTTTCTTGGTCCTCTCCTAGCACTCCACCCTACTTGCAGGCAGCCTGCCTCATACCCATGCACCTCACTACCCCATCAGCCCAGCAGTGTGATCATCAGTGCATGGCAGGTAGAGGGCAGCCCTGCCAACAACGATCCCAGCAGAAGTGCCACTACTTAGTTCACAAAGCACTGGAGGTGAGTAAGCCCACAGTGGACTGACACAGGCCATTGCAAGCAGACAGACAGAAAGGTGGCCCACCCATTGCCCACCGATAGCAACTAGGGCTCTACCTCAAAAGAGTGCCAGGCACTGGAGAGTAAAGGGTCTTAAGCTTCTGGAAACAACAGGATGCCTTCTTCATAAAGTCATTACTCTCTAGACCAGGAAGCACAGCAAATCCATCTAATGCAAAGGAAGACATCAGAAAGAGGGCTAAATGAAATGGAGAGCACTAATCTTCTTGATAAAGATTTCAAAATTGGAGTCATAAATATGCTCATTAATCTGAGGAAAATTACTGAATATCTCAGAGGGGACTTCAGCAAAGAAACAGAAGAGTTGAAAAAGCGACTCAGAACTGAAGAATACAGTAACTGAAATGAAATATACAATACAGGGAATGAATAATAGATTGCTGCAAGTAGAGGAGACAATTGATGAGATGGAAATTAGAGAAAAGGTACACAATGAAGCTGAGGAACAGAAAGAACAAAGAATTTCTAGAAACCAAAGAATGATAAGAGAGCTATGTGACAACTCCAAATGAAATAATATTCACATAATAGGGATACCAGAAAGAGAAGAGAGAGACAAATGGGTAGAAAATTTCTTTGAAGAAGTGAATGCTGAAAATGTCCCCAATATAGGGAAAGAAATAGACACCCAGGTCCTGGAAGCACAGAGAGCTCCTAACAAAAGGAACCCCAAGAAGACAACACCAAGGCATGGAAGTGGCATAGTATAGTTAATGTAATGAAAAAGAAGGACTTCCAACCAAGAATCCTCTACCTGGCAAGATTATCATTCAAATTTGAAACATAAAAATAATTCTCAGATAAACAAAAGCTCAAGGAATGTATAACCATTAAAACAGCAATACAGCATATGTTAAAAGAACTGCTGTAGGTGGAAATGTTCTTAAGCCTAAATAATTTACATCACTGAAGATAAACCCACAGTAAAGGTAGTAGACCAATTACTTATCAAGCAAATATGAAATGAAAAAAAAACTAGTAAAACCAACTATACACAAAATCAGTCAAGAGATACACAAAAAATGCAGATTATGACATCTAATACATGAAGTGTGGAGGAGGAAAAAGAAAAGCATTTTTTAGATTTTGTTTGAAATAGAGCAATCATCAATTTAGTACAGACAGTTATATTGTTAGGAAACTATCAACGAACATTATGATAACCAAAAACTGAAAGTCTATGATAGATACAGAAAAAAACTAAAAAGAGAAATCCAATCACAACACTGAAGATAACCTAAAAAAACAATAGAAGAGTGTAAGAAAGACAGAAGGAACAGACAGAAACCATAAAACAATTAATAAAATGGCAATAAAATGATACTGATACATACATATCAGTAATTACCTTAAATGTAAATAAGTAAAAATGTAAATATAAATAAAAACACATCAATCAAAAGACATAGGGTGGCAGAATGGACAAAGAAACAAGACCAATCTATATGCTGTCTACAAGAGACTCACTTCTGACTTAAAACACATACACAGAGTGAAAGTGAAGGGATGGAAAAGGATACTTCATGAAAATGATAGGGAGATAAAAAGCAGGGGTATCAGTACTTATATCAGACAAAATGGATTTCAAAACAAAGAAAGTAACAAAAGACAAAAAGGACATTACATAATGATAAAGGGATCAGTCCAAGTAGAGGATATAACAATTATAAACATCTATACACCCAACATAGAAGCACCTAAATATGTAAAACAACTATTAACAGAATTAAAGGGGGAAATATCTTGTAACTCATTCATATTAGGGGACTTGAACACACCACTTAAATCCATGGACAGATCAACCAGACAGAAAATAAATAAGGAAACACAGGCATTGAACAATACATTAGATCAAATGGACTTTAAGCTATCTACAGAACATTACACCCCAAAGCAACAGGATACACATTTTTCTCAAGTGCATATGGAATGTACTCCAGAACAGATCACATACTAAGCCACAAGAAGAGCCTCAATAAATTCAAAAAGATTAAAGCAATCAGCTTCTCAGACAATGATATGAAACTAGAAATAAATTGCACTAAGAAAATAAAAAAGCCTACAAACACATGGAGGCTAAACAACGTGCTTCTAAATAATCAATGGATCAATAAACAAATTAAAACAGGCATCAAGCAATACATGGAAACAAATGAGAAAAAAATTCAACAGTCCAAAATTTACAGGATGCTACAAAAGTGGTACTAAGAGGGAAGTACACAGCAATACAGGCCTACCTCAAGAGAAGAACAATTGCAAATAAACAGTCTAAACACAGAAAGAAATTAGAAAAAGAAGAAATAGAACCCAAAGTGAGTAAAAGGAGGGACATATAAATATCACAGGAGAAATAAATAAAATAGAGAAGAATAAAACAATAGAAAAAAATCAATAAAACCAATACGTGGCTCTTTGAGAAAATGAACAAAATAAAGCCCTAGTCACAGTTATCAAGGAAAAAAAAGAGAGTACACAAATAAACAAAATCAGAAATGAACAAGGAATACTAAAAACAAGACACTATAGAAATACAAAGAATTATTAGAGAATACTGTGAAAATTTATATGCCAATGAACCGTACAAACTAGAAGAAATGGACAAATTCCTAGAAAATTACAGCCTCCCACGAATGATCCAGGAAGAAACAGAAAATTTGAAAGGACCAATTACCAGCAATGAAACTGAATTGTTAATCAAAACACTCCCAAAAAACAAAACGCCAGGACCAGATGGGCAGAATTCTAGAGTTAATACCAATCTTCTTAAATATTCCACAGTGGAGAAGAGGGGGAAATGCTTCCAAACTCATTCTATGAGGCTACCAACACCAGACAGACACCAGAAAAAAAGAAAATTACAGACCAATATCCCTGATGAACACAGATGCAAAAATCCTCAACAAAATACTAGCAAACTGAATTTAAAAATACATCAAAAGGATCATCCATTGTGATCAAGCGGTATGTACTTCAGGGATGCAAGGATGATACAATATTCATAAATCAATTGATGTGATACCCATTAAGAAAAAGGATAAAAACCTTATGATCATTTCCATAAGTGCATTTGACAAAATTCAACATTCATGATAAAAACTCTCAACAATATGGACATAGAGGGTATGTACCTCAACATAATAAAGCCCAAATATGACAAATCCACAGCTAACATCATAATCAATGGCAAAAAGCTTAAAGCTTTTCCTCTTTTGATCGAGAACAAAACAACTTCTCACCACTTTTATTCAACATTGTACTGGAGGTCCTAGCCATGGCAATCAGATAACAAAAGAGATAAGAGGCATCCAAACTGGTAAGGAAGAAGTTAAACTGTCACTATTTGCAGATGATATGATATTATATACAGGAAACCCTAAGACTCCACCAAAAAACTAACAGAACTACTAACTGAATTCAACAAAGATGCAGGATACAAAATTAATACACAGAAATCTGTTGCATTCCTATATATTAATAACAAACTAGAAGAAAGAGAAGCAGGAAAGCAATTTCATTTATAATTGTACCAAAAAGAATAAAATACCAGGGAATAAACCTAACCAAGAAGGTGAAAGACCTACACTCAGAAAACTATAAGATACTCATGAGAGAAATTAAAGACACAAATAAATGGAAATCTTTCCTATATTCATGAACAGGAAGAATTAATATTATCAAAATGGCCATCCTACCAAAAGCAATTTACAGATTCAATGCAATCCCTATCAAAATACCAATGGCATTTTTCAATGAACTAGAGCAAATAGTTCTAAAATTCACATGAAACCAAAAAAGACCCCGAATAGCCAGAGCAATCCTGAGAAAAAAGAATAAAGCTGGGGGGATTACACTCCCCGACTTCAAGCTCTACTACAAAGGCACAGTTCTCAAGACAATTTGGTACTGGCACAAGAACAGAACCATTGACCAATGGGACAGACTATAGAGCCCTGATATAAACCTAACCATATACGGTCAATTGATATATGATAAAGGAGCCATGGACATACAATGGAGAAATGAAAGCCTCTTCAACAACTGGTGTTGGCAAAACTGAACAGCTACATGCAAGAGAATGAAACTGGATTATTATCTAACCCCATATACAAAAGTAAACACAAAATGGATCAAAGACCTGAATGTAAGTCATGAAACCATAAAACTCTTAGAAGAAAACATTGACAAAAATCTCTTGAACATAAGCATGAGGAATTTTTTCCTGGACACATGTCCTAAGGCAAGGGAAACAAAAAATGAACAATTGGGACTATATCAAACTAAAATGCTTCTGTACAGCAAACAGCACCATTAAAAGAACAAAAAAGCAAACTATACACAGTATGGAGGAATATATCCGTAAATGATTTGTCCAATAAAGGGTTAATACCCAAAATATATAAAGAACTCATACACCTCAACACCAAAAAAACAAATGACCCAATTAAAAAATGGGTGGAAGACCTGAACAGATATTTCTCCAAAGAAATACAGGTGGCCAACAGGCACAAGAAAAGATGCTCCACATCAGTAATCATCAGGGAAATACAAGTCAAAACTACAGTAAGATACCACCTCACACCAGAAAGAATGGCCACTATCCAAAGGACAAGAAATAATGTGTGTTGACAAAGATGTGGAGAAAATAGAACCCTCCTACACTGTTGGTGGGAATGTAAACTGGTGCAGCCACTATGGAAAGCAGATGGAGGTTCTTCAAAAAACTAAAAACAGAAGTACCATATGACCCAGTAACTGCACTCTAGGAAATAACCCAAAGAAAACAAAAAACACTGTTTTGAAAAGATATATGCACCTATGTTTATCACATTATTTACAATAGCCAAGATGTGGAAGCAACCAAAGTGTCCATCAATAGATGAAAGGATAAAAATAATGTGGTATATATACACAATGGAATATTATTCAGCCATAAAAAGAAAGATATCCTGCCATTTGAGACAACATAGATGGACCTAAAGGTATTACGTTAGGTGAAATAAGCAGGTGAAAAAAGACAAATACCATATGATTTTACTTATATATGGAATCTAAAAACAAAACAAAACAAAATGAACAAAACAGCAGTAGACTCTTAGACACTGAGAAGTGACTGGTGGTTTCCATGGGAGAGGTGCTGGGGTAGGTGGGTCATGTGGGTGGGGGGATAAATAAACACAAAAATTCTTAATCATAATATAAGTTGGTCATGGAGATTACAGTGCAGCATGCAGAATACAGTCAATGGTTCTATAACATCATTCTATGTTGACAGAGAGTAACTGCACTAGCTGGGGTGAGGACTTAATACTGTGGTAACCGCAGATCACTGTTGTATACCTGAAACCAATATACTGTCTATCAACAATACTTCAGTTAAAAAACTATTTTTGGAAGATACACATTGCTATATAACTCATAGGTCCAAGAAAGCATTAATATGACAATTAGAAAATATTCAGAAGTGAATAATTTTAAAATGCTACATATCAAAATTTGTAGAATGTCTCAAAACTGCATATATGAGGAAAATGTTGCCTCAAAAATGCTTATAAGAGAAAATGTGAAGCTAAAATTAATTACCTGGGAAAAAAATCACAAGATAAAATCAAGAAAGTAGAAAGGAGAAATAACAAGGAGCAAAAATTAATAAAAGAGAAAAATAAACATAAAACAGAAAGGATCAACAGAGCCAAAAGTTCATTCTGACAAGAGCCATCAAGAAAAAAAAAAGGAGGGACAAATATTAATGGTAATGAAAAGGAGGAAAATGAATATAAATGCTCCCAAAATTAAAAAGATTATGAAAGAATATAATAAACTTATCATCAAATTCATAAACATATGCAATGAACAAATTCCTACAAAAATAAACTTACTCAAACTGACTAAGCATGAGAAAACATGAGTAATTCTATAAGCTTTAAATTTTCCCATAAGTAAACTACTCCAGCATTATTTGTCAATTATCTTTCTTTTTCCACTTGTCATATGTGCTGATAATACAACCCTTAAACTTGGGAACTAGAACAACTGCCAATGCTAGAAAGAATGTTCTGGCAAATTTGTTTAACTTAGCCTGACAAAGCTAATGCTGCCTCATGCTTTGTTGTATATATCAATAAACATGTAAGAGATGAAGATTTGCTTTGCCTGAGAGCTCCCTGGCATGTAAAGGCATTATGGCACAGAACAAAAAGAGCACTGACATGGAACCAGGATCTGGGAGTTTGAGTCCCAGATCTACCACTTACTTGCTGTGAGACTTGAATGATCCCCTTCAGCTACAAAACTCAATGATGTTTACCTGCAAAAGTTAAGTACCTTTGCTATTAAGAGCAAATGATTAGTTTTCATAAGGTTTATTTTCCATAAAAATTCTATGAAACTGAGAAATGTGCAATTAGGAATTTCTAGCTTATCTTTATGTGAAATAGCTTCTATTCTTTTTCTTTCCCTTTCCTTATTTATTTTATTCCCCAAATAATATCTGCCTTAAGCAACTTTAATTTCAGAATGCCTTAAAGGACAAAACTGAGATTGAATGGAGAATAAAGGCAATGAAAACATTGCTTCTTATATCCATAAACCACTTCTTATTGATTGGAGAGTGAAAGACAAAATGATTTTACTATAATTCATTAATAAAATGACAGCAAGAAAAGTTTCAAACCATCAAGTGAATAAGAAAATTATTCTGGTAACAGGAGTATGGGGGCACGGGGTAGTTATTAAACAAAAATCATCATGAATGAAAAAATATACATAGTAAATGCTAAAGGATTAGATGAAGTAAATAATAAAAACTAAGTATAAACTTTAAAAAACATTTCCACAAAGAATAAATTTTAAATAGCTAAAAGACAGGATATTCAATATGAATGACCAAAGTTTGTATTACAAATTTAAAATATTAAGAAGTATTTTACCTGACGAAAAATCTCTGTGACAAAGTTTACATTACTTCTTTTAGAGGAAAAAACTCTGCGAACTATTTCAATGTCTGTGAGATGTTCTTCATCAATACTACAGAGACTAGATGAGCTAGGTTCTCGTTCCGTCAGAGTGCTTGTATTGGAATGAGACTGTTCTGGTTCAGTAGTTCTATCTGTTTTATCAGCACTGTCATTTTTGTTTTCTTCTCTGGATACCAAACTAGCAGCTGCTCTCTAAAATAAAAACAAAAGGAGAAGAATATCATAATCATTCAACTCAGTATTCTGCTTTCTAATAGCAAATACTGGCAGAATCCAAAGCACTGCTCAAGTAACTTACAGAACTGCTTAAAATCTGTGCTAGTATCATTTAGAATGCACTCTAAATAATTAATTGACAATGAAAATGACATCTAAGTGATACAGTAATAATTATCATTTATCCACCTTTAATTAAATTTGTTTTTTGGTATATTTGCAGTACAACAACTCATTAATTAAAGCTGGGTAAGAGGGGAAATTAAAGATGGCAGGGTGAGAGGTGAGACACAGGAATCCTCCTAAAACCGTGTATAATACGAAAATATAATTAATACAACTAATCCTGAAAGAGCAATAGGAAAGAGAACTGTACCAGACTGCATACACCTGGAGAAAAGAGCAGACCTCACACAGAACAGGGTAACATACCAAAGCTGTGGCCCAAGGGGACCCAAGCCTTCCCCCACCACAGACCACCAGTGGGAGGAAGAGAAACCAAGCAGGGAGGAAGTGGAGACCTGGGACTGCTGAATACCTAACTCTGGGGATCTGCTCTGGGAGCACAAACTTACTATTTATACATGGTGCTTGAATGATACTCTCATGATTACAGGGTTGGAAAGCTAAGACAGGCAGAAATCCTGGAGAGACTGATTCCAGCCACTTGTGGAAAGCAGGAATCCACATCCGGCTGCTCTGGGACAAAAGAAAGGTGGGAAGTCTGAGAGACTCCCTAACAAGGAAGCCCTTAGCAGGAAGGCTGCTAGAGGGGCAAGGATTGCACAGAGCTTACTGCTCACGAGAGACGACAGATAGACAAAATTGTCCAGGTGCACTATGCCCAGCAGGTTGGGCGCTTTGCCATACAGACTCTCATATTTAAAGAGGAAAAAGAAATCTTCCCCCTTAGATGATCTTCAGGTGCTCCAACTCCCTGGCTGGCTAAACAGCTCCAAGGACCCCCTCCATGATACACAGCCTACTGTTCCTTTCTCCTGACTAGCCCCACCTGGCTCACAAACCAGCAAACTCTACAATGGCGTTAGACCAGCCAGAGGGAAGACCTGCCTACATCAACTACAAACACATAGAGGCTTATACCTGTGTGCTCAGCACACTGGTTCAGGCAGTGAAGAGAGTCATAGCAGCCAGGTAGCAGGAAACAGCTCTTTCCTCCCCCCAGGCACCAATACCACTGCCCTGAGACCCCCGACATTACTTCAGGGGCTGAGCAGCTCCAGGGAGTAGAGCTTCTACTTCTGGGAAATAGAGGGCGCCATATACAAATATGAAATGCCAAAGGAACCTGGTTCAGAGTAAAATTGTTAACACCAGTCCTGAGAAGGATTTAAATGACATCGACCTCATGACTCTCCCTGAAAGGGAGTTCAAAATAAAAATCATTAATATGCTCATGAAGGTACAGAAAGATATTCAAGAACTCAGGAATGAATTCCGGTCGGACATCCAATAGTTGAAGAGCACTATGGATGGTATTAAAACCAGATTGGATGCAGTGGAGGAGACAATAAATGAAATAGAAACTAAAGAGGAATACAAAGAAGGTGAGGCATAGAGAGAAAAAGGAATCTCTAAGAATGAAAGAATATTGAGAGAACTGTGTGACCAATTCAAACAGAACAATATTCTCATTAGAGGGGTACCAGAAGAAGAAGAGACAGAAAAAGGGATAGAAAGTGTCTTTGAGGAGGTAATTCCTGAAAACGTCCCCAATCTGGGGAAGGGGATAGTCTCTCAGGCCATGGAGATGCACAGATCTCCCAACACAAAGGACCCAAGGAAGACAACACCAAGATGTATAGTAATTAAAATGGCAGAGATCAAGGATAAGGACAGACTATTAAAAGCAGCCAGAGAGAGAAATTAGATCACATACAAAGAAAGCCCATCAGGATATCATCAGACTTCTCAACAGAAACCTTACAGGCCAGAAAGGAGTGGCAAGATGTATTTAATGCAATGAAGCAGAAGGGCCTTGAATCAAGATTACTTTATCTGGGAAGATTATCATTTAAATCTGAAGGAGGGATTAAACAATTTCCAGATAAGCAAAAGCTGAGAGAATTTACCTCCCCCAAACCATCTCCACAGTGTATTTTCGAGGGACTGCTATAGATGGAAGTGTTCCTAAGGTTGAATAGCTGTCACTGTAGGTAATAAAACCACAGTAAAGAAAGTAGAACAGCCAATTACTAAGCAAATGCAAAAATTCAAGTAACTTATCTCCAAAGTCAATCAAGGGATAGACAAAAAGTACAGAATATGATACCTAATATATAAAGAATGGAGGTAGAAGAAAAAAAAAGAACATTTAGATTATGGTTATAATAGCATATTAAGTGACTTAAGTTAGACTCTTAGATAGTAAGGAAGTTAACCTTGAACCTTTGGTAACCATGAATCTAAAGCCTGCAATGGCAATAAGTACATACCTATCGATAATCATCCTAAATGTAAATGGTCTGAATGCACGAATCAAAAGACACTGAGTTACTGAATGGATAAAAAAACAAGACCCATCTATATGCTGCCTACAAGAGACTCACTTCAAACCCAAAGACATACACAGACTGAAAGTGAAGGGATGGAAAAAGATATTTCATGCAACTAATAGTGAGAAAAAAGCAGGAGGTGCAGTACTTGTATCAGACAAAATAGACTTCAAAACAAAGAAAGTCACAAGAGACAAAGAAGGACATTACATAATAATAAAAGGGTCAATCCAACAAGAAGACATAACCATTATAAATATCTACGCACGCAACACAGGAGCACCTACATATGTGAAACAAATACCAACATAATTAAAAGGAGAAATAGAATGCAAGGCATTCATTCTAGGAGACTTCAACACTCCACTCACTCTAAAGGACAGATCAACCAGACAGAAACTAAGTAAGAAGACAGAGGCACTGAACAACACATTAGAACAGATGGATCTAACAGACATCTACATAACTCTACACCCAAAAGCAGCAGAATACACATTCTTCTCAAGTGCACATGGAATGCTTTCAAGAACAGATCATATACTAGGCCTCAAAAAGAGCCCCAGTAAATTCAAAAAGACTGAAATTGTACCAACCAGTTTCTCAGACAACAAAGATATGAAACTAGAAATAAATTATGCAAAGAAAATGAAAAATCCCACAAACACATGGATGCTTCACAATATGCTCCTAAACAACCAAAGGATCAATGACCAAATAAAAACAGAGATCAAGCAATATATGGAGACCAATGACAACAATAATTCAACACCACAAAATCTGTGGGACGCAGCAAAGGTCGTGTTAAGAGGAAAGTATATTGCAATACAGGCCTACCTCAGGAAAGAAGAACAATCCCATATAAGCAGTCTAAATTCACAATTAACGAAACTAGAAAAAGAACAAATGAGGCCCAAAATCAGTACAAGGAGGTATATAATAAATATTAGAGCATAAATAAATAAAATTGAGAAGAATAAAACAACAGAAAGAATCAGTGAAAGCAGGAGCTGACTCTTCGAGAAAATACACAAAATAGATAATCCTCTAGCCACACTTATCAAGAAAAAAAGAGTCTACCCACATAAACAGAATCAAAAATGAGAAAGGAAAAATCACTACAGACAACACAGAAACACAAAAAATTAGTAGGTAATACTATGAAACATTATATGCTAAAAAACTGGGTAACCTAGAAAAAATGGACAAATTTCTAGAAAAATACAACCTTCCAAGGCTGACCCAGAAATAAACAGAAAATAACAACAGACCAATTAGCAACAATGAAATTGAACTGGTAATCAAAAACCTACCTAAGAACAAAACACCTGAACAGATGGCTTCATCACTGAATTTTATCAAACATTTAGTAAAGACCTAATACCTATCCTCCTTAAAGTTTTCCAAAGAGTAGAAGAAGAGGGAATACTTCCAAATTCATTCTATGAGGCCAGCATCACTCTAATACCAAAACCAGGCAAAGACACCACAAAAAAAGAAAATTATAGACCAATATCCCTGATGAACATAGATGCAAAAATACTCAACAAAATATTAGCAAACCGAATTCAAAAATACATCAAAAAGATCATCCATCAAGAACAAGTAGGATTGACTCCAGGGATGCAAGGATGGTACAACATTCGAAAATCTATCAACATCATCCACCACATCAACAAAAAGGACAAAAACCACACGATCATCTCCATAGATGCTGAAAAAGCATTTGACAAAATTCAACATCCATTCATGATAAAAACTCTCAACAAAATGGGTATAGAGGGCAAGTACCGCAACATAATAAAGGCCATATACAACAAACCCACAGCCAACATTATACTTAACAGCAAGAAAATGAAAGCTTTTCCTTTAAGATCGGGAACAAGACAAGGATGCCCACTCTCACCACTTCTATTCAACATAGTACTGGAGGTCCTAGCCACGACAATCAAACAACAAAAAGAAATAAAAGGCATCCAGAATGGCAAGGAAGAAGTCAAACTATCCCTGTTTGCAAATAACATGATATTGTACATAAAATACCCTAAAGAATCCACTCCAAAACTAGAAGATCTAATATCTGAATTCAGCAAAGTGGCGGGATACAAAATTAATACACAGAAATCTGTGGCATTCCTATACACTAACAATGAAAAAGCAGAGAGAAATCAGGAAAACAATTCCATTCACAGTTGCATCAAAAAGAATAAAATACCTAGGAATAAACCTAACCAAGAAAGTGAAAGACCTATACTGTGAAAACTACAAGACACTCATGAGAGAAATTAAAGATACCAATAAATGGAAGCACATACCGTGCTCATGTATAGGAAGAATTAATACTGTTAAAATGGCCATCCTGACTAAAGCAATCTACAGATTCAATACAATTCCTATCAAAACACCAACAGCATTCTTCAACGAACTAGAGAAAATCGTTCTAAAATTCATATGGAAATACGAAAGACCCAGAATAGCCAACGCAATCCTGACAAGGAAGAATAAAGCTGGGAGGATTATGCTCCCCAACTTCAAGCTCTACTACAAAGCCACAGTACTCAAGACAATTTGGTACTGGCACAAGAACAGACCCATAGTCCAATGGAACAGACTACAGAGTCCTGATATAAACCCAACTATATATGGTCTATTAATATATGATAAAGGAGCCATGGATATACAATGGGGAAATGACAGCCCCTTCAACAACTGGTGTTGGAAAAACTGGACAGCTACATGCAAGAGAATGAGACTGGATTATTGTTTAACCCCATACACAAAAGTAAACTCAAAATGGATCAAGGACCTGAATGTAAGTCATGAAACCATAAAACTTTTAGAAGACAACATAGGTAAAAATCTCCTGAATGTAAGCATGAGCCACTTCTTCCTGAACGCATCTCCTCGAGCAAAGGGAAACAAAAGCAAATATGAACTCATGGGACTACATCACACTAAAAAGTTTCTGTACGGCAAAGGACACCATCAACAGAGAAAAAGGCATCCTTCTGTATGGGAGAATATATTTGTAAATGACATATCTGACAAGGGTTTAACATCCAAAATATATAAAGAACTTACACGCCTCAACACCCAAAAAACAAATAACCCTAATAAAAACTGGGCAGAGGATATGAAGAGACAGTTCTCCAAAGAAGAAATTCAGATGGCCAACAGACACATGAAAAGATGCTCCACATCACTAATCATCAGGGAAATGCAAATTAAAACTACAAGTAGATATCACCTCACACCAGTAAGGATGGCCAGCATCCAAAAGACTAAGAACAACAAATACTGGCGAGGATGCGGAGAAAGGGGAACCCTCCTACACTGCTGATGGGAATGTAAGCTAGTTCACCCATTGTGGAAAGCAATATGGAGGTGCCTCAAAAAACTAAAAATACAAAAACCATTTGACCCAAGAATCCCACTTCTTGGAATTTACCAAAAGAATACAACCTCTCAGATTCAAAAAGACATATGCACCCCTATGTTTATTGCAGCACTTTTTACAATAGCCAAGGTATGGAAGCAACCTAAGTGTTCCTCACTAGATGAATGGATAAGGAAAAATGTGGTACATATATACAATGGAATACTATTCAGCCATAAGAAAGAAACAAATCCTACCATTTGCAACAACATGGATGGAGCTGGAGGATATTATGCTCAGTGAAATAAGCCAGGCAGAGAAAGACAAGTGCCAAATGATTTCCCTCATTTGTGGAGTGTAACAATGAAGCAAAAATGAAGGAACAAAATAGCAGCAGACTCAGAGACTCCGAGAAGGAACTAGTGGTTACCGAAGCAGAGGGTTGTTGGAGTGTGGGTGGGGAGGGTGGGAAAAGGGGATTGAGGGGTATTTTGTTTAGTACACATAGTGTGGGGATCATGGGGGAAACAGTGTAGCACAGAGAAGGCAAATAGTGAATCTGTGGCATCTTACTACACCCAAGGACAGTAACTGCATTGGGGTATGGGTGGGGACTTGATAATATGGGTAAATGTAGGAGCCACATTGTTTTTTCATGTGAAACCTTCTTAAGAGTGTATATCAATAATACCTTAATAAAAATAAAATAATTAAATAATTAAATAATTAAAGCTGGGTAAAAGAATAATGCAGATGGAATTATCCTGGATCTTCAATAATAAATAAATAAATAAATATTGGAGTATTGACTCAATAAAGTCTTAATGTTCAAAATCATCTCTATTTTACTTTAGATAAAAATTACATAAATAAAAACTTCTTAAGCAAACATACAAAAGAACAGAAGAAAATGACAGAAGAAATGAAGCTAAAAGAAAATATTAGGTAACTCAAGAGAAAATCCATATTCTAATAACTTAATAAAATTTTTACCATGACTGAAGATGAAGTCTAAACCTAGGAAAAAAATAAGTTTTAAGATAATAATGAAGAAATTAGTACCATGCTATGATAGGAGCAGCATTATCGTTTGGCATGGCAAATTACTTTCTGTTAAATCACTAGACTTTTGGTCTCAGTTTTGTCATCTATAAACTCCGAGAGTTTAAGTAAATCATCTCAAATATGCATTCCCAATCAAAAGCTCTATGATTTAGTTCATTAAGCTCAGGGATCAGAAAAATAGTTCCACTTGAGAGTATCTACATTTAATAACTCTTTGTAGAGAAATTCGAAAAAAGTTTTAGAGAACACACACCACCTGGTTTGCTATAAACAGAAGGCTGAGGGAAATAAATAAAAGTCAAATTTTCTGAATGCTAACAAACTAAACACACTTTACACCTCCATTTTTAAAAGATTTAAGAAGTCATACAAAAATACAGTATAAGATTTTAAAAAACTGATGAAGTCTGTAAAAAGGAAAATAAAAATAGTAAAAAAAAATTATAAATAGGTTCAGGAAAAACATACATTGAGGGAAAAGGAGAAAGTGAAAAGTAGTGTAAAAAAGAGGGCAACTATTTAATTTAAAATAACAGAATTTTAAATCTTAGTTCCTCCATTATATAGCTGTAATTTTACATCACATTTCTAGATTCAGTGTCCCTGTTGAGAAAAGGAGAGTGAGATGGGGACAGGACTTTAAAATTAGCATTCTGTGAATGCCTAGAAATCTAAAAAGAAGTATGAAGATCCTATAAACGCTTGATTGCAAACTGTTTCCAATTTTAATTTTTTAACTGTACAATTCAGAATCTTTTTATTAGTACAATTCAGGATATTTTTAGTACTGCACAGTTAACAGAATACAGAAATTAGAAGCTGAGATTCATATATTACTGAAATTATCTTCTATGCCTTCCAAGTTTTACCTTTTTATTGAGAAAATATTTTTATACTATGAAAATATCACTATTATTTTAAAATTTCATGTTTTAAATGTGTTCTATACCTAAAGTAATTGAAATCAGTGGACAAATCTCTTAAGCCATTTCTAACTTTAACAAGCTTGACCCATGTGTGTATTACCTGAATATTCTTTGGCAAGGCTTCACCTTCCATCCCAGGAATATGAGGTCCTGTATGAGGCTTTGGCTCAAGCCAGAAAGAAACCAGCCAACGAATGACAATAACACGAGCCTTAATGAAAGGCTCCTTTGTACAATAGATTGCTTCATTGGTTTCAGCATCCTTCTTTATCATGACATAATGTGGCTTTGGTCTTATTTGTGGGATATCTATGCAAAATAAAAGGAAAACAAGAACAAAAATGAGAAAGGAATTATACTTAAGATAAATCTACATTTTTAAACATTTGAAAAAACACTATGATGATACTCTTGTTTTAGAAGTAGATTTAAATTTAGGCATTTTAAAATAATTTGCTAGATATTAGTATGGAGTCTAGAAAAGTGAACCATATATGGCTGATATATCATTTAAAGACTCAATGAATCCTAAGTACAGAGAAGCTTCCAGAGCCATTTAAAATAAGAACTCACTTCAATTAACCTAAGACTGATAAACATATTCTGAAGTCATACAAAGTATGAGAATTTTTCATAGACTTTTTTTTACAGCAAAAACAGTTTTAAAGCAAATATTCTTCCCAATAGTAAAATTTCCCTACTCTTACTAGTTTAAGTCATTTCTACTAGCCCTAATGGTTTCGTCTAAGCCTGCTAGTTGCTTAATGTTGGCAGACCTTAAAATAGGAACATCTTTCTGCAAAACAGATATTTGCACATACAGACTGCCAGTGCCTTCTATATATGGCAGAGGTCTGCTTCCAAACTAGGATTTGTCCACAAGGCTCTAGCTTCAAGGCTCCAATAGACATCTTGGCACAGCCCCTAAATACTGGATATAAGACATGATCAAAATAATGACAATGTAATTACTCATATAGAATTTGAAAAGGACATACTGAATTAAACCCTTGGGGGACCTTAAAAAGGAAATTTACAATATACCTAACATTAATTAGACTTAAGTTTAATTTATAATCACAAATATCTCTGGTGGGCTAACTTTTCCACATTAGGTGGGACCCAGAGAGTATGTTTTTTAAAACTCTCTTCACTCTCAATGAAACTTTCTAATTAATAAAATTCTACTTTCAATATGAACCAAGGTATAATATCTCTAGCCAGTCAATATGAACATTAAATGTTATCCATTTTCTGCAGGTAACAAGCACCAACTTTACACTGAAGTTATGTTTTTTCTTTTATATGATCTTTCAGAAAATTTCAAAGACTACCTACCAAGTACAGGATGATATAAGCTGTTTTCCTTGCATATGTTTGGAAAAATATAAGGCAGGTAATATTTCTTAAAGTGTGAAAACAGAAATGAAAATCCCCTTTCTTGGTTTTCTTTGTTCTTCCATTCTAAACTTTTTACCTAAAAATAAACAATTCAATCAGAATCATTTCAGAAGAAACAATTATTAACTATTATAAATAAGTTCATAAAAGGTTACTTAAGCCATATACTGAACTGTTACACTGTGAAGCTATATATAGCTAAATGTATATGTGTGTATATATGCATATGTACATAAATATATAAAGGAACAAATTTTCTAATTGGTCTAATACCATGCAAATTCATTATATATATTTTAAAACATTTGTAACTTAAAATATTCTGTGGAAAACTATCAAAGTTGACTCAAAACTTGGTTATTCTAATGAGAAAAATTTGCTCTTTACCCCCTTCTGAAGGATTCAGCCTTAAAGTCATACAAAATAGGCATATGTGAGAGGAACAGGGGAAGCAGTAAAAGTAGAGGCAGTCCAGTGCAGGTAATCAGAACATGTCCACAAGAAGCAGGGCATCTTTGAAGAGAATATAGCAGAGGCAGGGACCCAATGGGGGACTCAAAGCCTAAGACCGGTGAGGACAGTGTCCAGAAACTGGTAGAGGAAGGGACAGAAGGGGTAAAATATACGGTATGAGAAATCCAGTAGGGTGAGAAAGAAATGTATCTAAGTAAGGGGGTTGTAAAGGCCCAGAATGGGCCACAATAAGAAACTACTACCCACTCACATTAGTATGGCTAAAATTACAGACTGACAGTTCATACCAACTGTTGGTGAGGTTGCGAAGCAACTTTAAGTCTCATACATTGCTGATGGAAAGTACAAAGATACAACCATTTGGAAAACAGCTTGACATTGTCTTCTTGACATTGTCTTAAAAAGTCAGTGTATACCTGCTGTACAGTCCAGCCATCCCATTACCAAGTATTTACCCAAAGAAAAAGAAAGTTTATGGCAACACAAGGACTTGTATTAACAATATTCACAGCAGTTTTATTTATAAGAGCCAAAAACTGGAAACAATTCACGTTACCACCAACAGGTGAATAGGTAACAAATCATGGTATATCCACATTACTGGAAGCTACTCAGCAATAAAAAGGACCAAACAAACGATACATGTAACAAATAGGTGATTTGTAAAATAATTATGCTGAAAGAAGCCAGACTAAAAGAAGCACTTACCATATGATTCCATTTATATGAAAACATGGAAAATGCAAACTATACTGACATAGATTAGAACACTGATTACCTAGAAAGGGGGTGGTGGAGGGTAGAAATATATCCATTGCAAGAAGATCAGAGAACATTCAGGGAAGATACAAATGTTCATTATTTGACTGTGCTGATGGTTTCATAGGTGTATACATGTAATAAAATTCATCAAATTGTGTATTTCAAACATTGCATGTTATTACATGTCAATTATATTTCAATAAACCAGTAAGACAGTTTTTAAAGTTTTAATGTAGTTTTTTTAGAAAAGGAAAAATTGGTAGTAATGACAGCAACAACCACCCAATATAGAACACTTACCATGTGCCATGCACTTTTTTTTTCCTGCTATTATTAATGTACAATTACATGAGCAACATTATGGTTACTGGATGCCTCCTATTATCAAGTCGCCACCACATACCCCAATACAGTCACTGTCCATTAGCGTAGTAAGATACTATAGAACCACTACTTGTCTTCTCTGTGTTGTGCTGCTTACCCCATATAACCCCCACCCCCCGCTACATTATGTGTGCTAATTGTAATAGCCCTTTTTAGCCCTTATCCCTCCCTTCCCACCCATCTTCCCCAGCTCCTTCCCCGTGGGAAGTGTTAATCCATTCTTGGGTTCTGTGAGTCTGCTGCTGTTTTGTTCCTTCAGTTTTTCCTTTGTTCTTATACTCCACAGATGAGGGAAATCATTTGATACTTGTCTTTCCCCACCTGGTTTATTTCACTGAGCATAATACCCTCTAGCTCCATCTATGTTGTTGCAAATGGTAGGATTTGTTTTCTTCTTATGGCTGAATAATATTCCATGTGTATATGTACCAGATCTTCTTTATCCATTCATCTACTGGTGGACACTTAGGTTGTTTCCATTTCTTGGCTACTGTAAATAGTGCTGCGATAAACATAGCGGTGCATATGTCTTTTTCACACTGGGCTGCTGCATTCTTAGGGTAAATTCCTAGGAGTGGGATTCCTGGGTCAAATGGTATTTCTATTTTGAGTTTTTTGAGGAACATCCATACTGCTTTCCACAATGGTTGAACTAATTTGCATTCCCACCTGCAGTGTAGGAGGGTTCCCCTTTCTCCACATCCTTGCCAACATTTGTTATTGTTTGTATTTTGGATGGCAGCCATCCTAACTGGTGTGAGGTGATATCTCATTGTGATTTTAATTTGCATTCCTCTGATAACTAGTGATGCGGAGCATCTTTTCATGTGCCTGCTGGCCATACGAATTTCTTCTTTGGAGAAGTGTCTGTTCAGCTCCGCTGCCCATTTTTTAATTGGCTTATTTAGTTTTTATTTGTTGAGGTGCATCAGCTCTTTATATAATTTGGATGTCAACTCCTTATCGGATATGTCATTTATGAATATATTCTCCCATACCATAGGATGTCTTTTTGTTCTATTGATGGTGTCCCTTGCTGTATAGAATCTTTTTAGTTTGATAAAGGCCCACTTGTTCTTTTTTGCTTGTTTCCCTTGAACGGGGAGATATGTTCATGAAGAAGTTGCTCATGTTTATGTCCAAGAGATTTTTCCCTACGTTTTTTGCTAAGAGTTTTATGGTTTCATAACTTACATTCAGGTCTTTGATCCATTTTGACTTTACTTTTGTGCATGGAATTAAACAATAATCCAGTTTCATTCTCTTACATGTCATGTAGCTGTCCAGTTTAGCTAACACCAGCTGTTGAAGAGGCTGTCATTTCCCCATTGTATATCCATGGCTCCTTTATCGTACATTAATTGACCATATATGCTTAGGTTTATATATGGGCTCTCTATTCTGTTCCATTGGCCTATGGGTCTGCTCTTGTGCCAGTACCAAATTGTCTTGATTACTGTGGCTTTGCAGTAGAGCTTGAAGTCAGGGAGCTTAATTCCCCCCACTTGATTCTTCCTACTCAGGATAGCTTTGGCTCTTCTGGGTCTTTTGTAGTTCCATATGAATTTTAGAACGATTTGCTCTAGTTCATTGAAGAATGTTCTTGGTATTTTGATAGGGATTGCATTAAATCTGCAGACTGCTTTAGGCAGGACGGCCATTTTGACAATTTAATTCTTCCTATCCATGAGCACGGGATGTTTTTCCATTTATTGATATCTTCTTTAATTTCTCTCATGAGTGTCTTATAGTTTTCAGAGTATAAGTCTTTCACCTCCTTGGTTAGGTTTATTCCTAGATATTTCACTCTTTTGAATGTAATTGTGAATGTAATTGTTTTCCTGATTTTTCTTTCTGTGAGTTCACCATTAGTGTATAGAAATGCAACAGACTTCTGTGTATTAATTTTGTATCCCGCACGTTCACTGAATTCAGATATTAGATCTACAAGTTTTGGAGTGGATTCTTCAGGGTTTTTTATGTACAATATCATGTCATCTGCAAACAGGGACCGTTTTACTTAGTCCTTACCATCTGGATGCCTTTTATTTCTTTGTTTTGTCTGATGGCCAAAGGCTAGGACCTCTAGAACTATGGAAAAGATTTCAACCTCTTGATGTTAAGTATAATGTTGGCTGTGGGTTTGTCATATATGGCCTTTATTATGTTGAGGTACTTGCCCTCTATACCCATTTTCTTGAGAGCTTTTATCATGAATGGATGCTGAATTTTGTCGAATGCTTTTTCATCATCTAGGGAGATGATCACGTGGTTTTCGTCCTTCTTTTTGTTGATGTAGTGGATGATGTTGACGGATTTTTGAATGTTGTGCCATTCTTGCATCCCTGGGATGAATCCCACTTGATCATGATGGATGATCTTTTTGATGTATTTTTGAATTCGGGTTGCTAATATTCTGTTGAGTATTTTTGAATCTATGTTCATCAGGGATATTGGTCTGTAATGTTCTTTTTTTGTGGTGTCTTTGCGTGGTTTTGGTATTAGAGTGACATTAGCCTTGTAGAATGAGTTTGGGAGTATTCCCTCCTCTTCTACATTTTGGAAAACTTTAAAGAGGATAGGTATTAGGTCTTCACTAAATGTTTGATAAAAATCAGTAGTGAAACCATCTCGTACAGGGGTTTTGTTCTTAGGAAGTTCTTTGATTACCAAATCAATTTCTTTGCTGGTAATAGGTCTACTGAGATTTTCTGTTTCTTCCTGGGTCAGCCTTGGAAGGTTGTATTTTTCTACAAAGTTGTCCATTTCTTTTATATTATCCAGTTTGTTAGCATATAATTTTTCACACTATTCTCTCATGATTCTTTGTATTTCTCTGGTGTCCATAGTGATTTTTCCTTTCTCATTTCTGATACTGTTTATGTGTGTAGACTCTCTTTCTTTCTTGATAAGCCTAGCTAGGGGTATATCTATTTTGTTTATTTTCTCAAAGAACCAGCTTCTGCTTTCATTGATTCTATTGTTCTATTCTTCTCAATTTTATTTATTTCTGCTTTAATCTATATTATGTCCCTCCTTCCACTGACTTTGGGCCTCATTTGTTCTTCCTTACGAATTTCATTAAATGTGAGTTTAGACTGTTCATTTGGGATTGTTCTTCTTTCCTGAGGTAGACCTGTATTTCAATACATTTCCCTCTTAGCATGGCCTTCGCTGCATCCCACAGATTTTCCAATGTTGAATTATTGTTTTCATTTGTCTCCATTTATTGCTTGATCTCTGTTTTCATTTGGTTATTGATCCACTGATTATTAAGGAGCATGTTATTAAGCCTCCATGTGTTTGGGGCTTATTCATATTCTTTCAGTAATTTATTTCTACTTTCATACCTTTGTGATCTGAGAAGCTGACTGATACAATTTCAAACTTTTTGAATTGACTGAGGCTCTTCCTGTGGCATAGTATATGACCTATTCTTGAAAATACTGCATGTGCACTTGAGAAGAATGGGTATCCGGTAGTTTTTGGATGGAGTGTTCTGTAGATGTCCGTTACGTCAATCTGTTCTAATATGTTGTTTAGTGCCTCTGTCTCTTTATTTATTTTCTGTCTGGTTGATTTGTCCTTTGGAGTGAGTGGTTTGTTGGGAGTCTCCCAAAATGAATGCTTTGCGTGCTATTTCCCCCTTTAATTCTGTTAGTGTTTGTTTCACATATGTAGGTGCACCTGTGTTGGGTGCATAGATGTTCATAATAGTTACATCCTCTTGTTCGACTGACCCCTTTATCATTATGTAATGTCCTTCTTTGTCTCTTGTGACTTTCGTTGTTTTGAAGACTATTTTCTCTGATACAAGTACTGCAACTTGTGCTCTTTTATCCCTATTAGTTACATGAAATATCTTTTTCCATCCCTTCACTTTCTGTCTGTGTATGTCTTTGGGTTTGAAGTGAATCTCTTGTAGGCAGCATATAGATGGGTCTTGTTTTTTTACCATCCAGTGACTCTATGTCTTTTGATTGGTGCATTCAGACCATTTACATTTACAGTGACTATCGATAGGTATGTACTTATTGCCATTGCAGGCTTTAGATTTGTGGCTACTAAAGGTTCAAGGGTAATTCCCTTACTATCTAACAGTCTAATTTAAATCACTTCGTATGCTATTACAAACACAACCTAATGATTCTTTATTTTTCCTCCTTTTTCTTCCTCCTCGATTCTTTGTATGTTATGAATCATATTTTTTACTCTTTGTCTATCCCTTGGGTGACGTCTATTTAGCCTTAGGAATACTTCCATCTATAGGAGTCCCTCCAAAATGTACTGTAGAGGTGGTTTGTGGGACGTAAATTCTCTCAGCTTTTGCTTCTCTGAAATTTGTTTAATCCCTCCTTCAAATTTAAATGATAACATTACCAGGCAGAGTATTCTTGGTTAGAGGCCCTCCTGCTTCATTGCATTAAATATATCATGCCACTCCCTTCTGGCCTGTAAGGTTTCTGTTGAGAAATCTGATGACAGCCTGATGGGTTTTCCTTTGTATGTGATCTTTTTCCTCTCTCTAGCTGCTTTTAAAAGTCTGTCTTTATCCTTGATCTTTGCCATTTTAATTATTATATGTCTTGATGTTGTGTTCCTCAGGTCCCTTGTGTTGGGAGATCTGTGCACCCCCATGGCTTGAGAGACTATTTCCTTCCCCAGATTGGGGAAGTTTTCAGCAATTACCTCCTCAATGACACTTTCTATCCCTTATCCCTTTTCTCTCTCTTCTTCTTCTGGTAGACCTATTATGTGAATATTGTTCCATTTGGATTGGTCACAATTCCCTCAATATTCTTTCATTCTTAGAGATTCTTTTTTCTCTCTGTGCCTCAGCTTCTTTGTATTCCTCTTCTCTAATTTCTATTCTATTTACTGTCTCTTCTACTATATCTAATCTGCTTTTAAATCCCTCCATGGTATGTTTCATTTCAGATATGGAATTTCTTAGTGATTGAATCTCCATCTTAAATTCATTCCTGAGTTCTTCAATATGTTTTTGTACCTCCATAGCATGTTTATGATTTTTATTTTGAACTCTCTTTCAGGAAGATTGGTGAGTCAGTTTCAATGGGCCCTTTTTCTGACGTTTGTGAGATTTTTGTCTTTACCATATGCTTTTGACGTTTCATATTTCTGTGTGGTACCCTCTATTGCCCAGAAGCTCTAGTCTCTGTAGCTACTACTCATCCCCTAGAGTGAGGTTATGGGGTCATAGGGGAGCGGAACTGATGCCTGGGGGGAGGAAAGATCTGTTTCCTGACTCCCATCTGCCCTGCCTGTCTCCAGTATCACAGCCAGTGGGCCGAGCGCACAGGTGTAAGCCTCTGTGCTTGGCGTCTCTAGCTGTTGTAGGTGAGGCCTCTCCCTGGCTGGCCTGATGCCAGAGCACAGACTACCAGATTGCGAACCTGTGCTGTCAGCCCAGGAGGAAGGCTCTGCCGGCTGCATATCAGAGTGGAGGGCCTCAGAGCTGAGTAGCCAGCCAGGGTGATGGAGCGCCTGCAGCTCCCCAAAGTTCCCAATCTACTGGGCAGAGCATGACTGAGACAGCCTTGTCCCCCATCCCTTCCCCTGCACAGCAAGCTCTGTGCAAACCTTGCGCCTTCAGTAGCCCTCTCACTGCTAGGAACCCTCTCAAACCACCTGCATTTCCCTTTCTCAGAGTGGCCAGGTGTGGATCCTGTCCTCCACAAAAGGCCAGAATCTATCTCTCAAGCACTCTGCCTGTCACAGCTCCCCATCCTGCAGAGCACCACACAATGTAGATTTCTGCTTGCAACGCAGATCTCCACGGTTAGGTGTTCCGCAGTCCCAGGCTTCCACCACCTCTCCGCTCTGTTTCTCTTCCTCCCGCCGGTCAGCTGGGGTGGGAGAAGGGCTTGGGTCCCACCAGTTCAAGGCTTTCGTACATTACCCTATTTTGTGAGGTCTGCTCTGTTCATGAGGTCTGTATGCAGTCTGGTGCAGCATTCTTTCCTGTTGCTGTTTTTGCGTTAGTTGTATTAAGTATATTTTCACACTATCTGTGGTATTGGGAGGAGTTCTCTGTCTCACCTCTCACACCACCATTTTGAATCTTCTTCGTGTCATGCACTTTTCAATTCTAAGTACTTTTCATTAATTTTTAAGCCTCAAACACCAAAATGAGACAGCATTTTTTATCTCTATTTTAAGCATAGAGACGTTAAGTATTTTGCCAGGGTCATACTACCAGTAAGACATACAATCAGAAATCAAACACTGGCAATCTTTTTCAGGGTCCAAATTCTTATAACGTTAGTTTCTAAGGCATATGGAATTCTTGTGTTTTTGACAGTTACAAGAATTACGTATGTGCTAAGAGTGCGTTCATCAATCAGGACATGCACATTTCAGATCTAGAGATGAATACATGTACCTGGAGATTTTAAAAGTACAAAGGGGGTTAAGTATAAATTATATTTCCCCCACCTCCACCTCATATTCAGTCCACCTCCCTGTTGCTGCCTCTTAGCAGATTGATTCCTAAATCAAACAATGATAAATTTTTCATTTAAAGTAGAAAAGCTGAGGAGATTGGATTAAAGATGGCGGCATGAGAGGTGAAACAGAGACCTCCTCCTCAAACCCTATATAATACAAGTAATCCTAAAAGAGCAACAGGAGAGAAGGCTGCACCAGACTGCATACACCTGCAGAAAAGAGCAGACATCACGGAACATGGTAACGTACCAAAGCTGTGACCCAGCAGGGCCCAAACCCTTCTCCCACCCCAGCTCATCAGAGGGAGGAAGAGAAACAGAGTGAGGAGGGAGTGGAGGCCTGGGAATGCTGAACACCTAGCCCTAGTGATCTGCTCTAGGAGCACAAACCTACATTGCATGGTGCTCTGGTGATTAGTGGGGTTGGAAAGCTAAGACAGGTGGAGTACCTGGAAAGATGGGAGATTCCAGCTGCTTGTGGAAAACAGGGATTCATATCTAACTGATCTGCGTGGGCAGTTTGAGAGACTTCCTAAAAACAAGAGGGCTGCTAAAGAGGCAAAGATTGCACAGAGCTTACTGCTCAGGAGAAAGAACAGGTAGACAAAATTGTCTGGGTGCACTCTGCCCAGCAGCTTGGGAGCTTAAACGGTCTTCAGGTGCTACATCCCCTTGGCTAGCTACGCAGCTCCAAAGTCCCACACCATGATAGGCAGGCTGCTGTATCTTCGTCCCAGCTACCCTGCACCAGGCTCACAAACCGGCAACCTCTGGCCTGGCGTCAGTCCAGCCAGGGGGAAGCCCTGCCTATGGCAGCTACAAACACAAAGCATAGAGGCTTACACCTGTGTGTTCAGCCCACCGCTTTTGGCAGTGGAGACAGCATAGCAGCCGGGAATCAGGAACAGCTCTTTCCTCCCCCCAGCACCAAAACCGTCACCTGTGACCCCCAACATTGCTCCAGGGCTGAACAGCTCCAGAGAGTAGAGCTTCTGGGCACTAGAGGGCACCACAGACAAATATGAAATGTCAAAGAAACCTGGTTCAAAACAAAAGCTCAACACGAGAGAAAGGATTGAGTGAGACTGAATTAATAAATCTTCCTGAATGAGATTTCAAAATAAAAATCATAAACATGCTCATGGAGGTACAGAAAAATATTCAAGAACTCAGGAACGAATTTAGGACGGAGATCCAATCGTTTAAAAGCATAATGGAGGGAATTAAAAGCAGATTAGATACAGTGGAGGAGACAATAAATGAAATAGAAACTAGGGAAGAGGAAAACAAAGAAGCTGAGACACAGAGAGAAAAAAGGATCTCTAGGAATGAAAGAATACTGAGAGAACTCTGTGACGAATGCAAACAGAACAATATTCATATCATAGGGGTACCAGAAGAAGAGAGAGAGAAAAAGAGACAGAAAGTGTCTTTGAGGAAGTAATTGCTAAAAAATTCCCCAATCTGGGGAAGGAGATAAGTCTCTCAGGCCATGGAGGTGCACAGATCTCCTAACACAAGGGACTCAAGGAGGACAATACCAAGACATATAATAATTAAAATACATCAAAAAGATCAAGGATAAGGACAGACTATTAAAGTAGCCAGAGAGAGATATATAAGATCACATACAAAGGTAAACCCATCAGGCTATCATCAGACTTCTCAACAGACCCCTAAAAGGCCAGAAGGGAGTGGCATGATATATTTAATGCAATGAAGCAGGAGCGCCTCGAACCAAGAATACTCTATCTGGCAAGATTATCATTTAAATTTAAAGGAGGGATTAAACAATTTCCAGATAAGCAAAAGCTGATAGAATTTAGCTCCCACAAACCATCTCTACAGTGTATTTTGGAGGGACTGCTATAGATGGAAATGTTCCTAGGTTAAATAGCTGTCACCAGAGGTAATAAAAAGAGATAGACAAAGAGTACAGAATCTGATACCTAATATATAAAGAATGGAGGATGAAAAAAAGGAGGGGAAAAAAAAACCTTTAGATTGTGTTTGTAATAGCACACTATGTGAGTTAAGTTAGACTTTTAGATAGTAAGGAAGTTACATTTGAATCTTTGGTATCCATAAATCTAAAGCCTGCAATGGCAATAAGTACATACCTATTGATATTCACCCTAAATATAAATGGTCTGAATGCACCAGTCAAAAGACATGGAGTCACTGAATGGATAAAAAAACAAGACCCATCTGTATGCTGCCTACAAGAGACTCACTTTAAACCCAAAGACATACACAGACTAAAAGTGAAGGGATGGAAAAAAATATTTCATGCAACTAATAGTGAGAAAAGAGCAGGAGTTGCAGTACCTGTATCAGACAAAATAGACTTCAAAACGAAGAAAGTCACAAGAGACAAAGAAGGTTATTACATAATGATAAAGGGGATAAATCCAACTAGAGGACATAACCATTATAAATATCTATACACCCAACAAACACAGAAGCACCTGCATATGTGAAACAAATACTAACAGAATTAAAAGGGGAAATAGAATGTAATGCATTCATTCTAGGAGATTTCCACACTCCACTCACTCCACAGGACAGATCAAACAGACACAAAATAAGTAAGGACACAGGCACTGAACAACACATTAGAACAGATGGACCTAGCAGACATCTACAGAGCTCTACACCCAAAAACAGCAGGATACACATTCTTCTCAAGTGTACATAGAATATTTTCAACAATAGATCTTATACTAAGCCACAAAAAGAGCCTCAGTAAATTCAAAAAGATTGAAATTGTACCAACCAGCCTCTCAGACCACAAGGGTATGAAACTAGACATAAATTATTCAAAGAAAACAAAAAAGCCTACAAACTCATGGAGGCTTAACAATATGCTCCTAAATAACCAATGAATCAATATCCAAATAAAAACAGATCAAGCAATATATGGAGACCAATGACAACAATAATTCAACACCACAAATTCCGTGGGATGCAGCGAAGGCGGTGCTAAGAGGGAAGTATATTGCAATAAAGGCCTACCTCAGAAAAGAAGAACAAACACATATGAAGAGTCTAAACTCAAAATTAACGAAACAAGAAAAAGAAAAATAAGGCCCAAAATCAGTATAAGGAGGGACATAATAATGATCAGATCAAAAATAAATAAAATCTAGAAGAACAAAACAATAGAAAGAATCAATGAAAGCAGGAGTTGGTTCTTTGAGAAAATACACAAAATAGATAAACCACTAGCCAGACTTATCAAGAAAAAAACAGAGTCTGCACACATAAAACAGAATCAGAAATGAGAAAGGAAAATTCACTACGTACACTGCAGAAATACAAAGAATTATTAGAGCATACTATGAAAAATTATATGCTAACAAACTGGATAACCTAGAAGAAATGGATAACTTTGTACAAAAATACAACCTTACAAGGCCGACCCAGAAAGAAACAGAAAATTTGAACAGAACAATTACCAGCAATGAAATTGACTCGGTAATCAAAAAACTACCTAAGAACAAAACACCTGGACCAGATGACTTCACAACTGAATTCTTTCAAACATTTAGTGAAGATCTAATACCCATCCTACTTAAAGTTTTCCAAAAAGTAGAAGAGGAAGGAATACTTCCAAACTCATTTTATGAGGCCAGCATCACCCTAATACCAAAATCAGGCAAAGACACCACAAAAAAGAAAATTACAGCCCAATATCCTTGATGAAGTATTATAGATGCAAAAATACTCAACAAAATACTAGCAAACCAAATTCAAAAATACATCAAAAAGATCATCCATCATGATCAAGTAGGATTTACTTCAGGGATGCAAGGATGGTACAATATTAGAAAATCCACCAACATCATCCACCACATCAACAAAAAGTAGGACACAAACCACATGGTCATCTCCATAGATGCTGAAGAAGCATTCGACAAAATTCAACATCCATTCATGATAAAAACTCTCAACAACATGGGTATACAGAGCAACTACCTCAACATAATAAAGACCATATATGACAAACCCACAGCCAATATCATACTTAACAGCGAGAAGCTGAAAGCCTTTCCTTTAAGATGGGGAACAAGACAAGGATGCCCACTCTCTCCACTTTTATTCAACATAGTTCTGGAGGTCCTTGCCACGGCAATCAGACAACACAAAGAAATAAAAGGCATCCAGATTGGTAAAGAAGAAGTTTAACTGTCACTGTTTGCAGATGACATGATATTGTACAAGAAAACCCTAAAGAATCCACTCCCAAACTAGTAGAACTAATATCTGAATTCAGCAATGTTGTAGGATACAAAGTTAATACACAGAAATCTTTTGCACTCCTATACACTAACGGTGAACTAACAGAAAGACAAATCAGGAAATCAATTCCATTCACAACTGCACCAAAAGGAATAAAATATCTAAGAATAAACCTACTGAAGGAAGTGAAAGACCTATACACTGAAAACTACAAGACACTTAAGATAGAAATTAAAGAAGATACCAATAAATGGAAACACATCCCCTGCTCATGGATAGGAAGAATTAATATTGTCAAAATAGCCATCCTGCCTAAAGCAATCTACAGATTCAATGCAATTCCTATTAAAATACCAACAGCATTCTTCAATGAACTAGAGAAAATCATTCTAAAATTCATATGGAAACACAAAAGACCCTGAATAGCCAAAGCAATCCTGAGAAGGAAGAATAAACCTGGGAGGATTACGCTCCCCGACTTCAAGCTCTACTACAAAGCCACAGTTCTCAAGACAATTTGGTACTGGCACAAGAACAGACCCATAGACCAATGGAACAGATTAGAGAGCCCAGATATAAACCCAGGTACATATGGTCAATTAATATACGATAAAGAAGCCATGGACATACAATGGGGAAATGACAGCCTCTTCAACAAATGGTGTTAGAAAAACTGGACAGCTACAAGCAAGAGAATGAAACTGGATTATTGTCTATCCTCAGTCACAAAAGTAAACTAGAAATGGATCAAAGACCTGAATATAAGTCATGATACCATAAAACTCTTAGAAGATATCATATGCAAAAACCTACTGAATATAAACATGAGCAAGTTTTTTCTGAATGCATCTCCTCGAGCAAGGGAAACAAAAGCAAAAATGAATACATGGGACTACATAAAACTTAAAAGCTTCTATACAGCAAAGGACACCATCAACAGAACAAAAAGGCATCCTACAGTATGGGAGAATATATTTGTTAATGACATATCCAACAAGGGGTTAACATCCAAAATATATAAAGAACTCACATGCCTCAACACCCAAAAAGCAAATAACCCAATTAAAAATGGGCAGAGGATATGAACAGACAAATCTCCAAGGAAGAAATTCAGATGGCCAACATGCACATGAAAAGATACTCCATATCACTAATTATGAGGGAAATGCAAATAAAAACCACAATGACATATCACCTCACACCAATTAGGATGGCCGGTATCGAAAATACCAAGAACAACAAATGCTGGTGAGGAAGTGGGGAAAGGGGAACCCTCCTACACTGCTGGTGGGAATGTAAGCTAGTTCACCCATTGTGGAAAGCAATATGGAGGTTCCTCAAAAACTAAAAATAGAAATACCATTTGACCTTGGAAATCCACTCCTAGGAATTTACCCAAAGAATATAATTTCTCAGATTCAAAAAGACATATGCATGCCTATGTTTATCGCAGCACTTTTTACAATAGCTAAGATATGGAAGCAAACTAAGTGTCCATCAGTAGATGAATGGACAAAGAAGAAGTGGTACATATACACAATGGAATACTATTCAGCCATAAGAAAGAAAAAAATTCTACAGTTTGCAACAACATGGATGGAGCCTGAGGATATTATGCTCAGTGAAATAAGTCAGGCAGAGAAAGACAGGTACCAAATGATTTCCCTCATTTGTAGAGTATAACAACGAAGCAAAACTGAAGGAACAAAACAGCAGCAGACTCACAGACTCCTAGAAGGGGTCAGTGGTTACCAAAGGGGAGGGGTGGGGAAGGGCGTGTGGGGAGAGAGGGAGAAGGGGATTCAAGGGTATTACAGTTGCCACACATGGTGTGGGGGGGATCAGGGAGAAGACAGTATAACACAGAGAAGGCAAATAGTGACTATGAGGTATCTTACTACACTGATGGGCAGTGACTACAATGGGGTATGGGGGGAACATAACAGGGGTGAATGTAGTAACCACATTGTTTTTTCATGTGAAACCTTCATAAGGGTGTATATCAATAACACATTAATAAAATAAATAAATAAAAATAAAAAGTAGAACAGCTGATTATAAATGAAAAGATAAGATAGGAAACCCGACTGGCTCACATAAGAAGGTTCATACATAGAGTCTACTTTAAATATTTCTCTCTCCAGCTCCCTAAAAGGTTCATAATCCCTTCGGTGATTTTTATTTCAGGAAGGGCATACTAACACATATTTTCAAAAGTAAAAATTTCAAATTCCTCCTTCAGGAAAACAAGCAAGAAAAAAAAACTATACTGTAACAGAATAATGATAATGAAGGAAAAATGAATTATGCACACAGGCTAGTAAGGGGGTGATATCAAAGAAGATAACATGTACCTGAATTACTATGTATTTTAAAAGTGCTTCAAGAAAATAGCTTGTAAGATCTTCTTGTCCTTTATCTCCTGACTGTGGGGGGACAAGAGGAGTGATTTCCTCTATAGTGACTTGAGCTATCCAAAGACAAAAGATAATTAAAAAAGAAATTTAGTAATATAATAATATGACCCAAATAAAATTTAACTGCAAAACATATATGCAATATGTACTGCTTGAAATGTTCTAATGATTAAATCTTGAAATAAATCTGAGGTCATCCTGATAGTCCGTAACAACAACCATAAACTTCAATGATCAGCTATTTCATGAAACCTTGATTGCGGGACTGTGACATAGGGATAGACTGAGAAATGTCACACTTGAGAAAGAACTTCACATGATACTTTAAAATTCACACTAAGAGTGCCCATTACAAAAATTCCATATGATGGGAAACATTAATAGTAATGTGCTTATTCATCAATTAAAGAACAATCTGATTACTCTAGGTAATGCTTATTCTTTAAGGTAGACCCTTTAAGGATGAAATACTATTTCCCTCTCAAAAGGAAAAGTTAGTGTCTTAGTTCCTTGATTACAAAAGTACACTTATAAAATAAATTTTACATTTTTGCTTTTCAAATATTCAAAAATATTCATTGCAATAAATGCAGATTCAAGAAAATCAATCTACATGCAGCTGAATTCTCTTAAATATTTCTTAAGCAGCACACTCACTACCTGGTTTAACAAGCAGGTTGTTAAACCTGTTTCTCAGTAAATGTCAGTCAAGTAATTAAGTTCACAAGGATATATTTTTTGATAGTCCTCTTTGCACAGAGTAAAACACACTTATACTTCATAGTACATCCAAATTAACTAAAGGATACAAGGTGAGAGATGAAAATTAGAAATTAAAGATAAATGTAAAATGTCTGTATTAACCATGTGTTTCTTCTGGTGCTTTGACATCAGGAGCCTGTTGGTCCTGGAGAAGAAAGTCCCTCCCTGGGCTAGCTAATTACTAGAAATAGTAAATGACAGGCCTGAGAGTGTGCCTTTCATATGTAAATCAACCAGTTGAGAGAGGCCACACCTCTACCATCATATGTGGTTCTCACAGTCAGGGCCACAATCACCCCTGCCTTATCACCCTATGGCCTGGTCCCAGACAACTAGGAACAGCCCCTAAGCCCCAAAGCATGCTGAAATTACCCAAACTGGCCGATCCTAGGCCTCCTTACCCTTCCTCACACATTCCTGCCTACAGAAACCACAGAAAGGGCTTTTGCCCAAGATACTCACTCCCAGCCCTCTACCTCCCATTCCTGATGACCCTGATGTGGCATGCCCCCTCCTCTTGGGAACTGAGTAACAATCTGTTTTTCCAACGGCAATCATCTCCTGATCTGTTGTTGGCTTCTTCGTAACTGAGTAATAGTAAAACCGGTATTTTAAAACATGGCCTTGGATTATCAGTTAATAAATATACAAACATTTAAAATATATCTATTAAACTACATGGAAAATATTAAAATACTGATGGGTGAGATCTCATGAATCTTACTTTCTTGAAGGTTGAGTGGAGGATTAATGAGATTATCTAGAGTTCGAGGTCCATGTTCAGATTGTGGTGCTGAAAATCCAGGGATTAAGCATGAAAACATCCAAAGCTGTTCTTTGCTACAGTTATTCTGAAGAGCTTGCAACCATAGTAAGAAAAGACGAACACCTTCTCGCCTGATCTAAAATATAATTTAAGAAACAGGATTTTTATTTATAATAAAAATAGTTTTCCTTTTAAGGTCAAAATTCTCTAAAAGATGATTACAGAATTATATTTAGCAAAAGAAAGGAAGGAAAGAGGGAAAGGGAGGAGGGAGCAGGGAAAATATTACACCCATGACATTTATTGAACGCCCATTACTTGTAAATTTAAATTCACAAATTTTGAATACTAAAGAATGAATTTGGCCTCTACTTAAAGCCATCAGATAATTTTTATTCTATTAATTTCTATTTGTAAATATTCAGAAAATAATTTCCTTCTTGTCTACATCCTTCCCTCCCTCCTTCCTATCGCCACCAATCACACACAGAACACAGTATTTGAATCCATTAATGAATTCTCTCCCAGGAAGAGAATAGAAAAAGATAAAGGAAAATTCAACTTCTGACAGGCAAAATACAAAGTTCTTCACTAACCTAACCTCACTGGTCGCTTTGGAAATTACCACAGCTTTGTTAACAACAACTGTCAAAGCTGTTCAATTGCTGCTATCCTCATGGTTTAGCCAGATAACAATTCCTTTGTACTGCTATACCTAAGCCTTGGTGCCAAAACACCACAATGTGAAACTAATATCTAACCTACAGCACAATGCTTTTGGACTGGGTAGCTTCTCCTGCCACAACACAATGAGATTTAAAAAAAAAATGAAATGAAATCAACATTTATGTAAGTACCCTGTTTTCCCTACATCTAAGAATAGCTATGATAATATGAAGAATAATTTGTTTAATGACTAAATAATTTTTGTCTTCTTTGGACCACAAAATATTTCTGGTGCATCAGTCAATGCACTGGCAAAAGTACAATATTTCAATAGCCTCGTCAACCTAGTATATGTATTTTCATACATGCTGAGTATATGCTGTTATTATCTTAAGTGAATTCCCTTCAGTTAAGAGAACTGGAGACAATTCAAAATTCTTTAGGAAAAAGTTGATGTAGGAAAAGTAGAACAGGTGGCTATGTACGCTTCATTCAATTTTTTAAAGGTCATGAAAAGCAAATATAAGGTCATACCTTCAAGGAATTTCCTGTGTGAAGTAGTTTCTTTAAAATCAATCCTGAAAAGAAAACATGATTCTAAATATTCACATCTACTTATTTGTTTCTAAATGTCAGAGTTCTCGGTCAGACTTGAAAACACTTTAAAACAAGTCCTTGGCAATCTCAAAATTATTCTTGGTGACCTTGATATCCCTCTGGCCATAACTTTGAGACCAAAAGGTTATAAAAAGTCACCTTTTTAAAACATGGTTTATTGTAATTAAACAAAACAAGCCCAAAACCCCAAACTGCATTTAATACAGCACACTTAGACTGAGAATTACTTTCTCCAGCACTAAAACAAATAAAAAAACACTCTATTTCCATTTAGTTAACCACATGAACATCTATAACTCTAATATTTCCTGACAAATGTTTCCATTGTACTAATTTTCTTCTTCAAAATATTGTCATCTTTAATATTCCTTTTTCTTTTAAATTATGCAATATTTCAAGTCTAAAACAAAATCATGAAATTATATTAACAATCATCCAGAAACCTAACATTCAGTCTGAAAAAATTTAAACACTGTCCCATGTTTCTTATAACTTCAAATTTTCACTTATATACATTATCTAGAATGTTTTATCTAATAGCACATGTATCACTGAAGACTCCTGTGAACCCAAGTGGAATCATTTCCCTCCTTCCCTCCAGAAGAAACCATTATCCAGATTTTGGAATTAATTATTTCCAAAAATATTTTTGTATTATTACTACTTACTTATAAATGCATAAAATATTTAGAATTGGTTTAAAACCTTATACCCATAACAAGGATTTCTTCCAAAGCTATCTGTTCTAATCCTGAATTTTTTATTCTTTCTTATTCTTTCTAATAACATCAAGATTACATATATATACAATACTTATTTTTATATATACAGATGACCCTTGAACAACAAAGGTTTGAACTGTGTGCATCCACTTATAAATTTTTTTTCAGTGAATATACTGGAAAATTTGGGGGAATTTAAGATAATTTGAAAAAACTTGCAGATGAACTGTATATTTAGATCTATTCAAAAAATTAAGAAAAAGGTATGAGTACATAGTATATATGTAGACACTAATCTTTTTTATCATTCAGTGCCATAAAATATATACAAATTTATTAGAAAAAGTTAGAATTTATCAAAATTTATGCACATAAACAGACCGTATGTACCATTTGAAAAAAATGTAAATACATATAACATACAAAATACACATTAATCAACTGTTTTTATTATTGATAAGGCTGCCAGTCAACAGCAGGCCACTAGGAATTAAGTTTATGGGGAGTCAAGTTACATGGGAGTTTCAACTGCATGGGGGTCAGTGCCCCAACCCGACATTGTTCAAGGATGGCTGTATACATAAAAAATATATATAATGATCAAGCCTGTAACTTTATTTGGTTAAGTTTCATTTCTCATACAAAAATTAGCTGTAATGTTTCAATAAACTGGGTTGATCTATCTGTAATGCTCTTCCTTTGTTGAGCAAATTCAATTTCTTCAAGTGATACTGTATCAGTCCTGATTAGCTCCCCGAAAAAACCTATAAATATGCTAGATGCACTGTGGTATTGTGGATTCACTCCTGGAACAGAAAAATAATTTAAATGGAAAATAATCAAATCTGAGTAAATCTGGAGTTTAATTAATAGTGAAAAAACAAAACAAACCCCCAAATCTTATATACATATGGTACCATACAAGTCATTCTCTAAGTTGCTTTTTATATGCAACATTATCTTCTGAAATTACACATACTGATTTAGGTAGCCCTAATCCATTTTAACTGCTGTGTAACATTCCATTGTATGAATATATCATTCATCTTATTTATCCTCTTTGTATTAGGACATTCAGTTTGTTTTCAGTTTTTTGCTATCCCCAAAAATACTGTAATAAATGTTCTTGTTCATGATTCCCTGGTATGCATGTGACTTTCCCCAAGGTATAAAAATAGAAATGGACTTACTTTCAATGCTACTAAATATTGCAAGATTCTCTCCAAAGTAGTTCAGAAAATCAGCAGTACTACCAGCCATATATGAAAGTGCTGTGGTAACACATCCTTGGCAACCCAAAACACTGGAAGATGCTCTAATACTCACCAGTTTGATGAGTGTTAAATATCTTAATATATTTTCATTTGGTACTTCCTAGTGATACTATTATTTCATTTAGCCATTCAAGTTTCTATAAATTGTCATATCCTTTGTATATTTACTAGTTGTGTGGTTTGGTTTTGTTTAATATGACAGTTCCTTATACCTACTGGCTACTAATTCTGTCAGTTCTAAGAATTGGAAATATATTCTCTTAAGCAACTCAGCTATGCTTTTATTGTTTAGGAAGGATGGTATCTTCTGATGTACAAAAATTTTTAATTTCAATATAGTCGATTCACCAATATTTTTCTTTTCTAAGTGTATTTACTGTGTCTAAAGAAATACTTCCCTACTTTAACATTATAGAGATAACCAAGAAGCAGCTTCATAAAGGTTTAAAGTGTTGCTTTTCACATTTAAGTCCTGAAATCCATCAGAAATTTATTTGTGTGGCAAAAACAGAATTTTTTACCCCCAAATGGAGAACCAGTTGTAGTACCAACTCTTCTTTCAGGGTTTATAATGAAATGAAATGCTACCTCAATCATATTTCAAGTTTTATGTGCATTCCTGGCTCTTTGGCTGGCGCTGATGTCCTTTTCCATTAGTCAACTAGTCTATCCCTGCACAAATAATTAGAACTGTGTAATACATCTTGTTATTGGATATAGAGATATCCAGCAACATCCTCCCTCTCCCAGCTGTATTCTTTCACGTTGCTTTCACTTCGATTTCCCATATAAATTCTAGTATAAACTTGTCAGTCTACATCAAAAAGTCCTCACAGGTATTCTGAATGAGAACTGTTATCTTCGCACTATCAAGCCTATCCCCATGAATACTGCATAAGATTCCATTTATTCAAGTCCTTTCTTGCTCTTCAATAATTATATCATTGCCATATGTAAATCTAATATTTTAACTGGCTACAGAATATACATTCCCAAGTACAGTGGAACAATCTCCAGAAGAGATTATTCTAGGCCATAAAATGTCTCAAAACATTAAAAAGATCTAAATCAGATGAAGTGTATTTTCTGACCAAAAAAGGAATTAAGTTAGAAATCACAACAGAAAGAAATCTGTGGTTAATATCAAATATTTAAAAATTAAAAAAATAAAAACACTCTTAAATACACTATGGGTCAAAGAAACTAAAAAGGACATTAAAAAATATTTTCAATTGAATGAAAATAAAAACACACATATTAAAACTTATAGGATGAATTAAAGCAAAGCTTAAAGGTTAGTTTATTGCCTTAAATGCCTATATTAAAAAAGAAAGGTAAACCTGAAGCAAGAAAAAAATTTTTTAAATATAAGAAGACTAGAATGGAAATCAAACTAGGATTCAGGGAATAAATAGAGAAAATCAGCAATACCAAAGCTAGTTCTTTAAATGATCAACACTGATGACAAATGCTTAGCTAGACTGGTCAATAAAATAAGAGAGAAATTGCATATTACCAAACTCAGAAATGAAATAGGAACTTCACTACTGACCCAATGGGAATGAAAAGGACTATTACAAGAAAATAATTTGAAGAACAACTTTATACCAACAAATTAGGCAACGTAGATGAACTAGCAAATTCCCAGAAAGACAAAATTATCCAACCTGACTCAAAAAGAAATATAAAATATAAATATATCTATAAAAGGTAAATAAATTTAAATTATAAATCCTCTCACAAAGCACAGATCCAAATGGCTTTACATGTGAACTCTAGCAAATGTTTAAAGAAAAACAGCAATTGTTCACAACCTCTTTGAGAAAATAGAGGTGGAGGGAACACTTCCCAATCTATGTATAAGGCTATGTTATCTTGATGATAAAGCCAGATAAAGACAGTACAAGTAAACAACACTACAGAGCACTATGTTTCATAAACACAAAGGAAAAATCTTCAATAAATTATTAGCAAACTGAATTTAGCAATATATTAAAGGACTATAAATGGTTAATAAAGTGGGATTTATATCAGGGATGCAAAATTGGTTTAACACTTGAAAATCAATTAGCAAAATACACAATATTAATAAAATAAATGACAAAACCTCCAATGACACTGACAATGACCTTGTCAGTAGATACAGAAAAAGCATTTGACAAAATACAACACCCACTCATGATTAAAAACTCTCAACAAACCAGGAATAAAAGAGAATTTCTTTAACTCAATAAACATCTACTGTAACAGCTAACATCCCAAATAATGGTGAAAGACTGACAGCTTCTCCCTTACATTAGGAATAACATAAGAATGTCTGCTCTTACCACTTTTATTCAACATCACACTAGAGGAATAAACAAAAAAGAAAGGAAGAAGACATTAAAGGTACCAGACAGGAAATTAAAAAGCAAAACTATCTTAATTTGAAGTTGACATGATCCTATACAAAGAACATCAATAAAGAATCTACAGTAAGATAAAACAGGAAAAGTGAACAAATTAATTACAATTGTTCTTCAATTATAATTATATGAAACATCCAAAAAAGACAAATTTATTAAGGACAGAAAGCAGACTGGTGGTGGGAAAGGCACTGACTATAAATGGGTTTGAAGGAATACTTTAGTATGATGGAAATGCTCTAAAACTAGGCTGTGGTGACTCTAAACATTTATTAAAAAGATAACTGAATTATTTATTTTAATTATACCTCAATAAAGCTACTTTTAAAAATCAACTAGAGTTATTGGTTTATTTTCCTTTATACAAAGACAAAAAAGGAAAAAAACAGCTTCAGGATTCTTCTGGGTGACCAAGAAAAATAGCTATTTATGTATCTTCACAAGTTAGACACTGGAATATTATTAACCATGACTACGAGAGAGCATACAAGTCCTCTGGAGACTTAAGGCTACATTTCTCAGGAGATTAACAATAAACTTTTGAAGTACAGAAGTCTCAAGAAAAGTTTCTTCACAAACAACCTTCAAGGACATTTTTATGATTATGGAATACAAAATAGGATTTCACTATTGAGCACCTTATCACGTACATATCAGCAATTCATATGTTTATCTGGTGTAAAGTCTATTCAAGTATTTTGCCTACTTTAAAAATCAACTACAGGAAAACAATTCCATTTACAATTACAACAAAAAGAATAAAATACCTAGGAATAAACCTAAGCAAGAAGTAAAATACATAAACCCTGAAAACTATGAGATATTCATGAGAGAAATTAAAGAAGACACCAATAAATGGAAATACATCCTGTGATCATGGATAGGAAGAATTAATATTGTCAAAATGGCCATCCTGCCTAAAGCAATCTACAGATTCAATGCAGTTGTTATCAAAATGCCAACAGCATTCTTCAATGAACTAGAACAAACAGTTCTAAAATTCATATGGAACCACAAAAGACTTTGAGTAGCCAAAGAAATCCTGAAAAGGAAGAATTAAAAGGAAGAATTACACTCCCCAACTTCAAGCTCTCTACAAAGCCACAGTAATCAAAGCAATTTGGTACTGGCACAAGGACAGATCCATAGACCAATGGAACAGAATAGAGAGCTCAGATATAAACCAACACATATATGGCCAATTAATATATGATAAAGGAGCCATGGATATACAACAGGGAAATGACAGCCTCTTCAACAACTGGTGTTGGCAAAACTGGACAGCTACATCCAAGAGAATGAAACTGGATTATTGTCTAACCCCATACACAAAGTAAGCTCGAAATGGATCAAAGACCTGAATGTAAGTCACCAAACCTTAAAACTCTCAGAAGAAAACATAAGCAAAAATCTCTTGAATATAAACATGAGCAATTTTTCCAAAACACATCTCGGGCAAGGGAAACAAAAGCAAAAATGAACAAATGGGACTATATCAACTAAAAAGCTTCTGTACAGCAAAGAACACCATCAGCAGAACAAAAAGCCGTCATACAGTATGGGAGAATATACTCGTAACAACATACCTGACAAGGAGTTAACATTCAAAATATATAAAGAACTCACACGCCTCAACATCCAAAAAGCAAATAACCCAATTAACAAAATGGGTGGAGGATCTGAACAGATCTGGAGATTTAAATAGTAATAATATTAACAATAGCATTCACGGCAATAGTAAGTAATCCTAGACTTTAAACTATTTTATTTTAAAAAAGAAAAAGTTGTGTACAAGATCTAGTAATAATTTTTTTAAGCAAAATTTTAACAATATACAAAGTCCAAATAAAGTAACTGATCTCAATTTCTAATAATATACTTACAAATGAAAGCTTAAAACCTTTCAAACTTAAAATTGTCACATGGAAACTATTCATATATTGTCAAAGAAAGAAGAAAAGACCCAAATGCAAGTCATGAAACCATAAAACTCTTAGATGAAAACAAAGGCAAAAATCTTTTTTTTTAATTATTATTAAGGTATTATTGATATACACTCTTATGAAGGTTTCACATGAAAAAACAATGTGGTTACTTCATTTACCCATATTATCAAGTCCCCAACCATACCCCAATGCAGGCAAAAATCTCTTGAATATAAACATGAGCAACTTTTTCTGAACACATCTACTCGGGCAAGAGAAACAAAAGCAAAAGTCAACAAATGGGACTACATCAAACTAAAAAGCTTCTGTGCAGCAAAGGACACTATCAGAACAAAAAGGCATCTTACAGTATGGGAGAATATATTCATAAACGATATATCTGACAAAGGGTTAACATCCAAAATATATAAAGAACTCACATGCTTCAATACCCAAAAGGCAAATAGCCTGATAAAAAATGGGTGGAGAGATATGGAAGCAACCTAAGTGTCCATCAGTAGGTAAATGGATAAAGAAGGTGTGGTACATATACACAATGGAATACTATTCAGCCATTAAGAAGGAAACAAATCCTGCCATTTGCAACAACATGGATGGAGCTGGAGGATATTATGCTCAGTGAAATAAGCCAGGCAGAGAAAGACAAGTGCCAAATGATTTCCCTCATTTGTGGAGTATAACAATGAAGCAAAACTGAAGGAACAAAATAGTAGCAGACTCAAGAGACTCCAAGAAGGAACTAGTGGTTACCAAAGGGGAGGGGTGTGGGAGGGTGGGTGGGGAGGGAGGGAGAAGGGGATTGTGGGGTATTATGCTTAGTACACATGGTGTGAGGAATCACTGGGACTGAATTGGGGTATGAGTGGGGAATTGATAATATGGGTAAATATAGTAACCACATTGTTTTTTCATGTGAAACCTTCATAAGAGTGTATATCAATAATACCTTAATTAAAAAAATAATAAATAAATAAATAATTAAATAAAAAATAAAAAATGTGTGGAGGATCTGAGCAGACACTTCTCCAAAGAAGAAATTCATGGCCAACAGGCACATGAAAAGGTGCTCCACATTGCTAATCATCAGGGAAATGCAAATTAAAACCACAATGCTATATCACCTCACACTAGTTAGAATGGCCAACATCCAAAAGACAAGGAATAACAAATGCTGGCAAGGATGCAGTGAAAGGGGAACACTCCTACATTGTTGGTAGGAATGTAAGGTAGTTTAACCACTGTGGAAAGCAATATGGTGTTTCCTCAAAAAGCTAAAAATAGAAGTACCATTTTACTCAGTCATTCAACTCCTAGGAATTTACCTAAAGAAAACAAGCTTCCAGATTCAAAAAGGCATATGTACCCCTATGTTTATCCCAGCACTATTTACAATAGCCAAGATATGATTAAGTGTCTATCAGTAGATGAATAGGTGAAGAAGATGTGGTACATATACACAATGGAATAGTATTCAGCCATAAGAAGAAAACAAATCCTACCATCTGCAACAACATGGATGGAGCTAGAGGGTATTATGCTCAGTGAAATAAGCCAGGTGGAGAAAGACAAGTACCAAATGATATCATTCATTTGCGGAGTATAACAACGAAGCAAAACTGAAGGAACAAAACAGACTCACAGACTCCAAGGAAGGACTTGCAGTTGGTTACCAGAGGGAAGGGGGTAGGGAGGGTGGGGAGGGAGGGAGAAGGGGATTAAGGGGCATTATGATTGGCACACATAATGTTGAGGGGGCACAGGGAAGGCAGTATAGCACAGAGAAGACAAGTAGTGACTCTGTGGCATCTTACTACACTGATGGACAGAGACTGCAATAGGGTGTGGGGGGGACTTGATAACATGGGTGAATGTAGTAACCACAATGTAGCTCATGTGAAACCTTCATAAGATTGTATATCAATGATACCTTAATAAAAAAAATCAACTTGTCTTATTATTGAGTTGTAAAAGTTTTTTATATACTGCAGATACATCATTTTCAATCTCAAACTTAACCTAAAAAGTTTATTCTAAAAGGCTTTACTGTTTAGTATGTTGTCTTTCTCAGCCCCTGCATCAATATCCCTCCTGTATGTCCAGAGTTCCTTTGCTTCTGGAACTGCTAATTGGATGGCTTACAGTTTCAAAGTCTCAGAGATTTCATTTGCTGTAACTGATAATAAATGTAGGGCCTAAATACATCTATGACTGTTTTTTAAGAAAAACAATACATTTTTTACAAATGACTATAAGACCTATAACATTCTACTTCAACTATGCTGATCTGATGACTGCCTGTATATTTCCCACAAGAGAAGGCTCGTAGGGATCACTAGTAATCAGCCCTGACATCACTAAGACATGGAACCAATGTCATCAACTGCCCACCTGCAGATTCCTTTTTAATCTGAGGGACAAAAAATGTCTTATTTATGAGTGCTTGAGAGCCCTGTGATGATACTATAATCATCACAGAACTGAACTCCAAGCCAGCAAGCATTCTGGCTTAGTGTAGTTCCTGGTACCAAAAAGTCTGTGACCTCTTGCCTAGGTAGTCTCTGAGTGTAATCCACAGCAGGGATTTTTCCCCCCACCTTTTTCTTTTCAGCTTCATTTCATGATCTGGAAGCTCTACATTAGCCCTTCAAGCACTAAGCTTCATTCCAGTCTTTCCTTTCCCCATTGTTTTTTTTGTGGAGCAAACTACCAGCTGATACCACTTACTTTCAAACCTGGAGCCTATGGCTTCCACTCTACTTGGTAATCTGCATTTCTCTTCCACTTCTGACTCATGGAAATGTTTATTTTGATGCTGAGCCTGCTTTTACTTTTTAGTTTTATAGTCTTATAATCATTGTTAATGTATTCAGAGTAAAGGAACAAGTGGATCAAAGAAATTTAATAGGTCATTTTAATTTAGAAATCCTTCATCTATGTTTTTATCTTACATTCCCAATAAATCTAGCACTGTATTCTTATTTTGTTTTTACTAAGGCATAAACTATGAATTCATTTCAAATAAAGACCAACAAATTAAAGACCATTTTATTGTATTATCACATTTCAAATATGAAATACATGTTTAAATTACTTACCAATACTATGAAACTGCCATCGCTGATGAATTCTTTCTGGAAGAAGTTGTAAAATTTTCTAAAAATCAATATGAATAAAACAAAAAAAAGAATGAAAAGCAAGTAATGAGTCCACAATGTGAAAAATTAAAGAGCTTACACTAAGCCTTTGAGAATTTCCTATCTAAAAGATAATACCACAAATACAAAGTAGTCTTTGAGCTAATCTGATAGTTCTGGTACTATTTCAGCACTGGCATACTGACCAATATTTGAAACCAACCCCCAAAAAACAAGCTATATAACAAAGACTTGTACCAGGAAATTAATAAAATTTATCTTTTATATTGATGTGGGAAGTAACTGTACTTCTCCTTAGCATTAAATACTAACTCTTATTTCAAAACGCTCATTTACTATTCACAGAATTTCTGCATTTTGAATATTATAAGTTTGGATTCTTTCAGATATTAACATTATTTTGTGACATCTTCTAAGTAGGTCTTTCTCATTTTCATAAACCTAGGGAAAATATTTTGATTTCACAAAAATCTCATCAAGTATTTGTACTTAGTTCATGTGAATTCAAAGGTATTTATATGTTATGACGGCTGAAAGTATGAGAACAAAATTTAAAAATTTAGGAGCTTAGTTAAGCTAACACTATATATGTTTCCATTAATTGGGAATAAATACTTTTTACATATAACACTTCAAAATTTTGCCTTTAATTGCCTTTATATATTGTACCTGTGTGGGTTATTCTAGATCAGCAGCTGCCTTATTATGCTGCTAAACTATGCACTCAGTACTTACCCACTTGCTGAATGAAATCTATGTATTATCACTGTTGTTGTTACCATCTTTATTATGTAGAAGCACCGTTAATTGAGTATACTCAAAAGGGCCAAACACTAAACTGGACACTTCGTATAAGAGCATCTCATTAATCCTCACAACCACCCTAAAAGGAGAGTTTATTAAACTCATTTGACAAATGAGGAAATGGGTTCAGTAAGGTGCTTAGGTTAAAAGGTGGAAGAACACAGATTCAAACCTCAATATACCTATCTCAGAAACTTGTGCTTTTATACTATTTCACTCAAAGGATGGTATGCACATTTTACACTTCTCATCTTCCCTTTGATATGACCTCCTTTAGTCCATCTTATACAAGATGAAAGAAATTATAAACTTCTTCACAGATAAATGCTAGTCCCACATGAGATACATAAACTTCTTTACCTCTCCCTCCTATTTCTCCCATAGCTACTGAACAATTGTATAATTATATTTATTTTGGCAAGGAAAAAGATAAAATTATAGAAAGTTGAAAAGAAAAGTTTGTGAACTACTCAAAATCATTCCTAAATTATGACTATTAAATTATACTTTTGGTTTAACCCTTATTGAATGTAAATAAACAGTCTACATCTTTTTATGTGGTTAACATACAGATTAAAAGAAATTATTTGTACTCTTAACAGCACAGAAAGCAGAATATAAGTCTTATGTCATATTATTAACATTATATAATGATGCTTTTTATTCTAGAAAGGAAATCACTTTATAATTTCTTGCTTTTTAAAAATGATTAGTCTATAAAGTTAGAGGTCAGATATTACTGTCCCCTTTCTAAGCAGAAAAACATTAGCACATAGATGAAATATTTTTCCAAAAGATTAAAACCCTGTATCTAACATCCTTTTTCTAATAAAATTTGGTGATTCATTAAAGACAAACATTTTGGTTCAAAGAGCAACAAATGATTAGTACATAATACACACAGGAAAATAAGTATTTTTTAATGGAAGGAATACCCTCAAAGAGCTTCTATTAACTAATTAATCATCTCAGCTTCCTGAATATAGGACAAGCATGAAAATCTGAAGGAACACTTTCCAGGAATTATCTTGCTTTCTCTGTAAATAGTTTTATTCTTTCTCAAAATATTTATGTTTTAATGTTCCCACTGAAAACAGATCATGCAAAAAGAGAGGTAAATATAAAGCAAATTCCTCAGGGTTAATGACTAATGAAAAGTAACTGTAGAATAGGTACCAACACCAGTTACTTCCCTTGAGAACTCTTAAAACATTTTATAGCTGTGACTAAATCAACAGGTAAGTCGATAGCTAAGACAGATATCAATCAGATTGTTCAAATTCTTCTAAACTGTGTTGAAATACAAAACAGCGAATTATCTGTCCAGCAAGAATAACTTAATCTTTAGAAAATGATTTCCACATTCTTTACCATGCCTTCCAGTGACAAGGTCTAAACATGGCTCTCTCCAGATCTCTGAAATTCTTGATGAAGATCAGAATATAGGACGCCTGGCAGGCCAGCCACACACATGCATGGACTGCCACAGTCCTGCACCCACCGTAGTCACTTGCAACCGGGTGACATACAGGTTTCCCCAACTGCTGCCACCATGCTTTCCAGCCCCATGCAGGCAGGCCAAAGCACCTGACAATTAGGGCTTCTTTTTAAGATTTTCTTTGCAAGTAAGATTTTTGCATGCCTGTTTTCTTCTGAATTTTTTTGCCAAAAAAAGCAGGTGGAGAATGGAGATTGGATTAAAGATGGTGGCGAGACAGAGACCTCCTCCTAAAACCATATATGATACGAAAACATAATTTAATACAACTAATCCTGAAAGAGCCAGAGGAAAGAAGGCTGAACTGGACGACATACACCTGGAGAAAAGAGCAGACATCACGGAACAGGGTAACATACCAAAGCTGTGACCCAGTGGGGCCCAAGACCTTCGCCACACCAGCTCACTGGCAGGAGGAAGAGATACAGATCAGGGAGGGAGTGGAGGCCTGAGACTGCTGAACACCTAGCCCTGGAGATCTGCTCTGGGAGCATGAACCTACATTGCATGGTGCTCTGGTGATTTAGTAGCGCTGGAAAGCTAAGACAAGTGAAATACCTGGAGAGCTGGAGATTCCAGCTGCTTGTGGAAAACAGGGATTCATGTCTGGCTGATCTGCGTGGGCAGTTTGAGAGACTTCCTAAAAGCAAGAGGGCTGCTAAAGAGGCAAAGATTGCACAGAGCTTACTGCTCAGGAGAAAGGACAGGTAGACAATTTTGGCCGGGTGCACTCTGCACAGCAGGTTGGGAGCTTAAATGATCTTCAGGCATTCCAACCTCTTGGCCGGCTACACAGCTCCAAGGCCCGCTACTATGATACGCGACCTGCCATATTTTCCACCCAGCTAGCCTGCACCTGGCTCAGGCTCGCAAACCAGCAACCCCTGCCCAGGCATCAGGCCAGCCAGAGGGAAGCCCAGCCTACGGGAGCTACAAACACAAAGAATAGAGGCATACACCTCTGTGTTCGGCCTACTGGTTCTGGCAGTGGAGACAGGCATAGCAGATGGAAGCAGGAAACAGATCCTTCCTCCCCCCCAGGCACCAACACTGCACCCCTGCAACCCCTGACATTGCTCCAGGTGCTGAGCAGCTCCAGCGAGTAGAGCTTCTGGGCACTAGAGGGCACCACAGACAAATTAAGAAACATCAAAGGATCCTGGTTCAAAGCAAAATTATGAATACACCTAAGAAAGATTCAAATGAAATCATCCTCATGAATCTTCCTGAAAGAGATTTCAAAATAAAAATCATTAAACATGCTCATGGAGGTATAGAAAAATATTCAAGAACTCAAGAAGGAATTTAGGATGGAGATCCAATCGTTGAAGGAAAAGATGGAAGGTATTAAAAGCATATTAGATACACTGGAGGAGATGATAAATGAAATAGAAATTAGTGAAGAGGAATACAAAGAAGCTGAGGCACAGACAGAAAAAAGGATCTCTAGGAATGAAAGAATAGAGAGAACTGTGGGACCAATCCAAACGGAACAATATTCGTATTATAGGGGTACCAGCAGAAGGAGAGAAAAAGAGATAGAAAGTGTCTTTGAGGAAGTAATTGCTAAAAACTTCCCCAATCTGGGAAAGAAGATAAGTCTCTCAGGCCATGGAGGTGCACAGATCTCCTAACACAAGGGATTCAAAGAGGACTACACCAAGACACATAATAATTAAAATGGAGATTGAGATTCAAGATGGCGGCATGAGAGACGAAACGGAGAATTCCTCCCAAAACCACAAATTGTACAAAAACATAGTTAATTCATACAACAACCCTAAAACAGCATCAAGAAAGAAAGCTGAACTAGACTGCATACAGACCACACGAACAGAGCAGACCTCAGGAAACAGGGTAAGGTATGAAAGCCTTAATCTGGTGGGACCCAAGCCCATCCCCCACCCCAGCTCACCAGCGGGAGCAAAAGAAATGGAGCAGGGAGGGGGTGGAAGCTGGGGACTGCTGAACATCAAGCCCTGGAGATTTGCTTTGTGAGCAGAAACCTATATTGTGTGGTGCTCTGGACCTTGGGAAGCTCAACAGGAGGAGTGCTTGAGAAATTGACATTCCGGCCGTTTGTGGAGGAGGGGATCCATATCCAACCGCTCTGTCAGAGAAAAGGCAAGTAGTCTGAGAGGCTTCCTAGCAGCAAAAGGGCTGCTGAAGGTGCGGGGTTTGCACGGAGCTTCCTGTACGGGAGAAGGGAGAGCTGGACAAGGTTGTCTGAGTGTGCTCGGCCCAGCTGGTTGGGAACTTTGAGGAGCTTCAGGTGCTCCATCCCCCTGGCTGCCTACTCAGCTCCAAGGCCCCCACTGTGGCACGCAGCCTGCTGCACCTTCCTCCTAGCCTGCCAGCACGGGTTCGCAAACAGGCAGTCACTGTGCCTGCGCCAGTCCACCAGAGGAAGGCCACCAAAAGAATCTCTAAGAATGAAAGAATATTGAGGGAATTGTGACCAATCCAAATGGAACAATATTCACATAATAGGTGTACCAGAAGAAGAAGAGAGAGAAAAGAGATAAGGGATAGAAAGTGTCATTGAGGAGGTAATTGCTGAAAACTTCCCCAATCTGGGGAAGGAAATAGTCTCTCAAGCCATGGAGGTGCACAGATCTCCCAACACAAGGGACCTGAGGAAGACAACATCAAGACATATAATAATTAAAATGGCAAAGATCAAGGATAAAGACAGACTTTTAAAAGCAGCTAGAGAGAGAAAAAAGATCACATACAAAGGAAAACCCATCAGGCTGTCATCAGATTTCTCAACAGAAACCTTACAGGCCAGAAGGGAGTGGCATGATATATTTAATGCAATGAAGCAGAAGGGCCTCGAACCAAGAATACTCTACCCAGCAATGTTATCATTTAAATTTGAAGGAGGGATTAAACAAATTTCAGATAAGCAAAAGCTGAGAGAATTTATCTCCCACAAACCATCTCTACAGTGCATTTTGGAGGGACTCCTATAGATGGAAGTATTCCTAAGGCTAAATAGATGTCACCCAAGGGATAGACAGCATACACAATATGATTCATAACATGCAAAGAATGGAGGAGGAAGACAAAGGAGGAAAAAAAAAGAATCTTTTGGTTGTGTTTGTAATAGCATACGAAGTGATTTAAATTAGACTGTTAGATAGTAAGGGAATTACCCTTGAACCTTTAGTAGCCACAAATCTAAAGCCTGCAATGGCAATAAGTACATACCTATTGATATTCACTCTAAATGTAAATGGTCTGAATGCACCAGTCAAAAGACAGAGCGTCACTGAATGGATAAAAAAACAAGATCCAACTATATGCTGCCTGTAAGAGACTCACTTCAAACCCAAAGACATACACAGACTAAAAGTGAAGGGATGGAAAAAGATATTTCATGCAACTAATAGAGAAAAAAAGCAGGAGTTGCAGTACTTGTATTAGACAAAATAGACTTCAAAACAAAGAAAGTCACAAGAGACAAAGAAGGACATTACATAATGATCAAGGGATCAATCCAAAAAGAGGATATAACCATTATAAATATCTACGCACGCAACACAGGAGCACCTACATATGTAAAACAAATACTAACAGAATTAAAAGGGGAAATAGAATGTAATGCATTCATTGTAGGAGACTTCAACACTCCACTCACTCAAAGGACAGATCAACAAGACAGAAAATAAGTAAGGACACAGAGGCATTGAACAACACATTAGAACAGATGGACATAACAGACATCTACAGAAAGCAGCAGGATACACATTCTTCTCAAGTACACATGGAACATTTTCCAGAATGTTCCACAAACAAGGCCACAAAAGAGCCTCAGTAAATTCAAAAAGATTGAAATTGTACCAATCAACTCCTCAGATCACAGGGTATAAAACTAGAAATAAATTGTACAAAGAAAAAAAACGGCTCACAAACACATGGAGGCTTAACAACATGCTCCTAAAAAATCAATGGACCAATGACCAAATTAAAAGAGATCAAGTAATATATGGGGATAAATGAAAACAACAGCACAACACCACAATTTCTGTGGGATGCAGCGAAGGCAGTTTTGAGAGGGAAGGATAGAGCAACGTAGGCCTATTTAAAGAAGGAAGAACTATTCCAAATGAATACTCTAAACTCACAATTATTGAAACTAAAAAAGGAACACAAAAAAAGCGCAAAATCAGCATAAGGAGGGACATAATAAAGATCAGAGAAGAAATAAATAAAATTGAGAAGAACAAAACAACAGAAAAAAATTAATGAAACCACCAGCTGGTTCTTTGCGAAAACAAACAAAATAGATAAACCCGTAGCCAGACTTATTAAGAAAAAAAGAGAATCTATACACATAAAGAGATTCAGAAATGAGAAAGGAAAAATCATGATGGACAACAGAGAAATACAAAGAATTATTAGAGGATACGATGAAAATCTATATGCTAACAACCTGCATAACCTAGAAGAAATGGACAACTTTCTTGAAAAATACAACCTTCCAAGACTGACCAAGGAAGAAACAGAAAATCTAAACAGACCAATTACCAGCAACGAAATTGAATCAGTAATCAAAAAACTACCCAAGAACAAAATTCCCAGCCCAGATGAATTCACTGCTGAATTTTATCAGACATTTAGAGGAGACATAATACCCATTCTCCTTAAAGTTTTCCAAAATATAGAAGAGGGAATACTTCCAAACGCATTCTATGAAGCCAGCATCACTCTAATACCAAAACCAGGCAAAGACCCCACAAAAAAAGAAAATTACAGACCAATATCCATGATGAACATAGATGCAAAAATACTCAACAAAATATTAGCAAACCAAATTCAAAAACACATCAAGAGGATCATAGACCATGGTCAGTGGGATTCATCCCAGGGATGCAAGGATGGTACAACATTAGAAAATCTATCATCATCATCCAGCACATCAACAAAAAGAAGGAAAAGAAAACACATGATCATCTCCATTAATGCTGAAAAAGCATTCAACTAAATTCACATCCATTCATGATAAAATCTCTCACCAACATGGGTATACAGGGCAAGTACCTCAACATAATAAAGGCCATATATGACAAACCCACAGGCAACATCATACTTAACAGCGAGAAGCTGAAAGCTATTCCTCTACAATCGGGAACAAGACAAGGATGCCCACTCTCCCCGCTTTTATTCAACATAGTACTGGAGGTCCTAGCCACGGCAAACGGACAACACAAAGAAATTAAAGGCATCCAGATTAGTAAGGAAGAAGTCAAACTGTCACTGTTTCAGATGACATGATATTGTACACAAAAAACCCTAAAGACTCCACTCCAAAACTACTAGAACTAATATCTGAATTCAGCAAAGTTGTAGGATACAAAATTAATATACAGAAATCTGTTCTTTCCTATACACTAACGATGAACTTGCAGAAAGAGAAATCAGGAAAACAATTCCATTCACAATTGCACCAAAAAGAATAAAATACCTAGGAATAACTCACCAAGGAGGTGAAAGACCTATATCCTGAAAACTACAAGACACTCCTAAGAGAAATTAAAGAGGATACTAATAAATGGAAATTCATCCCATGCTCTTGGGTAGGAAGAAGTAGTATTGTTAAAATGGCCATCCTACCTAAAGCAATTTACAGATTCAATGCAATCCCTATCAAAATACCAACAGCATTCTTCAACAAACTGGTACAAATAGTTCTAAAATTCATATGGAACCACAAAGGACCCCAAAAAGCCAAAGCAATCCTGAGAAGGAAGAATAAAACAGGGAGATCTCGCTTCCCAACTTCAAGCTCTACTAGAAAACCACAGTAATCAAGACAATTTGGTACTGGCACAAGAACAGACCCATAGACCAGTGGAACAGAATAGACAGTCCAGATATTAACCCAAGCATATATGGTCAATTAATATACGATAAAGGAGCCACGGATATACAATGGAGAAATGACAGCCTCTTCAAAAGCTGGTGTTGGCAAAACTGAAAGCTACATGTAAGAGAATGAAACTGGATTACTGTCTAGTGCCATACACAGAAGTAAATTCAGAATGGATCACAGACCTGAATGTAAGTTATGAAACCATAAAACTCTTTTAAGAAAACATAGGCAAAACTCTCTTGAATATAAACATGAACCACTTCTTCATGAACATATCTCCACAGGCAAGAGAAACAAAAGCAAAAATGTACAAATGGGACTACAGCAAAGAACACACACCATCAGTAGAACAAAAAGGCATCCTACAGTATGGGAGAATATATTCATAAATGACATATCCCATAAGGGGTTGACATCCAAAATATATAAAGAGCTCACACACCTCAACAAACAAAAAGCAAATAACCCAATTAAAAAATGGGCAGAAGATCTGAAGAGACACTTCTCCAAAGAAGAAATTCAGATGGGCAACAAGCACATGAAAAGATGCTCCACGTCGCTAATCATCAGGGACATGCAAATTAAAACCACAATGAGATATCACCTCACACCAGTTAGGATGGCCAACATCCAAAAGACAGACCACAATAAATGTTGGCGAGGATGTGGAGAAAGGGGAACCCTCCTACACTGCTCGTGGGAATGTAAATTAGTTCAACCTTTGTGGAAAGCAGTATGGAGTTTCCTCAAAAAGCTAAAAATAGATATACCATTTGACCCAGGAATCCCACTCCTAGGAATTTACCCTAAGAATGCAGGAACCCAGTTTGAAAAAGACATATGCACCCCTATGTTTATCACAGCACTATTTACAATAGCCAGGAAATGGAAGCAACCTAAGTGTCCATCCATAGATGAATGGATAAAGAAGATGTGGTACATATACACAACAGAGTATTATTCAGCCATAATAAGGAAACAAATCCTTCCACTTGCAACAACATGGAGGGAGCTAGAGGGTATTATGCTCAGTGAAATAAGCCAAGTGGAGAAAGACAAGTATCAAATGATTTCACTCATCTGTGGAGTATAAGAACAAAGGAAAAACTGAAGGAACAAAACAGCAGCAGACTCACAGAACCCAAGAATGGACTAACAGTTACCAAAGGAAAAGGGACTGGGGAGGATGGGTGGGAAGGGAAGGATAAGGGGGAAAAAGTGGTATTACGATTAGCACACATATGTAGCGGGAGGTGGGGCACAGGGAAGGCAGTATAACACAGAGAAGACAAGTAGTGATTCTATAGCACCTTACTACGCTGATAGACAGTGACTGTAATGGGGTATGTGGTGGAGACTTGACAATGTGGAAAATCTAGTAACCACAATGTTGTTCATGTAAGTGTACATTAATGATACTAAAAAATAAAAAAATAAAGGTGGAGAATGAAAAAAATAAAAGATCAGAATACTCCTATCACCATTTGATTTGAAAGACAGAATGAAGAGCAAGGAGTTATTTTAAAAGCAGGTATGGGTATGCATGTTGTAGGGGTCACCTTAATTTTTATCAGTGGGCCAAAAATGAAATACGAATTTTGGCAAGAGTATCAAATATTACTGTTTCCTTCTGTTTATTTAGCAATAAAGACTTGACCCACTGCAATCCAAAGTAACGTAGAACAATAATCTATAAAACATCTGAAAAACTATTTTATGGCAAGTTTTTACTATTTTACTGCAATAAAAAGCAGTAAAAGCAGAATCCATGAATTCCTTAGGTATATAGAAGTTCCATGAATTTATCATCTCTGGTAAGAATGTTTTGGATTTTTTTTTTAATTCTCCATTTGTGTTAACTTCCCAGAAATTAAAATTTTCATTGATTACAAACACATTGAATACAGTACCAATTTGTGATGTCAATTGCATAAAAATATAATTCTTCCTGTACCTAAAAATAATACATATGTCTCAAAAAATAATTAAACTAGGTATACTTTTAAATTAAATAATGTGATTCAGTTCTTGGAAAGCATGGCAGAGTCACAGTGTTTTATTTTAAGTTTATAGTTTCAATATATTCCTTTGTATGTTCCAAGAATTATTTTGGTTAAAAAAAAAAAAAGATCAACAGGTACTTACCTCAAAAATAAAAAGTATAGCATCTAATTCCTCCCTTTGAGATTTGTGACCTAAAATATTTTTACAAAAAAAAATTTTTTAACATTATTTGTTGTTAACTTTATTGGGAACCACCACTTAAAAAGCTTAAAACATTTCAAGCAGTTTTTCTCAGTGACTCTTTAATAAAATGTTTAAAGTATATTGTTTTACATTAGACAATATGGTAGCATCTCTTTCTAGTCTTTTCCAATAATTAAATTTAGAGTCTATATGTTTATATCTAAAAACAAATCATATATATTGTAGAGAACTTTAAATGAGCTCTGAAAATTAGAATATGAGAATGATTGCTCAAACCTGACATATGCACTTAGGGCAGAGCAAAGAAGGTAAGGAAACAGGTAAACCCAACAAGGGAAAAAGCAAATCTTCTAAGCCACATCAAAGTAATAAGGATAGTACTATTAACCCGTAGTATGAGAGGGCAATCTAAAAGCTATGTGACAAAAAGTGAACTAATACTGAAGTTCCAATGTCCAAGAATCTCTTTTTTAATGAATGTAACAATTATTTGAAACATCAATATAAGCCAGAATCTTACCTTTCTGCTTAAGACTAGCTTCAATAGTCACAAAATTCTCAAAGAACACATAATATATATGTGAAAAATGTTGGTCAAAAAACTGTTTAAGATCAATAGATTCTGCATTCTCTGAAAAATAAATGAAAAGAGTTTTTAGTGATTACTATCACAAAATATGTTAAACAGTATTCAGCAAATAGTCACAGTGGCAAGTTTCCTTCAAAAAAGACACAAAAAAACTGTTCCTAAAAGTCTATCCTATTATAATATTTGACATAGGTATTTATATATCTATATCCTGGTTCTCACAACATTAGAAATATTTTCATTTTAATTTTAAAAACTAGTTAAACCAGGTTATCATAATCTGTTTCATAAAAGAAAACTATGCCTCAGAGAGATTTAAATTCATGTGAAATTAATCAAACCAAAGAAAGAAGTCAAGTTCTACTTTCTAGTCACAGCTAAGCTCTCCTAACTTCTCCCCAAGTCAGTATTTTTAAGGGTAATAACATATCCTGTTTAAAATACATTTAGTCAGCAAATGGATATCTAACAATAGGCTTTATAAACAGGCCCTTAATTATTACAAAGCGCAAACATAGGTAACACTCTCCTAAAAAAACTGTCAGTATAGTACAGGACATGCAAAACTAAACATGTAACTGTATGCACAGCAGGAAGTATTAGGTACTGAAAGTGAAGTGTCAAAGTATAATGGCAGTTTAGAACCACAAAATTACTTTCAAAGCTCAATGAGGGGTAAAGGTAATAAGGCAAGAAATAAAGATTGACAAGGATATATGTGAAATGGCTCTTAAGGACAGGAAGAACTTTGGGCATGAACTGGTGGGGCTGAATGGGAAGGGCCTTCTAGGCATAAACAAAGACATGGAGAGAAAGTATGAAGCATGATAGAATATATTAAAGGCATTTACTTTGGCTAGAGTTTAGAACATTTTGAGAAAAATAAAATTTTAAAAGCCTTGGGGTATGTTCTAAAATGTCTTGAATGCAAACTAAGGAGTCTGGATTTATTATTCAAAGCAAGGTTATCTATGTAGGTAATTATGTATTAAGCAATTTTGTTGTCTGGTTTATTTTCAGGGAGAGTAAGAAGGGTAAAAAAAAGAAGGGAATGGAGAACCCTTACTTCATTCATATACTTCCTATTATCCAAACTTATTTACAAAAAGCATGTATTTATTTTGTAATAAAAAATAAATTTGAAAAAGACAACTGAAAAATCAAAGATTTTTGAAGAATAAATTATTAATTGTGAATAAACACAAGTTAAAGGTAAACATCAATTAATTTCTTGGAATGTCCTAAGGCTCAATGGAAGATTCTGCAATAAAGTTAAATATCAACAATATAGATAGAACCTTAAACTTTATCATATTTTCCTATGAATATTCACAATACAGTTGACCCTTGAACAAAGATTGGAATATACTGGAATTATAAAATATATTGGAAAATTTTTTGGAGATTTGCAACAACCTGAAAAAGAATTTTCTTTCTCTACTTCTTCATTTTAAAAATAAAGTATGTAACATACAAAATATGTGTTAATGGACTGTTTATGTTATTGGTAAGGCTTCCAGTGAACAGTAGAACATTAATAAAGTTTTGCGGGATTCAAAAGTTATATGTGGGTTTTCAACTCATAGTGGGAGTTGGTAATCCTAACCCCACATTATTCAAGAGTCAACTGTAAGTCCTTAGTGATATCTCAACTACAGAATTTTCCAAAACTGTTTCCCTTTTGCTCTGCCTTCCCAAAGGGATAGATGCCCTCTCTTCTCTATTCCCTTGGATTCCCTACATTTCTCTCTTATAGAAATAACTATGCTTCAAGTGTTTTCTTGTCTTTTTTTCCAGGACTGGTCTACAGCTTCTTTAGAAAAAAAACTGTGTCTACCTTAGTATTCCTAAAACCTAGCACAGTGCTGAATATATACTCAAATGTGTTCTATTACTAATAAAATAAATTATCTTAATTTTATTGTATTTATTTTGTAGCTTACACATTTTTATATTGGAAAAAACTGCATAACCTACTGACAGGCAAAACAGCATTGCTTCTTCTAGACTGGAATCAGCACACCCAAATTTCATTTCTACCTGAAATACCACCTGTGTGACCTTTTACAGAAATGGAAAAAAATAATAATGATGACTAATGCAAACTGAATGTTTCTGTATGCTAGGCACTATTCTAAGTGCTTTACAGAAATTAATTTCTATAATATTCAAGCAACACTATGAAGTAAGTACTACTACTATTCCTATTTTATAGATGAGGAAACAAGCACATAGTTTAAGTAATTTGGCTAGGAGGAAACAAGAGTCAGGGATTTAAACCTTACACAGCTGGGGTCTAGTGCCCAAGCTCTTAACCCCTCATCTCAGCCTCCAATGTAATACATCTATAAGAAAAACAGAAAGAACACTAGTAATTTACCTATTACCTGTCTAATAAGAAAAGAGTAACAGTCACCAAATACTAAACATATTTTATAGACTATCAGAATAAAAACATATACAATGAGATAAACAGGAAATATATCTTATTTTTCCCATAAAGTAACAAAGAACTATGAAAGTAGAATGAAATAGGCTGCTATAATTACCTCTAAATTTCCTGAAATAATGTTTCAAACATAACTAATGTCCAAGGGGAAAGAAGAAAATGAGAACAATAACAAAGGAAAACAAAAAATCAAAACAAAACAAAGGCAAAAATGAATCAACTCAAGATTCTGTGATATAATTTAGAAGCCAAAAGAGTCTCTTAATTTCCTTTCTATATAGCATGCTAAAAAGTCTAGAAAAGGCATACTTGGATCAAAATAAGGCTAATTTGTTTTTACTCTATATCTATTTATGATAGACAAATCAACAAATAAGAATTCTTTCAAAAATATTTTTGATCACTAATTCACAAAATGTATTAGTGTAGGAAATTAGGGGAAGAAACAAAATGGGTAAAGAAAAAGGAGGGAGTGAAAACAAACAGGCAGGATAAATTATAAGTAATGTATCATCAGGCTTTAAAAAAGGAGAGAGGTATGTGGGAAAGGGAGAAGTAATTGAGAAAAGGGAGGAAGAGAAGAAAGGATGATGGGAAGAAACTGAAAAATACTAAATAGGAAGACAGAACTGAAGCTATTATTCAGAATGTAAAATAGAGGAATGAATACAAGATGGAAAATTTAAGACAAAGATAACAGACTACCTGAGAAATTCTAGTAACAAAGAGAAAATATAAGCAATATTCTAAGAAACAATATCTGAAAACCTTAAATTCATGAAATATATAAATGAATCTTGAGAATGAAAAGGCTTATTGAGTCCCAAGCAGGATGAACACAAATCCACACATGGACACATCCTAACATCAAAACCAAAATGGAAATACTAAAAACCAACAAAAGTTACCTATATAGGAATATCAAAATTAAAAGGAGACTTCTCTCAGCCCAACAGAAGCAGGAAGACAATGCAATTTTATATTAAAAGAATTAAGAGAAAACAGCAGTAAATTTAAAGTTCTATACTCAGCAAAACTACCATTCAATAACATGAACATAAAGCAAAGGCATTATAGAGTTCAACATTCAAACAACTTCACTTAGAGCTACAAAAGATACATTTCTGAAAGAAGAGAAATAAACTCAAATAGGAGAGTGAAAAACAAGGAGCAAAGATGAGCAAAGAAACTGCAAAATGTATGGGTAAATTTGAGCACTGACTTAAAACAAAAATAAATAAAACTACTAGTGTAAAAGTTTACTAGCAAGGAGCAAGTAAAAGACAATAATCTCAAAGATGAAACAGAAAGAACATTTTAATGAAATTTAAGAATGTTAATAAATATTTATAGTTTAAAAAGCAGGTGATAAAAACAACTGACTAATGGTTGCCATTGCAGGGGTGGGTGCTGGGGAAATGGGTGAAATAGGTGAAGGGGAAAAAATTAGTATGTTTGGTATCCTGATCTGAGTGATGTTTATGTGAGTACATATACAAGTCAAAAGTCACTGAGCTGTACATTAAGATTTGGACATTTTATTATATGTACCTCAATAAAAGAATGTAAAAAAAGAAAAAGCAGGTCAGAAATAGGTAATATCAGTGGGTTGGTGGAATAAGGAACTCCAAAAATATCCTCCATAAAAGCGATTAAAACAAAAGCAAAAACAGTAAAACTCAATTTTTTTCACAAACCTGGAAATTAAATGCTTGTGACAATCAGGAGCATTTTTTCAAGAAAAATGGATGAATCTCAATATGAATAGTGAGCTATGTGGCATTTCAAACTTCTAGTGCCATCTCCCTCTCCCAGCTGCACTGCAGCCTTAAAAACCAAGAGCCCATGATTACAGTGCTGTGACAAATCAAAGCCACACACTTGGTGTTCTGTTGTCTTCATATGGCCTTCTCCAGTGTATCTATCTATAGATCAGTTTATTCTGCTAAATATGAGGGGCAAGGAGTGTACGTTAAAGCTAGTATGTTGAGATATCAGAAGTTTTCTAGAAATAAGATGTTAAATAAAGCCAATGAAGATTTCAATAATGGGGGGATTATCTGATAACCTCTGCCATATGCCATAAACATTTTTCACTTAATGCCTTGGTTTTGGTTTTTATTTTTCTATTTTACATAGGGCAGATTTTAGAATCTGAATCAATTTTTTGCACAGGTACTAAAGACAGCCCAAGACTTCTTTCTGATCAGAATACTGAATTTAAAATTTATTTTCTAGCATTGTCAATAGAAAGGAAATTGCGCACATAAGAGCAACTTTGCTCTCCTCATACCTAATACAGTCATTCATGAACTACATACATAATATTTACTGAGAATCTATTGTATTCAGGCACTGTGCTGAGCCTAGGAATATGAAGATGAAAAGACACACCTCTACCCTCAGGAAGGTTTTAAGATACAGGCATGCAAATAAGTAATTATATTGTAATAAAATAACCAAATTACTAAAGGTAAATAGTACAGTTAGGAAAAGCTCCTACACTTATCTGATAGGGATGCCTTTGCCAAAGCTATGTACAAATTTTGTATTTGAAGGAGCAGAATCTTTCAGATAATGGTGATGGGACGGTATAGTATGGTACAATAAATACCATTAGCAAATGCATAGGCATCACAGAAAGATTCTGGTTTAACAATGCTGAAATGTTAAGTATCAGAGAAGAGTAACAAGAAGTTAAAGAAGACAGTGTGGTAGTCAAAGACAAACTTATGTTGGGACACTCGGAGTCTGAAGTGTTTGTGGGACACAGATCCATTTATCTTTCTCTATCACATTGTTAAAGATGAAAGTTTCATGTCTTATAAGTTGAAGTGTGGTGATGCCATTCACAGAAATAGAAGAAAAAAGACAGACAAATAACATTGTGTAGACATTTGCTATAGAAAGAAGATATCTAACAAACATACAAAACACCTTTTTTTCTATTTTTCTCCAAGGTCTATTTCTATCATACGGATCCTTCCAAAAGAAAGGACATGACATAAACACACACACATATACACATAAATTGTGACTGAATTTAAAAAAATGTTTTTAAAAAAGTATGCTTTCTTTTCTAAGACACTGAAAACTTGTAACCCAACATGTTTATTTTTTCACTTTAGCGGCCAGGAAATCTAAGAACCACATTCAATGCCACATAACTGTAATCGTTCATCTCTAGAACCTGATCATGTTTCATTTTTTTAGTGGCTATTCAGTTGTTGTTTGTTTTTATCATTAATTATTCTACTCCACATTTTATTCAGTCCTATAAATCTCATAAAATCCTTTAAAGCAATAAATTCCTTAATAACTTTTAATGCAAAGATGGCTTACAGTATTTAAAACAGCTTGTTTTACTAAGCAAATCAATCAGTAATTGTTTACATAATCTGCTCAGTAAATCACTTCATAAATACACAAAGTATTTAAATGAGGTCAAATTAGTTTTTAAAATCAGTAAGATTCAAATTAAAGAATATAAATTAAAGAGTGTATGTAAATTAAAGAATATGAAAGAGTCTAATGTCATGTATTTTAATTATTTTGCATATAAATCTTAAAAAGATATTCAAGTATCAAGTGAGTTTATTTTTATAGACAGTTTACAGCTCAAAGGGTTCCTACATATTTTCAGGATGCCAGCCATTTCTGTTCCAAGCTAATCTATACCAATTTTAAGTTATTTATTTAATGAACATATAGTATTTGCTTGTCTTTATACATTACGACCCATACCTACTGAACACTAGTTTTTAATTTTTCTGACTTAATGATATTTTAATGTAATTTTTTTGTGAAACTACTATATTTAGACTGGAGAAAGACAATCAGATATTTTTCACTAATCAGCTGATAATAAATTTCTTCTCTAAATATAAAAAAGTAAAAAATGGAGACCAAGTTGCTTTGTATGAAGCCAGTTTTCAGTCTCATTTTTGTAAGAGAACTTATTATCAACATCTGATGTCCAGTGTCCTGAAAACTGTTGTTTGTTTTAGGATTTTGTTTGTTTGTTTCAAGCAGGTATGGACATCAGGTAAGGGAAGTCAAATCTGATAGCTGGCAAACAAATCAGGTGCCCTTTGACTGCTCCAGCTTACTGACTTTAAAGCTTCCAGACCATGGTGCGAGGAAAGAAAAATCCAGGTAGAGCCAATGGAATTCATGAGTTGAGAAAATAAGCTGGGGAGACTAAAGTAATCAGAGTTCACAGGAGAGAGCACCAATGAGGAGAGAACTATACACTCTGAGAACCCAGAAGACTGGAGAGGGTCACCATCCAGTATGATCAGAACATACTTCTGAGTAAACTTTCCAAAACAAGAGAAAAAACTACATAAACAATTCTGAGAGAACAGTATCAGATGCTCACGTAAGACCAGGAACAGTGCCTGTTCCCAAGAGCTGGGCCACAAAAAAATCCCTCATAATTTGTTGGTCATTAGGCAGAATACTTAGGAAGGTATTGCCTCATAGTAGGTAATAATTAGCCCTAGACAGATCCACTCAATGAATCATATAAGCAAGATCTGAAATAATCTGTTTTTAAGTAATTGAACTGCATCCCAGAAAAAAATTCAAGAATTTATAGGAATACAAAATATTCAAAGCTAAGAAGGTAAAATTCACAATATCAGATATCCAAAGATTATTTGACATACAAAGCAGCAGAAAAACCACCTAGGAGGAAAACAATCAACTAACTGAAGCTGACTCAGAACTGATTGAGATGTTACAGAGAAGTATATTATTATTTTAATTGTATTTCATCTGTTCAAGAAGGTAAGAAGAGATGTAGACAATATAACTATATATATATATACACACACACATACATACACACCCCCAAAATGAACAAGGTAAAACTACAATATCTGAGATGAAAAGCAAACTAGATGGGATTAATGGATGGCTGCATGTAGCAGAAAAAAAGACTAGTGACCTTGAAGACACAGTAATAGAAAATAACCACAATAAAACACAGAGAGAAAAAGAATCCAACAAAATGAAAAGAATGTCAGTTCTATTCAAGCTATGAGAACTTTCAATATACTAATAGTACTTTCTAATATACTAATCTAACATTACTACTTTCTAATACATTAATAAATGAAATTCCAAAAGAAGCGAGGGGAGAACTAAGTGGGGAGAAAAAATGGCCTTGTGAAAATATAAATCTACAAATCTAAGAAGGTCAATGCACCCCACACTAGGAAATATTAAGAAAACTATACCATGGAACATCATAATCCAATTCCTCAAAAAGCAGTGAGGAGGAGAAAACCTTAAAAGCAGTCAGAAAAAAAAATGCCATTACATACAGAGTAAGATAAGGATGATAGCAGACATAAGAAATAATGCAAGCGAAAAGACGGTGAAGTAAAATCTTTAAAGGAAAAGGAAAAAAAAGACATCAACCAAGAATCCTAAACAGAGTATCTTTCAAATGAGAAGGCAAAATAAAGACTTTTTCACACAAACAAAACCATAAGGAACCCATCACTATCAGACCACCATCACAGAAGCAATGTTAAAGATGACCTTCAGGCAGAAATAAAATGTTATGGATGAATAGAAATAGCTATCTCTGCAAAGGAATGAAGAGTGCTGGAAATGGTACTGCATGGGTAAATATATCCCTTTTTCTTATTATTTAAAAATCTTTAAGAGATACCTCTTGTTTAAATAATATACTGTAGGGTTTACAACATGTATAACTAAATGTATGACAAAAAAAGGACAAAGGCTGGGATGAAGAAATGGAAGTACATTCTTGTAAAGTTCTTACATAATATGAAAAGTATCACTTACTAGTAGACCAGGTAAGTTAAAGATGTATATTGTAAAGCATAAAGCAGTCACTAAAATAATATAACAATTACAGCTAATAAACCAACAAAGGAGATTTTTAAAAGAATCATAAATGTATTCAAGTAATACAAAAGAAGGTTTAAAAAAGGGGGGAAGGGGAGAACTAAGAACAGATAGGCCAAATAGAAAATAGATATCAAGATGAAAGACTCAAACTTAACCAAATCAATAATGACATTAAATGTATAGTATTCAGATATAAATAACTAGTTATTGGTCTCAATCTGCACAGAACAATTACAAGGAAACTGAATCTTTAATCAAAAACCTCCCAAAAGAGCAGGACCAGATGGCTTTAGTGGTAAATTCTACCAAACATTTAAATAATTAATACCAACCCTTCTCAAACTCTCCTACATAATAGTAGGAAACACTTCCAAACACATTTTACAAGGCCAGCATTACCCTAATAACCAACCAGACAAGGACACCAAAAGAAAAGAAAATTATGGGCCAATATCCCTGAAAAACATAGATGCAAAATATTAGCATACCAAACTCAAAACATTAAAAGGGTCACAGTCATCATTAAGTGGGTTTTATTTCAGTCATGCAAGGATGGTTCAACATCTACAAATCAATAAATGTACTTCACCACATTAACAAAATAAAGAATAAAAATCATGTGATCAACTCAATAACTGCAGAAAAGGCATTTGACAAAATTTGACATCCACTTATAATAAAAACTCTCAGCACTCTCGGTATAGAGGGAACAACCTTCATATAATAAAGGACATATACGACAAGCCCACAGCAAACATCATACTCAACAATGAAAAGTTGAAAACTTTCCTCTCAGATCATAACAAGATAAAAATGCCCATTCTAACCTCTTTTACTCAACAGAGTATTCGAAGTTCTAGCCAGAGCAATTAGGCAAGAAGAGGAAATAAAAGGCATCAAAGTCTGAAAGGAAGAAGCAAAACCATCTCTTTTTGTGTATGACAAGATCTTAAATACAGAAAACCCTACAAGAGTCCACCAAAAAACTGTTATAATAAATTCAGTGAAGTTGCAGGATACAAAATTAATATGCAAAATCAGTTGATTCTCTCTCATTAACAACAAATTATCAGAAAAAGAAATTAGTAAAAATTCCACTTAAAACTTCATCAAAAGAACAAAATACCTAGGAATAAATTTAACCAAGGGATGAAAGATCTGTACATTAATAACTATAGGACAATGATGAAAGAAACTGAGGACAAATAAATGGAAATATTCCATGTCAGTGGATTGGAAAACTTAATATTGTTAAAATATCCAAACTACCCAAAATGACCTACAGATTCAATTCAATGACCATCAAAATTCCAGTGGAACTTTTCACAGAAATAAAACAATCCTAAAATTTGTATGGAACCACAAAAAGACACGGAACAGCCAAAGAAATCTTGAGAAACAAAGCTGGAGGCACCACACTCCCTAATTTCAAAGTATATTACAAAACTACAGTAATTAGAACAGTATAGTATTGGCATAAAAAGAGACCTAGATCAAAGAACAAGAATAAAGGGCACAGAAGAAACAAACTCATACATAAATGATCAATTAGTTTATGATAAAGGAGCCAAGAATATACAATGGGGAAAGGACAGTCTCTTTGATAAATGGTGTTGTGACAACCACATGCAGAATAATGAAACTGGACCCCTATCTTACACCATAAACAAAATTTATTCAAAATGGATTATGTACTTGAACAGAAGACCTGAAACCATAAAACTTCTAGAGAAAACATAGGTGGTAGGCTCCTTGACATTGGTCTTAGTGATTTTTTTTTATCTGATAACAAAAGCAAAGGCAATAAAAGCAAAAATAACCAGGATCACATCAAACTAAAAAGCTTCTGAACAGCAAAGGAAACCATCAACAAAATGAAAAGGCAAGCTACAAAATGGAGAAAGTATCTGCAAATCACATATCTGTTAAGAGGTTAATATCCAAAATATATGAAGAACTCACACAACTTATAGCAAAACAATCCAATTAAAAAATGGGTAGGGAATCGGCACAGTTTCCAAAGACATACAGATGTCCAGCTGGTACATAAAAAGGTGCTCAATGTGACTAATCATCAGGGAAATGCAAACCAAAACCACAATGAGCTATCACCTCACATCTGTTAGAATGGCTATTATCAAAAAGAAGTCTAACAAGTATTGGCAAGAAGACGGAGAAAAGGGAACCCTTGTACACTGTTGGTGGGAATGTAAATTGGTACAGCCACTATGGAAAACAGTACAGTGGTTCCTCAAAAAAATAAAAATAGAACTTCCATACGATCCAGCAATTCCATTTCTGAGTATGTATCCAAAAATAAAATCTACCTCAAAGAGCTATCACATCTTCATGTTCACTGCATATAATTACTTACAATAACAAAGACATAGAAACAAACTGTCTGTAGGCAGATGAATAGATAAGGAAAATGTGATATGCGTGTGTGTGGGGATGTGGGGTGTGTACATACACACACATATACATATAACAGAATATTATTCAGCCATAAAAAAGAAGAAAATTCTGCCCATTTGCTGCAATAGAGGTGGACCTTGAGAGCATTATATTAAGTAAAGTAAGTCAGAGAAAAATACTGTATGATTTCACTTACATGTGAAAACTTCAAAAATTGAACTCATAGAAACAGAACAGAATGGTGGATGGCAGAGACACAGGGGTCAGGGAAACGGGTGAAAGTGGTCAAAAGGTATAAGTTTCCAATCATAAGATAAGTAAGTTCTGGAAATGTAACATACAGACTGGTGACCAAGAAAAAAAGCTCTAAAGGGATGTTAGAATGCATTTTAGAACTAACTGAAAATGAAAATACAAAAGAGTGTAATCTGTGGGATGCTACTTAGGGGAAAACTTGTATCATGAAATGCCTATAGTAAAAAGAAAAAAGATCTGAAATGAATAATCTCAATTTACACTTTAAGAAACTAGACAAAGAGTAAATTAAACTAAATTTAAGCAGAGAAAAGTAAACAAGATCAAACATTTACATAATCGAACATCTCAATTAAAAGGCTAAAGTTATTAGATTAGATTTAAAAAGTTAAGACTCAACCATAATGCTGCCAAGAAGAAATCCACTTTAAACAAAAAGATACAAATAGATTAAAAAGACAGGAAAATATATACCCCACTAATAATAGTCAATGAAAGCAGAAGTGATTACATTACTACAAACAGATTTCAGAGCAAAGACTATTACCCAGGATAAAGAGATCATTTCATAAGGATAAAGGAATCAATCTATTAAGAGGAAATAATAATCCTAAATGTTTATGCACCTAACAACAGAGCTTCATTAAGCAAAATGATAAAACTGCACAAAGAAATAGACAAACCCACAATTATAGTCAGAAACTTTAGCCTCTCTCTCTCAATAATTGATAAAAACAAATAGAAATTCAACAAGGATACAGAAGATTTGAATAACACTATCAAACAACTTGTCCATGTGCATGTGGAGGATCTATCAAGTTAGAACATATTCAGGACTAACAAATTTCAATAAATTTTAAAGAATTCAGGCATAAACATGTTCTGTGACTATAACAGAATTAAATTAGAAATCAGTAACAGAGATACATGAATAATTCACAAGTATTTGAATCTAAGAACAAACTTGTAAATAAACAATGGATCAAAGAAGAAATCAAATGGGATGTTAGAATGTATTTTAGAACTAAGAGACTGAAAATACAAAATAGCTTAATTTGAGGGGTGCTACTCAGAAGAAAACTGTATCACCAAATGCCTATAGTAGTAGAAAGGAAAAAGCTCTCAAATCAGTAACAATTTATAATTTAAAAATTAGAAAAAGAGCAATTTAAACTAAAACTAAGCAGAAAAAAGTAAACAATAACAATCAAAGCAGATATCAATGAAATTATAACAGAAAAATAGAGAAAATCAATAAAGCCACAAGCTGGTTCTTTCAGCAACAGAAGTGATAAGCTCCTGCTCGGACTGACCTGGAAAAGACAACCAATATCAGGAATGAGAGGGGCAACATCACCACATATTCTACAGATATCAAAAGAATAAAAAGGGAGCACTATGAACAATTTTATATCTAGAAATATGACAATTCACATGAAATGAGGAAGTTTCTTGAAAGACGCAAACTACCACTGTTCACTCAAGAATAAGTAGATAACCAGAATCTATTACAGTAGTTAAAAACCTTCCTCAAAGAAAATCCCAGATCCCGATGGCTTCACAGTGAATTCTACCAAACATTTAAGGAAAAAATAGTAATACCAATTCTACATGAACATTTCCAGAAAACTGAAAAGAAAGGAATACTTCTCAATTAATGCTATGAGGCTAATATTACTTGGTATCTAAATAAAGACTATTACAAGAAAAATATAGAAGAATATCCCTCATGAATAGACATTACAAAAACCATGAACAAACTCCCAGCATATCAAATCCAAGAATATGTAAATATGACAATACACCATCAACTGAGGCTTAATCCCTGGACCACGGAGTTCATTTAACATTTGAAAATCAAGGACTATAGTTCATTATATTAATTATATTAACAATTGAAAAAAGAAAAAAAACATTTGCTCATCTCAATAAAAGCAGAAAAAGCATTTGACAAATCCAACATCCAGTCCTGATGAAAAGTTGCAGCCAACTATGAACAGAATGAAACTTCCTCAATAGGATAAAGGGCATCTATGAAAAACCTACGATTAACATAGCATATGGTCACAAAAAAAAAATTGCTTGCTTTCCCCTTACGAGATCAAGAACAAGCCAAGGATGTACACTCTCACCACTTTTATTCTACACTGTACTAAAGGTTCTAGTGAGTTCACTCAGGCCAGAAAAAGAAATAAAGTCATCCAAATCAGAAAGGAAGGAGTGAAACCATCTTTTAAGCACAGACAATGAGATGGTATATATAAACGGATTCTACAAAATCAACAGAATCAGTGAGTTTAGTAAGATTTCAGAATTTAAGTTCAATACACAAAGTCAATTGCATTTTCTTACACTAGCAGTGAACAATCAGAAATTGATATAAACATACCATTTAAAAAAGCATCAAAAGAAAAAAACATAGTGACAAAAGATGTGTAAAACCTATACATTAAAAACTATAAAACACTGCTATAGAAATTAAAACCCTATATAAATGGAAATATATACCTTGTTCTTGAGTCAGAGAATTAAAAACAATACTGTCAATTTCTCCCAAATTAACCTACAGATTTGCTACAATCAGAACAAAAATCTGAATATACATTATTTTCTTATTTATTTATTAGAAATTGACAAGCTAATCTTAAAATTCATATGGAAATGTTATGGACCTGGCATACCTCCTTCTCCCCCCAAAACACTTTTGAAAAAGAAGAACAAAGTTGCAGGGACAGGATTTCAAGATTTATTTCAAGTTACGGTGAAAACAAACAGAAAAACTCTGCAGTAATGGCACAAACACAGACAAATAGATCACTGAAACAACATAGAGAGTACAGAAAGAGGCCCTCAAACATATAGACAGCTGAGTTATGGAAAAAGTACAAAGGCAATTCAGTATTCGGTAGAAAGGGCAGTCTTTTTCAACAAATGGTGCTGGAACAATTGGACATCTATATGCAAGAAAAAAAAACTTCAATCCATATTTCAAACCATATTTACAAAGTCAAAAACCTGAATATAGATCCTAAAATTATAAAACTTCTAGAAGAAAGCATAGGAAAAAATCTTTGTGACCTTAGCTCAGACAAATTTATAGATACAACATGAAAAGCATGAACCATTACAGTGGCTGAAATTAAGAAGACTGGCCATACCTAGTGGTGCTGGTGCATTTGTAAAGGAACTGGAACTATTATACAATGCTAGTGAGAATGGTAGAAAACAGTACACTAGTTTCTTAAAAAGTTAAACACATAATGGCCATATGATTCAACCATTCCATTCCTAGGTATTTATCCAAGAGAGAAAAAAGCACATGTTTGTTTAAACACAGTACACCTCACAGTAGCTTTATTTGTAACAGCCCAAAACTTGACAACCCAAATGTCCAATAGGTGAATGGATAATCAAACTGTGGCATATGCATACAATGGAATACTACTCATCAAAAAAAGTAATGTACTATTGACACACCACACAATACAGATGAATTTCAAAATAATAAGGCTGAGTAAAAGAAACCAAACAAAAAAGAGTAAATACTGTATAATTATATATATAATGCAAACTAATCTAGAATGGCAGCAGATCAGTGGTTGCCCAGGGAAGGCGGGGTGGTTCAAGGAGGGGTGGAGGAAGGGATTACAACAGGGCAAAAAGAAACTTTGGGAGGCTATACATGTATTTGTTATCCTGTCATGATGGCTTCACAAGGTATATGTATATCAAAAATTATTCAACTATATGCTTCAAATATGTGCAACTTACTGTATGTCAATTATAACTCAACAAAGCTACTAGAATGACCCAATGATAATCAATATACAGTACTTCTTAGCTAAATAAGCTTTTATTTTTTATTTCTATATCAAGAAGACTGAACTGTTATCTTGCCAAAGAAAATTAACATTTAGTTAACACCCACTATATGCCAAGCATTATGTTAGCCACTGTACACGTTAACTTAATATCATTACCTTAAGGCTTTTAGTTGTAAAGAAGAGGGGAGGGAGGGAGGCTAACATGGAAAGCTAGAAAAGGTTTTATTTGTTTTTTAAGAACTCTAACTTCCAGCTCCTATAAATCAAATATATGGCAAAATCAATAAACATGGCAGATTTAAATCCAAACCCTTCAGAGTCAAGTTCTATAAAGTCATCTGGTATTGTCCTACAGTAGGAACACATGCCCGGAAATGGTTTACAATGGATGCTTAAATTATGTTCTCATATACTGGATACACTGAATTCTCCTATAAATACCCTGAATGAATGGTAGTTCAATTTAAGGGTTAAATATATAGTTCAGATGGGACGCCCAAAAATTCAAAATCCTGTATAATTGGCAATGCCCAGTTACTTTGCAAACTAGTTTCCTCATAGTGTTTACTTTATGTAAAGCCTTCAAATCCAAGAAAGATTTGAAGTGGCTCCTCCATCTACAAAATAAAGTACCTAATTGGGGGAACTCTTAAGATGTCCTCTGGCCTTTGATAGCCTACTTTCTCCCACTCAGTTTCTTAGGAATTAGATTTATCACATTTCAAACACTATGAGTGTAACTACCTATAGATATACACTATTTTATTCAATGAATATATTAGAACCAAGGGTAGCATTTGGAGGTCCATCCTTTCCTTTTTATTTTGACAAGCTTCCTAAACCTCAGCACTACAGACATTTAGAGCTAGAAAACTGTTATGAGGGTTTATCGGTGCATTCTAAGATGGTTAGCAGCATTTCTGCTACCCACATAGACACCTCCCCACAGTGACAACCAAGAGCCTCTAGATATTGCCAAGGTCTCCAAGAGGACAAAACTGTCCCTGGTTGAGAACTACTGTTCTAAAATAACTGTAGTAATCTCTTTGTACAGACCTCCTCCACTTACAGGGCAGGGAATCTGAAAGTACAATGTTCTTCATTTGAAAGTTCTGAAGGCTATTTTAAATGTTATATACAGTATATGCTCAATTTTTTAAAAGCTCTAAAGTTATTAAGAAGCAAAATGCAATTTTATTTTTATTTAGTTTTCATTTTCAAACCAACATTGGTAGGCCCCACAATATGACATGTGTAGCCTCTTTAAACCATGTCTCCCAAACTGAAAAAATTTTTATGGCAAAGAATGTGAACTATTCTTTCACCACTCTATAACTAAAAAAACCATGGCAGTTAATTTAGGAAATGTCAATACTCTACTGGAACTCAACTTTATAGCTATGCCATCACCCAACCTACAATTTGTCCTAAATAGGTGTCAAATTCCATTGTCTTCAGTTTCAAACTGCCATTACCTGTGATACATCTCTGACATTCACACATTAACTTTTTCTGTCTCATTCTCGCAGCCAAATCTTTTCTTCGATGAGTTAACTCTCAAATAGAATGAAAATAAAAAATCACAATCTCAACTGTATTTAGGTTTATATTTTCTTGAAAACGTTTATATCACTAAACTGGATTTAACTGCTCTCTTAGTATTCCACACGAATAAATACAACTTACTTGTGATAAAGATTTGTTGTCATAAATGTAGGAAGAGTTGAAAACAAACGAGGCAAAAGCTGTGCTCCAGTTCTACCTCTGCCTCCTGATAACTGGATGACGACTTAACATTCTCAAATATCAGCTTTCTCATTTGTAAAAAAATGGAGGATAATTAAAATCTATCTCTAGAGTTATTTTAAGAATTAGTTATACTTTATTTGAAATCATTTTGTAAACCATATAAACGTTGGGCATTATTGGTGGTATTCCGGTGGTTTGAGTAAACAATATGGTGAAACACAAACCTCAAATAAGGGACTTACTTATATCAGTGAATAACTGTCCCTTGTCAAAACAAACACACTTTAGGAAAAGAGCTTGAGATAATAAACAATGAACTAGGATTCAAGTATCTGGGTTCTACATTTAGTTCTGCCATAAACTCTCTGTCAACGCAGGCTGAATAACTTTCCTTTTCACCTCAAATTTCATCAAAAAAGATCCAAGTACTGGAGCAGATGTTCCATAAGTATCATTATAGCCCACATAAGCTTACGAAATGACCGAATACCCAAAAACGGTTCGTTTAACACTGTATCCACACTCAGAGCATTGTTTGGTCTGCCAGCAAAACAGACAGGGGAAACAGACAGTAAGAAAATTGTAATTAAATAAAAATACAATTCTATACAATTCTCGAGAAGCAAAAGATGCTATAAACCACCTTGTTTTTTTTAATAATTAATTATAGGTGTCCCTTTAAATGACAGTAATAATGAACAAGGTGCACTAGCAGAAGGGCGGGGTTCTTTCACACAAGCTTTTTGGGAACCACCCACTTCCCAAAGAGGTATAACAGCTTCCTCCTTGCCCTCATTAGCCAAGAAACTTGAAAGATCAGGTTTGTATTGTTTCAGAGTTTTTGTTTTGTTTTTCTTCTTCTCACTTGGGTGGGAATGGCGGCAGTCATCTGACAAACATATCCTATAAACACCATTATCCACAACACCAAGCTTCCCTAAAGTCTAATAAAGATCTAAGTTTTGGAAGTCACATTAGTCTTTAAAAATGAGTTCGGACTGTCAACTTAGAATTAGATAACCCTGTGTTTGTGATTAGTGTCTGCCAATGGCCAAGTTTTCCCTTCCCCAAATTATCCGCCCTCCCGCATCTCCGCAGAGGCGCCGCCTCGCCCGCGGCTCCCGCACGGTGCCAGGGCCGGGGGGAGAATCCCAGGGGCTCCCAGGAGAGGGAAGGCCGGGCCGGCCGGGCCAGCCAGGCCTCTGGGCGCCGCCACTCCTTGCTCCTCACCGATGACGATGCGCAGGTGCTTGAGGCGAGTGAGCGCGTCCTTCTTGGTGTCCAACACCTTCTGGGTAGACTTCTTCACGTCCCCGTGCGGCTTTTTGGAGAACATCCTGCCGCCGCCGCCACGGCCGACTCCGGTCCACCCCCAGCCCGGCCAGGCGGCGGAAAGTGGAACGAGTGGGCGGGGAGGATACTAGCGTGAGCGGCTCATTCACTCCCCGGCCTTGTGGGCCCCGACGCAGCCGACTCCTCCCAGATCCAGGCCAGGAGCGCCACCTCCACCCGCCTCGCGCCGCGGCTGCAAGGCGTCTTCGGCTCCGGCTCCAATATGGCGGATCCCCTCTCCCAGCCCGCACGGAGCGAGGGAGGCTGGGCGAGCCGCCCGCCGCCGCCGCCGCCGCCGCCGCCGCCGCCGCCGCCGCGGCAGCCCGCTTCCTACAGCCGCCGCTCGCCGCCACAGTCTGCGGCCCTAGACCCGGAGCCACGGACGTGGGGCTCTCGGGAGCAAGCAGCACGCCTCCTTTCTCCCTGAGGCCCCCTTAAGGTTAAAGCTTCTTTAGCAGTTCAGACCCTGCACAGGCCGAAACGGAAACCTAGTGTGGTGATGGGGTTTCACGACTCTGCCGTCGGTGGCGAGTGGTCCCTATGGCAACCGCCTTCTGACATCGAAGGTTCTTGACGTCATGCCAGCGTGAGATCATCTGTGGCATTACCCACCTTTCGTTTTTCCTATGTAAGCAGCCAGAAGAGGAGCGCAAGAGAGTCGGGGAGAGTTATTACTGCGTACGCTATTGTAAGCAAAGTTTTTGTTTAAAAAGGCCCTTCATCTTCTCCACTGTTTAGTATATCATAGTAATTTAAGATAGCTCCAAAACATCAAAGCAGACGTGAAATATAACTTAGGTGTCAATTCTGAAGGCCTTGTTTGTAACACTCCAACATTTTCTAAAATGAATTTTGTTTAAAGGATTTTTGTTTATATTGCACGGTGATTAACAATTCACTGTAGTTGAGAGATGTGTACGGTTATAGTACATCCTCTTGGTTAAAATATCTTGCACAAATAAATCAGTTCTCCCAAAAGCATGCTGTAAGAGAGGGATAAATTAGAGAGAAGAAGATACTTACCTGGCAGGGGAGATACCATGATCACGAAGGTGGTTTTCCCAGGGCGAGGCTTATCGATTGCACTCCGGATGTGCTGACCCCTGCGATTTCCCCAAATGTGGGAAACTCGACTGCATAATTTGTGGTAGTGGGGGACTGCGTTCGCGCTTTCCCCTAATAAAGAAAAAAAAATTAGAGAAGAAATCTGGAGAACTTTAAGGATGAATTTTCTTAATATGTAAAGAGTTCACAACTCCAGGAGAAAATTGCTAAGGTGCAAGTAGAAAAATTAGTAGAGAACATGAAAGAATTACAAAAGAGTATACTCATTACTAAGCATGTGAAAAATATCCATGCTCATTAATCATTTTTAAAAATCAGATTAAAATAACATTTTTAACACTTTTTAAACAGATTTATTAAGGTGTAACTGATACACAATAAACTGCATATTTTCAAAGTGTACACTGTGCTAAGTTCAATATTTGTATACACCTATAAAAACATCACCAAAATCAAAATAGTGATTCTTTACTTTTTTTTTTAATATCCATCACCCCCCCAAATTTTCTCTTGTCCCTTTGAAATCCCTCCTTCCCACTGCCCTACTCCTAGTCTCCAGGAAACCACGAATCTGCTTTTTGTCACTTGGGGTTTATGTTTCCTAGAGTTTTATATAATGTAACCAGTATACACTATTTTTGTCTGGCTTCTTTCACTCAATACAATTTTTTTTAACAATAATATATCAGTCAAATTAGTAAACTTTGTTTTTAAATTAGCCATCTTACTGCTGGTGAATGTGAAAGACACTGCTATCGTTTACTAGGAAAAAGCATTAATTACTACAAGCTTCCTGGAAATTAAAATTTGGCATTATGTATCAAGACACTTAAAATTGTTTATATACCTTTACTTCCAGTTTCAGAACTCTATTCTTTAAAAAATCAGAAATGAAAAAATATGTAAAAGTATTAAAGCATGATTTATAATACTGAAAGATTTGAAAAAATAGGAATGTCCATCAGAAAGGGAATATTATAAGTGGAATGCTATATAGCAATGAAGATTGTTAATATGAAGACTTTTTTAAATGACATGGAAAATACTTGGCAGTATTAAATGAAAAAGCATGTTCAAACTAAAAATACGTAGTTATCAAAACTGAAGTTATGCATATAAAATATAGACAAAAGATGAAAAAATAATTGTGATTATGGTTGAAAAGTGCAATTACAGGTGATTTTAATCTTTTTTTGCTTTTTTTTACAAAAAGCATATATTGCTTTCACAATTTAAAAAACAAGTTTTTCTTAAAGAAAGTTAAAATCTGTGACTGCTTTAAACTCACAAAACAAATTAAGATGTATATGTAGGAACAGAACTGGGAAACAGGGCTTTAAAAAATTTTTTATCTTTATGTCCTATTGTGACACAGAATGAACATTTGCTGATTTTTAAATTGTGTTTGCATTACAAAATGGTTTCTTTTGATAGTAGAGTCATCTGATCACATGATTTTGATTATCATTAATTTGGTGATTTTAGACATCTGTGTCCCTATACCCTAAGTCTCTTTTCTGGGATTCTGATTGGATCTCACCTCTTAGAGGTTCCACAAGCTACTAGAGTTCACTATTTACAGAACTGCACTTGTTACCTTTGTCCTCCTGCCTCCCAAACCTGACGTTCCTCTTTCATCACACATCTTCATTGATAATACCACTCTCAGCCTTTTCAATCCAGAATCTAGTACCATTTTAAGACTTCTTCTCCTTTCTTATCCAGTCAGTTACCAAGACCTGATGATTCTACTTCCTAAATATTTCTTGACTTGGTACTCTTTTCTCCCTTATCACAACCTTTGTTCAGGCTCAGGTTTCCAACATTTCTAGTCAGGTGTGCTAGAAATGGCAGTGATTTCCTCCTCAAACTCACATTTTAGTAGTATTGAGCATCTGCTCCTTTTTAAGTAAATTTTAAGAGTTAAAAAATAACCAATAGTCTTATCTTCTTGCAATCAATGCTTGAATATTTGTGTTAATGAAGAAAAGGGACATAAATAAATCAAGACATCATTTCTTTCTCTTTTTTGGTATGGTTTGTGGATACATATTTGTTTAAGGCTACATCTTACAGTCAGGTAATGCATAGCCCTTCGTATCAAAGAATAAAAATTCACATTGAGGAACTAACATCAGAGATACGTCCAGATTTTCTACCTTGCTTCCACTTTAATAGTGATTATGACCAGCATCTCTAAGTCTGCTAAGATGACTCAAGAAAAACAGACTTAGTCTTCTTGCTCTTGCTAAATTTATTGGAGATCAAAAAAAAAAAGGTAACTAGCTACATTGATTGGAGTGGATATATGTTGGATTGCCTGCCCTCTGGTAATCATACCCAGATTTTCTTTGGAAAGCCACACCTCTCTCAGTCTCATTTGATCTTATGTCCCACTTCCCTTTTCAGACTTCAGTATTCTAGCACCCTGGGCAAAACAAGTGTGTTATGGATGGGCATATGACCAGGTCAGTCCAATAAGATTCACTCCTACAACTATTGGAAAACAGAAACTTTTTTCCCAGGACGAAGGCCTGGAACTGCAAGGAACCAACACATGAAAAGTATCTGCTGGTGATAAAGCCAACACCTGAGAACAGAGGAAATAGCTAAGAAGAGAGTGAGTGAGCCTTGATAACACTGGGCATTTGGCTCCAACTTGCCTGAAGTACCATGGCCTTTTCTATTTCATAGGCCAATAACGTCCTTATTTTACTGAAGCTAGCTTGAGTTAGGATTCAGTCTCTTGTGATAGGAAAAGTCATGACTTACACATTTAAAGATATTCTGCTAGGCTAAATCAGAATTAGAGACTTTAAAAGAACTGCTTGAAAACAATATTGCAGCTCTCTTCTGAAGTCCTCCTATAGCACTTTCTTTTTTCTCTGCTGTGATGCTCAACTACACTCCAGGTTGTAATCATTCTATGCTTCATCTCCCTTATATTAATCTCTCCTTAAGACAGGTTTTTGTTTATATTTTCCAATGTTCCACAGTCCAAGGCTGAAGAGTTGTTTTCTCTCCCTCCCTTCTTCCATTTTTCTCTTTCTGTCTTCCTCTCTCTTTGTCTGTCTTTGCCTCTTTCTCTGCCCTCCCCAAAGGTACCCAGCATGTGGTAGGCATTCAATACATATTTGTGGGAAGAATGAGTGAACACTAGGCACTCGGTAATGCTTACTGAGCTTACGCAAATTGTTGTTAATAGAGTTGCTGGTCCTGCTGTCAATTCAGGAATAGTAATCTGCTTAGGGGGGACACCTTAGGAGAGGAGAGGATGGTGGAAGGACAAAAAAGGGCAAACACTGCTTAATGGGACAAGCCAGGATGTACACAAAGCCCATCTTTTACTTTCCAGTTTTTGATTCATATGGAAATGCATCCTATGCTTTCCTTAGGGTTTGAGATGGAATTTTTTTTAGCTTTTATGTTGGTCTGTTTCAATTGTGGGGATTACATTGCTATTAGGGTCTTAAAACATCAGAATATGTATATTCTTTGCCAAGGATAAAAAGGAAAAGAAGTCTCTATTAAACACTTCCATGACTTATACATGCAAATGAGCACAAGTTGTGGTAACCAAAGACACAAGCAGAAAGATAAACATGGAGACTACAATTTGGGCAATTCATTCTATCCTAAATCTATTAAGAATATTTTTGAATACTATTTATGTGTTTTCTTTCATATATTTTTTTCTATTTGTTATATCATATCCCAGTTTTTTGCTGCAAACAGTGTGACAACAAAAAGAATTTTAAACAGTGCCATATATAATTTCTATGAAATTTATCTTGGTTTCTTTTTCTATTGTGTATTTTTTCCTTTTCAATCCTCTTTTCCCTAGTGCACTGCTGCATATAAATACAGATGTTTCCAGGTTTTCGTCTGCAAAGAAATATTCAAGATGCCAATTACATTGATGGGTCACCCAAAGAGTCTGCAATAGCTAAAGAAAATCAATAAATTCTGAATGGTATAAACTGAAACATTCTTGGAAACTTTCCTCTACAAAATAATTTCATTAAGAGTGAGGCTGCTTGTTTGCAGAACTGTTTTCCTCCTACATCCTCACCCACAGCAATAGCCCTCTCCAAAATATAATGAAATATTCGATTAGCATAGGAAAAATGTTTTAATTCAACAGAGAACTGTAATACTTTTGCCAAAATTATGTTTTAAAAAAACCAACACTTTGCTTAATAATAGTTTGTTTCAGTGACAATCTTATATATTTTTTAAGTTTACAAAAATGTATTCAGATCCCACAGGTGTGTTGCTTATATGTCTATATCATTAAAGTTAGAGCTTATTTTGAGGGAGCATTACAATATAGTGGAAAATGAGTAAATTTTTTGAGGAACTTGGATTCTAGTGCTTCTCAGTGACAGTTTTCTCATTAGTAAAATCAAGATGAAGTCTGCTCCCCAGTTTTTGTGAAATTCAGGAAATAATACAGGGTTTTCAATCAGCTTTAGAATTAAGTAGGTCTGAATTAGACATTCCATTTCAGGACTTAATTGCTCTGGGATCCCTGGCATATACTTTAATCTCTCTGAGCCTTATTTTTCTCCTATGTAAACCACATCAGTAGATGTGATAATTAGGTGAAAAATGGTATTGAAAGTTACTTCTGTAATGGTTGACACAGCTTATAACATTCCTTTCTTTTCCTTCATAGGCTTTTAAAAGAGCAATTTGTATGACTGTTTATTGACGATTTGCTTTCCCACCAGACTGTAATTTCCCTGAGGGCACAGAGCATATAGGTTTTGTCTAAAGCTGAATCCCAATCTTCTTGCAAGGTGCCCATTACAAAATGCCTCTAATAAGTATTTGTTGAACAGGAAAATGAATGTCAGTTCCCCTCCCTTTCTCCTGCATAGGAACTCGGTAAATGTTTGGTGAAGGAATGAAATAATTTCATAAAATAAAAAATATGATGTATCATTAATAGTAATTTATATGGCTGGGATACCTGAGGGGAAAAAAAGGAAACACCATTATAAAACAAACTGGCATAAATGTAATTTAGACATAGCATGCTCAGCCCTCTGATTTTCTTTATCCATTGACTTAAATATTAGGATTCTTTGAAAATATAAGCTCTCCTCACTGGAGAAATATTCATTATAAAGAAAAAAACCCAGATAATTCTGTTTGAAATATTGCTTGTGAAAACTGCAATTTAAAAATTCAAACTTATGTTTAAAACCATGAAAATCCCAAGAAAAATAGTTCATGATCAATCTCCCAAATATGAACATGTTACATTACTATTTTTTATAATGTCAGGTTTATTTGAATTTAAGAGTTTTTTTAAGCTAATAGATTGATTTTTTTTTAATAGGGCTTATTTTTGTAGATCAGCTTTAGGTTCACAGCAAAACTGAGAGGAAGGTAGAAAGATCTCTCACATGCTCTGCCCCCACACATGCACACTCTCTCCCATTATTGATAACCCCCAGCAGAGTCATGCATTTGTTTACAGTTGATGAATCTATATTGACACATCACTGTAAGCCAAAGACCGTAGTTTACATTAGGTTTCACTCTTGGTGATGTACATTTTATGGTTTGGAAAAATGAGTGATGACATGTGTCCTCTATTACAGTATTATATAGAGTATTTTTCACTGCTTTAAAAATCCTCCATGCTCTCCTATATTTCTCTGCCCTATCCCCTGGCAGCCACTCATCTTTTGACTGAATAGGGCTCATTTTCTTAAACAATTTTAAATTTACATAAAAATTTGGCAGATAGTTTGGAGAGTTTCCATATGCCCAACTCCCATACAGTTTCCCTTATTAACATCCTATGTTATGGTATATTTATTACAATTAATGAGCATAATGATACATTTTTATTAACTAAACTACTTAGTTTGTTAAGATTTGCTTATGTGTTATCTAATGTCCTTTTTCTGTTCAATGATCTTATCCAGGAAACTCTATTACATTTAGTTATCATTTCTCCTTAGTCTCCTCTTGACTGTAATAGTTTCTCATTATTTTCCTTGTTTTTTGATGATCTTGAGAGTTTTGAGGAGTACTGGTCAGGTTTTACTGAAGGATGCTCTTCTCTTGAAGTTTGTCTAATGTTTTTCTCATGATTTGACTAAGGTTATAGGTTTTGGCAAGAAAGATCACAGAAGTAAAGTGCCATCTGCACTGCACATATCATTGTATTGTGCTGTCAATATGACTTATCACGATTGATGGTGACCTTGATCACCTGGCTGAAGTATTGTTTGTCAGGTTTCTCCAAGGTGAAGAGTTTTTGGTTTTGTTTTGCTTTTGCCTTTTCTATACCATATTCTTTGAAAGGAAATCACTACGTGGAGCCATTATTTCTTAACTGACTGCATTTTATTATAAAAGCTTGTACATTTATTCCTATTACTTTAGACATTGTATCTGTTTTAGTTTCATTATTGTGAATGAGAAAGTTGAAATTCCAGCTGTGTTGCAATGGTAAAAGTAGGAGCAGAATGCTTACCAGGTGAATGCTAATGAAACACAAATGACAAAGATTTGAAGTTAGCAGTTTGAACATTAAGAACCAAAAGAACGGATCAAGAGATAGGCCAGTGGTTCTTAAAGCTTTAGGTCTCAGGATGAAAATTAATGAGGATCCGTGAAGAGTTTTACTAATCTATTACATTATTAACAATTAAAGCTGAGGAAGCTACAAAATTCTGTTGAAAGCAATCAAGTATATAAATAAATGGAGAGATATTTTGTGTTCATGGAGTGGACTATTCAGTATTCTTTTTTTTAATATAATTTATTTTGGTATCATTAATCTACAATTACATGTGCAATATTATGGTTATCAAACTACCCTTTCATCAGGTCACCCCCACCAACCCCATTACAGTCACTGTCCATCAGCGTAGTGAGATGCTATAGAAGCATTACTTGTCTTCTCTGAGTTGTACAGCCCTCCCCGTGCCCCCCCCCAACATTACATCTGCTAATCGTAATGCCCCTTTTTCCCCTCTTATCCCTCCCTTCCCACCCATTTTCCCCACTCCCTTTCCCTTTGGTAACTGTTAGTCTGTTCTTGGGTTCTGTGAGTCTGCTGCTGTTTTGTTCCTTCAGTATTTTTTCTTTGTTCTTATACTCCACATATGAGTGAAATCATTTGATACTTGTCTTTTTCGGCTTGGCTTATTTCACTGAGCATAATACCCTCTAGCTCCATCCATGTTGTTGCAAATGGTAGGATTTGTTTTCTTCTTATGGCTGAATAATATTCCATTGTGCATATGTACCACCTCTTCTTTATCCATTCATCTACTGATGGACACTTAGGTTGCTTCCATTTCTTGGCTATTGTAAATAGTGCCGCAATAAACATAGGGGTGCATCTGTCTTTTTTAAATTGGGCTGCTGCAGTCTTAGGGTAAATTCCTAGGAGTGGAATTCCTGGGTCAAATGGTATTTCTATTTTGAGTTTTTTGAGGAACCTCCATACTGCTTTCCACAATGGTTGAACTAATTTGCAGTCCCACCAGCAGTGTAGGAGGGTTCCCTTTTCTCCACATCCTCGCCAACATTTGCTGTTCCTTGTCTTTTGGATGTTGGCCATCCTCACTGATGTGAGGTGATATCTCATTGTGGTTTTAATCTGCATTTCTCTGATGATTAGCGATGTGGAGCATCTTTTCATGTGCCTGTTGGCCATCTGAATTTTTTCTTTGGAGAAGTGTCTATTCATGTCCTCTGCCCATTTCTTAATTGGATTATTTGCTTTTTGTTTGTTAAGGTGCGTGAGTTCTTTATATTTTTTGGATGTCAACCCTTTATCAGATACGTTATTTATGAATATATTCTCCCATACTGTAGGATGTCTTTTTGTTCTACTGATGGTGTCCTTTGCTGTACAGAAGCGTTTCAGCTTGATATAGTCCCACTTGTTCATTTTTGCTTTTGTTTCCCTTGCCCGGGGGGATATGTTCATAAAGAAGTCGCTCATGTTTACGTTCAAGAGATTTTTGCCTATGTTTTTTTCTAAGAGTTTTATGGTTTCATGACTTACATTCAGGTCTTTGATCCACCTTGAGTTCACCTTTGTGTATGGGGCTAGACAGTAGTCCAGTTTCATTTTCTTACATGTAGCTGTCCAGTTTTTCCAACACCAGCTGCTGAAGAGGTGTCACCTCCACATTGTATATAAAAGGCTCCTTTATCAAATATTAATTGACTGTATATGTTTGGGTTAATGTTTGGATTTTCTATTCTGTTCCACTGGTCTGTCGGTCTGTTTTTGTGCCAATACCAAATTGTCTTGATTACTGTGGCTTTGTAGTAGAGCTTGAAGTCAGGGAGTGTAATTCCCCCTGTTTTATTCCTCCTTCTCAGGATTGCTTTGGCTATTCGGGGTCTTTTGTGGTTCCATATGAATTTTAGAATTATTTGTTCCAGTTCATTGAAGAAAGCTGTTGGTAGTTTGATAGGGATTGCATTGAATCTGTAGATTGCTTTAGGTAGTATAGCCATTTTGACAATATTTATTCTTCCTAGCCAAGAGCATGGGATGCATTTCCATTTGTTAGTGTCCTCTTTAATTTCTCTTAGGAGTGTCTTGTAGTTTTCAGAGTACAGGTCTTTCACTTCCTTCGTTAGGTTTATTCCTAGGTATTTTATTCTTTTTGATGCAATTGTGAATGGAATTGTTTTTCTGATTTCTCTTTCTGTTAGTTCATTATTAGTGTATAGGAAAGCAACAGATTTCTGTGTATTAATTTTGTATCCTGCAACTTTGCTGAATTCAGATATTAATTCTAGTGCTTTTGGAATGGAGTCTTTATGGTTTTTATGTACAGTATCATGTCATCTGCAAATAGTGACAATTTGACTTCTTCTTTACCAATCTGGATGCCTTGTATGTCTTTGTGTTGTCTGATTGCTGTAGCTAGGACCTCCAGTACTATGTTGAATAACAGTGGAGAGAGTGGGCATCCTTGTCTTGTTCCCGATCTTAGATGAAAAGCTTTCAGCATCTCGCCGTTAAGTATGATGTTGGCTGTGGGTTTGTCATATATAGCCTTTATGATGTTGAGGTACTTGCCATCTATACCTATTTTGTTGAGAGTTTTAATCATGAATGGATACTGAATATTGTCAAATGCTTTTTCAGCATCTATGGAGATGATCATGTGGCTTTTGTTCTTCTTTTTGTTGATGTGGTGGATGATGTTGATGGATTTTCGAATGTTGTACCATCCTTGCATCCCTGGGATGAATCCCACTTGATCATGGTTATGATCCTCTTGATGTATTTTTGAATTCGGGTTGCTAATATTTTGTTGAGTATTTTTGTATCTACGTTCATCAGGGATATTGGTCTGTAATTTTCTTTTTTGGTGAGGTCTTTGCCCTGTTTTGGTATCAGAGTGATGCTGGCTTCATAGAATGAGTTTGGAAGTATTCCCTCCTCTTCTATTTTTTGGAAAACTTTAAGGAGAATCGGTGTTATTTCTTCTCTATATGTCTGGTAGAATTCAGAGGTGAATCCATCAGGTCTGGGGGTTTTGTTCTTGGGTAGTTTTTTGATTACCGATTCCATTTTGTTGCTGGTGATTGGTCTGTTTAGTTTTTCTGTTTCTTGCTTGGTCAGTATTGGAAGGTTGTATTTTTCTAAGACGTTGTCCATTTCTTCTAGGTTTTTCAGCTTGTTAGCATATAGATTCTCATAATATTCTCTTATAGTTCTTTGTATTTCTGTGGGGTCTGTCGTGATTTTTCCTTTCTCATTTCTGATTCTGTTTATGTGTGTAGATTCTCTTTTTCTCTTAATGAGTCTGGCTAGGGGTTTATCTATTTTGTTTATTTTTTCAAAGAACCAGCTCTTGGTTTCATTGATTTTTTCTATTATTTTATTCTTCTCAATTTTATTTATTTCTTCTCTAATCTTTATTATGTCCCTCCTTCTGGTGACTTTGGGCCTCATTTGTTCTTCTTTTTCCAATTTCAGTAATTGTGTCTTTAGACTATTCATTTGGGAATGTTCTTCCTTCTTTAAATAGACCTGGATTGCAATATACTTTCCTCTTAGAACTGCCTTTGCTGTGTCCCACAGAAGTTTTGGCTTTGTGTTGTTGTTGTCATTAGTCTCCATATATTCTTTGATTTCTCTTTTGATTTAGTCGTTAACCCATTGATTAATTTAGGAGAGTGTTGTTAAGTCTCCATGTATTTGTGAGCCTTTTCGATTTCTTTCTAAAATTTATTTCTAGTTTTATACCTTGGTGATCTGAGAAGTTGGTTGGTAGGATTTCAATATTTTTGAAATTACTGAGGTTCTTTTTGTGGCCTAGTATGTGGTCTATTCTGGAAAATGTTCCATGTGCACTTGAGAAGAATGTGTATCCTGTTGCTTTTGGGTGTAGAGTTCTGTAGATGTCTGTTAGGTCCATCTGTTCTAGTGTGTTGTTCAGTGCCTCTGTGTCTTTACTTATTTTCTGTCTTGTTGATCTGTCCTTTGGAATGAGTGGTGTGTTGAAGTCTCCTAAAATGAATGCATTGCTGTCTATTTCCTCCTTTAATTCTGTTAGTATTTGTTTCACATATGCTGGTGCTCCTGTGTTGGGTGCATATATATTTATAATGGTTATATCCTCTTGTTGGACTGACCCCTTTATCATTGTGTAATGTCCTTCTTTATCTCTTGCTACTTTCTTCGTTTTGAAGTCTATTTTGTCTGATACAAGTACTGCAACACCTGCTTTTTTCTCTTGTTGTTTGCATGAAATATCTTTTTCCATCCCTTCACTTTTAGTCTGTGTATATCTTTGGGTTTGAGGTGAGTCTCTTGTAAGCAGCATATAGATGGGTCTTGCTTTTTTATCCATTCTGTTACTCTGTGTCTTTTGATTGGTGCATTCAGTCCGTTTACATTTAGGGTGATGATTGATAGATATGTACTTATTGCCATTGCTGGCTTTAGATTCGTGGTTACCAAAGGGTCAAGGGTTGCTTCTTTACTATCTAACAAACTTAATTTTCTTGTTAAGTAATTGTAAACACTGTCTGATGTTTCTTTATTTCTCTTCCTTCTTATTCTTCCTCCTCCATTCTTTATATACTAGGTGTTTTATTCTTTGCCTTTAGTTAGTATTTGGATGGTCTGCTTTCTTTGCTCTGATTTTATTTTCTCCGGTGACATCTTTTTAGCCTTAGGAGTGCTTCCATCTAGAGCAGTCCATTTAAGATATCCTCTAGTGGTGGTTTATGAGAGGCAAACTCTCTCAACTTTGGTTTGTCTGGAAATTGTTTAATCCCTCCATCATATTTAAATGATAATTATGCTGGAAACAATATTCTTGGTTCGAGGCCCTTCTGTTTCATAACGTTAAATATATCATGCCATTCTCTTCTGGCCTGTAAGGTTTCTGTTGAGAAGTCTGATGATAGTCTGATGGGTTTTCCTTTGTAGATGATCTTTTTTCTCTCTCTAGCTGCCTTTAATACTCTGTATCTTTGATCTTTGCCATCTTAATTATTATGTGTCTTGGTGTTGTCTTCCTTGGGTCCCTTGTGTTGGGAGATCTGTGGGCTTCTGTGGACTGCGAGACTATTCCCTTTCCCAGCAAGGGAAAGTTTTCAGCAATTATTTCTTCAAAGACACTTTCTATCCCTTTTTCTCTCTCTTCTTCCTTTGGTACTCCTATAATGCGAATATTGTTCCGTTTGGATTGTTCACACAGTTCTCTTAATATTCTTTCATTCCTAGAAATCCTTTTATCTCTCTGCCTCAGCTGCTCTGTATTCCTGTTCTCTGATTTCTATTCCATTAACAGTGTCTTGCATCTCATCCAGTCTGCTGTTCCGTCGATCACTTGTCTGATTTCTGCATTGTCTTTCCTCAGTTCCCTCACTTCCTCCCTCAGCTCTTGCACATTTCTCTGTAGGTCCATCAGCATGGTTATGACTTTTATTCTTAATTGTTTTTCAGGAAGACTGTGCATTTCCATCCCTTCAGGCTCCCTGTCTGTGGTTGTCTGGTTGATTTTGGTCTGAACCATATTCCTCTCTTCATGGCTATAGAAGTGGTTGCTGGTAGTTGCCACGTATGTCAGCTGGGCTCTTTAAGCCTTTAAAAAGAGAAAAAAATAAAGAACGAAAAAAGAAAGAAAAGAAAAAACAAAACAAAACAAAAACAAAACAAAAAAAACCGCCCACCAGGAGTAGATTCTGTGGGGATGCTGTAGGTGATGCTGTTGCCCCACTATTCCGCAGCCGTGGCCGCGCCGCTCCGCAGGGCCCTTTATCGCTCTGGCCGGGGTGGGAATGAATGGGAGGCTGTTCATCTCAGTGAGAAGTATAAGTACGGCCATGCTTCCCCAGGCACCAGTTGAGGTGTCTGAAACTCCCCAGGACTCCCAGCCTGCTGGGCTGAGTGTGCTGGGGCGATCCGGCTCCTCCGCTGTGGTCCTGTCTCTTTAAGACTGCTGTAGAAAGCACGAGTTTTTTTTTTTTCCTTCCCGGGAGCCGGCTGCAAGCACCCTGGCACATTCCCGCTCAGATCCTGCCCCTCTGTCTCTCCAATCTCTGCTACACTGTGTGATGTGGGTCAGTGCTCCCCGCGCAGATCACCGGGGCTGGCTACTTCGCAGGGTGTACTTCCACTCCCTCCCGGCTCTGAATCCTCTCCTCCTGCCGGTGCGCTGGGGTGGGGGAGGGCTCGGGTCCCGCTGGGTCGCGGCTCCATATCTTACCCGCCTCTTGGGGTGCCGAGTCCTCTCAGGTGTAGCTGCACGCTGTGCGCTTTCCTGTGTATTCTGGTGTTTCTTTTAGGAATAGATGTATTTGCTGTATTTTCCTAGATAAATATAGTGTTGGGAGGAGATTTCTGCCGCTCTGCTCACGCCGCCATCTTCCCAGAAGTCCCTGTTCTCTATTCAGTATTCTTAAGATGTCACTTCTTCCCAACTTGATCTACAGACTCAACACAATATCAGTTAAAATACCAGCAAGGTATTTTATAGATATCAACACACTGATTCTAAAGTTCACATGGAAGGCAAAAGATCCAGAATAGCCAACACAAAACTGAAGGACAAAGCTGTTACAACCTGATTTCAAAACTTACTATACAAAGATAGTAATTCGGATAGTGTGGTATTTCTGAAAAAATAGATACAGCATTGGAACAGAATAGAGAGCCCAGAAATAGACTCACCTAAATATAGTGAACTAATGTTTGACAAAGGAGCAAAGGCAATTCAATGAAAAAAAGGATAATCTTTTCAACAAATGTTGCTGAAACAAATGGACACCCACATGCAAAAAAACCCAGACCTTAATGCTTTTCACAAAAGTTAATTCAAAGTGGAGCATACCTAAAGATAAAAATGCAAAACTATTAAACTTCTAAAAGAAAACATAGGAGGAAATCTAGGTGAGCCTTCATTTAGGAATGAGTTTTTTAATGTAGCACCAAAAGCATAATCCATGAAAGAAAAAAATTGATAAGTTGGATTTTATTAAAATTAAATTTTCTGTTCTGTGAAAAACACTATTAAAATAATCACAAGACAAAAATAAAATGAAATAAAATAATCACAAGACAAACCACAGACTGGGAGAAAATCTTTACAAAACACATACTTGATAAAGAACTTGTTTAAAATATACAAAGAACATATAAAAGTCAACAATAAGAAAACAAGTGACCCATTTAAAAAATGAAAAAAAGACTGAGCAGCTCAGTCAATTAAGAAATGGGCAGAGGACCTGATTAGACATTTCTCCAAAGAAGACATACAGATGACCAAAAGGCACATGAAAAGATGCTACACATCACTAATCATCAGGGAAATCAAAACCACAATGAGATTTCACTTTACACCAGTCAGAATGGCCACTATCCAAAAGATAAGAAATAACAAGTGTTGGTGAGGATGTGGAGAAAAGAGGTCTCCTATACTGTTGGTGGGAATGTAAATTGGTGCAGCCACTATGGAAAGTGCTATGGAGGTTCTTCAAAAACTAAAAATACAAATATCATAAACCCAGTAACTCCACTTCTAGGAATTTATTCAAGAAAAGAAAATCTGTGATTCAAAAAGATACACGTACCTCAATTTTATTGCTGCATTATTTACAATAGCCAATATATGGATGCAACCAAAGTGTCCATCAATAGATGAATGGATAAAGATGTGGTATGTATGTATAATCAAATATTATTCAGCTATAAGAAAGGAAGAAAAATCCTGGCATTTGTGACAACATGGGTGGACCTAAAGGGTAAGTGAAATAAGCCAGGCAGAGAAAGACAAACATCATATGATTTCACTTATATGTGGAATCTAAAAACAAAACAAAACGAAATGAACAAAACAGCAGTAGCCTCATAGACACTGAGAAATGTCTGGTGTTTACCAGGGGGGAGGGCTTAGGGTGGCTGGGTGAAATAGGTGAAGGGGATAAAGACACACACACACACACACACACACACACACACAAAGACTGAGTAGACATTTCACCAAAGAAGTAAACAGATAGCAAATACGCACATGAAAAGATCATCAGCATCATTTGTCATTAGTAAATGACAAATTAAAATAACAGTGAGATACTACTGCACACATGTTAGAATGAATAAAATTCAAAACACTGGCAACACCAAAAGTTGGTGGGAATATAGAGCACAGCACTTTTATTCATTGCTGGTAGGAGTATAAAATGGTAAAGCCCACTTATTTATAGAGTTCTTACAGAGTTAAACATAGTCTTACCATATGACCCAGCAATTGCACCCAACTGATTTGAAAATACATTCTCACAAAAGTCTGCACACAAATGTTGATAGTATCTTTGTTCATAATTCCAAAAACTGGAAGAACCAAGATGTCCTTCAATAGGTAAAACGAATAAAACAAACTGTGGTATATCCTTACAATGGAATATTATTTGGCAATAAAAAGAAATCACACCATGATCACACAGGGATGAATCTTCAATGCATATTACTAAGTGAAAGAAGCCAGTCTGAAATGGCTACATACTGTATAATTCTAATTATATGAGATTCTGGAAAAGGGAATATTGTAACAACAGTAAAAATAGTGTTTTCCAAGAGCTTGGTGTGAGGGAGAAAGGGTTGAATAGCTGAAGCACAGGGGATTTTTTAAAGGTGGTGAAATTAATCTGTATGATACTGTAATTATGGATACTTGACTCTATGCATTTACCAATACTCATAGAAGTTTATAGCACATAGAGTGGACCTCAACATACACAAATTAAAATAAATCTTGTAGGAAGTTAGAGGATCCCAGTTTGGGACACAGAATGTGACAAAACTATTTATATTACAATGTATTAAACAACCTCACTGAAGAAGGTGGGGGGAAAAGGTACTCATTTGGAAATGAATCAAATCTGTGAGATTAAAGCTTAAAGAAAATGTACATAAACACTATAGTTAATAAAGTTGCTTCCCATGGGGGTGTGAATTAATTCTGTTCTTCTACACATGTACACTGGAATTAAATAATTAAATAAATGGATGACAGATGGTGGCACCCAAGTATCTCATTGTTGGAGTGGGAGTTATTCAGATAAGCACAAGGAGGAGGGTAGTGGATCCATCTGGTGGTGGATTCAAGTTGGAGATATCAATACGAACTCATACAGATACCAAGAGTTACATATAGAAATATTTATAGATATATGTATATAGATAGATTAGTAAACACATCTTTATTTCCTTGCTCTGTCAGCTGAAAGACCTAAGGAGCAATGACACCCTAGTAGCAGCATGCATACCTGGCACCCAGATCTTGGTTTTTATTACTATTTTCCCATGTAAAGAACCAAGGCTCTTTGAAATAATGGCTGATTTCAGGAATGGGGCAGGAAATATAAAAGATGAGCCTGGAACATTTTGCAGTGCTAGAAAGTAAGGAAGGACCTTCCCCCTTTGGCACCTCCACACACAAATACACAAATGATAGGGGTATGTCAACTGAGAGAGCACCCAGTGATCAAAGATGAAACAATGTGAATAACAAAATCAACAAAGTACTATTAAATTATAACCCAAAATATAATATAAATATCTGTGAGTCCCTACTGATATAACTAAATGATTGAATAAATAAATAAATGTGGGAGAAATATCCCATGCAAAAATAATTCCAAAAAATGTATGTAGATACCTACGAAGATGGGGAATAACTCTTACTTCTTAGGTATGGTCTGCACATAATTCGTTTCTTCCAAAGAGTATAGTATGGAAGGGGAAGGGAAATAACTTCACAGCGGAGAAGAAACACTACCTCACCCAGGTAATCAAGGTCAAGTCAACAGTGGTAAATCACACTGACAGTACGTGCCCCTTGATTGATGTGATGAAAATGGCACTCCACCTCTGTGGTCTTCTTCCCCAAAACCTATAACTTCAGTCTAATGAGAAAAACATTAGCCCAGTTGACGAGTACTCTTCAAAACTGCCAAAGTCATCAAAACCAAGGAAAGCTGGAGAAACTATCACAGCCAAGAAGAGACTAAGGAAAAATGATGACTAAATTTAATAAGGTATTTTAGATGGGATCCTGGAATAGAAAAGGGACATTAGGTAAAAAGTAAGGAAATTTGATAAACAATGTAGTTTAGTTAATAATAACATTATTGGTTCATTAATTGTAACAGATGTACCATACCATTTGTAAGTAAAGGAAACTGGATACAGGGCATATGGGAACTCTGTACTATTAGCTCAATTTTTTTCTATAAATCTAAAACTGTTCTAAAAAGAAAAGTGTCTTAAAAAATTAAGCCTGAGAAATTTAAAACTTTTAATATAAAACAATTAAAATAACTTAAAAATAACTGATAAGCTACAGCATAACATTCACGAGTTTTTTGAAAAATGTGTTTATGAACAGACATGTTTATGAAAAAAATATCTTTTTTTTCTAAACAGAAAGTATTTAGCAAGAGAAGTGTCACTGTTTTGCAAATCTCTTTACTGTTCGGCTTCATGGAAGATAGCTGGATTTGTATGAAGCAGTATGTTCTTTTGGTTGAAGTGTATGAAAAAACGCTGGCCTTATACAGATATGTACTTGAGAAAGGGGAATATTTACTTATTTGATTTTTTACTTGCCATATATTCAAGTCTGAATAGCCATAGTTTGTCAGTTCTTTCAAGTAAAAATGTCATTCCTCAAATCACATTTCTAGGTCAACTCACAACTCAATTGCACAAATGTTGTTCCTTAAGACCATTGTACTACAGCATGCAGACTTATTGCTTTATACTTGTGGGAAGTTGGGGTTCCTATGGCCAGGATCCTCACTGAACTTAAACCACCTGATGATGTAACTGGCTTGTTGTTAGGCTACCACTTCCACACCTTTAGGCAATAAGCTATTGCTGTACTATACAGAGAGCTTGGCCCAGTGCTCTGGGTGGAGGCAGACACGCTAGTGCTCGACCTACCGCCAAGAGAACAAGCCTTGTAATAAACCGTTTCACCCCAAGGAACGTTCTGCTGTCAATTTTTTTGGTCGCATTGAATCCATAGGGAACTTGCCTGGGGCTGAAACTCATTGGCATGACAATTGGCATAGTGAGCAGGATTCATTGTTGACCAAGGAAAAAGACAAGCTGCCCTTATGGGAGGGGTGCTTCAGTGGGCTGCCCCTGTGAATGGGGAAACAGTGGATCGTCCCCTAATGGGTATGTGGTCTGAGGTGGCTTGCCTCCTGGAGGACTGGGCCCCACCCCAGGACTGGAGGCAAGTGGAGGTGACACCTGAGGCAGTAGGGGTGGCCCTTGGTATAATAAGTAGATCCTTTGAGAACCAGAGTGCCTGTGAGGCAGCCGGGACTGTGGGTTGGCTGCTTCTCACAGTATTAAAAAGTCTACAGAGGAAATGGTGGCACAAGAATGTGAGCTGCAAACTTCTGTGGATTCCCTGAGGAAAGAAATGGCATTGATGCGAGAGGAGGTGGTACGAGAACGCGAGCTGCACACTTTTGTGGATTCCCTGAAGAAAGAGATGGCATTGGTACAAGAGCATTGGCAGAAAGGTGAGATTGGAGATGAGACGGCAGTGCTGCCAGGTGTTCTGAAGGAAGAAGAGGCCATCAAGGAAAAAGACGAACTCCTGAGGGAAGCACAGGCGGAGGTGGCATGAGAACGTCAGCTGCGAAGCATTAAGCTGAAGGTAGTAGACCTTCTGAAGACTGAGGTAGCATTGCTGCGAGGCACAGTAGAAAAGGTAAAGGCTGTAGCAGAGGAGGCACTTGGGGGAGGGGAGAGAAAGGTGCCATCAGCCCCAGTAATGGAGGAGCTGGAGAAAGATGAAGGGGTGATGCCAGAGGCACTGGCGCCTCCTGTATTGAGAGCACACCCAGTGGTTTTAAAGAAAATAAAGACCCAGCAGCTGAAGGTTCCCCAAGGAGAGGAGCAGCCCCCTCCCCAGGTCGTGGAGCACTCTATGGTCCGCCCCTATACTCAGGCTGAGCTGGTGGATTTGGGCTCCCGGTTTAGGCAGAAACCCTCAGAGTCAATATCAGCTTGGCTCTTGCGTCTGTGAGACTAAGGGGTGGATGGAATTGTTCTGTCGGGGTCAGAGATGGGAAAGCTGTCTTCCCTGACAGTACAGCCTGTCTTGAGGCAGTGATTACAAAATGCACATCAGACCCCAGGGAGTCACCCCCTCCTCAATTGGCTCATGGCTGCACTTCGTGCTGTGGGGCCCAATCCGGGTGATCTACCATCCTCTCCTGTTAGATGGCAGACATATGCTGAACTCCAGCAGGTGCTACGAGAGCTAGGCATGAGAAATGCCATCTATGGTCCAGAGAATTATAGCCCTGATGAAGAGATTTTTACTACTGGGGTGAGGAATATTATACTTCAAACGGCTCCTACATCCCTCTTTGAGTCTCTAGTCGCCATTCTTTCCCCTCACTTAGGGCATCCCATAAGCGAGGTGACACGTTCAGTAGCAGGCTTAGGAGAGGCTGAAGCAACGGGAATCCAGAAAGAGATAAGACTGTTGCTCACAAGAAGAATTTACAGGGCCCCATGAAGGTTACAAGGACCCAGATGTGGGTTGATTTAATACGGGCAGGAGCAGATGGAAGGAAATTAGATGGGAAGTCAAATAGGATCTTACTAGAGCTATGGCAACAGCTGAAACCAGAGCAGCAGTTTCAGCCATTAAGACCAAAGAAGCAGAAGTCACAGACAGAGCCACGAGTCCGGCCTGTGTGTTTGCAAGACTTCCTGCTGGAAAGCGAGCCAATCTCACTTGAGCCCACACAGGAAGGTGATTGGGGAGCATGGGTTGACTGAGGGGAAGGTCAAGTTATCTGCCCTGAGGGACCAGGGAGGGACCAGAGACCACATGTTGAAATAGCTATCCATTGGTCCCCAGTGAACATACAACACGTCCTGGTGGACACTGGGGCTGAATGTTCACTGATTCATGGTAACCCTGAGCGGTTCCCCGGGACCCCCACTATCATAGATAAATATGGGGGGAAGGCTATCAGAGTGAAAAAAGCCCAAATCCCTTTGGGAATAGGGCATCTAACCCCAAAAGAGTATCCCGTGTATATATCTCCTATCCCTGAGTATATTTTGGGGATTGATATCCTGCAGGGTCTATGGTTGCGGACTACTACAGGTGAGTTCAGACTGAGAGTACGTGTGGTGAAGGCAGTTCTGAGAGGACATGCTAGGCACCCACCCATAGTTTTGCCTGTACCTTGGAGGGTGACTAATACCAAACAATACAAACTGCCTGGGGGGCATAAAGAGATTGGAGAAACTCTTCAGGAGCTGGAAAAGGTGGGTATTATAAAGCCCACCCATAGTCCTTTCAATTCCCTAGTGTGGCCAGTTAAAAAGCCAGATGGCTCCTGGCATAGGACTATGGATTACAGAGAACTGAATAAGGTCATACCCCCTATGCATGCTGCTGTCCCCTCTATTGCAGGCTTGATGGATACTCTCAGCCATGAACTAGGAACATATCATTATGTGGTAGATCTTGCTAATGCCTTCTTTTCCATTGACATTGAGCAGGAAAGACAGGAACTGTTTGCCTTCACATGGGGAGGACGGCAATGGACTTTCACCGTCCTCCCATACCTCCACAGCCCCACCATCTGTCATAGAGTTGTAGCCCAGGACGTGGCTACATGGGAGAAACTGCCAACAGTGCGGCTGTACCGTAATACTGATGATGTCATGCTCACGTCCGATTCTCTTTCAGATCTAGAAGGTGCAGCACCTAGACTGCTGCAACATTTACAGGAGAAAGGATGGGCTGTGAACAGCACCAAAGTTCAGGGACCTGGTTTGTCAAATTCTTGGGGGTCGTCTGGTCGGGTAAGACCAAAGTGATACCAGAAACAGTTATAGATAAAGTCCAGGCCTTTCCTACCCCCACAACTGTAGCATTGCTACAGGAGTTTCTGGGTCTTCTAGGCTACTGGAGAGTGTTTATCCCGCACTTGGCACAAATTCTGAAGCCCTTATACCGGTTGGTATGTAAGGGTGTCAGGTGGGACTGGTATGAGACATGTGCATCTGCCTTTACTACAGCAAAACGGGCAGTCAAGGCCGTGCAGGCCTTGAGTGTGATGGACCCATCAAGGCCCTGTGAGCTGGACATTCATGTCACTGAAGATGGTTATGGCTGCGGTCTCTGGTAGTGGCTTGAACGAGCTCGCCAACCCGTTGGATTCTGGTCACAACTCTGGAAAGGTGCAGAGGTACGACACACTTTGATAGAAAAACAACTGGCTGCCATGTATCATGCCTTTCTGGCTACAGAACCCATCACTGGAATGGACCTGATAAAGGTAATAACCACCTATCCCATTTTGGGGTGGGTAAGAGACTGGACCCAAAAGCCAAGGAGTGGCATGGCACAAACACCCACACTAGCCAAGTGGGGTGCTTACCTACAGCAGTGTAGTGCCCTTTCTAGTAGCCCCTTGAGTGAAGAAATCCAACTTCTGTTGGGGCCAGTGACAAAGACTAGTGAAAAGCAGGAAGAACTTGCTTTTGAACCATTAGTAGCAGAGAGTCCCTATCGGGAGGGAAGAGCCCCTATACCCGAAGATGCATGGTACACAGAGGGCTCCAGCTGTGGGAAGCCCCCAGAATGGAGGGCCGTAGCTTTCCATCCTAAGACTGAGACAATATGGATGGAAGATAGTGAGGGGAAGAGCAGCCAATGGGCAGAGTAGCAGGCTGTGTGGCTTGTGATCAGCCAGGAGGCCTCCCCTATAGTTGTCTGCACTGACAGCTGGGCTGTCTATCGGGGCTTGACCCTGTGGCTACCAACCTGGTACCATGCCAACTGGCTGGTTGGTCACCGACCCCTTTGGGGGCAAGAATTGTGGCAAGAGTTACGGGCCTGTGGTCAGACTAAAATAATTACAGTATACCATGTGACAGGTCATTTGCCACTGGTATCCCCAGGAAATGATGAAGCAGATACGTTGGTTAGAAGGAAAGCCTGCCTCTGATGTAGCCCAATGGCTACATCAGTGTTTGTTGCATGCGGGGCACAAGACAATGTGGGCTGTAGCCCATCAGTGGGGCTTGCCTTTGACCTTCGAAGAAGTTAGAAGAGCCCGGCAGGAGTGTGTCATGTGCTCCAAAAGGGACTTACACCGAGTTCCACAGCAACATGGGATAATAGCTAAGGGGCCTATACCTTAGGTGGCAGATACACTATACTGGGCCTCTGCCTGTGTCAGAAGGATATTGGTATGCGATGACGTGTGTGGACACAGCTACTGGACTTCTGGTTGCTTTTTCTACCCATTGTGCAGACCAGCATATGACCAAAAGAGGCCTGGAGCGTCTCTTTGCTACCTATGGCTGACCACAGGTAATTAAGAGTGATCATGGCACCCATTTTACTGGACATACACTGCAAGAATGGGTGCAATAACTGGGAATCAAACCGAAGTTTCATGTGCCATACAATCCTACCACAGCAGGCATGATAGAGAGGCACAATGGCTTGTTAAAATCTGGACTAAAGTCAGATACCAATAGTCTGCGGGGATGGTCAGTCTGCTTATGGACCATGCTACGGCGTTTGAATGAGAGACCCCGAAAGGGAGCTCTGAGCCCCATAGACATGTTAACACATATGGCTGCCTCCCCTATACAACTGCAAGTGCAAACCAAGGAAGAATCACTGAAGCCGAGGTTCAGCCACCAGAATAACATCTTGCTGCCAGCACCAACTGCACTGAATCCTGGAGGCTCCATTGAGTGGACGTGGCCTTGGACCTTTCGACACATGGACCAACAATGGCTGGCTCTTCTGGCACCTTGGGGATAAGGCCTGGAAGATGGCCTCCTGTGTAGTCCTGGAATAACAGCAGAGTGGCTGCCAAAGGTCACAGTAGTATATCCTGAACGGCCAGAAGGGAGGAGCATCTTAACGGGGAGTTTTGCTTTATCATTATGGCCAGTGCATGCACCTCCAGTAGCACTATATATAGACCCTTCGGTAACCCCCACCGGGAGAGGAGTAAAAGTATGGTATACTAGACCTGGAAGGGACCCCCTTCCTGCTACAGTCCTATCACAGGACCACTCTCTTGCATGCATCCTACCTGATGGACAAGATTTGCCTATATTGGTGGATTTAAAACATGTGTCTTACCGCCCCTAAAGTCTTTGTGGATTGGAAACTTCCTCTGGCTTGAGGATTATTATAATTTTTGTTATTAGGAACCTCCTTTGGCTTGAGAATTGTTATAATTTTTGTTACCTGTATCTTAATTTTTTATCTCTAAGTTGTTGTTAGCCTCTGTTGCTGTGTGGAATCTGGTTACAGTGCTCCAGCTTTCTCGCACAGGGACCATCGCGGAAGATGGAAAGCGTGTAGAGCATAAGGTGAGAATCCTGGAGGGGTGGAGTGTTGGGAAGTTGGGGTTCCTATGGCCAGGATCCTCACTGAACTTAAACCACCTGATGATGTAACTGGCCTGTTGCTGGGCTACTGCTTCCACACCTTTAGGCAATAAGCTATTACTGTGCCATATAGAGAGCTCGGCCCAGTGCTCTGGGTGGAGGCAGAGACGCTAGTGCTCGACCTACCACCGGGAGAACAAGCCTGGTAATAAGCCCTTTCACCCCAAAGAATGTTCTCCTGTCAATTTCTCTGGTCGCATTGAATCCATAGGGAATTGGCCTGGGGCTGAAACCCATTGGCAAGACAATACTCCTTCCCATTTGGCCACAGAAAATATTAAAAAGGTGTGTACTCAATGCTTGAGATTTCATAAAGGATAATTTTTACTTCTTCATCAAGGACATTTGTATATGAAACTGGCAGTGAAGAGTACAATGAATATTAGTACAATTTGGTACCAGTGCCTTCATGCTAATATGCCAAGCGTTTGACCTGCCATTACTTTTGCACCATTAGTTTCAATGTCAATATATTTTGTAACTTCTTTCTGTTGAAGTTTCATAGATTATGATTTAATTTTAGAGAAAATAGGTAACATCTACCTACAAGTCAAGAAGCGTTGAAGAAATACTATGATTAGTTAAGGACAGAGCTGGAAATTGTGTATGAGTATAAAACTGCTTAAGCAAAATATGTCTTAAAGGAAATTTGTTGAAGCCAAGGCTGCTGACATTATTTATTAACATAAGGAAATGAAACAAATTCAAAGGGAAGGGAGATAAGTAAACTGTATTTTATATCCTCTCTCATGACCCAAATTTAATCCAGCTAACTTTTGTCAACTTTACCTCCCAACTATCTCAAATTTGTCCAGTTCTTTTCACCATGCAGCCTCTATCCCTGTCCAAGACACTCTTCTTTTCTCAATACCTGATTGATTTATTCCTTTTTATCCAATTCATCGCCAACTAAGCAACCAGTGATCTTTTTAAAAGATCTGATCTTAAACTAATGTAATTTTATTAGTAATCTAATCTTATCATCTCTTCCTACAAACTTCTCAATGGTGACCTACTGCATTTAGGATTAAAGAAAAAATCTAATTTCCTTGCCATAATCTCACAGGCCCTGTCCGATGTGGCCTTTGACTATCTCACAAACTTCACCTCATGTCCCTTTCACTCTGAGTGAACATTAGTGACCACCCATAGTGATCTCTTAATTCCTCAAATATTATCACACTAAGTTCTTGCCTACATCAGGAACTTTACATATACTATTCCTTTAACTCATAATATTCTCCTTCTCTTCCTAGCTGAGCTAATTCCTACCCTTCTCTTGGGTCTTAACTGAAATAGTACTTTTTACAGAGGCCCTACATGACACTTACTCCCTGTCTTGCCAATGGGTTTCAGCCCCAGGCAAGTTCGCTATGGATCAATTGTGACCAAAGAAATTAACAGCAAAAAGTTCTTTGGGGTGAAAGGGTCTATTACCCAGCTTGTTCTCCCAGCTGTAGGTCAAGCACTAGCCTCTCTACCTCCACCCACAGCACTGGGCCGCGCTCTCTATATAGGGCAATAATAGCTTATTGCCTAAAGGTGTGGAAGCGGTAGTCTAGCAACAGGCCAGTTACATCATCAGGTAGGTTAAGTTCAGTGAGGATCCTAGCCATAGGAACCCCGACTTCCCCACACTCCCCATCCTTATATGCTCTCTGTGTTATATTCTCTTAACACCAGCAGAGAGCATACCTCAATGTGCATAGTTAATTGTTCAACTCTCCACTTTTCTGTAAGTATTATGCAAGTATAGGCCGTGCCCGTTTTGTTCACCAGAGAATCTCTTGAAACCAGCAAGGCACCTGACATATAATATTCATTCAATAAATATTTAAATATAAATGAATATGAAAGGGGGCTTTTGACAAAAATAGATAAGAAATTATGATGAGAAATTGTAGAATTTTTGCTCATTGCTTCCATTCAAAAAACATGCAAATTTGAAAGACTAGCTGTTTTAGTCCGAACTCTTTCAGCTGAAAGTAATGAATAACCAACTAAAGCAGCTTCAATAAAAAGAGGAATTTATTGGTTCGTGTAACTGAAAGTCTAAGGATTCACACTGAACACCTGGATCCTGGTGCTTTATGTCATCAGAAATCTTTCTTTTTTGTTTTTCTCCTGTGTTGGTTCCTAACCCAGTTTCCCTGTTTCCCCCAGTCATCCGTGGAAGAAGAAATGGTCCTAGCAAACCCAGGACCACAGGCCTCATAGAACTTTTAATTTCAAAAGATGAAAACTGTCCTCCCTGATAGCTCCAATGACAGCTTTGACAATGCCCTTCATGGCTGAGGTTGGTCCACATGTCTATCCCTGAACAGGAGACTGTTTAGACTGGTCACCTGAGCCATTTGGGCTGAGTGGAGCAGAGAGGGTCCTTGAAGGGAAAGTCAGGGAGCTATTACCTTAAAAAGGGGATGGATGTTGGGGAGACCAAAGAAAAGATAACCACTTTAACTATCCAGAACAATTATTTGAAAAGGAACAATACAGATTAAAAATTAAACTGCATATAAAATATTTACCCTTGAGAAAAATCTTAGAGAAGAGGAAAATTCCTCTACTTAAAAAAAAAAATTAGATATTGACTACAGAAAAGCCCATGGTAATTTCAGTGGTGAGACAGTGGAATATTAATAACAGAAATATGTTAACAGAAATGTTATCAAATGTATAGTTGAACTAATCCCAGAATAAGTTTCTGTACATAGAGAAGTAATACAAGGATGGCCCTTTAGGGTGAACAGGCTATTTCAAACACCTTTAGGCTGTTTCGTTCATAAGTAATTGATACCATGGTCTCATATAATTGGTATAATTGTAAATTGATCTCATTTAGTTGTCAATGTAGGTCTCTAAAGGCCTTTTAGTTTGAATGACTAATGTGTTTACCCTAACTTGAGTACAAGCTGTTAGTTGAAGCCTCTGGTCTCCTGCCTTGGTTTTTTTCAGCTACCAGCATCTTGCCTGGGTCAATCAATAGTAAGAAGGGTTGTGGTTTGTACAGTTGATGTCTCAGCTCCCCCATGTGGTGGAAATTGGAATTAAGTTTGCCTCCCTTCAGAGCTAGGATTTGCTGATTAAACACAAGGAGACATAAGGGATAAATGAGGTTAAATCAGAGTAAAAGATGGACTTCTGGCTGTTTTCCTATATCTACTTTAATCAAAACAAAGATGAAATTGAAAATTATACAGTTGGAAGTTTTAAATATTTTCTTCCTGTCTCCCAGGATATACTCCCTGGATATACACACCCCACTTTGGAGACCACTGACCTAGAGAAATCCTTACATATATGCTCCCAAAGATATATACAAAAATATTCATTGAGCAACTGTTTACAGTAATAAAAAAATTGGGAGCAACCCAAATGTTCATTAACAGGTGTAAGGAAAACCAAAGCTCCTCACCTGACCCTAAAATCTTGATGACGTATGTGGATAAAATGAGAGTTCCTGTGACCAGGATTCTCACCTGGCCCTGGTTGACTAGCTCACTGCACACCTGTGGGCAATACATGGCTGTTGACTCTATATAAAGAGCCCTGCCCAGTGCTCTGGGCATGACATGGTGGCAGGGCTGCAAGGCTGCAGGAGAGCAGAGCAGAGGCTGGAGTGGTGGCAGCACTGAGGACAGAGGCCCAGAGGCCGGCTGTGCGGGACGACTGTGCAGGGAGGCCCAGAGGATGGCTGTGTGGGATGACTGTGCAGAGAGGCCCAGAGGACGGCTGTGTGGACAGAGGGTCTCAGAGACAGAGACCGGCTTGCTGCATGCAGACTCGCTCTGAGTGAACGGGATTCTAGTGACTGACCTGCCACCTGGAAATAAAGTTGGGTATAACCCTTTCACCCCAAGAATGTTTTGCTGTCAATTTCTTTGATCACATTGAATCCATAGTGAACTTGCCCGGGGCTGAAATCCATTGGTAAGACAATGTATTTAGCCAAAAGAGGCCTGGAGCATCTCTTTGAAGCCTATGGCTGACCTCAGGTAATTGAGAAGGACCAAGCTACCCATTTTACTGGACATGTACTACAAGAATGAGTACAACAATTAGGGATAAAGTCAAGTTTCATGCTCCATATAATCCTACCGGGGCAGGCATGATAGAGAAGTACCATAGTTTGTTCAAATATGGCCTGAAGTCAAACACCAGTAGTCTGTGGGGTGGTCATTCTGCTTATGGACAGTGCTACAATGTTTGAATGAAAAACCCCAGAAAGTGGCATGGAGTCCTGTAGACATACTAACACACATTGCTGCCTCCTGTATACAACTGCAAGTACAAACCAAGGAGGATCATTGAAGCTGGAGTTTGGCCACCAAAATAATATCTTGTTACTAGCACTGACTGCAATGAACCCTGGAGACTCCATTCAGTGTATGTGGCCTTGGATGTTTTGACACATGGACAAGAGATGGCTGGCCCTCCTGGCACCTTGGGGACAAGGTCTGTAGGCTGCCCTCCTATGTATTCATGGAGTAACAGCAGAGTGGCCCCTAAATATCATGGTAGTGTACCCTAAATGGCTGGAAGGTAAGAGCATCTTACCAGGGAGTTTTGTTTTATCTTTATGGTCAGTGAATGCACCCTCAGTAGTACTATACATAGACCCCTCATTAACCCCCACAGAGAGAGGAGTAAAGGTATGGTATACTAGACCGAGATGGGCCCCTCTTCCTGCCACGGTCCTATCACAGGACTAGTCTTTTGCATGCATCCTACCTGATGGACAAGATTTGCCTATGTTAATGTCATAAAATCATGTGTCTGATTGCCCATAAGGTTAATCTCCTCTAATTTCTTTATGGATCAGCAAAAACTGCTACTCACTGGGTGTTCACGGAGCTCCATATCAGTACTGCTACTGGACTCCCATGTAAAGTGCGAATCATGAACTGAGACTGGTTTGAATACAGCTGGAATGACCACTTGGTGGTAATTGATCTCCTTGGGCTTGAAGATTATTATAATTTTTGTTGTTATCTGTATCATAATTTTCATAGTTATCTGTATGTTGTTGTTATCCTCTGTAGCTGTTGTGGAATCTGGTTACAATGCTCCAGCTTTCTCACACAGGGACAATCATGGAAGATTGAGAGTGTGTAGAGTGTGAGGTGAGAATCCTGGAGGGGTGGAGTGTAGGGAAAATTAAAGTTCCTATGGCCAGGATCCTTAGCTGACCCTAAACTACTTGATGATAAAATTGGATACTGCTTAGGCTAATGCTTCCACACCCATTGGCAATGAGCCATTATTGTTGTGTTACTATATAAAAAGAGCTTCTCCCAGTGCTCTGCCCAGAGGCAGAGGCAGGCTCACTGCATGCAGACTGACCCAGAGGCAGACGTGATTCCATCACTTGAACTGCCACCCTGAGAATAAAGCTTGGTATAAACCCTTTTACCCCTAAATTCCATTGTTGTTATTCAGTCTCATTGAATCCAGAGATGACTTGCTCTGGGTGGTAGGGGTGGGGTGGGAGGGAGGGGGCGTCCCCCTCAGGCAAGACAACAGGTAAATAGGTAAAATATTTAATAACCAAGCAGTGGAATATGTATACTCAATGGAATACCTTAGAGCAGATTAAAATAACTGGATTATTGGATAAATATCAAAAACATTGTTGAAAAAAAGGAAGTTGTAGCATGATATGAGTGTATGAGATATGTAGTGTATGAGACCACTTTAAGATATGGGAACTTTAAAGTGCGTTAAACAATCCTACATGTTATTTATGGATACATACATACACAAAAATAATATGTACACATGCATGGCAATCAAAAACACCAAAGTCAGGATAATGGTTACTTTGGAAAGGAAAGGGGAGAATTGAGATTGAGGAGGAGTCTGAAGCAAATGTATATATATAATATTCTGGATACCTTTCTATATGTTTAAATTATTATTTAATACTAAAATAATCAATAAAATATATTGGGGAAAAAAAGTTACCCCAAAGATACAGGAGGAAATCAGAAGAAGAAGCCTAAGTTATTTTATATCTACTTTATACTATAGCAAACCCAGCAGGAAATGGAGTAGCATAGGATCATCTACATGAATACTAAGATGACCAAAATTATGATACCATATGACTGGGGAGAATGAACCAAGAGCTAAAATCTCAGACAATGATGGGGTGTGACCTTGGGGGTGTGTAGATGACAGCCACATGTAGAGATACTGTATGGTGTATGCTGATGACAAGCTGGGGGTTTTTAGGGAGCAGAGCGAGGGAGGATTGTCTGGAAAGAACAAGGAGGACGAGGAACATACCTATGCCATTAAAGGCTGTGTAGGGAAGTAGGGGTACAGAAGAAGCAGGGTCCCAGGAGGAGCCATGTTTCCCTTAGAACATCAAATAAGGGACCATTCAAAGAAGTGGGTGAAGATATGGTGGCTTTTGCTGATGACTGACCATGAATTTTAGAGGGCTATCATAAATAAGTAAGTACTTATGGATTAATGAAAGGTGACTTGACATGTATCTAATGATTATGTATGGGCTACGTAAAATGTAGTGCTTCATAAATGTAAGGCATCAGTATTACCTCTTTAACTGCCACGGCTGAGAAAACTTCCATCTGCTTTCATGATTTTCTTTACATTAATTTGTATTTTCTAAATTGACAATATTTTTTTCTAACGTTATTAATTTTTTCCCCTATGGTTGTGCTTACATTCCCTACACATCTTTTCTAACATCTGTTTGGGGAAAGTGGGGAGAAACTCTCCTTTTAAGAAAAAGACAGTCATGCAACTCTAATTGCATAATCTATTATTCTGTCTGCCTTAAGCACTAATAAAACAACAACAGAATTTTAGAGCCAGAAGAGAATTTAAAGATAACATAATGCAATATTCTCATTTAACAACTGACCAGAGATTATGTGGTTTGCCAAATTTAATTAGCTGGTTCCTTAGCAGAACCAGAGCTAGAATCCATACCTCCTCTCCAACTTCCTCTGTTTTTCTTTGAACAGAAGAAATAGAAAGCACCTACTAGAGGTGTGCTTTGTGTTGATGGTTGAGTGCAGGCTCTGATGTCATACTACCCAAATTCAAATCTTAAGTCTGCTCCTTATTAGCTCTGTTACCTTGGCCAAATAATCTAAAAACTGCTCTGTGCTCTGTTCTTCATCTACAAAATGGAAGGTGTAATTGTTTCTACTTCATTGAGTTATAAGAATTGAATGAATTAATGTCTTTAAAGCACATAACAGTGTATGGCATATAAAGAGTGATCAGAAATCTAAGCTATTGTTACTATTTTACACACAGTCTGCTAGCTTCTGATATAACAGATTAACAGAGGCCGGGGATTTTACCCACAGCTGTTTTTGTTTGGTCTGGAGTTAAAAAAACCAAATCAAACCAAAACAATCACCAAAAAACCCTCCATGTTGGAGACAATGTTTACAAATCTGGATCTTTCACGTAGAGATCTAAATTTCCAGTTTCTCTTGAAAATTGGAAGGTCTGACATCCAGGCCAGAATTCTGATGTAGTACCAATTGGCTGAAAGCACACGCCCCCTTCAGTCCACACCACTCATATAATTATTGTGCATGTACTCACACCCTTCCAGTTTCCATCTTTCACCTGCTTGATTATTGCATGCCTTTGAAATGGTATCCCAGACTAAAACAATCCCTCTCAAGAAACTCACAGTCTAATAACTGAGATGCATTTGCTACACAATTCACAACACAGAATGACAAAAACAAGTACAAAGTTGCAAAGTACAAAGTAGAGTGTAGCCTGAAAGAATATGAGTGTGTATTGAATGGTGGAGGGCTGGTGATTTATGTTGTGAAAAAAGTGGCTTTGAGAATAAAAGGAGTGGAAGAGGGTTTCAGAGAGAATAGGATGCGCAAAGACATTGAAATGGGAAATAGTTTGTGTGTTTAGAAACTGAGAAGTTCAGTTTTGGAGAATATAGTAGGAAAGGGACAAATATGCTGACACTAGTAATAAAGCCCCTTAATTTGATTTTACACTGTTGGAGATGGATAGTTCATTAAGTGTTTTCCGCTCATTAAATTCTAAATCTATCTTTAATGCAATTGTGCCTGGATACCCTTACCATCCTGTCAAATGTCTTTGGACCTTATGTTTGAGAAAGAAATGTGATACATTCCACAATATTCTATGAAATATCTTTCAGTGGCAAATTGCCACTTCAAGAAGAAGCCCTGTCTTCACAATGGATAAAACAGTTTTACAATTTTTAAATTTGTTTGCAAATGAAGTTTGCTCATCTATAAAACGGGATATCTTAGGATATCTATAAGATAGGGGTATCTGTAAAACATCCCCTACCTCAGGGCTATTAAATTGAGAATTAAACTCAATAAATTTACCCTGATAAAGAGCTTACCAGGGAACCTGATACAGAGTAAAAGTGGTCAGTTAATATGAGTTATTATGATTATGATATTTATTGAGTCTTCCTTGTCGATCATCTTTATCACCGAGAAAAGGCAACTTTTTAATAAGTCAAATATGAATTTTTCACTGAAAAGTAAAGTCAAGATTGGTAGCATCTTCAGATTGCATGTAGTAAAAAATAAATGCAAAAAATACTAGATGAAACTGCCAAGGTAAGCTTCCTTCCTTTCTGTATTATTGGTTGCAAAAGTTTCTAGAACAATTTAAAGATTTCTGTGCAACACAGAAAGTTCAAGTAGGTTATCGTCAGCACTTACTAATTCCACGTAATAGTTTAGTAAAAGTGCTTAGGTGGGAGACGTTTCTCCTGTTCTCCGATGCTCAAAGAGAAGGAGAAACCCTCAGGCAAAATACCTTTTCACATCCGACAATTACATATAGGATAGTCAGGGAGCTCAATCACTTGGCGGGAAAAGAATAAATACAGACCAAATTCGCACAATCTGTTTCTGTTTAGTTAGTAAACTGCGATCAAGGCTGTCACCTTTTGTGCCTTGTGGGACTTGAAGTCCAGAGGGAAGAAGTGATCAGAGTTGTTGAAGCTCGGAAGCCCGCAGCCCTGATCAGTAAGGACTACAACTCCCGAAACCCACCGCAAGGCAGCGCGGTGAATACGGACAGCCAACCGTAAAGCGCAGGGCAAGCCCCGCCCCCCGGCTGGAGGTCTGCCTCCACCAATGGCAGAGTTCTCAGCGCAGAGCCCACGGGTTAGGTTGTGAGGCTCAGGCCGGGGGCGGGGAGGAGCCGAGGGGGTGCAGAACGAGCTCGGCCGCTGGGTGGGTTGGGGCGTTCGGTGCGCCCTTCATTGAAGAGGCGGTGGCCGGGCTGGGCCCCGGGAGTGGGAAGCGACGGCGCGGCTGGAAAATGCCGGTCCATTCCCGAGGGGATAAGAAGGAGACGAACCATCACGATGAGATGGAGGTGGACTACGCTGAAAACGAGGGGAGCAGCTCTGAGGACGAGGACACGGAGAGCTCGTCGGTCTCCGAGGATGGCGATAGCTCAGGTGCGCGGCGACCCCGAAGAGCTGGGACCCTGAGTTCTCGCGCCGGGCGCGCGACAGGCCGCTCTCCGCACGCCGGGCAGCTGCGTCCTGCTGAGGGAGCGGGGCGGGGAGAGAGGGAAGGGGCGGAGACTGGCTCCCGGCCCTCGGCAGCACCCGGACCGATCGCGGGGAGCTGCCTGGCTCCGGGCGGGTCCCCGTTGGCGGGGCGGGGAGGGGGTAGGGCGCCGGCCTGGGCTCGCCCAGCTTTGGGACGCTGCACACCTCCTACTTGCGGTCGTACTCTCTAGTGGGACCCCCGGGCAGTAGCCTGAGCTATCGACCGATGCGAGGAATGCGCCGCAGCTTCTCTGGGAGACCCTGGAAATGCTCCTCTCCCAGACCACCGACTTTTTTGTTTTTCACCATTGTAACCCTTACTTCTCAACAAGTGCAGGTTATCGGGGCTGAAGGTAGATTTGTACTGCCTTTTAGCAGGCTTAGAATTGATTAACCTCCGCTTCCAAGTCAGCCTGTCAAAGCACGTGACATCAGTGCTCTTTCGGGGGCCGCCTTGGGAGCTGTCCCGTTTACAGCATCCCTCTGAACTTTTCAAGACTGAGAAGAGCCCAACATCAGGGATGATTTTGATCTTCACATAAATTGGGGTTTTTTGGCAGCTTTGACCTTCTCCAAATCTTTTCTTCCCTGCAATCTTTTCTAACTTTGGGCTTTTAGGTTTTTTTGTTTTATTATTTCTGGCCGGGCAGTGATGGGAGCGCAGATTAAAGTACAAATCAATTTTGCAAACTTTTAGGAATGGTTATGAAGAAAGCAAATCGGATTTGTGATTATCTGGATTCTTTTCCTTCTATCCATATGGTAAGACCTACTTCTTTGTCTTGGCCTGATTTTGGCCATGTAAAGCAAAGATTGATGACAGGTTGAGGACAGCCCGTTATCGTCCTGACTCCTTCTTTTTAGCTTTCCCTTTCAAAGCAAATCTGCATGGAAGTATGCAATTTCAATCAATAAATTAGCCATCCTCAAATAAGTATTTTTGGGTGACTTCCTTGTGCAGCGCTGGGCACTACTCAGTGTGAGTTATAAATAAATAGTTATGATCTGATCTCGAAACAGTTGTCATAAATCATCACTTGATTAAATTGTCAGTTGAATGCTCAACTGTAAACAATACTGTAGGAATTCAGAGGCAGAGGAAATCTTTTCAAAATAGGGTGGTCTTCAGAAGCTACTTGGAGAAGGGATTACTTTTATTATCTTGAAGAATGGGTAGGATTTGGACTGGAGTGGTAATGGTCAGGTGTTTCTATAGGGGGAGGAATGTGAGAAAATGCAAAGGCCAAAGCTTAAGCCTCATTCAAAAGAATGAGAAAGCAGTTTGGTTGGAGAAGGATTTGAGCTAGAGTAGGAAAAGGAAGGTATACATGTGAAAGATTTTTTTAAAAGCACAAAACAGTATTGCTGAATGCAAGCTTAGGAGTGAAAGTAAGAGGGAGGGAAAGATCCAGATACAAGGAGAATGGCCGAAGCATGAACAGAAATTGAAGAAAAGAAATTGAGACAAAATGGAAGATAGAGTATTCAGACATGTTGTTTTTTAGGTGATGATGGTATATTTAAGTTAGAGTACCCCAGTGACAGATGGAAATATGGCATTGGAACCTGCCTGGGATTGGAAGAGTAATTTGGATGTCATCTACCTCACCACAAAAATAGGTGAGATTTCAAAAAACTGAGGAATATATAGAAAGAACACCTAGACTGAATGTGAATACGTTGCATAGATTTGTGAAACATTTTATCTCCAAGTGTTGTCTTTTTGATGGGAGCTGGGATCTCAAAAATTTTTCATCTGTTTTTTAAAATTCTCCCTCTTTAATTTTTATGTTGACTGTTGTGATTTTTGCACTGGTTTTGATACCATACCAGAAAATAATGAGCCACTCAACTTGTGAAGAATGTCACATTAATTTGAACTACAAATCACGTTTTTTAAAAGCTAGGAAATGATTTAAATAAATTTTGCAGTTTTGCTTCTTGTAAAAGCATCTCTTTACTATATGTCTTGCACGTTAAACTTATACAGTTTTATTCTTTTCAAACCTTGGTACGGAGCAGGTCTTAAGGCTTCAGAAAAAAAGTTTATTATCTGGAGATAGTAGGGAGTGAGTCATCTTCAGGGGCCAAGTTTTAAATAGCCAAGCAATAAGCTGTTAAGAGCCAGAAATAATTTTAATCTGTTCAGAGAAGTTTAAAAATCAAATGAATCATATACTTCCTTGCTATATGAAAATAACAGCATAATTTAACTTTCTCATAGTTTGATCTTTATTTGATGAATATCAAAATGCAGATCATTATGTATTTCAGTTATTTGATGTGTTGAATATGTATTATATAAAAATAGAAGATATGGAATATAGGCCAGACCTGGAAGTTAACAGTTGCTTTCCCTGAAAAGTTTACGTTTTTCTCCTTATTTTCCTCTTTCTCACTGGCTGACAGTAATTTGGGGAGAGGGAGCAATGGAAGTATAAGAGTAGGAGATCAGGATATCCTGTGGTTAACATAATGAAATTAGTTTTATTTTTTTATGTAACTGACAAATCAGCCATGAAAGAAGAATTCCAAAAGTGTTTTTGAGCAATATTAACTTTAAAGGATATAATAATTTTAGTGCTTAAGTTCTGGCAACCTGGTGGAAAACAACTAAAAGTGGATAAATACTTCATCGTCATAGCTTAATGTCAACCCTTTAAAGTGATTTTAAATGAATGAAGATAAAAAGGTCTAAAGACTGCTGTTTTAACTCTCATCTGTATTTTAGTTTAAAATCTGTAGTTGAAGTTATTTTGGATAAATGTTGTTTATTTTCTCATAAGGCTTAATGTAGGCTTTGCATATCTGACTTAGGTTCTTTTTTTTCACCACTTGAATTAACATTCATAAAACAACATTTATGTTCACTGACATGAAATTAATTTTATTTTTGACGTTTACCTTTTCATGAACAGAAATGGATGATGAAGACTGTGAAAGGAGAAGAATGGAGTGTTTAGATGAAATGTCCAATCTTGAAAAACAGTTCACCGATCTCAAGGATCAGTAAGTAGTGACTTCAGAAGGTCATTGTCACTGAATCTCAACCATGTCACATATATATTAGCACAAGAGAAATTATATTCACTGAACTGTTTTCTTATTTTGTCTATTTTGGGACTGACTGAACTGAAAGAGGCTTCAACTATTGTTTGCCTTCTAAAGACCTCATTAACTACACCGAGGGTTTTGAGGCAGTTTTTTTGTGTGTGTAGGAAAAGCAAAATAAGATTTCTATGTGGATGTTGGTGATCTAAAATGATTTTCCTGGGTTCTTGCACCCTTGGTTTTAATGTGCTTCATTCATTCCTTTGTTAAATAATTGGCTAAAGAATGCCTTTAAAAATTTTTTGAATAAGAGAATATTTCCCAGAGATGCATGATTTTTGTTTATACCTTAACATTGGTTAGTACATAGATTATATGTCTTCATATGTATTATTTAGTTTGCTTCTTGTGGCAACTCTATGAAGTTGGAAGATAAACAGTCTTATCTCCGTTTTACCTGTGAGAAAATTGATGCTCAAAGAGATTAAATGATTTGCCCATAGATGAAAAGAAAGTGACAAAGACAGACTCTCTGCCTTCTAGTATTGTGTTCCTTCCAGTGAGGCACATTACTTGGGAGGAAGTGTAGTATATTAGCAAGAGCATAGGCTCTGAATCCAGGCAGCCTCAGCAGAATAAAAAGGTATAATAATAGCTTCCTTATTATCTCTTGTAAGGATTGAATGAGCAATATGTAAAATTCTTAGCTATTTGCCTGGCATGTAGTGGGTGCTTATTAGATACTGTTTTTTCCCCTCTCTTTATAATGCTAGGACTCTTATGTGAACTTGGTAATGCAGAGTGGGCCCCAATGATTTGAGAAACAGAATAGACACAGATGCAGATTTAAAAAAAAAATACTAAAGGTGAGCTTTCACTTGGGAACTTGCTGGCAAGGTCTTAGGGCATAGCTACATATTAGGAATTATAAATGAAAGAGAAAATTTCAGAGAATATAGATACCTTAATTTATTCAGAAGTTTACTCTTCAGATTATGAATTCTTTCTAATTTTGCTGCTTATTATTTTTCTCCCCCTCTTCTTCCCTAGAGAGGCCCAAAGAAGAAATAAAAACCCATTTAATATCTGTAATTGCCAGACTAAAATGGGACAGATTTGTTTACTACATGAATTCTGCTGTTATGTCATTTCTGGTCTTAACTTTCATTGATATTAAAGATGAATATATAGATAATGTTCCATGCTAGTGCAACCAATTAATATAAGCAATCCACGGTAATCCAAAATCTAAAATTTTGGTTTTAAAAAACAGGGTATCATTTTCTTATTCTAAAGATTTACATTATTAATTTTAAAATAAAATTTATTTGGATCTCCAAGGAATCCATTATTTGGGCAATGTTGAGAGTTTATCCAGGATCATTCTAGAAAAGAAGCAGCAAATTTGCATTTTTGTATGTTAGCGCAAGTAATCCGTGAATGAGTAATTCTCCTATAATTAAGATACACCTATTGAGCTTTTGAAGTACATATTATGGTTACCCTGTAAATGAAAATTACTGTTAAGTAGTATATTACATAGAACTTGGCAACTGGTCAGTCAATGAACCTAATCTTGTTCATCTTGGGGCTGGTAGTCACTTTGACTTTTGCTTTTCATGGCTCACTATGACCACCAGTTAGTTGCCCTTATCGGCTTCATTCACCTCTGAAAGTATTGACTATTTCATAGGATTCTTTCTCAAGGAATTGGTACCTAGAAATATATTTTAGAAAACAATATTTAAACCAGGTTTATAATTACTTATTTTTTCATCTTACCCCAGTTGCCTTGTTTGTTATTTTTATTCTGTGCATCTCTGTCAGACTGTCTCAAATCCTGTTTAGAAGAGGTGGGAGATAAAATAATAACAATATAATTATCCAGCTCCTCCTGTTCTAGCACCAGAAGGCACAATAACACTCCTTTCATAAGGCAGAAAATTCACAATTAGCAGTTTTCTAGTGTCGGAAGGTGAGTTCTCCTACCTCCCTAAAGAGTTAGAGGAACTTAGACCACCCAAGCTTCTATTCATTTCACTGTTCAATAACCAACAAACATTAATTGAGCATCTAACCTGCGAATAATGTGCTTATTGCCGAAGAAGGACTCATAGTCCTTGCCTTTGATTAGTTTATGCCTTTGATTAGTTTATACTTGAATACCAAAGTTGTAGAAATTATACTTATTTTGAGGAATCTGTTCTTTTCAAAGGTTACCTAATTGGATATTGGTAACTTACATATCTTCGTTAAAGATGCTGCTCACTTATTTGGGATACCTCATCAATATTTTAAGTTTGATTTTTTCAGGTGCAATCATCCTTTGTATCACATTCTTAGCATTTTGCCTAAAGTTGTATTTATAATTTCAAAAGCTATATCGTGTTTTACTTTTCTGACTTTATACATTTGTTTATCATTGTATTTTGAGTTGCAGAAAAATTTAAGCCAGACATTATAATGTATTATTTTGGCAGTGAACTCAGATAATCTCCCCCCCCACCCTTTTAAAAAAAAAAACATCATTTATTACACCCAAACTTGCTTTATCCCTTCAGAATCATCAGATAAATCTCTATGATAATTATAATGATCAGTTACACACAATTAACACTGATTGTCTTAACTGTATTGGCTTTTATTTTCAAGAGGAAAGGGCAGAATTAATTGTATATGAAAGCCAGGTACCAATGTTTTCAAAAGCCAACTGCTAGTTATGCTAATACCTATAAACATAATCAGTGGTTTCTTTTGGAAGTTACAATATGCCATCTTTGTGATATATTATGACATATTCTTTACCTATGATAAAATAATAAACAGCCTCCAAACGAATTTACAAAATGATCTTAGATTGTTAATCTGCTTTGAAATTTTTACGTTTTCCTTGAAATGCCTTAAAACTAGGATTAAAGTGCCTTTCATCAGGAATGACAATGTAAACGTTTTCCTGTTAAAAAAAAAAGTTAGTTCTGCAGGATTGTAGCCAAACAAATATTGAGCTGCCTCACATACTCTGTCATTGATGATCAAGCTAAAGATATTGGTGTGACAGCTGGCACATGAGGGTATTTGTTTGTGGACTCATTTAAATGGCAGCAGGGATCCCCCTGCCCCTTCTTTTATTTCCCCATCCATTAAGCAACTCATTTTGTGATGGCTGCTTCATTTGCAGTGCAGATGAGCTGGGAATGACAGACACATCACAAGCTCTGCAGCCTTTGGTTTTACCTTCCTCACTCCCTCTCTGTTCTTTTAAAAGTCAAGATGGCTGAATATTATAATACTGACTCCTTTTCAGGAAAGGTGGAGAATAGCCAAGGAATTATTAATTTTGACAGCTAGTAATGTCTGTATCTAATTATTCAAAATGATTTTTGTTTCTTTTAAGCTTAGTGATTAAATGACCTTTTCTCTGAGAATTGATTTATTGTTCTACAGTTAAAACCAAAAATCTAGAGTGCCAAAAGGTAGTTATTTCAGTTGAGCTTTTTGTCTTGTGAATTAAGCATTAAAGAGAACTATATTTCAAGAAGGAAAATACCTATTTTGTGATTATATGCATAAGGTCAGATAATGTCACTGAGCTCTTCACTTGAGAACAAGGCAAATATACATTTGGTAGGTTATTCAAATGTAAATGATATTAGGAAGAGATAATATAGAGAAATGGTAAATTGTTAGCCTTTGTTGGGCTTTTAAAATTAATATCTTGATTTTTGCTTTATTAAGACTTTATAAAGAACGATTAAGCCAGGTGGATGCAAAACTACAAGAAGTTATAGCTGGAAAAGCACCAGAATATTTGGAACCACTGGCAACTTTACAAGAAAATATGCAAATTCGTACAAAGGTAGCAGGTAGGAAAGTGAAACATCTTTTCCATACAGTAGAATATGAACTCTTCAGTAAATTTAAAAGGTGTCAAGTGAGTGCCTGTTATTAGTGGAATTACAAATATATTTACACTGACCAGAGTGTTTCATTATCAGTCACCCCACAATTATTTATTAAATGCCCCTTGCTCTTCTCTGCTGCTGTGGGGGATCAAAAAAAAGCCCTCAAATTGCTCACAATGTTAAGAAAATACTTCTACATGTAAAACAATTAGAAACCATGATATTTTCATTAATAGATAGTGTTACTATCACAGTTTAAATTCCTATTAGATAAATTGAAGTTCAGTTTAAATACTCCTGGTATATTTTTCATCTGTAAGATCATAAGGATTATTTATTTATGTATTTATAAAAAACATTTTAAAATACTTGATTAGGATATAATAGAACAGAGAATTAGTCTTCAACCCTGTAAGTTATTGATAATTTTTTATTTTAATAAGTTTGGTTACTAATTTGTGGCTATGAAGAAATGAAGATGTACTATATTTGTATGGTTAAATTTTAGTCTTCTGTTTGTAACTGGGATCTAGCTTCAGAATTGTATCCTAGTACTCATAACAAAGGACATATTTATGTGAAGATAACTTAGGATTTTTCATAGTCAAACTAAAAACTGAACTTTAATTAATGGAGAGGCTGATTGTTTGCTTATTTTGGGACACTAGTTGATCCTCATGTACCTGTTATGTAATACTGAAGGCATGGTTGATAATAGGTTATTTTACTACTAAATTCTCCTTAAACCAAATTTTATTCTTGAGTGCTTAATATTAAGGATGTAGGTGATGTGAATCTTAACCTGCAGTCTTTGCATACAGGCTTAGCATGCTCTTAAAAGCAAACATGTCCTTAATTTTCTTTGACATTCTAAAGGAACTAAGGGAGGCTTACTGAATATTTAGGAAATACTTCTTGAGTCAGTTATTCGCTTTTCTACTACATGGGCTTCCTTATTTTTTGATTGTACAAAGAATAGTATGAGTGAATGTGTTGCTAATGGCATAGTTCCAGATACCTGTCCCTTGTCTTTTTACTATACAAGAAAGAGAATTATATTTCTAGTGCCAACTGTAACATGGAGTTTAGTATATCCATCTAGAGCTTTCTGTTTGCTATTTTAGTGACAGCATATTTGTGTGGCCATATTGCCTATTTTATACTATTGTTTTGGTACCTCTAAGTTAAACTCCTTGAGCATCCATCTTCTAGGTAAAGCCCTGTGAGGAGTACTCAAACGTCATATACATATCAGTTTGTACGTTTTGTTACATCAGTTTATACGTTTTATCTGCTTGGACTCTTTGGACTCTGAAAATAATAGTTAAATAATGGTTTTGATGGTTATGATATACTTTGAGTATACATGATTAGTGAAACCAGAGTTCATTGAGCTCTGTTTCCATTATGAGACCTGAGATTGTTGTTTGTAGGAAAGGAGTTTTATTTTCATTTTCCTCATTCTCAAGCATTTAGGACTATTTAGAAGAATGGGGTAAGATTTGTCATGTAGTTTCTAGCTCTTAAACTCTTAGTTTTCTGGTCTTTGATATATATTTTAACTGAGCCTTTTTATTTTAAGTTTTTAAAGATGAAGTTAAAATCACTTGTCAGTTTCTTCTTGATTCAGTTATGAAGTACAGTTAGGACAGAATCCCTGTAGGGAAGTGATAATGAAACTCCTTATTGCTAACGTAATCAGAGTGATTGTGTTTGCTTGCAGGAATCTATAGAGAGCTCTGCTTAGAATCTGTAAAGAACAAATATGAATGTGAAATTCAAGCTTCTCGTCAGCATTGTGAGGTACTGTTATTTTGCTAAACTTTTAAGCTGATTTCAACTCTTCAAGTTTTTTTTCTGAGTGCAGTTAAAAAAGTAAGTAAACTAAAACATAATTAAAACATACTTTGACTCATCACTTGTGTGATTTTTTTTTTTAATACAGTTGCACTGGAAGCCATATTGGAATAGGACACAGCGAAGGGACCATAGAAAAAAACTAAGTGAGATAATTTTAGAAGTTTTGCAGCTGTTAGATTAAAAAGACTTTGTAATGATAGTGTCGTCTGGCATCACTGAAAATATTAGTATAATTAGTATAATATTCAAGTTACGACTCAAAAATGTATATGCAGTAATACAACAGAATGTTTGGCTGTATTATTCATATCTGACTCTAGATCTGTTTCTACATCTTAGGGCATAATTCTCTATGAGGAAAAATAGGTGTATTTTTCTATATGAGTTCTGTTTATTTTGTATAGCGTTTAAAATACAGTGCTGATTTTGCAAATAACTTTTCATAAAATCTAGATGAGATTATAAATACACCAGTGGAAATAAGAGGACAAGTTCTATACTGATTCTTATCTTACTTTAACATATCATATCTTTATAAATTATTAAAATATGGGGACCTGATGAAGGGGGTAGTTTAATCACCATAATATTGCACATGTAATTGTAGATTAATGATACCAAAATAAACTATTTAAAAAAAAGTGTGCACCCTTGAAATATAATCTGCACTAAATCCAACTTTTTTCATCCCTTCTCCAACAGCTTTGGACTGGCCCAGGGTAGGCCAGATCATATAGACAAACCCCCAGTTAATATGATGTTTGAATGGTAAATAGTGATTGAATATATGTGAAAGGAAAGCCATAAAAGGAGTATTTATCCATATAAAGGTGGGAGCTGGCTACCTCTAAAGACCTTTCAATTGAGGAAACAAGTGTTCTTAAATATTTGCATTTGAACTGAAATATATACACACAAAAAAATGAATCTCATTTCCTAGATTTTGGTTTATCAATAGCCACTGACTGTGTTTGCTAGATATGCAAGCTTATAGCAATATTGAAGATAGCATAGGAAAACCCACTCCCATTCACCCATTTTAGTTGTAATGGTACTAATATTTATCGAATACTTATCATATGCTAAGCACTGTCTGTGTATGTTGGAATGCTTGATATGTATTAATTTAATTCATCTTCACATCAACCTGTGAGATAGGTATTGTCACATCCCCATTTTATACATGCAAAAAACAGACATTTCAAAGCATTTAAACTTGCCTAAGGTTGTCCAAGTACCCTCCAATGTATGTGAATTTATTTATAATTATGTATATGAATTGTTATACCAATACTCTAACAATATACTCTACACAATATATCATGTAACAACATATTATAAAACAAAAAAAAATTAAAAAGATGACATTTAAAAAAACAAAAACAAAACAAAACAAAAAATATTAAGAGTAGTTAAGTATGAAAATAATGGAACATCCATTCACGATAAAAACTCAACAAAATGGGTATAGAGGGCAAGTACCTCAACATAATAAAGGCCATACATGACAAACCCACAGCCAACATTACACTTAATAGTGAGAAGCTGAAAGCTTTTCTTTTAAGATTGGGAACAAGACAAGGATGCCCACTCTCCCCACTTTTATTCAACATAGTTCTGGAGGTCCTAGCCACAGGAATCAGACAACACAAAGAAGTAAAAGGCATCCAGATTAATAAGGAAGAAGTCAAACTGTCCCTGTTTGCAGATGACATGATAGTGTACATAAAAAACCCTAAGGAATCCACTCCAAAACTACTAGATCTAATATCTGAATTCAGCAAAGTTGTGGGATACAAAATTAATATGCAGAAATCTGTTGCATTCCTATACACTAATGGTGAACTAGCAGAAAGAGAAATCAGGAAAACAATTCCATTCACAATTGCATCAAAAAGAATAAAATACCTAGGAATAAACCTAACTAAGGAAGTGAAAGACCTGTACTCTGAAAACTACAAGACACTCCTAAGAGAAATTAAAGAGGACACTAACAAATGGAAATGCATCCCATGCTCTTGGCTAGGAAGAATCAATATTGTCAAAATGGCTATACTACCTAAAGCAATCTACAGATTCAATGCAATCCCAATCAAAATACCAACAGCATTCTTCAATGAACTGGAACAAATAATTCTAAAATTCATATGGAACCACAAAAGACCCCGAATAGCCAAAGCTATCCTGAGAAGGAGGAATAAAACAGGGGGAATTACACTCCCTGACTTCAAGCTCTACTACAAAGCCACAGTAATCAAGACAATTTGGTACTGGCACAAGAACAGACCCATAGACCAATGGAACAGACTAGAGAGCCCAGATATAAACTCAAGCGTATATGGTCAATTAATATATGATAAAGGAGCCATGGATATACAATGGGGAAATGACAGCCTCTTCAACAGCTGGTGTTGGCAAAACTGGACAGCTACATGTAAGAGAATGAAACTGGATCATTGTCTAACCCCATATACAAAAGTAAACTCAAAATGGATCAAAGACCTGAATATAAGTCATGAAACCATAAAACTCTTAGAAAAAAACATAGGCAAAAATCTCTTGGACATAAACATGAGCAACTTCTTCATGAACATATCTCCCCGGGCAAGGGAAACAAAAGCAAAAATGTACAAGTGGGACTATATCAAGCTGAAAAGCTTCTGTACAGCAAAGGACACCATCAGTAGAACAAAAAGATATCCTACAGTATGGGAGAATATATTCATAAATGACATATCCGATAAGGGGTTGACATCCAAATTATATAAAGAGCTCACACACCTCAACAAACAAAAAGCAAATAAGCCAATTAAAAAATGGGCAGAGGAGCTGAACAGACACTTCTCCAAAGAAGAAATTCAGATGGCCAACAGGCACATGAAAAGATGCTCCACATCACTAATCATCAGAGAAATGCAAATTAAAATCACAATGAGATATCACCTCACACCAGTTAGAATGGCCAACATCCAAAAGACAAACAACAGCAAATGTTGGTGAGGATGTGGAGAAAGGGGAACCCTCCTACACTGCTGGTGGGAATGTAAACCATTGTGGAAAGCAGTATGGAGGTTCCTCAAAAAACTCAAAATAGAAATACCATTTGACCCAGGAATTCCACTCCTAGGAATTTACCCTAAGAATGCAGGAGCCCAATTTGAAAAGGACAGATGCACCCCTATGTTTATTGCAGCACTATTTGCAATAGCCAAGAAATGGAAGCAACCTAAGTGTCCATCAGTAGATGAATGGATAAAGAAGATGTGGTACATATACACAATGGAATATTATTCAGCCATAAGAAGAAAACAAATTCTACCATTTGCAACAACATGGATGGAGCTAGAGGGTATTATGCTCAGTGAAATAAGCCAGGCGGAGAAAGACAAGTATCAAAGGATTTCACTCATCTGTGGAGTACAAGAACAAAGGAAAAACTGAAGGAACAAAAGAGCAGCAGACTCACAGAACCCAAGAATGGACTAACAGTTACCAAAGGGAAAGGGACTGGGGAGGATGGGGGAAGGGAGGGATAAAGGGGGAAAGGGGGCATTACGATTAGCATATGTAATGCAGCGGCGGGGGACACGGGAAAGGCAGTATTTATAGAGGAGAAAAGTAATGCTTCTATAGCATCTTGCTACGCTGATGGACAGTGACTGTAATGGGGTATGTGGGGGGGACTTGATAATAGGGGGTCTAGTAACCATAATGTTCAAGTGATTGTACATTAACGATACCAAAATTAAAAAAAAATAATGGAACGTTTCATTTTCTTGATTACAACTGAGATGAGACATCTTTTTGATGCTTGCTGGCTGCTTGGATTTTCTTTCCTGAGAGATGCCTGTTCATGTCTTTTGCCTTTAGGTTGGGCTATTAGCCTTTCCTCATTGAGTGTAAGAGGTCCTTATATATACATTCTGGATACAAATATTTTGCTGCTTATGTGCTTTGAAATATTTTTACCCTGTCAGAGGGATGTCGTTTCACTCTTTTTGATGACTTGATGAACAAAAGTTTTACATTTTGATGTGTTGAATTTTTCATCTTTCCTTTCTGATATGTGCTTTTTGTGTCTACCCCACTTTAAGGTAAAAAGATATATTATCCTTTAAAAGTTGAAATTTTGCTTTTTAAATTTAGATTGCTCAACTACCTTTAATTAATTTTTGTGTGTAGTATATATTATAAAGTATGGCTCCTATTCTTTTGGTTTTGCATATGGATAGGTAATCTCAACACTATTATTTGCTCCATTGTTTTCCTACTAATCAGCAATTCCATCTCTTTTATATCAAATGGCCACATATGTGCTGGCTTGTTTCTAGTTTTTATCATTTGTTCTGTTGGTCTGTTACCTATTTCTACACCAGCGTCACAGTCTTTTATACAGCTTTCAGTCTAGTAAGTCTCGATAACTCAATAACCTGATAATTTTACCTTGTTCTTTTTCTGCTTACACTTGTTATTGTAAAAACCCTTTTGTTTAGCAGCATCTTCTGAAAAACTACTTTTTATTTTCCGCTTCTGTATAGAAAAGTAATTTTGTGTATTGCATTGCCTTGATTTAAAAAAAGTCATTTTAACAATATCTGTTTTTTAACTGGTAAATGTAGTGCAGTCATATTCATAGTGATTTTGATATTTAATACCAACCTATTTTGTGTTTTGTTTTATACTTTTTAATTCTTTCCTGATCTTTCTGGGGGTGTGAGTGATTTATTGAATTTGAGAAATTACATCATAAAGCCATACCTTCTTTTTCTGTTATTTTAATGATTGTCCCCATACCTTCCATTTCTATATTTTAATGATTACCTTAAATTTTCAGCATGCATACCAACATTGGTAGAACCTGAATATTAATAAAAAACGCTGTCCTTCTTCCGAATTATAAAGGACCTTAGAGCTCTCTAACTTCAGTTACTCCCTTCCAGATTACACGTTGTAGTTGTTCGTTCCATCTCGCTTTTTTATCTTTCAAGTGAGGCATTATTTTGATCTTACAAATTTAGTTCTTTTTTAGGTTTATCCACATTTTACTTGCTTTTTTCTCACTGTTTATGAGCTGCAACCCTTCCTGCAGGTTCATTTTCTTCTTCTTGAACATCCTAGGCACTCCTTCACTGAGAGCCTCTTTGTGGTTAGCTCAGTTTTTATTTTTCCAAAACCAGTTTTATTTGTAATAATTCTGGAAGGACAGTTTAGGGGGATATAACAGTTATGACTAGGATGACAGTTATTTCCCCTTAACATGTTTAAATCTTACTTTCCACAATCTGTGCTTATCAGTCTACAGTCATTTGTAGGTGACTTTTTCTTATCACTGGCCAGTTTTAAGCTCTTCTCTTTGTTGTTCTTCAGTTTCTCCACTTTGTTCTTCCATCGAGATTATTTTTATCTCCTGACTTGGATTTGTTGTGCTTTCTGAATTTAAGAGTTTGTTTTCTCTTAATTCTGGAAATTTCTCAGCTGTTATCTTTTCTGGCATTGTCTCTCTTCCATTTTCTCTACTTCCTTCTTCTGGAACTTGTAATTACTCACATGTAAGTCGTCATTCTGTCTTCCATATCATTTAATATGTAATTCCTTTTTTTTTATTCAATACATCATTATCTGAAATTCTTCAGAGTCTAATTCTGCTGTTTTTATTTCTGCCAAACCTCGCAGTGTTCCTTATTTCATGATTCTGGACTATAGCAGGCTTTATTGGTAGGAATTTTGTGAGCCATGGACAGAGGATGCAGCTCTTCAGAAAGTATCTACTTTTATTTCTGCTAGGTTGTTTCAGCTAGGCATCCTGCTGTGCCAACCAGCACATGACTGCTTTAATTTTTTGGCTTGGAATTTTCAACAAGATGCAGATAGTCTACATTTGAATTTCGGATATGTAGAAGTCAGGCCTGAGATGACATGTTTTCAGGGAAAACTTTTTTTCCCTTTGCTGCCTAGGCTGAGATGGATAGATGTCCTTCAGGTGGATCTTTTCTGGTCTGCCTTTTCATTGTGGGTGTGACCCTTCAGGGCTATGAAGGAATCCCAGTTCTTGTCCCCAACTTTTTGTAGGCTCAGGAGCTTTCTCTCTTTCCCATGGAGCCACTAAATGTTATGGACACTAGCAAATACCTTCTAGGAAACCACAGTTTCAATATCAGGTTAGCATTTCTGGTTCTAGCTCCTTGTTTATTTTTGGCCTGTGGGCATAGCTCTTATTTTCTTAAAAGCTTAGCTATACCTTTGAAATGATGTTTGTGGTATTTTATTTACAATATCTGTCTAGATGTTTTGGGAGATCTTTTTGTTTGAGGATATCTAGTCTACTATATTATCAGAAATAAAATTCAACAAGATGTCTTCAAGTAATATTTTTTACTTAGACAAATACATTGATATTCTTTCTTTCCCATCATTTTTCAGCTTTGAAAGTCTTCCTTCCCCATAAAGATGCTACATGTTTACCTAAATTTCTTTTATTTTATTTATAGGTTGATCTTCTATTTTAGTTATGGGTTGTTGTTTTTTTATGCTTAACATATACTTAATATTATTAATAGTGTGTTTACTAATTAATCTGAAGTTACTTACCAGTAGTTCAAAGACATTTTAGACAGAGGAAGTAAAGGGTGAAAGGGAACTTATATTTAGAGTGTTATGTGTTTTATATTCGCTGCCTCATTCTAATCCTTACCAATACGAATTATCATGATTTGATGAATGGGTTGACTGGGGCTCAGAGAGGTTGAGTAATTTTCCTGGGCATCACACACTAATGAGCAGCAGAACTAGGATTGAAATCCTTTGATCTTTCCAGTCATTCATGCCAGGTTACTATTAAATCTGAACTTTGTTATTCAGGGCTTTTTATCTGCTTATTCCTTTGTTCTACATTTGACTCCTATAGAAATAACTCTGAGAGGCAAGGGGATGGGAAGAAGGAAGACACACTACCCCCTGTCAGAATAAAACTTTGATTAGCAGTAGACAGAAAGGAGGGGCCAGGACCAGAGACTAGACATGTTCACATGGGTATGCATACAGAGAGGGTGCCAAAACCACAGAGGCAATTGAGGCAGCAGATGGTTTGTATCAAATTAAGGAAGGAAATCACATTTATAGAAAACTACATTGTGCCAGACACTAAAACAGGTGGAGATGCTTTATTTAGGTTTTCTCATTTAAGCCTCCCCACAGGGCTGGAGATGAGTGTCAAAATCTGACAGCAGGTGGTAGCAAGGTCTCAGTCAGGCCCTTAGGGTTCAGGGTTAGGATTCCAGTTCTTGAGAAGATTGATGAGAGCTCTTCAGGGCTCTGATCTTTTGGTTGTCTATTCATTTGATTTTTTTTTTCTGATTATAACATTAGTAAGTGTCTATTGAGATAACTTGAAAAATACATCTAAAGAAGGAAATTAAAACCATAATCTACCAAGCAGAGGCAATCACTGTTAATAAATGTGCATATGTTTGTATAATTACTTTTCACATAGCTGGTATGACTCTTTATATACTATTTTGTATCCTGTTTTACAAGCAGCATTTCATGAGCATTTTCCTATAGCTCTAAGTACTCTTTTTTAAAAATTTGTTTTTAGCAGGTAATGTGTGTACATACTTCTAAAGGCACAGGCTTGTAATGAGAAACATAGTCGCCTCTCCCATTTAAATCCTGTATCCCAGTGGCAATTACTTACTAAACTCTTTTAGCCACTGCTTCTGGGATTTACCCTCATGTTTGTAAATAGTATCAGTTTTAGAAATTATCTATTGGTTTCCTTTCATGAAAGCTGAAGATTCCTTATGTTTCCCTCATCCCATTCTTCTAATACTGTTATGTCACAAATTTTGTTTTGTTGTAACTGTAAATACTGTTTAAGTTTCCCTTCTTGTACAAGTATTTTTTTGACCTTGGAATTAATAATTGCTTCATTTCTTGTTACTTATTGTTCTTTAGATGCTTTCTCAGCAAGCTGCATCTCCGTCTTCATGGGGTGTCTTTTCACCATCACCCTGGATCTTTTCTTTATATCTTCCTGATAGATCTCATCCTCATCTCATTTTCTTTTCCAGTCTGGTAGAGCAGCTTCTTGGGAAAAAATATAGAAGTCAGTTTTTTGAGACCTCTTTTCTTGGTCATCTATTGCTTTGTAATTAATTACTCCAGGATGGAGCTAGAGGATATTATGCCAGGCAGAGAAATTCAAGTATCAAATGACTTCACTCATTTGTGGAGTATAACAACAAGGTAAAACTGAAGGAACAAAACAATAGCAGACCCACAGACTCAGACTAGTGGTTACCAAAGGGTTGGGTTTTGGGAGGGTGAGTGGGGAGGGAGGGAGAAAGGGATCAAGGGGCACTATAATTCACAATCACAATATAGGTAGGTCACAGGGAAGGAAGTACAGCATGGAGAAGACAAATAATGACTATAGCATCTTACTATGCTGATAGGCAGTGACTGCAATGCAGGGGGGCAGGTGTTGAGGACTTAATAATATGGGTGAATATTGAAAACACAATGTTCTTGTGAAACCTTCATAAGATTGTATATCAATGCTACTTAAAAAAAATTACTCCAAAACATAGTGGCTTAAAATAATAAACATTTATGTTTTGCAGTCTCTATGGCTAGAAATTTGGAGGGGGGATCACATGAAATTTTAGTGAAGAGGTCAGCCAGGGATGCAGTCATCTGAAGGCTGCCTGGAGGCTGGAGGATTTGCTTCCCAGGTGACTCACTCACGAGATTGGCAAGTTGTGCTGGATGTTGTTTGGAAGTCTTAGTTCTCTGGGCCTTTCCACAGATGAGGGTCCCCATGACCAGGTCACTGGCCTTTCCACGAGTAAGTGATCCAAGAGAACAAGACAGAAGCAACAGTGTTTTTATGACCTAGATTTCTGCCACATTCTGTTCCTTAGAAGTGAATCACTAAGTGCTGTCACATTCAAGGGGAGTGGAATTAGGCTCTCTCTCTTTTGAAGGTAGGAGTGTAAGAGATTATTTATTGTATAATTTAAAACCACCACTTCTTTCATGTTCAAAAACATCTTTACTCTCATACTTAAAGAACTTGGAATTCTAGGTGGTAATCATGTTTCCTCAGAATTTTGAAGGCATTGTTCCACTGTCCTGGAGCTGACAGTATTGCTTATGAGAAGCCTCTTAATTTGGTTCCTGATCCTTTGTAGTGTTTTCTTCTTGAATACCTCTAAGACAAACATTTGCTGTACCTTGAAGCTGTAGATAGTGAGATGGTATGCGTTGGTGTGGGTCTCTTCAGTTGTTGTGCTGAATACTCAGAGGAATCTTTCGGAAACTCCTACCTTTAGTTCTGGGAAATTTTTTATATTGTTTCTTTAATATTTTCTTCTCCATAATTTTCTGTTTTCTCTTTTTGGAACTCTTACTAGTTAGCTGCTGGACAATTTTCTTGTATGTTTTTTCTATTGTCTATCCCACCATTTAATCCCTCCTTCCCTCTGTCTGATTTTGTTCCTTTTAAGAGCATATTCAACTTTCTCTCCCAATTATTTTGCTGAATACTTTATTTCTATTAAATACTAATTTATAGTTGTGTCCTCGACTCATTTTTAATATTTTTGTAGCATCCTGTTCTTTTTTCATGAGTATAATCTCTTTTCTCTTTGGGTATTAAATACAGTTAGTTTGAAATTTCTTTGTGTCTTGTCTCTGTTTCTTTATAGCTCTTCTCTGTTTTTCTCTCTTCCTTTCATTTTGGATGCTTTTTGTAAATAACTAGTCATTTTTGGCCATCATTCATATTTAATAGTCAGTAAAATCTGCCTGTGTGCACAGCTTGTCAACTGCTGAGCTCTAGAAGTTTTCTCACTGATGAGCCTAATGTGATAAGCAGGGCCTTTTTGTTCTAGGGCTTTCTATGTATTTTCGCCAGACTGCCTATCCATGTCTACTTAGATTTGGAAATAGTACTCAGATTTTTCAGAATATTTCCCCGTCTTTCACTTTATTTACAAAATGTGCACTCATGTATAGTGTACATAGTGCAGATCTTGGGATTCTTAGTCACTGTGTTCAGAGATTATAGTATGAGATTGTGCTGCTCCCTTTGTTTGATACCTACAGGTGTTGTTTGTTGACACATTTTGTATATATTATTTTGTTGATTGCATTATGTCTTAGGGAAGAGATAGTTTATGATCTGGATTCATTGTAATCTTATCTTAGAAGTCTCTCCCTACTTTTGAATTCTGCATTTTTAGTGTCTGCAAAGCAGTAGTATGGATATACAATAACTTATGTAGCCAGTACTCTATTACTGGATTTAACTTTGTTCTGAATTTTATTTACTACAAGTATTCTATTATGAGCATCCTTTTATATACAACTTCGGTAGGGTGTTATTTTCTTAGGATAGAACCTTCAAACTGTTATTACCAGATCAAAGGATACAATCATTAAGGTCCTTATACTTGTTCCTCAGTTACTTCCCAGAGTGTTGAGTTAGGTTATATGCTCAGTATCAGTCAGCATTGTTTATTAAAATTGAAAAAATAAAGGAGCTTTGCCAAGAGAAAAATACCACATACTGCCCATTTTAAGTTGCATTTGTGTTTTCTATATTTTTCTCTGTCTTTATCCTATTTAGGCAATACGTATGGACAGTATTTATATTTTTCTTACTGTTTTATCCATGCTTCTTTAATGCCATCTGTGTTTATTAAGCCTTTATCATGTTGCAGATATTTTTTATTGCCTTTGTGGGAAAAATTGAAGTTCCTATGGCCAGGACCCTCACCTGAACCTAAACTACTTGATGATGTAACTGGTCTGCTGCTAGGCTACTGCTTCCACACCTGTAGACGATAAGCTATTATTGACTGAGTCACTATATAAAGAGCTCCGCCCAGTTCTCTGAGAGGAGGTAGAGAGAGATGAGGAGGATTACAGACCTTCAGATTGTTGGATGCAGACATAATTTTAGTGCTCAACCTGTTATTGCCTGGAGAACAAGCCAGGTAATAAACCCCTTTACCCCAAGAACGTTCCATTGTCATTCCTTGGTCTCACTGAATCCCTAATGAACTTGCCCAGGGCTGAAACCCATTGTTAAAGACAGCCTTCCTTTTACTTTTTGCTTTTTAATGGGTTTTTTATTTTTATGTGGTTAAATACATTAGTCTTTTCCTTTATGACTTCTAATTTTTGTTCTTTGAAAGGCTTCATCTCAGCATCAAATAGTTAACCATCTTTCCTTCAGTTCCTTTAGATTTCATTTTGTAAATTTAACTCTTTTGTCCGTTTATTATTTTGTGTAATGTGAGGAACCTGAGTTTGTTCTCTGTATACTTAAACTCATTTTTGTGTCACTTATGTCATCAGATTTCCAGATGACTTGAAAGTCATCTTCATCATATACTAAAATTTTTCAGGGTCTGTTTCTGAGCTTTTAAATTCTGTTCTGCTTTTTTTTTTAATGCCAGTGCAGTACAACTTTTAAACAAACAATTGTAGCTTTTTAATGTGTTTTGTTCTCTGGTAATGCTAGTACTGCAAATTTCCCAGGGCACCAATCCTGAAGGAAGTTGGGAAGTATAAGGTGCCTAAGTCAGGGAACTGCCAAAGGTCCTGAACATAGGCCAGGCTGAGACGGCACAAACACAGAACCTGAGAGCCACTTTCCTGGGGCTCCTTGAAGCTGCCCTGATGAGAAACACAGGTGTTAGGTGTCAGTCTGGGAAAGTGCTCATTGAGCAGGTTTGCTAAGTATAGCTGTGGAGGTTGGAGGGGTGTGGGATCTGGAAACCGAATTTGTAATGATAATTAGTAACTTTAAAAAACTAAATTATTTTGTAGATAAAGTGAAGGTTCTATGGCCAGGATTCTCACTTGGCCCTGGTTGGCTAGCTCACTACAGACGTGTGGGCAATACATCGTTATTAACTCTATATTATATAAAGAGCTCTGCCCAGTGTTCTGGGCAGCAATGTGGGGGCACAGCTGCAGGGCTGCAGGAGAGCAGAGACGAGACTGGAGTGGTGGCAGCACCGAGGACAGAGACTGAGACACTGCCAGGGTAGAGAGGCCCAAAGGCAGAGACCTGCTTGCTGCATGCAGACTCGCTCGGAGTGGATGGGATTCTAGTGATTGACCTGCCACCATGGGAATAAAGTTGGGTATAAACCCTTTCATCCCAAGAACGTTCCATTGTCATTTCTTTGGTCTCATTGAATCCATTGTGAACTTGTCTGGGGCTGAAACCCATTGGCAAGATATACTTATTGAGCATAGAAGCCTCTACAGGCACCCAAGCAAAGGTGTTTGGCTCCCCCTTTCTTTTCCAAGTGTCTCCCAGCTGCTCCATTATGACTTTCTTTCCTCCTCATGGAAGCCCTTTGAGGGTCTCTCGGGTTGAGGATAAGGGAGAGAAGAGTAAAGAAATATTCTTGAGAATGAATTCAAGTCACTCCTAATAATGTAATTTAAAGTATAACTGTAATATCTTCACAGATGCCCTCAAAGTTTCAAACATTTCAGTCCCATGGTGACTTTTTGCTTTTTTATTATAAAGAGTGACTAGTGGATTTTAGAGTTTTCTGTGTGGCCTAGGGAAAATTTATCAATAGAAAAGATAGAGAATGCACTAGGTAAACGTTCATATTCTTAAAAAGCAAAAGCTTTATTATGTCCATTCTGCATTCAGAGTCATCCTTGGTTGGAGAATCTGGAACTGTTTATCACTGCCACACTTTCTTGACCATGACTGGGGCCTGCTGTCCCTTTTTCTTTGATATATAACACTTCCAAATTCTTGCAGCAAAATGTAGATAAGGCTGGAATATTTCACAAGACTCCCAAAGGCAGGGAAACAAGTAAAAGGAAGTAAGCATACAGTAACATGCAATGAAATAATTTTTCATATGAAATCTAGTTTTAGTTTTGAGTTTTGCCTTCTTTCTAGCTCTTGGTTTGCCTCAAATTGACAAAAGCCATCTTTTCTGTACACTCAGGAGAGCCTTCAAGCATGTGTAGACTCTAAATTTCAAACCCACGAGGACTTCATGGTTGACACTGGGAATGCTGCCAAATGGACATGGCCTAGCCTTCAAAAGAAAGCATAATCTAACTGTATTCCAGTAGCCTCTACAAGACAATCATCTAGCTGTATCCCAATAGGCTAATACTCTTATTAGAGATCAACATGTGGTGGGTGGATTGTGTATCTGTCACAGATTTTTATATAACATATATATTATACTTAAGTACATTTTACAGCTTTTTAAATTAGAGGTTCAGGGTTTTATAATTAAAAGAACAATGGGCTAGAACTAGTAGATCTAGGCTCTAGTCTGCTGTACCAGTAATCAGCCTTGTCTCTTTTAGCAAGTCACTCAATCTTTGTAGTTTTGTTGAGGGATCTAGATATAATTAATCTGTATTATGATTTTGACTATAATTATGTTATTTTAAATTATTATAAAATTTATACTTCAAGCTTTCTCTTTGTGATATATTAGTCTATTTTAATGTGATGCTGAGATTAGTGAGGAATAAAGGCTGATTATTGTTTCAATGAGAAAATGTCCTTTTGTAATGATGTACTTTATAGGACAGGTTCTCCATTATGGTGGTAGGAAGGACCTGCTTATATTTAAAAGGGAGCATGGAAGCTTACTATGGTTTTTTTTTTGTTATCATCAATCTACAATTACATGTGCAACATTATGGTTACTAGACTCTCCACATCATCAAGTCCCACCACATACCCCATTACAGTCACTGTCTATCAGCATAGTGAGATGCTTTAGAATCACTACTTGTCTTCTCTGAGTTGTACTGCCCTCCCCGTGCCCCACCCCTACATTATGCCTGCTAATCGTAATGCCCCATTTTCCCCCTTGTCCCTCCCTTCCACCCATCCTCCCCAGTCCCTTTCCCTTTGGTAACTGTTAGTCCGTTCTTGGGTTCTGTGAATCTACTACTGTTTTGTTCCTTCAGTTTTTTTCTTTGTTCTTATACTCCACATATGAGTGAAATCCTTTGATACTTGTCTTTCTCCACCTGGCTTATTTCACTGAGCATAATACCCTCTAGCTCCATCCATGTTGTTGCAAATGGTAGGATTTGTTTTCTTCTTATGGCTGAATAATATTCCATCGTGTATATGTACCACATCTTCTTTATCCATTCATCTACTGATGGGCACTTAGGTTGCTTCCATTTCTTGGCTATTGCAAATAGTGCTGTGATAAACATAGTGGGTGCATATGCCTTTTTTAAACTGGGCTCCTGCATTCTTAGGGTAAATTCCTAGGAGTGGAATTCCTGGGTCAAATGGTATTTCTATTTTGAGTTTTTTGAGGAACCTCCATACTGCTTTCCACAATGGTTTACATTCCCACCAGCAGTGTAGGAGGGTTCCCCTTTCTCCACATCCTCACCAACATTTGTTGTTGTTTGTCTTTTGGATGTTGGCCATCCTAACTGGTGTGAGATATCTCATTGTGATTTTAATTTGCATTTCTCTGATGATTAGCCATGTGAAACATCTTTTCATGTGTCTGTCAGCCATCTGAATTTCTTCTTTGGAGAAGTGTCTGTTCAGCTTCTCTGCCCATTTTTTAATTGGATTATTTGCTTTTTGTTTGTTGAGGTGCGTGAGCTCTTTATATATTTTGGATGTCAACCCCTTATCAGATATATCATTTATGAATATAGTCTCCCATACTGTAGGATGTCTTTTTGTTCTACTGATGGGGTCCTTTGCTGTACAGAAGCTTTTCAGCTTGATATAGTCCCACTTGTACATTTTTGCTTTTCTTTCCCTGCTTGGGGAGATACGTTCATGAAGAAGTTGCTCATGTTTATGTCCAAGAGATTTTTGCCTATATTTTTTTCTAAGAGTTTTATGGTTTCATGACTTACATTCAGGTCTTTGATCCATTTTTACTTTACTTTTGTATATGGGGTTAGACAGTAATCCAGTTTCATTCTCTTACATGTAACTGTCCAGTTTTGCCAACACCAGCTGTTGAAGAGGCTGTCATTTCCCCATTGTATATCCATGGCTCCTTTATCGTATATTAATTGACCATATACGCTTAGGTCTATATCTGGGCTCTCTATTCTGTAACACTGGTCTATGAGTCTGTTCTTTTGCCAGTACCAAATTGTCTTGATTACTGTGGCTTTGTAGTAGAGCGTGAAGTTGGGAAGCAAGATCCTCCCCTGCTTTGTTCTTCCTTCTCAGGAATGCTTTGGCTACTTGGGGTCTTTTGTGGTTCCATATGAATTTTAGAACTATTTGTTCCTGTTTGTTGAAGAATGCTGTTGGTATTTTGATAGGGATTGCACTGAATCTGTAGAATGCTTTAGGTAGTATAGCCATTTTAACAATATTAATTCTTCCTAGCCAAGAGCATGGGATGAGCTTCCATTTGTTATTGTCCTCTTTAATTTCTCTTAGGAGTGTCTTGTAGTTTTCAGGGTATAGGTCTTTCACTTCCTTGGTTAGGTTTATTCCTAGGTAATTTATTCTTTTTGATACACTTGTGAATGGAATTGTTTTCCTGATTTCTCTTTCTGTTAGCTCATTGTTAGTGTATAGGAAAGCAACAGATTTCTGTATATTAATTTTGTATCCTTCAACTTTGCTGTATTCAGATATTTGTTCTAGTAGTTTTGGAGTGGAGTGTTTAGGATTTTTTATGTGCTATATCATGTCATCTGCAAATAGTGACAGTTTGACTTCTTTATCAATCTGGATGTCTTGTATTTCTTTGTTTTGTCTGATTGCCATGGCTAGGACCTCCATTACTATGTTGAATAACAGTGGGGAGAATGGGCATCCCTGTCTTGTTCCCAATCTTAGGTGAAAAGCTTTCAGTTTCTTGCTGTTAAGTATAATGTTGGCTGTGAGTTTGTCATATATGGCCATTATTATGTTGAGGTACTTGCCCTCTATATCCATTTTGTTGAGAGTTTTTATCATGAATGGATGTTGAATTTTGTCAAATGCTTTTTCAGCATCTATGGAGATGACATGTGGTTTTTTTTTCTTCTTTTTGTTGATGTGGTGGATGATGTTGATGGATTTTTGAATGTTGTACCATCCTTGCATCCCTGGGATGAATCCCACCTGATCATGGTGTATGATCCTCTTGATGTATTTTTGAATTCAGTTTGCTAATATTTTGTTGAGTATCTTTGCATCTATGTTCATCAGGGATATTGGTCTGTAATTTTCTTTTTTGGTGGGGTCTTGGCCTTGTTTTGGTATTAGAGTGATGCTGGCTTCATAGAATGAGTTTGGAAGTTTTCCCACCTCTTCTGTTTTTTGGAAAACCTTAAGGAGAACGGGTATTCTGTCTTCTCTGTATGTCTGATACAATTCAGTGGTGAATCCACCTGATCCAGGGGTTTTGTTCTTGGGTAGTTTTTTGATTACCAATTCAATTTCATTGCTGGTAATTGGTCTCTTTAGATTTTCTGTTTCTTCCTTGGTCAGTCTTGGAAGGTTGTATTTTTCTAATAAGTTGTCCATTTCCTCTAGGTTTTTCAGCTTGTTAGCATTTAGAATTTCATAGTATTCTCTTCAAATTCTTTGTATTTCTGTGGGGTCCGTCGTGATTTTTCCTTTCTCATTTCTGATTCTGTTTATGTGTGTAGATTCTCTTTTTTTCTTAATAAGTCTGGCTAGGGGTTTATCTATTATGTTTATTTTTTCAAAGAACTAGTTCTTGATTTCATTGATTTTTTTCTATTGTTTTATTCTTCTCAATTTTATTTATTTCTTCTCTGATCTTTATTATGTCCCTCCTTCTGCTGACTTTGGGCCTCATTTGTTCTTCTTTTTCCAATTTCAGTAATTGTGACTTTAAACTATTCATTTGGGATTGTTCTTCCTTCTTTAAATAGACCTGTATTGCAATATACTTTCCTCTTAGAACTGCCTTTGCTGCATCCCACAGAAGTTGGGGCTTTGTGCTGTTGTTGTCATTTGTCTCCATATATTGCTTGATCTCTGTTTTAATTTGGTCCTTGATCCATTGATTATTTAGGAGCATGTTGTTAAGCCTCCATATATTTGTGAGCCTTTTTGATTTCTTTGTACAATTTATTTCTAGTTTTATACCTTTGTGAGCTGAGAAGTTGGTTGGTAGAATTTCAATATTTTTGAATTTACTGAGGCTCTTTTTGTGGCCTGGTATGTGGTCTACTCTGGAAAACGTTCCATGTGCACTTGAGAAGAATGTATATCCTGCTGCTTTTGGGTGTAGCGTTCTGTAGATGTCTGTTAGGTCCATGTGTTCTAGTGTGTTGTTCACTGCCTCTGTTTCTTTACTTATTTTCTGCTGGTTGATCTGTCCTTTGGAGTGAGTGGTGTGTTGAAGTCTTCTAAAATGAATGCATTGCATTCTGTGTCCTCATTTAATTCTGTTAGTATTTGTTCACATATGTAGGTGCTCCTGTGTTGGGTGCATATATATTTATAATGGTTATATCCTCTTGTTGGACTGACCCCTTTATCATTATGTAATGTCCTTCTTTATCTCTTGGTCCTTTCTTTGTTTTGAAGTCTGTTTTGTCTGATACAAGTACTGCAGCACCTGCCTTTTTATCCATGTTGTTTGCATGAAATATCTTTTTCCATCCCTTCACTTTTAGTCTGTGTATATCTTTGGGTTTGAGGTGAGTGTCTTGTAAGCAGCATATAGATGGGTCTTGCTTTTTTATCCATTCCATTACTCTGTGTCTTTTGATTGATGCATTTAGTCCATTTACATTTAGGGTGATTATTGATAGTTATGTATTTATTGCTATTGCAGGCTTTGGGTTTGTAGTTACCAAAGGTTCAAGGGTAGCTTCTTTACTATCTTACAGTCTTAACTTAACTCTCTTATTAAGCTGTTATAAACACAGTCTGATGATTCTTTATTTCTCTCCCTTCTTATTCTTCCTCCTCCATTCTTTATATACTAGGTGTCTTATTCTGTACTCTTTTGTGTTTTCTTTGACTGCTTTTGTGGATAGTTGATTTTATTTTTTGCCTTTAGTTAGTATTTGGTTGGTCTTCTTTCTTTGCTGTGATTTTATTTTCTCTGGTGACATCTTTTTAGCCTTACGAGTGCTTTCATCTAGAGCAGTCCCTTTAAAATATCCTGTAGAGGTGGTTTGTGGGAGGCAAATTCCCTCAACTTTTGCTTGTCTGGGAATTGTTTAATCCCTCCTTCAAATTTAAATGATAATCGTGCTGGATACAGTATTCTTAGTTGAAGGCCCTTCTGTTTCATTGCATTAAATATATCATGCCATTCTCTTCTGGCCTGTAAGGTTTCTGTTGAGAAGTCTGATGGGTTTTCCTTTGTAGGTGATCTTTTTTCTCTCTCTGGCTGCCTTTAATACTCTGTCCTTGTCTTTGATCTTTGCCATTTTAATTATTATGTGTCTTGGTTTTGTCTTCCTTCGGTCCCTTGTGTTGGGAGATCTTTGGGCTTCCATGGTCTGAGAGACTATTTCCTTCCCCAGCTTGGGGAAGTTTTCAGCAATTATTTCTTCAAAGACATTTTCTATTCCTTTTTCTCTCTCTTCTTCTGGTACCCCTATAATGCAAATATTTTTCCATTTGGATTGGTCACACAGTTCTCTTAATACTCTTTCATTCCTAGAGATCTGTTTATCTCTCTCTGCCTCAGCTTCTCTGTATTCCTGTTCTCTGATTTCTATTCCATTAACAGTCTCTTGCACCTCATCCAGTCTGCTCTTAAGCCTGTCTGTCGATTGTTTCATTTCTGTAATCTCCCTCCAGACTTCATCCCTTAGCTCTTGCGTATTTCTCTGTTGGTCCATCAGCATGGTTATGACTTTTATTTTGAATTCTTTTTCAGAAAGATTGTTTAAATCTATCCCACCAGGCCCTCTCTCTGGAGTTATCTGAGTGATTTTTGACTGGACCAGATTCTTCTGTCTTTTCATGGCAATAGAAGTCATCGCAGGCAGGTGGCACGTGTGTCATCTGGGAGAACAAAGTCCCTTCCTGCGTGTTGTTCACCTTGCTCTTCTCCACAGCCTGTGCTGGTTACCCGCACACCGGGAGGCATTCTCTGGGATAATCCCCTTAGCTGCCGTGGGCAGGGCCACCCTCAGGCTAGCCTAGAGCACTGTGGGGTGTGGCAGCCACGCCTGGTGCGTTCTACTGCAAGGATCTACTGCAAGGATGGTGCCCCTTCGTGCCCTCCGGACCTTGCTCTGGTTTCTGCTGCCTGTACCGGTTACCCGGACACCGGACACCGGGAGGCAGTCTCTGGATAATCCCCTGAGCTGCTGTGGGCAGGGCCGCCCTCAGGCTAGCCTAGAGCACTGGGGGAAGGGGGGGTTGGCAGCCAAACTGGGTGCATTCTACTGCAAGGATGGTGTCCCTTTGTGCCTTCTCGACCTTTCTCAGGCTTCCGCTTCCCGCCCTGGTTAGCTGTGAGTTAGGGGGAGACTCTGTGTTGTTGCTGTGGGTGGGGCCGCTCTCCTGCTGCTCTGTAGCTGTGGTGGGTCAGCTGGTCCGTTTGCAGCACTGGCTGGGGGCAACGAATGGCAGGCTGCTTATTGCTGTGAGGGCTTTGGGGCTGCTTTACCTGGCAGGGTCTTAGGGGGCCCAAAGTTCCTCAAGATTCCCAGCCTGCTGGGCTGAGTGTGCTGGGATGATTTTGTTTAGCTGTTGGACCCTCGTCCCTTTAAGACTTTTAAAAAAGCGCCCGCTTTTATTTTGTCCCAGGGGAGCCGGCTGTGGGGACCCACTTGCAGTCTCCATCTTGGATCCCGCCCTTCCATTTCTCTAATATCTAGTACATCATGCGATGTGTGTCTGTGCTCCCAGTGCAGATCACCAGGGCTGGTTATTTATCAGTCCTGTGCTTCCACTCCCTCCCCACTCTGATTTTCCTCCCGCCGGTGAGTTGGGGTGGGGGGAGTGCTCGGGTCCCGCTGGTTCACAGCTTTGTATCTTACCGCCTTTGTGAGATGCTGAGTTCTCGCAGATGTAGATGTAGCCTGGCTGTTGTACTGTATATTCTGGTCTGTCTTTTAGGAATAGTTGTATTTGTTGTATTTTCAAAAATATATATGGTTTTGGGAGGAGATATCAGCTGCCCTGCTCATGCCGTCATCTTGAGCCATCCCTACTTTTGGTTTTTATAAAGTGAATATTTACTTCTTATCACATGTAAATTCAGATGTTTGTAAGCACCTTAACTGCATGTAGTTAAACCTATATTTAGAGTCTGTATTTTCTATTTTTATTTCTTTCATATATTTGACATTTCATTTTTAAAGTTTTAAAGTTGAAGTAAAAAGCAAACAAAAGCACCGTGTTCTAAAGTACTTTACAAGTAAGTTATGCAGTACTCTTAGTTTTATTTTTACTTATGTGTAATTTTTTTTTCCAGAGTGAGAAGCTTTTGCTGTATGATACTGTCCAGAGTGAACTAGAGGAGAAGATAAGGCGGCTGGAGGAGGATCGGCACAGCATTGATATTACCTCAGGTAATGGGAATGATGTGATTCTGATTTAGTTTAAGTGACACTGAACCTCTGGTTTACTATAGTGTCTTATATCTTAGTCTCCTAATGTAAATGTTACGTAAATGAAGTGTGCTAGTGAGAAGGGAAAAGGAGAGACTTCTAAAGAACTCTATAAGATTGTGATTGTTGATTTGATTTGAACTCACACTTCAGAAAGACATAGAAAATGAAGCACGTGAAAAGAGACAAAATAGAACTGTGACAAGAACTGCTATAGGAATAAGAATAATGTACACAAGAATAGTAAGAACATTGTTATGATGTAAGAATAGTATTGGAAGACAAAAACAATCTGTGTCTTGAAAGATTGTCATGTGGAAGAAGGAATAAAAACCTTTTTGGTATCACACAAAGTACGACAAGTGGAGAGATTTTTGGTTTCACTCAAACTATGACAAGTGGATAGATTTTTGGTATCATGCAAACTGTGACAAGTGGATAGAAGTTACAGGAAGGCAGACTTGTCTCAGAAAAAGGAAAAACTAGTAATAATTAGGTCAGTTCAATATGAAACTGGCTTTTTCAGGGGTATTTTGGAAAGGTTTTCTACATTGGTTGGAAGAGCTACTAGGTTATCCTACAGTTCTTGCATGTGTATTATTTTACCTGTTATAAGTTTTATTTCTCTAGCATAGAGTAGGCATAGTGGAGTCATACAAGCTGAGTTCTAATGCCACACTGTTCCATCTCTATCACCTACTAGTTGGGTGACCACTTTAGCTTTTCTAAATTAGTCTTCTTACCTGTGAAACTGAAATAATTAAGATTACTTATCTCAGAGGTAGCTTTGAAGATTAATGAGAGAATGAATGTAATGTGTATTTAACAAAGTGCCTGACATATGTTCATCATGTATTAATAATTAAGTGCAAAGTTGATTTTTACTTTAATAAAGGCAGAGGAAAATTGATATATATACATAGCTGTGCATGAATTTACAAAGTCACATGTCATAGCCACCAATGAAATTTTTCTACCATGGAATTATATAGCCTTTTTTCCCTCTTTGATCTTCAGAAATCAGATAATACTTAATTTTTATTTACTTGCCAGAGCTGTGGAATGATGAACTTCAGTCAAGAAAAAAAAGGAAGGATCCTTTTAGTCCCGACAAAAAGAAACCAGTTGTTGTTTCAGATATCCTTTTCTAAGTTTTATGGTTTTTTTTCTTGACACACATTTTTGCATTGTGCATATTCCTTTGTGACTTTTATTAATACATACTGACTTTATTTGCAAGGTCCTGTAATAGACAAAAGGTGATTTATAAAACTGATTGAAGACAGAAGGATATAATTTAGATTAAGAGGGGTAAGGGTAAGGAGTAGAAATTTAGTTATGATCTCAACTTTGAAAATTAATATGGCTTTAATTCATAAGGGCTGTGATGTGACACAGCTGTTTAGTATATAGCTTGACTTTAATTCTCATTAAAAAATTTTTTTTAATGTTTCTGAAAATGGAATATCTTTAAGTTCCTATGTGCATTTAATTTTGGCAATCCCTATGGTGCCCTCCCTCCACTCATGTCTATGTCCCCCACCTCAAAATAGTCATTAGGTTGGTGGTGTATCTTACAAGTAATGTTACTATAGAATTAAGAGAGAACATGGTTGTCTCAGCCATTGTGGAAAGCAGTATGGAGGTCCCTCAAAAAACTCAAAATAGAAATACCATTTGGCCCAGGAATTCCACTCCTGGAATTTACCCTAAGAATGCAGGAGCCCAGTTTGAAAAAGACATATGCACCTCTATGTTTATTGCAGCACTATTTACAATAGTCAAGAAATGGAAGCAACCTAAGTGTTCATCAGTAGATGAATGGATAAAGAAGATGTGGTACATATACACAATGGAATATTATTCAGCCATAAGAAGAAAACAAATTCTACCATTTGCAACAACATGGATAGAGCTAGAGGGTATTATGCTCAGTGAAATAAGGCAGGCGGAGAAAGACAAGTATCAAATGATTTCACTCATCTGTGGAGTATAAGAACAAAGCAAAAACTGAAGGAACAAAAGAGCAGCAGACTCACAGAACCCAAGAATGGACTAACAGTTACCAAAGGGAAAGGGACTGGGGAAGATGGGTGGGAAGGGAGGGATAAGGGGGAAAAAGGGGCATCACAATTAGCACACATAATGTAGGGGTGGAGGCACAGGGAAGGCAGTACAATAGAGAGAAGACAAGTAGTGATTCTGTAGCATCTTACTACGCTGATGGACAGTGACTGTAATGGGGTATGTGGTGGGGACTTGATAATGGGGGGAGTCTAGTAACCATAATGTTCATGTAATTGTACATTAATGATACAAAAAAAAACCATGGTTGTAGCATCTGAAGTACTGGAATATATTTATTCTGGTACTAAGATTTTGAATAATAATTTGAAGTCAGAGTTCAGCATGCCAAAAGATTATTTCTAGAAATCCTCATTGCAGTTTCTGAAAAACAGAAGTTTGGAAATATTATTCAAAGTATGAAATTCTTATGGCTAAATTGACCTTAACTTTTCAACGTCCATATATAGTTTATATGTTGCAAGATCTTGATATTCTTGAAGACTGGACAACAATTAGGAAGGTATGGTTTAAAGAGTAATGGAATACAAATAGATTTTTATACTCTAATTCCTAAGATTGTGTGGTTTTTCACTATTATATCAAAATATGATTATTGTAAATATGCTTTACTTTGTAACAGACTCTTTAAGGCAATTAATACTATACAGATAATAGTGTACTGCAAGAATATTTTAAAAGAGACATATTAGCAGTTTTATTGTATTTTCCTGTAATAATATAATTAATAATTGATGCATAAGTACAGGAAAGCATTTATTTAGGTTGCCCAAAATAATAATAGCCATTCTGTGCCTAGACCTTAGCCCAGTCCTGGCTCACAGAAGGCACTCAGTTATTTGTTGAATGAATGAAAGTGAATATCGGAGCCATTATTATATATCTTGCATTCTGTCAAACATTGAAGAGTTACAGGTTTTTCTGTGCTTGTTTAAAAGTGGAGTCTTATTTTCCTTATTAAATTTTTCCATTTTTAGAAACTTCTTAGTTGAAAATTAAGAGATATTGCAGGTATTGATAACCCCTCTATGAGAAATGGTTATTCTTTGTATTTCTTATGGTCTTAAACATTAACAATTTATTAGAGCAGCTGAAGATTACAGTTTATTATTGAGATCATCAGTAGTGCATATATTAAATAAATACCAAAATATACTTTCAGTCTATAAACTCAGACATCTTTTTTTTTAAGGCAATGGCTACATTGGGTCCACACAGAGTGAAAACAGAACGTAAGTCATTTCATTTGAGTTCAGAAATCTTCTCTGTGGAGACTTGTTGAATCAAGGTTGTTAAGTCATCTACATACTAAAAAACGCGCTAACAGTGGTTTGATTTCACCAGTGAACACTGTATGTGGAATCAGGACATTTTAAATCCTACTTAAAATTGGCACTAGTAATTGGTAATGTACCCACTCTCCTTTCTAGTACTTGTCTGGTTACTTGATGATTTATTGTACATTGTTTATCTTTATTTAGTAGTTCTGTTAAAATCTTGATTATATGAAAAACATAAGAGGTTCTCTTATTTCTATTAGATTTAGGTTTGCTATCTAAGATATTTTTAGTGTTTTTTTTACATAAATGCAGGGATTGGTGTTAATTCTTCATGTTCTATACTTTTATTCTTCTGACAATGTCTTATTAATGTAACAGTTTTTGAACTGATCCTTTTAGCACCTGTGAAACTGGAAAAACATCTGCATAGTGCCAGATCTGAGGAAGGAAGATTATATTATGATGGCGATTGGTATATACGTGGACAAACAATATGTATTGATAAAAAAGATGAATGTCCTACAAGGTAAAAAGTCTATCATTTCAGTGTTGCTCAGTAATAGAGTGTACAACATTGTTGTCAGGAAGTATTTGCTGCCTCCATAGTGCATTCATAATGCATCATTAGTTGCCTGTGGAGCCTTTTTTTTCTTGACATATGATTTTACTAGCATGCATATACACCAGTGTTAATATTTACACACCAGAGTTACATATTAAGTTCATGAACACAAGCATTAACACAACTGGAATTGTTGGAATTATTTAGCCAGGTAAGTGATCCTGTTTGTTAATTCTTAGAGTAGGTGAATTGTTGTGATTCTAATATTGTGACCTTTAAGCCAGACTATTATAAATTTGTGGTGGATCTTTTAATCCTTAACTTTTTTGGGTGTGTTACAGTATTTTAGATGAAAAGAATTTGTATCAGTTAGAATAGGAAATGAATGGAAAATTCATGAAAACTTTAAGAGTAACAGTAGTTATATGTATAACTTAAAAATCGACAGGTACCTTTTAAAAGACCCAATCTGTCTAAGCTTAAATAAAGTTTATATATATAAATATATGTAGCCTTTTATATTTCTTTAGCCCTCTAAGTTTTATCTGGTCATGGCCTTTGGAAAATATTCTAGCTGCTGCTTTCATTCCTTCAGTAGTTTAGGATTTAATTTTCAGAGAGGTAACCTTCTACAGTAAGAAAATGTCTTTCTCTAGGTATAAATGACAAAATGTTTGCATTTAATATAGAATACTCGTTTTCCAAACACAGTGTTTTTAATTGGATTGTAATTTCATGTTTAAATTGTAGAATACCAGGAGCATTGTGTACAGGAACTTTTTTCATAGAAGACCATGCATTCATAGGTTGTATATGATACCCCTGGATTCTTTGCTTTGTCTTACTGCTTTTGAGACATTTTACTTACTACTTAGCCTAAACATGGTTAAAAAAGAGACAAAGTAGTATAAAAGAGGATTAAACACAAATCTATTTTTAAAAAGATCCATACAAGTACCATAGATGGTTTGACACTGGGATTTAACGGTTGGCATTTGAAAGATTTCCTACAGCCAAGACTGATAAGAGTTGGAGGTGCATTACCATATAAGTAGTGTTTCTAGCGTTACGCTTCTTTTGGAGATGGGATGAGAGGCAGTAGGAATGATGTGCAATAGTAAATTTGACCAATTCCACTAAGGAAAGAGAGCAGATTATTTAAGTGTTGCTGAATGTGATACTTTGGTAGCATGCCCGGCTGACGGTGCAGTGGTCTGTTAAATGACAATTGCATACCTGAATCTACTCTTATATTCCAGCTCTCTTGGCTTTATGGCAAGTACTTGAAAATGAGTAGAGAAGGCCTATTGTAATTCATTCATTCATTCCTCTTTTTTCCCTCCCGTTTTAGTGCCGTAATTACAACAATTAATCATGATGAAGTTTGGTTTAAGAGGCCTGATGGAAGCAAATCTAAGCTTTACATTTCACAGCTACAGAAAGGAAAATATTCAATTAAACATTCATAATCATGATTTAAGTGTTATCTAAAGCTACCTTAGATACCTACTTTAAGTGTTACCAAGTGTGATGTGCCATGGGAGTAAAAAACGTATTCAGTAACGACATTTCATTGAATCATGAGAGACTCTGTATTTGTAGGTGGTACTCTAAGTAGACCTCATATTGATATGTTATTAAGAGATGGTAATAAAGTTTAATCATGATCATTAAATTTATTTGCCTTTTAGGTCCAATGACCATAGGTATATAATATGGTGGAGATGGTAATGAAGTTTAATCATGATCATTGAATTTATTTGCCTTTTAGGTCCAATGACCATAGGTATATAATATGGTGGAGGTTTCGTACTAAACTTTTTTCTTTGTTTTTTAAAAACATTATGCAAATCTGTCTTATCTTTAGTAAATATGTTGCTAAATGGCTACATTTATCTGCAATTTTTTTTGATTTTCCATATCTTTGTCACTCATCATGTGTTTGTAAATAAGCCTGATAAAATGTTTCCTATAGATGGTTTGTACTAGTACATTAGCGTTAAATCAGGACTTTAAACATGTGTACATGAGTATGTATATACGGCATCGTCAGCTTACTTAGAACTGATGGCCTTACTTTACGATCTTGTTTTACCCAAAATCAAGCTGTGGTTTAAAAGCTAAAAGGAGCACTTTTGTAGACTAGCAGCTTTCCTTCTCTTCCTTGATTGTATGGTGGTGACCTATTTTTACAAATTATACTTAATGTTAATTAGTAAATTTAGTGTCAAGTAATAACATGCTTCTACCTGTATTTCTCATGAACCTTTAGAGGGCAGGTATTTATGCCTGATATTTATGATGCAGTAAGTGGTGAACAGTAACTGACAGTATTGTGGTGCTTGCTGGACATGACTGGTCTTTTGAAACAGATTTTTAGTAAGCATTTTCCAGAGGTAAAGCTAGGTTCTTACCCTAATTTTATTTCTCGGGCAAAATAGATAGGGATAATTTCCTTGAATCTGTTTCCAAATTAATATTTTTATTGTTGGCGTTTTTATACTTTAAGGCCACTTGGTGCAATTTAGAAAGTATTGGTCTCTCTTCCCTTAGCCACATTTAAAATTAACTTCTAAAACCTCAGGAACAGTACAAAGACTCAAAACCCTCAATATGGCAGCACAACTGGCTGTGATATGTGTTAGGGTACAACCAAATCAAGGATTCCTGGTGGTCTTGTGCACTTTAATTTCTGTTAGGATGAGACTGAAGAGGATGAGGAAGAGATCTACTTAACACATAGGGCAGGAATAGCCGCGTTGTTCCGTTTGTTTTCTTACTTTTACCTCTGCAAACATCTTCCTGTGCAGATCACTACTTCACAGTTGCCAAATATTAAAATGTTTGACTTCTGAAATTCATTATCAGTGAAGTTATGTACTTTGTTCTGTTTCTAATTAACCTTAGCAAATGTACATAATGTCATAATCCAATAGTATTTGGCAGTACTTATGTATACAATGTTTCATAAGCATTTTTAATAAGATTTGTATTTTTAAATTTAGTATATAATAAAAAGATGTGTGTGAGTGTCATTTGTAGTGTCTTAAATTACTTGTGCAAAACTTTTCATTATTTATAACCTGTTCACTTCTAAGGATTTGAGCCAATTTGCATGACTAGATGTGGAGTGTTGAACAAATATTTCTGCTTCCCTAAACCAGTGTTCCACCAACAGAGGGGTATATTTAGATACACAAGATGGCTAAGTTATACTTAGCTTAAAACTAGGCATATATGTTATACTTTAGTAAAAATGTACTATATATGTTCTGAAATTCTAAATAGGAAACCTTTATTTTAAAAACTATGATTTAGTACATTTACTTTCGAGACTTTAATATTTGTATCATATATAATAACTATAATACTGCTGTTGAGTCAGGTGAGCATGTGCTCATCTGTGATTAAAGTACTATAAAATATATTTTGTTATTAGCAGTCTGCCATTAGACTTCTGGTCAAAATGTTTAGTTTAGAAGAATTGTTAGACTCTACGATGAGCTGTAGCATCTGCTGCTGCTGTTAGGTTTATAAGCAGCCTCTGTTTTAGAATCAATTTAGGGACCTTTCTTGCCAGCTCCCAGTATTGCATCTATAGTCACCCCTTTTTGCCTGTTCCTATTAAAAAAAAAAAGAATCCAGTCATCGCTAAGCCAACTCATCACTGATAGTTATTAACACCATTAGTGGCACACTCCCCCTTCTGTCCCTTTATCTCACTGGCAGCCTGGGCCCTGCCTGGGCACTGAGTACTTTTCATTGCAACCTTCCTCATGTAAAAGTTGCTCTGATAATACATATTCTTATTCAGAACTCAAACACCACTGACAGAACCGTGTTACCTAATTGATAATTATTTAAAAGTAAGAACAGGGAAGTTGGCTGTTACTTCTAAGATTGTTTTGGGGGCCCAGTAAGTCCAGTACACTAAAATTCAACTCAAATGAATTAATAAGATAAGGAAAATGGATGTAGGATGAATGAATACACTAGTTAGTATGTAGTATATAATCTCTTGCCAAGCTGGAATATAAGGTATCTTAATTGCTAAAAATAAGGAAATTAAAATATTAAAAAAAGAATATGAAGGCCCAGAATGGGGTTAGAGCAAATGCATGTTCCTTATATTGTCTTTATGGAGGAACTATAGGAGTTGTGGCTGGCCTGTCAGGTGGGATTAACTGGGGCAGTTCCCCCCATTGGTCAGTGTGGCCCTGAGTCTTGCCCTTTGCTTCATAGGCCCAAAAACTTGAACTTTAATCTGTCCTGTTATGAGCTGAACTATGCCCCCCCAGATCCATATGTTGAAGCCATCATCTCTTGTACTTCAGCAGTGTGATTGTTTGGAGTGAGGGCCTTTAAAGAGTGGCTAAGTTAAAAGGCTATTAGGGTGGCCCTAATCCAACCTGACTGATGTCCTTACAAGAAGAGGAAGTTTGGACACCAGGAATGTGCAGAAAGGAGGACCCTGTGAGGACACAGCAGGAGGGCAGCACTCTGCAAGCCAAGGAGAGGCCTCAGAAGAAACCAAACCGGCTCGCACCTTGATCCTGGACTGCCAGCCTCCAGAGCTGTCAGAAAATAAATTCCTGTTGTTTAAGCCACCCAGTCTGTGGTACCTTTTTATGGGAGTCCTAGTAAACTCATACCCCATGGTGACATCTCTGGGAAGTTAGACTGACCCACTCACAGGGGATTGAAGTGACTTACAGTTTAATAAATTGCATTGAGAAGAACAGGAGGCCTGACTCCTCAAGTCAACAAGTCAAGAAAACATTCCTTCTGGGAAAAAATCTGTGTGAAAGCAAGCTTCTAATCAGATTTGTTTTGATGGAACCTCAGGTAGTCACCAGTCCGCTGGCGAGGGCACCCTCTTCCTCGTGGTGTGCTGGACATGCTGCTGTAATCTTACCTTTGACTATCTTTTTCCTTGGTGCTTTGCTGACCAAGGTCTCTGTTCATGGGCTGTGCAGGCCTTGCTTATGGCTCCCCTCTTAAGTTCTTTCTGTATCATGTGCTCTGCCACTCTGCCAATTTTTAGATTCATGGGTAACCAGTGATAATAATGCTAGTTATCTGAGTGCTTGCCATGTGCCAGGAGCTATGTTTAATGTATAAAGGGAAAGTCATTATTTAATATTTTTCATGTTGAAAACCAAAAAATTTAAGAATTCCTATGTGTTTACTCTTTGTAGACTTACCATATATTAGGAATTTCTGGTCATGATCTCAAGGTATGAGGCAAAATATTGTGGCATAATTTAGATTTTGAGTGTTCTAAACCTGAGTTGATAATCTCAAGTTGCTAATCTTTCTGAAAAATGTATGCTTCTTCCTTCTATCTATCTATCTATCTATCTATCTATCTATCTATCTATCTATCTATCTATCTATCTATCCATATCTATCTATCTATCTATCTATCTATCTATCTATCTATCTATCTATCTATCTATCTATCTATCTATCATCTATCTATCATCTCAAGTTGCTAATCTTTCTGAAAAATGTATGCTTCTTCTATCTATCTATCTGTCTGTCTATCATCTATTATCTTTCATCAGCTGTCTGTGCATCCTCTATCTATCTAAACTAGAAAGCAACTGTAAGTCTAAATTTTTTTTGCTCCTAAACTTGAAGCTAATGTATTCCCTTTCAAAGATACATATTTTTATTAAAGGAAGGTCAAGGGAAGAAGTATGTAGTATCAATCTTCAAAGTTAATTTTCCCTTTCCTTTTCCATTTTCCTGTCTCTACACAGGTTTGAGGTGGGCAGTCTTGCTAGGAGACTTGCATTCTTTTAGGAGAGAAGTGCCATAATTCTAGTCCAGAAGTAGGCCACCTAGTAGCATTTCATCTTTGCTAGTAAAGATTACAGTTTATGTTAAACTGCTCAGCGAACCAGACCCTTAAGCAGAGGATAAATGACATCTGCTATTGGAGAGAGATGAAAGAAACATATATATTTCATTTATTGAAATAATTTCAAAATGGCATTGTTAATGGCAAAGATAGTAAGTGCTTTCACTTGAATGATGGATTTATGATTTCAGTATATTATGTTTAAGGACATTTATAGATAATTGTGCTTATTGAGAAAATGGATTTTTTAAAAAAGATTTCAGGCACTTTAAATTATTCATTAATGAGGGCAATTTCTGACTTGAAGCTTATGTGGTATTAACTTATATTTTATCAATATTCTTATGTATGTACATATAAAAACAGTATCCTCTACACAACTTGGTTTCCTCCATTGAATTGAGCTGTAATGTACTCTTATGCCCAAGAGTTCTGCTGGGTTCTCAGGCACTTGGGAAGGGGAGCCCAAGGGTCGTGTCTACTCACCGCCCTTCCCCTCCTTCAGAGCTCTCCTCTCCCTCCTGTTGCTGGTGCTCAAGGCGGTTCTCAGGACCGGCTGTGGCCCAAGCCCGCTCGCGTGACGCCCCTGAGGCAGGAGGAGACCCAGGAAGGAAAGGCTGCTACTCAGGCCACTGCCTGCAAGACACCTCCTGTGTCCTCTCCTGGTCCTCCGGGCCTTCTCTTTTTCTCATTTTGAGCTTTTTTAAAGATTCTGTAAGATTCTAGCCCTATATGGGTTGCTTTTCTGCCAAGTAAATAAAATAGTGCATAGAAGGACCTAATATTGACACTAAAGGAATAGTACATGTACTCTTCTGCACTTTTTCTTTTTTTTTAACATAATGTGTCTTGGTGATTCTTCCCTATCAGTCCCCAGAGATCTACCTCATTCTTTTCAACGACTGCATGGTATTCATTTTATGGAATAACCACCTGGAATGCCAGGGTGCGGCATACCAGCACAATATTGATGGACATTTAAGTTGTTGCTTTCCTGCCTCTTTTCTTCTCTCCTACCAATAAGGCTGAAGTGAATACTCTTGGACAGGTATCTTTGGTCATGGGAAAGAGTGTATTTGTAGCATAAATTTCAAGTAGAATTGCTTGGTCAAATGGTAGGGGATTTTATCGTTTATTGTTTATATTGCCAAATTTTCCTGCAAGTAGATTGTGCAGTTTTCACTCCCACTAACAGTATGTGAAGATGCCTATTTCTCCTTATCATCAGAAACACTGATCCTGGTGCTAGTTTTCAAGGCCATTCTTCTATCTCTTCTTTGATTGTTTTTTACAGGCTACATGCTAGGCCTTCATTCAAGTCCTTTAAGAAGTTTTCACTTCAGTGACTTCAGCTACCACCCATGTCTGACAATCCTAACTCAGAATCTCTGCCCTCGCCCTTACATACTGCAAGTTCTCCACTGGGCATTTCCATATGCTTTTTGTACTTTTTAAATTGAACACATATAAAACCAGGCATTATCTCTTCTCCACAACCCTATCTTTCTTCCGTTCCCATCCTTGATTCATGCTGCCATTTTCAGACCTTGGAGAGGCTGTGGCAAGTGGTTAGAGTGAGACAAATTGGGTGTGAACTCTGCCGCTTCTCAGATGTATGACCTTTGGCAATTTCTTAATCTTTGTGTGCCTCAAACTATCCCTATCTGAAAATGGAAGTAATACTTCATACTTCATAGGGTTGTGGTGAGGATTTAATGAATTAATATATGCCATGTGCTTAGAACAGTGCCCATTATATGATAAATTCTATCTAAGGGCTATTTATATATTTTGACTCCTCATAGCTAATTATCAAGTCCTATAGATTCTAACTTGGAAACATTTCCTGAAATCATCCTCTTCCAGTCCCACTGATGTTGCCCTAGTCCAGGTCTCTAACATATCTTACTGGGATGATCCTGATGGTCTGACTGGTCTCCTTGCTTCTTGCCTTTTCCCTCTACAGCAAATGTTACTTCTCTAAATCCCAGAACTGATTTTTTAACTCCCTGCTGGGCTTTAATTTGCCTGCCCAGCACTCCAGTTCCACTTTTCCCAGCCAGTGCTTCTTCCCCTACCGTGTGGTTCCAATGGTAGCATCCGTTTCCCTCATGCTCTGCCTCTCGCTCGCAGGTTTAGACTAGCTGGGCATGTAACTCAGGCTGCCCCAATTAGAACTTGCCCTGGGATCTTTCAAACTATAAATGAGGAAAAAGTCAATCTCCTTCTTATATTGAAACTGGGATGACTACAAAGCTTGGGAATTACTGGCAATCAAGTTTCCTGCCTGTGGAGAAAGATGACTTAGAGAGCTAAAGAGATGAGAGATGGACAGTTAGTTTCTCGGCATTTAACTTCCTGCTTCCAGCTGCCCACAGAACTTCTGCACCCCAATCTTCCTCTTCTTCCCTGGGCCTTCTAATAAATTCTCCTTTTCTAAAATTTTTTGAGCTGGGTTTCTGACTCTTGGAACATCATGAACAATGGGGCTTCATAGTCTGTTGATTTTCATTCTTAACAGAGACAGCTTTTGTAATTTCACCACAAATTCAAAGAAAAAGTCAAGGTATTGGTAGAATTGTCAATGTAAGTGTGAGGAAGAGAAAAGAAGTCCTGGACAACTAGGAGCTGCCTGGCACTCGCTGCCAGGCCTTAGAGTTCTGTTGAACACAAGCAATCTCATAAAACAACATGGAACAAGGCCATTCTCTGACTGTGATGAAGTGAGACAAAAAACAAGATCCTCTCCCCCTCATAATCTTATCTAAGCATAGATAGAAACAAGGTCAGCCTGCAAACCACAAAATGACTACACCTCCCCTGATCCTGGCTAGTATGAATGTCTGTTGCTTCTTTATCAATTATAGTTTGGGCCTCACTTTTTTCCTCCCACCTTATATATGATTCATTAAAATAATCATAGAATTACTCCACTTCCTGAAATTCCCTTGAGCCCTACCAAAAATTTCCTACTACAAGTGCAAATCCCATAAGTCCTTTTTCCCCACCTTCTTTCTCAGGTGCCCTCAGCTCTCTATGGTGTACATTCTCCCTCACTGCAGTGAGCAAGAAGCCCGACTTGTTAATCCAGGTGTGTTCCCGGTGGTCATTGGCTGGAAGGCCCTGACACATGGAACATTTAAAACAGTCTTGGTTGAAGAGTTTTTCCATTACATTTAACCTAAAGATACTTAAATATCTTTTGGACAATTTTCTGGGAGATTTCAGAACATAATTATAGTCAGAGTGATGGATAAAACACACTGTACCCTTTGATTTTCAATTACATGTTATAGAAGAATCATGAAAGACAAGACAGGTGAAAGGATATTTCAGGAAAGACATTTGTACTGCAGTCTAAGTTACATAGCACTTGGCTTCCAAAATCGGAAAATAATGTTAATATTCTGCTACAGTAACCAGAGACTGCTGGAAATGTAAAAGCTGTAGTACCAATGCATTTTGATTAGAACCTGAAGGTGGCAGTAAATTCCTATAAGACTTAGGTGCTTCTTTTAAAATTTGTATTTCTTCTAAGTATTCAAAATCGTATGATGAGACTTCAGTTGCATTTAATTCTATTGTGCACTAATTAAGGGATATTCAAGAAAAAGATAAAGTTCTAAACAAGGATTATATTGTCACTACTGTTTACTGACGGAAAAGAATTCACCATATAAAAAGTTGAAGAGCGTTGCAATGGGTTATATGCTTTAGAGTTTCTATAGAAACAAAGTATGTAATTAAACAAAAGGAAGCATTAGAACTTTTAATACAGATCAAAGTGCTCTGAAGGGGATGTGGTAGTAAATGGAAAGTTTATATATGTCTATTAAATTAATAACCCTTCTGTAGGCTTTGCCCTATACTTCCCCAATTTTATCCTCACCATTCTTAAGGTAGGATTTTGTATGGGTTTTTATCCAATGATCTATTCATAATCAATAGAATTTGTAGACTATTATTAATCAGGTATGACCTGATAATGTAATATAGAGAATTTACAAATAGAAATTAATAAATAATAATTCATATTGGAAAATGAATTACTTCATCGATCTTTTATTTAAAAAATCTAGAACTAGTTTCATAATTCTTTCTCTTAGGGGATAAACATGGTCATAGGTGTACTGAGTTATACCCAAAGTTACTTTGAGGTTTTAGTGACCGTGGTATATAGGGTCAAGACGATTAGAGCTTTGAAAATTAGGAAGCATAGAATTTTTATAATCTTTCTAGAAAAAAGTTAAACAGGCAGTATATGTATTTGTGTGTAAAACACAAACTAAAGTAGTTAATTTTGTTGAGCAAGGTAAATTATGCTGATATTTTAAATATTTTCTTATGTTGACACAGGAATAATTATCAGTTTAGAAATTAATATGGATGATCTGAACTTTCAAGATGTTATTTTAATGCTCCACTTAACTTTATTGAACTCTACTTTTTAGGTCATAGTATACTAATAAAACTACTAACCACAGTAGATGTAAATCTAACTTTCATAATTCCATAGGATTTTTAAAAATTCTTTCTTATGGTCATCTTTCTTAGGCAGTTAGAAATTTTATATAAAGACTGAAAGGATAGTCATGGTTTTGTTTGGTTTTGATCAGAAAAAATGTAAAGTTAGAAGCATGGACATATATATTCCAGAAGTATCAACATCTGTTCATAATAAACATTTCAAAAACATCTCTTTTTAATATAACAATTATTCCCAACAATTGTAAATCACTAGTCTATTTCATTTTCAAGTAGTGTTTAGATTAGTAATACTTGAAAACTCGTAAAAAAAAAAGTCTTTTAACTGTAGATATTGTATAACTTAGAACTATTTTAACACATGGTGCTTGAATTCCATTTTGTTGGTTGGAGAACATAATTAACTTAAATATAAATATGCCTATGTATGATCACCATTTAAAAATTTATGTACCAATGAAGTATGCATTATTTTCTATTGACTAGTGATGGTTAATATGGACTTCCAGCAGAGGGCGCTTTGAAGTTTATCAGAATTCCGAGACATTGGTGGCTGAAGAGTCTAGGCTATTTGTCTTCGAACTATTTGCCCAAGAGTAAAGACATTTCTAACATTCTTTATTCTCTGTGATTTCCTGTCTCATTTTACAGTGCCTGGCAAGGGATAAAAAAGGCTATCTTAAAAAATCAAGCAGCAGCTCTCCGCTGGCAGCATGAACAGGTGGGTAAGAGATTGTTGGGTGTGGTAGAATCTGTGGGAGGCAGGAGAGTCCCTGGATCTTTTCTTTCAGCTCCTTTCAAACTCCATCACCACTGTCAGCAGTTTTCCCCTAGATATCTCTATGGAGCCCAGAAATAATGTGGTTTTAAAACAGCCTATGTTAGTCAATAAGGAGGCAAACACCAAATGGAAAACAGGCGTCTTGTGGGGGAGACCAGTGCCAAGGTTAGCCCTCTGGATGGCGAGGGCAATGGTTTTCATACTTCTTGACAGGGACACGTGCACTAATGCATACCACAAATTTGCACACACATACTACACATGCATCTAAAAAGTATCTTGAAACAGTATTTACTGTTACTGTATGAAATGTATGAAAGACCTATATATAATTTTTAAATACTTAAATATAGAAAATAAATTCTAAAAGGGTTTCTCAAGGTACTTGACAAACTTAATTTGGAAATGTATATGGAAGAGCCAAAGGTGAGAATAGCCGGAACACTGCCAAAGAATAAGGTAAAGAGGTGTCTCCTTACCAGGTACTAGCATTTTGATAAAGATTTAGTAATTAAAACAACAAGGTATTGGCATAGCAATAGAAGATGAAAACAGTGAAATGGAATAGAGAGCTCAGAAGCACACTCATCACGCCTGAACATCTTACTAGTGCCTGATACATGACAGAGGGTGGATTGCAGGGCAATGAGGAAAGAGTGAACTTGTCGACAGTGGTTTTGGATAAATACCCATATGGAAAAATATGGAAATTGGACTTCTACCTTTATACAAAAATTAATTTCAGATGGAGAATTCTGGAGAGATGATGACCATAACATAGTTTTTCAATCTATTTTACACATAAAAACAAAGTGAATAGCAAACTCAGGGACTAAAAACTCAGGGACTCCATTAACAACAAAATTAAGCGAAGAAATTTCCCTACAAACCCCAAGCTACATTTGTCTTTTGGGTGGGGACAAACCCAAAAGACAAATGGCCTCTGATGGGAGAACAAAGAGCAGTACCTTTGAAGTAGCCAACAGGGTTCACGGGGACAGCAAGGTGGGCCAATCACAGCAGAGCAGCGGAAACCTGGAAAGATTTTGCTCCCTCCAATAGCAAGCTCGGGGGTCCTGCAGTAGGCAGGTCTGAAGGAGCTGAGAAGTCTAGCCCTAGGGGCTATCAAAATGCACCTGCCCGGGGTCCTTTGGTTCAGGTCTCCACACGGGGAAAAGCTTCCGGGATTGAAATCAAAATTGTGCAGGATAGAGACAATAGAAAGGAAGGAAAGAGAAGGTTCAGACTGAAGTGGGGTGTGGTAACAGAACTAAGAAAAGCTCAGGAAACAAGCCGCCATATTATTGAGTACCACACAGCAACAACTAAAGAGGGTCTGTGATGTTGGAGAAAGTTTCCTGAACCTTGCTAAGTCCAGACATCCAGGAAAACCATTTTCACATGAAAATAACCAAAAAGTATCAAGGTCAAAGTTATGAGGAATAGAAAATAAGTGGAATAACATCCCTACGCCAGAAAAACATGTGCACAAAACATCAAAACTGTGCTCTATTGTTTCAAATAACTCAGAGTATTAAGAAAATGTTACAAGACATGAAAGAAAAAAAATACAGCAGTCCCCCCCCTTATCTGCAGTTTTGCTTCTGTGGGTTCAGTTGCCTGGGGTCAGCCATATCTGGAAGTAGATGATCTCCTGGCTTATCATCAGAAGGTCAATAGTAGCCTAATGCTACATCATTCACTTCACTTCATCTCATCATGAAGGCATTTTATCATCTCACATCATCACAAGAAGAGTGAGTACAGTACAGTAAGCTATTTTAGAGAGAGACCACATTCATATAACTTCTTTACAGTTATTTTTAAATTACTATATTGTTATAATTGGTCCATTTAATTATTCGTTATTGGTGTTACTCTCTTACTGTGCCCAATTTATAAATTAAACCTTATCATAGGCATGTATGTATAGGAAAAAAACATAACATATATAGGGTTCAGTACTATCCGTGGTTTCAGGGATCTACTGGGGGTCTTGGGACATGTCCCCTGCATATAAGGGGGGAATACTATATATATTGCAATTAGAAAAGCTCAGAAATGAGGTAACAGAAGTCAGTAATGAATAAAAAATAAAAAATCATTTAAAAAGTAAAAACTGGGAGGAACACAAGGGTGAACAACCCAATTGTATATTGCCTTAAGGGAAAACGGTGGTGAAAAGAGGAAAATTAAAAAATAAAAAAATCCATGAAGCATGAGATTAAAGTGATTCAGGAGAAAGTGACAGATGATGACAGACGAAGAAGACTGATTATGTGGATCATGGCATCCCTGAAGAAGAAAACCAAAATAAAGAAACAGAACAAATACTAAATAATACAATTAGGAAAAATGTCCTGAAATATAAAAGATTTGAGTTTCATATTGAAAGAATAACTTAAGAATATTGAATCAGAAGGACTAGTGACAAGATGTATTCTAATTAAATGAATGAACTGTATAGAAAAATTTAAAAATTGGGAAAATATCTAGTAAAAAGAGCATATGACTTAAAAGGAAAAAAATTAGGTCATCACTGGATTTTTCAACAGAAAGTGGAGGGTTAAGAATAGAAGGGTTTTACAAGAACGGACTAATAGTTACCAAAGGGAAAGGGACTGGGGAAAATGGGCGGGAAGGGAGGGATAAGAGGGAAAAGGGGGCATTACGATTAGCAGATGTAACGTTGGGGGGGCACGGGGAGGGCAGTACAACTCAGAGAAGACAAGTAGTGATTCTGTGGCATCTCACTACGCTGATGGACAGTGACTGTAATGGGGTTGGTGGGGGGGACCTGATGAAGGGGTAGTTTAATAATCGTAATATTGCACATGTAAATGTAAATTAATGATAATAAAAAATAAAATAAATAAAAAATAAAAAAGAATAGAAGGGTTTTATTTTAAAAACAACACATCTTTCAAATTAAAGTACCTTATTTTTCAGCCTATACCTGTAACTTTAGTGTGAGATGCTATTTCTTGCAAAATCCACTATCAGTTTTTAAAATTATTTTGCCAACAATAGTGTCACAAAAATCAGACTTGAAGAAATACATGATTCCTATCCAATTCAGAAAAGAAGTCACTCATGTCATTGAGGAATGAAATTCCTTCTAATATGAATGTTGGTTGATATTTTTGTTTATGTTAATGAGTAACACAAATGTGAAACAATGAAGGTGTGTAAAAGATCATTTGTCGATGGTGTCAGTTCACCTCTTTGATGAATTGGGTAATAGTTTTCAGTATTTCCTCATTTTTGGATTGCTATTCAAAATCTAATGGCTACAAATGATTCTGTAACATCTTCCTATGTCAGCAGATAGTAACTGCGCTAATGAGGGTGAGGACTTAATAATGAGGGTAGCTGTTAAACCACTGTGTTGTATACTTGAAACCAATATAAGATTGTATATCAATGATACTTTAATAAAAAAAGAGAAAAAAATGTAATGGCTACAGACACAGTACACTTTTAAGTTTAATCTGCATTATTAACATTTTCTCCATCAGTTCCTAAAGTTTGGACAATCATAGAAAACAATAAATCAAGCCTTAATTTGTAGGATTTGCCTATTTCTGTGGTGTGAATATTTTCACAAATTCGATATTGGGCTACCAGCATAGTGCTACTGAAGGCAGTTGAGAGTCATGCAGTCGCTCACCATTACATAGTAACATAGTGTTTCCATCATACAGATATAATAGGTGAAAGCAACCCTAAAAACTTAGCTAGTAATAACATATAAGAAAATATTTAGGGACTGATGAGTTTTGAATACTTTCTACCTTTGCTTTTAATATGGTTCAATTAATTGTAAGTTAATATAATTTAATCTTAATAATAGATGTTTTTAACAACCGGCTCACAAAGTTCCTGAAAACTTAACATTTGGGTCTCCTGTGCTGGCATGAGCTGGCTCCAGCACACCATTAGCAAAAGAGAGAGGGGGTAGTAGGTGGTGATTCTGATGAAGTAAAGTACAACCATTTTAAGAATAGAAGACTACGTGAATTTTCAAAATGTTTTCAGTAACCACATTGGTGGTAATATTAGTATTATTCTAAGACAGTTGTGTGTGTAATATGAGATAAAATAAGTAATTATGGAATATATTAATTCTATCATTCTGTGCATTCTTTTTTTTTTTTACCACGGATTTTTTTTTATATAATTTATTTTATTATCATTAATTTACAATTACATGTGCAATATTACGATTATTAAACTACCCCTTCATCAGGTCCCCCCCACCAACCCCATTACAGTCACTGTCCATCAGCGTAGTGAGATGCTATAGAATCACTACTTGTCTCCTCTGAGTTGTACTGCCCTCCCCGTGCCCCCCCAACATTACATCTGCTAATCGTAATGCCCCTTTTTCCCTCTTATCCCTCCCTTCCCGCCCATTTTCCCCAGTCCCTTTCCTTTGGTAACTATTAGTCCGTTCTTGGGTTCTGTGAGTCTGCTGCTGTTTTGTTCCTTCAGTTTTTTTCTTTGATCTTATACTCCACATATGAGTGAAATCATTTGATACTTGTCTTTTTCGGCTTGGCTTATTTCACTGAGCATAATACCCTCTAGCTCCATCCATGTTGTTGCAAATGGTAGGATTTGTTTTCTTCTTATGGCTGAATAATATTCCATTGTGTATATGTACCACATCTTCTTTATCCATTCATCTACTGATGGACAGTTAAGTTGCTTCCATTTCTTGGCTATTGTAAATAGTGCTGCAATAAACATAGGGGTGCATCTGTCTTTTTCAAATTGGGCTGCTGCATTCTTAGGGTAAATTCCTAGGAGTGGAATTCCTGGGTCAAATGGTATTTCTATTTGAGTTTTTTGAGGAACCTCCATACTGCTTTCCACAATGGTTGAACTAATTTGCAGTCCCACCAGCAGTGTAGGAGGGTTCCCTTTTCTCCACATCCTCGCCAACATGTGTTGTTTGTGTTTTGGATGTTGGCCATCCTCACTGGTGTGAGGTGATATCTCATTGTGGTTTTAATCTGCATTTCTCTGATGATTAGATGATTAGCGATGTGGAGCATCTTTTCATGTGCCTGTTGGCCATCTGAATTTCTTCTTTGGAGAAGTGTCTATTCATGTCCTCTGCCCATTTCTTAATTGATTATTTGCTTTCTGTTTGTTAAGGTGCATGAGTTCTTTATATATTTTGGATGTCAATCCTTTATCAGATACGTTTTTTATGAATATATTCTCCCATACTGTAGGATGTCTTTTTGTTCTACTGATGGTGTCCTTTGCTGTACAGAAGTTTTGCAGCTTGATATAGTCCCACTTGTTCATTTTTGCTTTTGTTTCCCTTGCCCGGGGAGATATGTTCATGAAGAAGTTGCTCATGTTTATGTCCAATAGATTTTTGCCTATGTTTTTTTCTAAGAGTTTTATGGTTTCATGACTTACATTCAAGTCTTTGATCCACCTTGAGTTTACCTTTGTGTATGGGGCTAGACAGTAGTCCAGTTTCATTCTCTTACATGTAGCTGTCCAGTTTTCCAACACCAGCTGCTGAAGAGGCTGTCATCTCCCCATTGTATATCCAAGGCTCCTTTATCAAATATTAATTGACTGTATATGTTTGGGTTAATGTTTGGATTTTCTATTCTGTTCCACTGGTCTGTGGGTCTGTTT